>CM038673.1:751012105-752212105 GCA_021605145.1 Aegilops bicornis | reverse complement strand
CGGGGGCGTGCAGGTCGGCGACCTTCTCTTTTCCATGGTTTCTGCTCCCCAGTTTCTCCTCTGTATCCCACTGGTAGCCAAAAAACCTTCTGAATGTGATTAGGCAGCAGAGACAACAACACATTACCACTGGATCTGGAAAGTGAAGCCCTCCTTGTGCCATTCGCATAGAGCACGGGTGAATCCCCCCTTGCAGTGCACAACCGCTGCGTTGCAGCCCACCTCCCATGTGCTTGGGTCTCCCGGCGAGGGCCTCCATCGGCAGTGGTCGTAGTAGCTACGGGAGCACAGTTGTAGCTGCCGGTGTGGCATCATTGCTTCTGCTACTAACTGCAGCTTTGCCTCCTGCCCGTGACCAAGTGTTAGTTTTTTCCTCTGAACCGAATCCTCTCTGTTGCAAACCACTTCGTTGCAGCTTGCAGCCCACATCAGGGGAGTGAGCAGCTCCCATGGGGGAGTTCAGGGTCGGCAGTGCACTCTGGTCATGGTGCAGTGCACCCCGTTTCAGTATGCCATATCAACACATATTTTGTGTTGGGATTTCTATCAGCTAGTGGAAATAGCTTGCTTGTGGCCAGCTGGTGTGTGCTTGAAGCAGTCGTGTGTGTGTGGATGTGCAGTGCAGTCAAGCTATGTGTGCAGGTTGGGCGGGAGGGTGTTGCAGTTTGGCAACCTGAAACGATGTAGTTTCGGAACGTGCATGCATGTCCGTGTGGTCTCTGTTGTTCACCGAGTCCAACCTTTCTTTTTTTACCGTAACAAAATAACTATTGCAGTGCACTTCTCTCTTAATTTTTATGAACCATAAATCCTCTGAAATTCTCAATGTATATGCAAGTACGAGTAGTATACAACAAGTCAGTATATATAGTGTTATTGGTGTTTGGTGCAACAGTAACATGTGTTTCTTCTCCTCTATGTGCTGGCATCAATTTGGTGAGCATGTTCTTTAATGTGAAGACATCAATCACTTGGTGCATTTCCAGACTTCTCTTTCCTTCATACACTACTTACTACATATATCAGTACATGGTCAAAAATATCCAATACCTGTATGCGTGTCTCAGCCACAGTAATTTGTCCAAGGAAGCACCATCTATTTTTCCATGCAGTGCATTGCCATGTTTTTGCAGCTCTCTCCTCCACTCCTTGTTGTTCGCTCGCGAGAAGCAGGGGACAAGCGCACTGCACTAGGGGTGGCCGGTGTCATACTTTTTTAAGTAGTTCATCTTGTTATGTCTTTTTTAGTAGTCATCTTTCTGTATGTTTCAGTTTGACCATGTTAATGCATGCAGCTCTTTGCTGGTTTGGATGGAGCTAGCAGGCATTCGTGTATGCAGTAAGCACTGAAACTTGTTCACTCATTAGCTATGGGGAGGTTCACTACACCACTCACCACAGGATACTATTCGGTTTTGTTGTTTGCAGGAGGTTTTCTTGTCTAGAGGGAATCGGCAGTACCCGGATTTTGTGTGTGACTACAGTCCACAGTACAGGGACCTGCAGCTCTCTCTCCCTCTCGTGGAAGTACATCACGAGCAGAAGGTGCCTGGAGGTGGGCGAGGTCCTGGCCTCCGAACTCCCTGCGCCTCCTCCCTTCTGCTAAAGTCGTTGGTCGCCGGTGTGACGCTGGACCAGGCGACGAGGGCGCTGGATGGGTCGTGCAGCAGTGCGGGGCGCGCATCATGCTCTTCTGCAGTTGAGGGCATGTTGGGGGTATATGGATGGCCAGTTGGGGGCATGGTGTTTGGCCAAGATGGCTGCTGACAGTGGTCAGAGGTAGTCCATGGCGAAGTCTATGTCCAAACAGACCGGATAATATTTTTTTTCATTTTAGGTCCTTTTTTGCAATTCATCTTGGTATATAGAAGTTCATTTCAGTGGTCTTTGTTGTAACACCCGTGAGAAAAAAAAAGCAATGAAGTTTGTTAGGTGGGCCTTAGAGGTTCAACCCATAAAAAATGCGGCTCAGTCTGTCCTAATACATAGTTTTTTGGTTTTTTTTGAGAGGTTCGCTCCTCTGTCCTATGCAGTTTTTTTGTTTTGAAAAAAATAAACAACCGAAAAAATGCAGCTCCAGAAAAAAATTTAACATTGCAAGAACTTCACTTCCTTTTATTTCTGCCTTGTGGTTCACTTTCTCCAACCGAAAAATGTAGTTCCTTACCATCCATCATGTAGTCCTCATGCAATTTTTAAAAGTTAGAAAAAGGAAAAAAATCATGTCGTTCACTTAGATTCTTGCTGGGCTTCACTTATCCCCTGATGTGGTTCACTTGCCTCGTCTTTGAGGTCCACTCTCGTTCGTAAAAAAGACGACAAAACTCACAAAAACTCGTTTGAGAAAATGTACGTCCGACAACAGAAATTGTGAAGTTCACTTGACTCTTTGATGCAGTGCGATTTTCGATTGAAGCAGTGCGGTTTTCTGTCGGATGAAGTTCACTCGTCAATTTGGATGCCGCGAAAAATAGTGTCCGCGTTTCGGTAAATTTAAAACTGCTCTTAAACCGTAAAGAATTAGAGAGAGCGTTCTACATGAAAAACTTGCACCTCGTCGAAACCTTTCCAACGACGTATGGTTTGAATCATTCCGAGCAGCGGTCTGTAAAAATTTCGAGAAAAACAGCAGCTGTCACTCGTCGTCCGCCACACGATTTTCAAAATTAACTTAAAACCATAAGGATTCTCAAAAACATTGCAACATACGAAAGTTACCCTCGTCCACAGCTTTTCAAAGATATATTACACGCCTCATTTCGACAAACGATTAAAAAATTAGAGCGAAAACAGTACCAAAAATTTGAAAAAAAAATTAAAACAGAATTCCGCGGTTTAGTAAATTTGAAACTGCTCTTAAACCGTAAGGAATTAGTGAAACATTTATATATGAGAAAGATGCACCTCGATGATATCTATCCAACGGCGTATCGTTTGCTTCATTCCGACGAGCGGTCTAGAAGAAATCACGAAAAAACGCTCGCTGCCACTCGTCATGGGCTGCACCATTTTCAAAACTGCTCTTAAACCGTGTGGAATCTCGAAAAGTGTTCAACATGTCGAAGTTGCGCCTAATCCATAGATTTTCAACGGTATATTACACGCCTCATTCCGATAAACGGTTAAAAATTTAGAGTGAAAACAGTACCAAAAAATAACGCGTGCAGTTTTTTTCGACGAGAAGTTCACTCGTGTGAGTGCTACAGCACACTTGGTTCAAAGAATGACGTGCACTTGCGTTCAGCGTGCAGTGTGGAAGTGGTGTGCAGAATAGTTATTCTGCTAATATTAGCAGAATAGACCGTCTGTATATATATATATATACATATATCATCGAATGTCTCGCACCACCATTCACACATACACATGTATATATACAATTTCTCCTACATGGAGGCATTACTGCGGTAGCTGGTAATGGTATTCTCCTTTGGGATCTATGACCTGGTCGAGCAAAAATCCCGCTATTTCCTCTTGAATTGCTCGTACGCGATCCTCCGGTAGTAGCTTATCCCGCACCTCATTGAACTTTTAAGAAGGAGATCAATATGCATGTATTAGTTGTGTGATTAGATATCGACAATGATGTAAAAATTGTGAATAGTGTTCTGGCAAACGTACCCATAGTTGTCTAGCAGATGTGCTCCTTTAGGACGTCATCATGCGAATGTTCTCGCAAACGTAGTATGCACATAAATCACTCCCCGGCGTCTGCTTCATGGCCTTTACGAAAATAGAATTCAATCAGATAATAATTAATCAATCATGATAATTAATTGTATTGAAAGTAGAATTAAAGAGATGGTAGCTAGCTAGTACTACTTAATTAATTACCTTGGGTCGATACCAATATAGCTTTTGTTTCCATTGGCCTGGAACCTCTTTGATGAACTTTTGCTAGAGCTTGTAGGAAGTCATAATTATAAGTATAGAAAAATATATGGAGATTTAGGTAGTTATCGAAAGATCTCCACCCTTATAACTCGGTCCCACATAAGATTATTTTTCTTAGAGAAGGTGGATCAACCCCGGCCTCTACATCTGGGCGACACATGCATGCAGCCATTTTACTAATTATACACAAAGACCTTACAAATTAGTACATCAGGTAGTCCGAAGCAACCATCTTAGCAACAACTACCACTACTCCTATCCACTTGATGAAGGGATGCCGATAGCCCAAGCCAAATTCCAAACAGACATCACACTCTGGGTTTGGGGTACTGTCGGCGTTCCGAGAATGGGGGTCCCCAGACTTGCCTGCCTGCGGCCCACAATGTGGCTATGCTAGCAGGCCGTACGGCCCATGTTCATCAACAAGGCATTCAAGACCCTCGCGAGGGGCCAAGCTTCGCGGGGCGGACGACCCAAGACCTCCTCCGGAGCGGCCACGCTCGGCAGGCTCACGAGGACTCGAGGTATCAAGGAGGGACAAACCTCGCGAGGCTCTCGTGACGTGAGCCATGACGATCGACACCAGGCGGGCGCCAGGACGCTCAGCTTCCTTGTTTCCTCTTTGGTGCTAAGGAAGCAGGAGCAGGCGCGGTGTACCGAGGCATCAAGCAAAGGTTTCCGTATCGGTGCAACGAGTCCGAAGACCAATAGGACTGCAGGACGGAGGTCACCATGGAGCCCAAGACAGCGTCACCGCCATAGCGTTTTGCAGGAAAAGACCACTTTTGTCAGGATAGCTTGTACTAGTTGTCCCCTTTCAAATTGCCCAACGTTGTTGGCTCCCTTCCCGCTCAATATTTGCGGAGAGTACCAGGGCCTATATAAGTAGAACTAGCCACCACCATAAGGGTACGGACCGAAAGATAGAGGGCCAATCCCTAACCACACACCAAACACAAGAACACCTCAACTTCAGGAGGTCGTTCTTTCCCTTGTACTGTTCATCATCAACCCAAGAGGCAATCCACCACACCACACCGGAGTAGGGTATTACACCACGATGGTGGCCCGAACCAGTATAAATCTCGTGTCTTTCTGTGTGGCGAGTTCGGCGAGTACGTCCGCGAGATCTTAGCGAGCTAGAGAATGTATCGGTAGGAGGGAAAGGACTTCACGCGCACCCCAGAGTTCGAACAGTAAGGATTTGTCGGGACCCGTGATCTGACATTTGGTGCGCCACGTAGGGGTGCGCCGGAGCCTCTTCCTCACCGATCGACCCGCCGACAATCCGCGGCCCAGATGTCCGGCGACCCGAGGGCCGACTCCGACCGCTGGGCCGCCTAGCCGTCCAAAGCGGCGCCAGCTGCCCACGAAGACTTCAACCCTACGCTCCAGGCGGCGCGAGCGCTGTCCAACGCCGAAGGGTGCGGCCGAAATGGCGGGGCACCGTCCGCCCTCACCCCACAACAAACACGGGCCGCCGCAAGGGCCGCAAGCCACGCTGCGGCGTAAGCACCGCACACACGGCGGGAGCAGGCGAACATCCGGGCAGCGCTCACAGTGGCACGAGAGCTGCTGAGGTGCCGGCTGATGGAGAGCGGCCGGGATGCAATGATGGAACGCGTCGCCGAGCTGCTGGATGCGGCGGCATCAGGAGCACCGCCCTTCTGCTATCGAATTCCTCCTCAGGCCACTAAGGGATCTCACGGCGGGCCTCGCCGCAACCACATGCCCTCGGGTGTGCCTGGGGGCTTCATCAACACCGGCACGGTCGGCGGTGCCGAGGGCCCCGTCGCCCTCATGCCACCTACGGCGAGCATGGGCGCAAGCATTGCCCCCCATTGTCTCGGTGAGATGTCGCGCCACCATCCTCGGGACGCCGTGCTGGGCCGGGCAATGTGGAGTGTGGGGCACTACGGCGAGGTGTTCGGGTAACAGCCCCGGAAGCCTATGTGCCCCGCATGATGGATCAGGAGTACGCGCTAGAGGACGACCATGGCTCGTTCCTTGGAGAATATAGGGAAGAAGGGGCGGTAGAAGTTGAATCCTTCCAGGAACCAACGGGGAACGGCAACAATCGCGCCAACAACAACAACTATAGGGTACCGATTATTTCTCAGGAGCAAGCTTACGCTAACCATGGGCTGCCAGTGGACCAGGTCACACCCTCGGCAGACGACCCTAGCGCAGCAACACCCCTTCCGCCAGGGGAAACACACTGGGGGCTGCACGGAGGGAGCTTGGAGCAGGGCCCCTCCCCACGTCGCGTAGTTGCGGCGAGGCCCGCACTACAAGAAACCTGTTAATCCATGACGAATTTCCGGTGACATTTTTAGAAACTGTCATGGATGGGCTGGTACAGCCCCGCAAGCCCGCCAAAGCCCGCTAAAGCCCGGCTAACTGCCCCTGCTATAAAAATCTAACCCTAACACCCTCCTCTCTCCCTCCGCAGCCCCCTCCCATTCCCCATTGTCTCACATCGCCGCCACCCTCCCCCTCTTCGCCTTCCTCCAACAACTCGCCGCCGGCCCTCCAACTCCCCTGCTCTCACCTCGCAGCACCGGGAGCTGCCAGATCCGCTGAACCCCCGACCCATCCAGCCCTCTCCAACCCATGGCTAGGGTTTCGGTCTCCTCCAGATTGGTCAACCTCGCCTCACATACTCCCCCTTCCTCCCAGATCCACCAGGCTGCGCTCCTCCCATGGCATCCATGGCGCGGGTCACCCTACAGCAGCTGATATGTGACGAGCGAGGCAGGGAAGAGGTGTTCCTTCTCATGATTTGCAGTGCATCTCACGTTCCATGACGTCCTTGGCGAGATGTACCCGACTTCTTCAGCACGCATAACGGCATGTGGCAGTGAAGATCAGAAGCTGTAGCGGTACGACCACGGTGGTGGTAAGAGAAGGACGACCCCTTCCCTTCCTTGCTAGCTAACTGTTCTGATTTGGGTTGGTCCAATCTGATCCAATCCTGCCATGTAGTTTGGTTGTAACATAGGAGAGGGATACCTGCAGTTGAGTTTCAGTTTGGACAACAGTTGAAACACATTATTGGGGGATTTGGTTTACTTCAGTTTGTATGTGCATTCCTAAAATTGAAAATGAAATTGGTTTGGTGTTCAATTCCCACAAACCAATCTGCAACATTTTTTATTCGACTTGTACTGCATCAGCAACTTAAATTTATCTGTTATATTTACCAAATCTGTAGAGGCTTGATAGATATCAATGTCACCCTACTGTTAGTTTGCTTGCTCCGGGTCTTGTGGGGTTGGGGAGTGTTGGGTCCTCACTCTGCCGAGCTGCAACAAGCTGGCTGGGGGAGCACTACTGTTTAGTAGTACATTATTGCCACCCGTCAGGTTTATAATGTTGTTTACTATATCAAACTTGATCCTTGCTCCTATTGGTATTAGGTGATCATGTAGTTCAAGTTATATTACAGCTGGATGCTTAGTTTCTTACTATCCCTGATCCATGCTCCTATAGAGTTGTTTCTGGCATACACGATGGGAAGGGCGAAATGGCTTGGTTTGTTGACGCTTTTATTGCTTTACTAAGTACATGTACAATTCTTCCATAAGTGAAAGAAATTTCTGAATACATTTATTCAACAAGTGTTTTGACATTCAGTTAATTTGACAGGTGGCTATGGAACCTTGGAGGAGTTGCTTAAGTCATCACGTGGGCACAACTAGGTGTAAACAAGAAGACGGTAAAAACTAACATCCATTTGTTGTTGATGCTTATCATACAAAAATCATACAACCCCAATCATCTTGGGATGATGTGTTTGTCTGCAATATATAGTGACTGGGTCATCAGCATGCATGCATCTCCCCTAGTCATATACGCATTAGACCAATAGTGATCATATTAAAGTTAGTTGCCAAGAGCAAGTGCGCTACTACTAGTCTGCTACATAGGAGTGATTTGTGCATGCAAGTGATGTGCGTACTTGTACAGTGCTCCTCCGTAAGGGCTTGGTGGCCCTGTGCCGCAAGCTAGTGTGGTACTACAGAATGAACATTAATGCATGCAAGTGTTTGTGCTTGCTTAGAGTGGTACAGTTTGGGTAAATACCTTACTGTTTGTGCTACAGAATTGGAATGAGTGTTGGTGGTGTTAGTTTTTAGTTAAGAAAATTTATCACCTACTCAATTTATCAAGTATATGCTCTTTTTTATGTGGTATTTAACAAAATTATACCAAAATAATATGGTATATATGGAAACCTTGTCGAGGGAACATCAAGGCTTCATTATTTCCTTGATATCTCATTCAATTATTACTTGACTTCTTAATATAGTTGTATGATTAACCCTTCTGTTTTCCCTTCTTTGGGTTTGCAAGCAACAATTTCATTGATGCTGAGTGTTTTTCCCTTATTACAGCAGAGATGATGGATTTTGTACTATTGTATTTCCAGAAATGCGTGTACAGAGATTTGCAATCTGAAGGAGCGATGGAAGTGAACATTGAGTGATTTTCTTTAAGATTAATAATAGATACTATATTTTTTTGGATCTGATTTAAGAGTGTTTGATCTGGTACATAGTGCATTTGTTTAGTCTCAAAATTTCAGTGTTACTTCTCTATTTCTCGTATTATTCACACCACGTCATTGGTGAAAGCCTGCTGAAAAGAATAATTAAACAATGGTGTGCTAAGTTAAACTAAAATGTTATGTACTAAAGGAAAAAAATGACATCTAGGTATATTCCCTTGAATGATTTACTAAATACATTTTCATGTGAGGGCTCTTTACAGAAAGCAACTGAGATCCATTTAGAAAATCATGTTAATATTTTTTGCATATCATTAACTAATGGTTACATTGTTAACATGATATTAATTTAGTTGGTTCATTATCTTGTACCCTTTTATAATACTTTCCCTTATATTCATTTTATTGAAAAGATAATAATCAGGAAGTGGCATGTATAAAATTTCAACATTTGCTCTCTCTCAATTACTTGTCCCATCTCATTCTGAAGTTTGGGCAGAGATAATTATTTACCTTGTATGCCATGAAGACTATGATTTATTGTAATTGGAGAATGCATGCGTTTTTCTCTTCCAACATATATTATCGTTCTTCACAATTCCCATGTGTGGTTATATCTAGATTGCTTGGAAAATCAACTAATATTATTATTTTATTCATTTGGGAGTTAGTTGTTAGTATAACTTACTACAATTTTGTATGTGTTGAATTTTTTGCAGGTTTGGCAATTAGTGTCATTGGAGATTGAAGTTTTTTAGCAGGAATGACTTGGGCCTGAATAGCTGCCTGGAAGTGGTGGTGTATTGTTGGAGATTAAAATCAACTAGTAGTGCATTTTGGTCATGTTTATTTGAAAATTTAAAAAATGCTTATAGTGCGTTCTAGATATGCTTGTGATGTCTTGCTATTAAATTTTGTTGTTTGTTGGAAATCTGTAATTTTCTTGTGAACGAGTGCTATTAATTGAATTAGCTGGGTTGGACAAAGATGTACATCTAATCTATTTTACTCTAACAAAATTATTGGGCAAAACCCCTAATTGGGCTGGTCACTACATGGGCCATGCATGGTGCCTCCACGTCAGATCCACGTAGACGCCCATCATTGCTTCCACGTCATGTAAATCGGTGACGGATTGTTCCGTCACATCCTAGTTTGGGCAGGCGGGTTCGGGGCAGATCCATGACGGCCAAGATTCGTCAAGGAAGGTACGATGGGAAATTATGACGCGATATACATGACGGATTCCAAGTCCCTCATGGATGGGTATGCATGACAATTTTTGACTGGTCTGTGACGGACAAGGACCGTCATGTATTAACAAGTTTCTTGTAGTGCCGCCGTGAGACCCCAGCGTGGCTTGAGAGGGAAGCTGATAGCAGAAGGGTGGCGCCAGCGAGCCTTCCCCCGGCAGAGGACCCGTGGTCGCCGAGGGCGCCTCTGGCGTCCCCTTTCCCCCCTTTGCCCCGTCCTGGCTGCCGGTCAGCTCAAAGGTGGTCGAGGGTGGCGCAAAGGCGGGGCCCTCGTCTGGCGATATGAAGCAAGGCCGGTACCTGTGAAGAAGGCCCAGTGCCTGTGAAGATCGCCGCTTGACGGTGTCCTGGACTAGGGTGTACTCACCACGTCATCTCCCGATCTATTAGAATGGGCCGAGGACCCCCATGGCCGTATACTCATGGGCCAGTCCGGACAACTGTCGCATACAAGGAAGATTCCACAAGACTTGGTGATCAAGACAAGGACTCCTCCCCCACTGGCGTATTCGGCTAGGACTCTTGTTATCCTAGGCCTCTGGTGCATTATATAAACCAGGGCCAGGCTAGTCGATAGATCAGATATACAACAATCATACCATAGGCTAGCTTCTAGGGTTTAGCCTCTACGATCTCGTGGTAGATTAACTCTTGTACTACTCATATCATCAAGATCAATCAAGCAGGAAGTAGGGTATTACCTCCATTGAGAGGGCCCGAACCTGCGTAAACATCGTGTCCCCTGCGTCCTGTTACCACCCGCCTTAGACGCATAGTTCGGGACCCCCTACCCGAGATCCGCCGGTTTTGACACCGACACCGCCCATGACACTCTCACATAATAATGAGTGGGGATGTACACGCCCCAGAGTATCTGGGGTGCCGGCCTCAGGCCCTGGGGCTCCCTCCCACACCTAGTGGCAGCACTTAGCTCCGCGCTGGTGAGAAGACAAGAAGACTAGACTAGGTGCCGGATGCGGCCAGTTGCTTTGGATCTATTTTCTGTAGCCTTGCCTCTTGGATTTGGATTTAAGTTGAAGTCGAGCTTTTATCAATGCGTGCGAGGGGTGAATTTTCTCGTTCAAGAGATTTCTTGCCATCTGTTTCTTGCCTTGTTCTAGAGCTCACGCTCGCCGCCTCCCTCTCGCGGGCCCCTCACGAGCGGGTCTGGGCACAGCACGCGCGCCACGCGCGCCGATCGGCGCAGGAACCTCGCAAGGCCCACTCGGGCGAGTCAGTAGACCCTTCAGGAGCCCCGTGGCGGCTCTCGATCTGACAATCCGATTCAAGGCTTGCCCCAGCTAAGGGTAAAGCAGTAAAGGAACGAGGAATTAGCCGGATATGTCGCTTGCCGCGTCCTCCACGTCGTCTTCGGGCGCGACGCTCGCGTCGCTGTCATCATCGTTGGCGCCGTCGCCGCCGTCACCTACACCGGCGTTCCCATCATCCACCACGTCGCCTTCGTCTGCGGCGACCACCGCCCCGTCGCCCTCTGAAGGGAAGGCCCTGACCAACACATCCATATCGTCCTCTACCCACCGCGCCAGGTCGTCCCAAATGACCGTAGGTACGGGAGCGATGGCGGCGTCGAAATCGAAGTCGGGGTTGGCGTTCAGGAGATGGCTGAAGACACGGGAGAAAGCACGCTCGAGCAGGCCACGGCTTCTCTCTTCCACGAGCCTGGGTGCTTCGTCAGATCGGGCCTCCCGGCGTGTCACCACGTCGGTGAAGAAGAGGAGGTGACTGGCATAGTCGTTCACCTGAGGATGGGGGGCGTTCGCGTCACAGACATAGCCCAGGCCAGTGTTGGCCCTGTTCCGAAGGTCCTGAAGCATGGGAGCGTGGACGCGCTCCAGCGTCCGCCTCTCTAGCACTTCCTCCCTGTTTTGCCGCGCGACGGCCTCGGTGTCATCAACCCGTTTCTGAAGGAAATGCAGCTCGTCGCGGGCGGAGGCCAAGTCCGCCTGCGCCATGGCCAAGGCGGCAGCCGCGGCCTCCCCGCGTCTCTCCGCCTCATCTAACCTAGGCCTGAGAGCAGCGGTCCTGCCCGCCGCCTCAGTTCCTGCAAGCTTCAGCTTCAGGTCATACCGACCTTCGAGATCCGCACGAGCCTGGGCCACCTGGCGGTCTACTTCCTCCTGGATCATGGCCTCGTGAGCCCCAATGGGATCTTCCTGCTGAGCAACCTGACGCTCCCTCGTCTACATTCGCTCGAGCTCAAGGCTGCGCTCCACGGCTTCCAGAGCTAGCGCCTCCTCACGCCTCCCGACCTCCTCTTCCTCTGCGGGTCCACCTGGCGCTCGAGGGAGGCGGTCCAAGCTTGGAGCTCCAACATGCGCTTCTATGGAGCCTCGCAACTACAGTCAGCCTCGCGAGCCTCCTCCAAGGCCCGGGAGCAAGCCTCACGGGAAATCTTGAGGGACGCCTCGGCCTTCGCATTGTCAAGATCATGTTGGTAGCGGCCAAGGTTGATGGCCACCCTCAGCTTACGCCGTTCCTTGTCGCGACCGGTTTTCCGGATATTAATTTCCAGAAAATTGTCGTTGTGCTCACCAGCCCCAGGATTACTGTTAGCTGATGAGGCACCAACTTGATACAGAAACTCCAAGCAAAATACAAAATATGTGTAGTACAAGACCATTCTGGCCTGGAAGTACAACAATGGTTTCTAGTGGTTGATGGCGGAAGCGGTTTGTGGATCATCAGTGTCTATGGGACTCCATCTCCCACATGAACAGCTGACCAGGATAACTCCTATCTTCGCGAGGCTGCGGTCTCCATTGCTTAGGTTCCGGGGCGGTCATCGCAATGCCCCTCTCCATGCAAGATATCTGGCTAGGACAATAGCCAGGGACAAGCCAGTGAGTACTTTGAATGTACTCGCAAACATTATGAACACGGGAATAATATAAATGATAATCGTGCACGGATATATTCTATGATCGCATTGTCAGTCATAAAAATAAAATCTCTGATGCATGCAAACAGGTTATTTATATGTAACAAGAATATGAAATGACAGAGAAGTAAATACACTGCACCCTTCGGATGTCTGAAGCAACATCTCGAAATGGTGGTAAGTAACAAGCATGCCTCAGTCGGGCGTCTGAGCGACACCACATAAAGGGGTTATACGGGAAATAGATAACAAGCAATGCCACAGTCGGGCGTCTGAGCGACACCACATAAAGGGCTTATACAGGAAATAGATAACAAGCAATGCCACAGTCGGGCGTCTGAGCGACACCACATGAAGGGCTTATAATGGAGATAAATGACAAGTAATGCCACAGTCGGGCATCTGAGTGACACCACATAAAGGGCTTGTACGGGAAATAGATAACAAGCAATGCCACAGTCGGGCGTCTGAGCGACACCACATAAAGGGCTTATAATGGAGATAAATGACCAGAAATGCCACAGTCGGGCGTCTGAGCGACACCACATAAAGGGCTTATGAAGCAATTTCATTCATAGTGAATATCCAGGAGGTAGAACCGTCCCAGGGATACTCAATAAATCAAGTAACGGCAATGATTAATCCCTGATAAAAAATAATTCATAATCATCATAATCAACACAATTCACAAATCATGATCCACGTTCTGGTTTAGCAGTTTCTCCTCCGAAGACCGACACTAAGACCGACACTTGACCTGACCCAGACTGTAGTCCTTAACCATGGACACGGCTATTCGAATAGGTTTAATATCTCTGCAGAGGGTGTACTCTTTACCCACGAGTATCGGATTTCATTAGTCCATCGGGACTAATTCCGTCTACGGTCTTTTAGTCAAAAACGCGCCTGACTTGCACACACCAGCTTAACTCACCGGTGTCTGGAATCACCCACGACACCTGTCAAGCAAAACTCCAAGTGGGGAGGCTACAACCTCGACATAGCATGGGATCACCAAATTTATACCGCGCGCAAACTAGGGGAGCTACCCCTTCGGCTACAACCGAAACACCCATGCCCCCGGGTCAGATGGCATGCCTACCGGATGCCTCCGGTATCTTCCATCATGCCTCTCATGCGGTGTGTGCTAGGAAAGGGGTTGACAACTTACTGAACCGTACCCTACTTGTTGTAGAGACAAGTGGTAGTACGAAACAAGTATGGGGGTTACTGGAACAAGACTCGATCTATGGTCGACTCAGGAGGTTTAAGCATTCCCTGCATGATTAACATAAAAAAAATATTTCAACCAACAAAGTCACCACTCACTATACCTTACCATGCCATACCAGACATAACCGTCCCGACGGGGACCGGCGACAAGCTCACGCCTACCCAAGGCAGAGGCTTTCCCGGATTCCTTTCCGGCATGCATGCAAGGCACATGAGAGTGGTTACCATCACAAGTATATTCATTTCCAACAACAAGGAGATCACTAATATGCATTCATGCAAATGATAATATCACATGAAATAACGAGCTCTTTGAAATGAGGTGGTGTTATAAACGTGTCGGCTAACACACCAAAAGTATTATGCCGGGGTTCAAAATGCTTGCCTTCAAGGTGTGGAAAGTCAGTGTGCATTCCAAAACTTTGAAAGTTTGCTCCTCTCTCTTCAAAATCCTATTTGAAAATATTTTTGAATCAACACACATTTCCAAAACAGCACAATAAATTTAAAATAAACTAGACAGAAATTGAGAGATGTAGGAAAAATAATCAATTCATTTGGAGTTATATTAAAAAGTTATAGCCGGTGAAAGTTTAGTCAATATTCTGGTTTTTAAAATAAAACAGAAAAACGCTTCGAATTGAACACGTCGAACACGTACTTTGGAATTACGTTTTCACTTAACCCACATGGGCAGGAGCGGGGTCACTGACAGTGGGTCCAAGGGCCCACTGGTCGGGTTTGACCGGTCCATATCTCCCTCCTCTTCCTCTGCCCGAACGGTGGCGAGGCAACGGCGATCAACACCGGCGAACGGCGGCTCCCCGCGGGCGCCAGAGGGTCGGGATGGATCCGCAAGACCAGGGCGGTCCTCCCGGTGGTCGTTGGGTCGACGCAGGTGGAAGGAGTTGTCGGCGGTGAGCTTCGCGGCGGAGGAGGTTTCGGGTGCAAAGTGGTTTTGGGGCTGCGGTGGTTCCCGATCAAAATTGAGCAGGGGGGTGGGTTCACGGGAGGAAGAGGGAGCTTCTGGTGGAGAAAGTGGACAAGGGGAGGCACTGGTTGCGCCGAACGGAGCCGGGAGGCGGCGGTGGCCGAACTGGCCGGAGTCGGGGAAGACGGCTTCCCGCCGACGATTGCGGGCTGTGGGGGGTGCCAAGGGGTGGCCTGAGGTCGCTGTCAGGCGCTCGGATGGGTTCGGGGCCTCCTGTTATAGCGCGACGAGGTCGGTTCCGCGGCGGTGGATGAGGATGCCGGCGAACCGCCTCTCTGTAGTTTGCAGGTCGACGTGGAGGCGACGAGAGCTAGCCGACGAGCGAGGGGATAAGCTTGCGCGGCACCCAGGGGCAGGTGGCGAGCCGGGGTGGCTCGGGCAGCGCCGCCGACCGGGCAGAGCCATCATGCCGCCACAGCCGCCAAGAGTGCCCCGACAGCCGCAATCAGAGTGTGTCGTATGGTCGGGGTGGTGTGGCGGTGCAAGAGGATACATGGCGTGCTAGCTGTTGTTGGCCAAGGGCTGGAACGGGTGCGGGGCGAGACGCGGCGGCTCGGGCGCACGTGCGGGCCAAACGCAAGCTTTGGGCTCGTCCAGAGCACGCCCGGGACGTGTTCGATGAAAAGCCAGGGTAACCTAGAGTGTTTGAGCGGGGCTGGCAAGTAACAGGACTAGTTTAGGGTTAGCAAGGGGATCAAGGGACATGGTGGATAGGTTAGGGGCTCAAGTTCACAATGTAAACTTGAAATCATGCCAAATCTGGCTATGCACTCAGGGTGTTTGTCAAAATGCCAAGGGCATCTAGGCAATACTTGGGGTGACCAAATTCTCCAGATCAGTGTCTCTTTGGATGCATGAGAGGGTGGTGAAGTTAGTTTGACAAAAGCAAAAACTTGTTAGTGCAAGTTTTGCAAAACTTCAGTTTCTGATAGAAAGAAGAGGGCATGATTGCAAGCACTTAGGATCATCCAATGGGTCCACTCTCATGGACTTAAGGGTTGTGTAGGGTGGTCTACAAGCAGGGGAAAGAATCAAGGGCCAAGGAGCAAGCAAGAATATGGTTTATGTACAAACCATCATGTTGGACCGGAATGAAGATGAGGTTGATTCACTCAAAATTTTCAAATAACACCACTGGGTTTTTGCATAGAGTTGAATCATAAGCTATTACCAGCATCCCATAATTTTGGTGGAGGCTAGAAAGAAGTATTTAAATGAGTTGTAGTGCAAAATTGCCCACTGGACCAGAGAAGAAAATTGGGTGTAGAGCTCAAAATATTTCATGAATAAAAGATATTTTTGCACAAAAGTGATTTAAAAACATCACCTGACATCTCCAAATTTTTGTTGGAATTTTAAGTGAATTTATCAAATGGTTGTAGTTCAAATATGGCCATATAACCTTGGAAAAACCATTTTTCAAGAAAATAAAGATCAAGCAAATTAATTATGTAATTAGTTCTACTAATAAAAGAAAAGTTTTTCTTGAGAGTTTAAACAAGTCCAATAACATATTTGAAAAGTTTTCCCTATGGGGAAAACTCCATAATAGCAAGGCAGAAAAAGGTTCAAAAATCAAAAAGGAGCCCAGAAAATAAAAGTTTTAAATTCCTGGCAAAATTTTAATTAAGTAAACAAGGTCAAAATTTTGGGGTGTCACATTCCTCCACTAGTCGAATACCTTCAGCCTCAAGGCGCAAGTCGGCACTTGTGAGTTCTTCGCCGAGTCGGCTCATCCCGTCCATCGCCTTCTGGAAGAGCTCACGACGAACGACGCTCCGCCCGTGTTCCAACTCCAAGGCATGCCCACCTCATCCTCCGCCACAGGGGCTGCGGGTGGGGCGTTAAGAGGCGCACCCCCTCTCAGCAGGGGGCTGGGGGCTGGTGCCGCTCCAGGTGCTGGCCCGACCTCACGAGGGGCCCTGGCTGGATGGGGCCCGCCGCTTGAGGAGGTGCTGACTGCCGAAGACAACCAGCCGCTGTCCATAACCAGAGGAGGAGTCCGGGGAACGCCCATCAGGCTCCAAGCCAGACCATGAAGGAAGGGCAACGAAGTGGTAGATTCGAGGCGCCATGCAGCCGAGCGTACCCCCTCGGCCGACCCGGTTCCGGGCGCGGCATGCAGGCTCGGGGTGCACAAGGCCAGCAGGAATGCCGAGGAAGGCAAGGACTGCTTCTCGGAGGGTGCAATGGCCCTCGTGGAAGGGGTCCTGAAGAGTCAGCGTCAGGAAGGGAAGCAGCTATCAACAAACCACAAGGTGCAGTACTTACACGTCGACGGCGATGTACTTTCGATGCTTCAGTGGCCCGAAGATACCGCTGCCGCCCTGGGATCCTATCCTATTGCGGAGTTCCTCAAAGTCCACGCAAAGCCAGCCGAAGCGCTGAACGTGGCGGCCAGTACGAGGTGCAGCCGGAGAAGCGCCCAAGAGAACAACTTCAGGAGTGCTTGGCCGCGGAGAACAGCCAACGCCATCTCGCCGCGACCTCCCGAGGTCTCTGGAGTTTCAACCTCGGGACCCGCGTGCTGCATCGCCCCGGCGACCAACGACCTGCATCAGGGTTCTAGAGGACGACACCCAGAGCCCCAGCGGCGTCCACAAGATCAAGACTCGAGCCGCCAAGATCTGCTGCGCCGCTTCGTGCATCCACGTTCGGGGCAAGCTCGACGCTGACAGTAAGGAAGGGAACCACGTAGACAGGGTTCTCGCTGGGCCCCACGAGGCCGTCCGGACGCAGCCCCCACTCGTCAAAGGGAGGCATGCTCCCTGCAAATTCATCCTTGTTCTTGCAGCGATGCAGCAGACAGTTCTTCCCAGGCAAGTCATCCGGCAAAGAAACGCCCGTCAGGACCTGGAGCACCGTTTGCCGCGTCCCGAGGGGGAGCCCGGACTCCTAAAACCTCATATGGTCATGACTGCTGAGCAAGGTCCACATCGGACGAGAATGGCACCGAAGCAGAGCGATCCGGCGCTTGACGAATTCCTTCACCACCATGGGCACGATCATGCCGCGGTCCTTCAGCCTCCTCAACCAGAACCTGAAGGGAGCAAGACGGGGGCTCGCGAGCCTCTCGTGGCCCCAACCGGAGTGAGAAATGGCAGGCACTGATGGGGCATCGAGCAGGGGGTTGAGCACGCCAGCGTCAACAAACACCCACCGTGTCCGAAATTCGCTCATGGATGGAGGAAGCTCGAAGTCGATCCCCGCGCCCGCTGTCGCGGCCACGGCCTGGAAGCTCACGCACCCCGAGCTTTGCTGGGGGGCAATCAGATGCAGTGAGAAGAAATGGCAGAGAAGGGTCACAGGAGGAGCAATGCCCACCATGACTTCACACACATATGCGAAGACGGCAAGGAGAGTCACGGATTGAGGGGCGAGATGCAGCATGGGGATCTGAAAATGCTCAAGCACGGCGTTGAAGAAGGCGGAGAAGGGAGGAATCAGGCCCGCCCAAAGGGCGTCGATAAAGATTGGGACCTCGGTGGCCGCCCGGGCGGTGCGAGCGCAGGTTGCAGGCCACGCCACCGTCCTCCCCCACTCGTTGAAGCTGGAAGCGAGCATCGGGCGCACCTTGTCCATGGCCTCGTCGTTAAGCACCAAGGATCGACCGACCGCAGGCCCGACGGCCGGAGGCACACTCGCCGAGGACAGGGGCTTCTTCCCCTTGTCTGCTTGTTGCGTCGCCATGGCAATTGAGCGGGCAGGAGGCATGTCAGATCGGAGAGGAGAAGCAGAGTTTCGACGAAACAGAGAGATTGGGGAAGCAAGGCGCGGGCGACGGAGGAATAACTGTGTAGGTTGCGGGAGCCGCCTAGCCAGGCGGATTCTATGGAAGCGTGGGGAAGCGGAGACGCCCACGTCCAATCAACTGCCACACGTCAATCAAGGTCGCAGGCTTTTGGGGCCCGTGGCGCTCCGTACTTGACCTTTGACTTCGCCTCGAAGCCAAGCCTGAGGAAGCGTTGGGCCTGGGGGCTACTGTCGGTGTTCTGGGAACGGGGTCCCCAGACTTGCCTGCCTGCGGCCCACAACGTGGCAATGCTAGCAGGCCGTACGGCCCATCTTCCTCAACAAGGCATTCAAGACCCTCGCGAGGAGCCAAGCCTCGCGGGGCGGACGACCCAAGACCTCCTCCAGAGCGGCCAGGCTCGGCAGGCTCACGAGGAGCGGAGATATCAAGGCGGGACAAACCTCGCGAGGCTCTGGTGACGTGAGCCATGACGATCGATACCAGGCGGGCGCCAGCGCGCGCAGCGTCCTTGTTTCCTCTTTGGTGCTAAGGAAGCAGGCGCAGGTGCGGAGTACCGAGGCATCAAGCAAAGGTTTCCATATCGGTGCAATGAGACCGAAGACCAGCAGGACGACAGGACGGAGGTCACCATGGAGCCCAAGACGACGTCATTGCCAGAGCCTTTTGCAGGCGAAGACCACTTGTCGGGTGGTAGGTGCGACATATGCCAACGGGTGGCTTATCATTGTGGGAGCCAATAAGACGTCGTCGGTGCCTGGAAACGGGATGAGGCGAAGACATGCACGCCGACGAATCTTACCCAGCTTCGGGGCTCTCCGTGGAGATAAAACCCCTACTGCTGCTCTGCAGGGTCTCCGCATCATCACTAAGTTAACAAGTAGCTACAAGAGGCTCCTTGAGCTGTTCGACGAGAGGAAGAAGAAGGGCAAGGCTAGCTTTCCTCTTCCCTCCATGTGGTGTCTAGAACTCTAAGAGATCAATCCTCCGCAGGGGAACAATGGTAATCCAGCTGGGCGCGGGCCCTAGCCGTCAGTGTCTATGTTCGCCGGCTTCTCCGCCGGCTGCTGGGGCCTGCTGGCTTGTGGGTCTCGCCGGCTGCCGGCTTTCTGGTCGACAAGCTGGTCCCGCCGCTCGGGGGCCTTGTCGGGGGCGGGTTACTGTTGCCTCACTCCTGATGATGAGGGCTTTGACAAAGTAAGCATGGATACAGTGCCGCCGCCTGGCGGCGATCACTGTAGCCTTACCTCATCTTGTCTCCTTAATGAGGCGCCTCCTTCGAGGGAGGGAGCTAGCCGGCTGTTGGGAGCCGGCCTTGCCTCAGGCCGGCTGGGGGAGTCCGGGCCGCCTTCGGGCGTCTCTCTGACCGAAGGGGCCCGCCGCCTGTGGGCCGTTCTGACAGCTCGTCGTGGGTGACGTCATGGTCAACATGGCAACAGTGCCGCGCCGGACGGGTGATGGCCGCCCCGTACAGCGCACTGTGACCACGCATGCTCCGGGATTCGGGGGTGGCAGGCTTTGCTGTAGCCACGCCCCGTCTCATCGCCGTTATGTGGGTGCAGAGTTTGAGGGTACGATCTTGGCCGCCTGCTAGGGGGCCGAGTTCTTGGAGTCGGCCTTCTCGTGCCTGGCTTCTTGGAGTCGGCCTTCTCGTGGCCGGCTTCTAGGAGTCGACCCTCCGACAGCTTTCCTACTGTAGGTTTAGGGGTGGGCCGCCTCCCGGTAGCTCGCTCGGGAGGTAGCCGACCAAGGGAAGACGGCCCCATGCCTCGGATGTTTGAAGGCCCGATCGGCCTGTAATTTTTCTGAAAGAGCCGGGGGGAGCCGGCAAGGCTACCCATGGTCATTTACTCTGACATCACTTCTGTCAGGATAGCTTGTACTAGCTGTCTCCTTTCAAATTGCCCGCCGTTGTTGGCTCCCTTCCCACTCAATATTTGGGGAGAGGACCATGGCCTATATAAGTAGAACTAGCCACCACAGTAAGGGGACGGACCGAAAGATAGAGGGCCAATCCCTAGCCACACACCAAACACAAAAACACCTCAACATCAGGAGGCCGTTCTTCCCCTTGTACTGTTCATCATTAGCCCAAGAGGCAATCCACCACACCACACTGGAATAGGGTATTACACCACGACGGTGGCCCAAACCAGTATAAATCTCGTGTCTTTCTGTGTTGCGAGTTCGTCGAGTCCGTCCGCGAGATTTTAGCTAGCTAGAGCGTGGATCGGTAGGAGGGAAAGAACTTCACGCGCACCCTAGAGTTCGAACCTTAAGGGTTTGCCGGAACCCGTGATCCGACAGGTACAAACTGGACCAATACACTCTCATGTGTTGTCACCGCCCTTTTGCACCAATCCATCTTCAGAGCAGAAACTAACACACCGATGCTAGGCCTCTCTGCCATCGACGCCACCATGACGCCAGACAGCATTCTCCTCCTGCGCGAGTCCATCTCCATGCATTGGACGCCGAGTCTCCACTGCTCCACGCTGCCGAGATCCGCCACCACTCCACCAAACAAGTCGACCACCGGTCCCTCGAGCCCGTGTACACCTCCAAGAATGACGCCGCCAAGGGGGAAATGACAACATAGCGGCACCGTCATCCGATCTACTGATCTAGGGTTTCCCGAGAGTTAGCGGATATAGCTCTGGAGCTTCTCCACGATGATGACTTCAAGAAGGTAATGACACAAAAGATTGCAGCCATCGCTGGTCTTGGCACCAAGCGGAGAACGAGGTTTTCACCTGGATCCGCTCGACGAACCTCCATCAAGCATCGAGTGCACGGGGCGCCACCATTCTAAGTCGCCGCGCAGCGAGCAGGCCGCATCAGCCATATCAGATATGTCTGGAGGCCAGACCACGCATGGCACTGACCCGTCCACCACGCCCTTCATGCCGCCGCCATTGATCTGAGGTCAGAGGTCCCGTCACCACAGATCCGGTCGCCGCCGCAAATGCAGCAAATGCCGCTGCCCGAAGAAATGTCGGCCGCCGCGCCCGCAGCCATCTTCGCCCCAAGGAAAAACTGGGCGCCCCGCCACCGCCGGTCAAGATAGGGACGCCCGGCATGCCGCCAAGGCCAGATTTGCCGTGCCTCCTCACGTCGCGGGGCTCCGCACCATCCCCATGGCGAAGGAGAGAGGGAGGCCCCCGCCAGCGCCATAGGCCGCCGGGCTGTAGGCCGGCGGCAGCGTCCTTCGACGATAGCGGAGGGAGGTAGGGAAGGATGGAGAGTCCCCAGCGGCTAGGGTTTCGTCCCCACCCGACTAGCCCAAGCGAGGGCGACACGTGGGGCGATCCTTCTTGATGTGATTGGTCCCACACAAGATAAATGGCCATGGCGCCGGATGGGCTCCAGGGAGCCCTCTTTTACCTTTCGAAAACTCTACTTTCATTTCACAAAACATTTTGAAAACAGTTTTGCTTCTAGATACACATGTATAGTTTGTACGTATGATTTTTCATGTAAATATATTTTCGTAGGTGGTCGACAAAAAACAATGACAAATACATGTGCGAAATGGACTTTTTTAATGTATTCACGCTTGAATTTTATATTTCTGTCTTGCATAAAAATGATTGTATAATTTAACAAAATTTTACAGGTACATAGAGAATATCCACATGTATTTGTAGGAGAAGTTTCTATTTTATTCTGAAATTTTAAATACCACTTTGAAATTATTTTTTATTCTGTCCTCTATCGAGCCCGAGTGCCAAAATGGCGCATTCACAAGCATCCACTAGTATCATAGGGTGAATATATTTTGGTCCAAACTGCCTTCGTGGACCATCTCCTGTACTCATATTTATACTACCGGAAGGCTCCACGAGTAGCCATTAGTGACAGTTCACATCATATTAGTCAAAAGGAATTCAATCCCTCTCAGGAATAGCTGTCAGTAAGGTGTATAGATTAGAAATAGCTACACTTGAGACTGAAGACTCGGTTCCATGCATGGAATTTGGGTACCCACCATCGTTTCTTCTTAACTTCTCGTTACCAAAATGGGAGTGTATTCCTTGGTAACGATGTGTTTGAATTCTGCGGGACGTTCGGGAACTACTGAGAAGAAAAGTCACATGGTGCACATGGACCTTGGCATTGTTTCGAGCAGAATTATGGTAGTAGCCATATTTCGTTTTTCTCGTTTAGTGCTTCGACCGAGACTAAGATATTAATGCCAGTGTTTACACGAGACCGCAGTGGAGATACAATGTCCCAAACTGAAATCGTTATGTCCCTTTGTTCAATTTTTAGGGCATAACTAGTTCCTTACAATCTCCCGTAAAATGTATCCTGGATAACCTGGCACAGGTAATTTCTTAGCGGTGGCTTGCGCCAATTCCACATGGTGGGCCCAGACTCACACCAACCAGTACCACGTACCGTATCTGTGGCGGGGGCAGATCCCCATCTGCCACTGGTACGTAACTTTCCCATGCCAATCAATGAGCGTTGTCGTGGCAACAAATCATGACCCATTTCCAAATTACTGGTATAATTAATATTTATGTTCACACATAACACACATCAATTAGTTCTCCATCTTGAAGAAACCCAGAGATCACATACATTACCAAATGGAAAATGTACGAGCTAGAGTAGTCATATATAGTAGTACAAAATAATTCAAAGAAAAAATGTGTACGAGCATAAAACAAAATAATAGATGTAAACATGTATTTTCAAGTTTTATTCAGTCATAAAAATTGCCCTTTCGTATATACTGGACTACACTACAGGGCTATGCAATTTTATTAAACTAAATTTTGTTTTGTGCACAACGCAAGACAATAATGTCCTTCTAATTTCTAAAATTTTAATGCACCTACTAAAATTAAGTTGTCTTAGCCAGCTAAAATGTATTTCCCACGAAAGATTGTAGTTACTGAAATAATTCAACAATGGGCCCGCATGAGCAATTTCCAAGGATCTTCATCAACAACTTTTTTCCAACGTGCTTCCTATGCGGTGAAAAAACAATGTAATTGTTATATATTTAACTGAAAACTATGTTTGTGATACCAGTTCGACAAGAGCATACAAATTTATATGAATATATTATAACAGTCAAATGCTAGGATAATACTACAGGGTATGTTATAAATTTAGATGTAATACAATTAAAATGATTTATATATTACCATAACACGCACTCTTAGAATATTACTTATTCATGCACACCATGAATTTTCTATTTTTTCCTGTTATCATGATCATTTTGAGATACTTCATGGATGAAAGTGGTCAATATCTCTGGAAAGAATTTAGACAAGAAAATTAAAGTTATATTATAAGAAAATGTATGCCTAGCCCTAGCAAGCACTTGGGTTCATGATTAATCTATCAAAATTATGCATATGATTTAACGCTACAGGACCTGTAGGAATTTCACATTATTCTTTTCTTTAGAATTTCTCATTATTCTTGTTTCCAGTTTCATATACGATTTTGGAATAATGCTGGGAGCTGTGATGTTAATATTGCCTAGGATTAACTCTACAGGACCTGTTGGAATTTCACATTATTCTTTTCTTTAGAATTTCTCATTATTCTTGTTTCCAGTTTCATATACGATTTTGGAATAATGCTGGGAGCTGTGATGTTAATATTGCCTAGGATTATCAAAGAATACAAATACGATAAATATTATGTCATCCATGATAAAAATTCTAAAAATTATGTATATGACTTAACATTAGAAGGAAAGCCTATAAAAACGTGTGACATAATAAGAAGAAAATCATCCTTACCACTATTTAGTCGAACACAGGGACGACCAAATTTTCTTTTCTCTGATTCAGTGGGTCTCTATCGGACCTTGATTGCTACAATAATTTCAAAGAATACACAAGACTTCCTGGCCAAAACTGTTCATATTTTACCCTTAGTTCATCGGTCAAGATTGAGATAGTTCATGACAGCATATACAGGACGTACGTCGAGAGACAAAAACCTCAGCCACACAACTATTCATACTTTCATTTTTTAAATATGTAAAAGCTAAAAAAATGAATTTGAGGTCCTTATGGCAGGCTTGGCATTGTTTTCTCGTTGATCCCAGTTTCAGCAACATGTAAGAAGAATGACGGCTGGATTTGGAAACTAAGGTAGAGACATGCCAAAACCATTTGATAAGTGATACTTCAAGTACATGTCATTCCTTGACAAACTATTGACTTAAGTATCATCATTTATTGGAATCAGTTATTGTTCGTTGCCTCATAGTATAGTATTTTACAGAAAAATGGCGCAGGTATAGATTATGCGCCGTGGGGCAGGAGGCTGGGCTCGAGGGAGCCCTTTTTTATCTTTCGAAAACACTACTTTCACTACAAAACATTTTGAAAACAGTTGTGCTTATAGACATACATGTATAGTCTGTACGTATAATTCTTCATGTAAATATATTTTCATAGGTGGTGTACAAAAAACAATGATAAATACAAGCGTCAAATGGACTTTTTTAATGAATTTGGGCTGGAATTTTTTATTTCTGTCTTGCATATAAATGATTGTATGATTTACCGAAATTTTACAGGTACAAAGGGTATCCACATGTATTCATAGGACAAGTTTCTAATTTTTCATTCCGTTCTCTATGGAGCCCGGGTGCCAAAATGACGCATTCACAAGCATCCATTGGTATCATATGGTGAATATATTTTGGTCAAAACTCCCTTCATGAATCATCTCCTGTACTCATATCCATACTACCGGGAAGGCTCCACAAGTAGCCATCAGTGACAGTTCACATCATACTTGTCAAAAGGAATTCAATCCCTCCCTGGAATAGCTGTCAGTAACGTGTGTAGATTAGAAATAGCTAAACTTCAGACAAAAGACACGGCACCATGCATGGAATTTCTGTACACATCTTCATTTTCTTCTTAACTTCTTGTTACGGTACAAAATGTGAGTGTATTCCTTGGTAATGATGTGTTTGAATTCTGCGGGACATTTGGAAACTACTGAGAAGAAAAGTCACATCGTGCACATGGACCTTGGCATAGTTACCAGCAGAATTATGGGAGGAAACTGCACTACACTACTAGAAAAAGGGCTATACATAGGATTGATACTAATGGCGCACCAGGTAAGCAGTGCGCCACTACTATATACTAATGGCGCACCGGTTGGAGGTGCGCCATTAGTAAGGAAGAGACTAATGGCGCACCAAGCACCGCAGTGATGGATGCAAAAATCAAACAACTGCACGATGAGAAAACTGATAAAAACGTTTGGCGGATGTGGATAAAAGACTGGCCACTCCGTCTCGCTCTCGCAAGGTAGTATGCATGTTTTGTTTTTCTCGTTTAGTGCCTGGACCGAGACAAGATTGTAACGCCTGTGTTCACGCGAGATTGCATTGGAGATACACTGTCCCAAACTGAAATCATCCTCTCCGTTTGTTCAATTATCAAGACATAACTAGTTCCTCACAATCTCCAATAGAATCTACCACTGATAACCTGGCACAGGTAATTTCTTAGCAGTGGCATGCACCAATTCCACCTTACATTGGTACGGAAAATACCAATGGTGGGCCCACATTCACACCCGCCACTAGCATGAACCGTATCAGTGGCGGGCACAGATCCCCATCAGCCACTTGTACGTAACTTTCCCAGGCCAATTAATAAGCGCTATCGTGGCACCAAATCATGACCCATTTCGAAATTACTGGTATTATTAATATTTAGGTTCACACATAAAACACGGCAATTAGTTCTCCATATTGTAGAAACCCAAAGATCACATACATTATTAAATGGAAAATGTACGAGCCAGAGTAGTCATATATAGCATTAAAAATGATTCAAAGAGAAAATGTGTACGATGATAACACAAAATAATAGATGTAAACATGTATTTTCAAGATTCAGTCAGTTATAAAAATTTCCCTTTCGTATATAAAGGACTACACCACAGGGCTATGCAATTTTCTTGAACTAGATTTTGTTTTGTGCACAACAGAAGAATATAAACAATATGGTTCATCTAATTTCTATAAAATATTAGTGCACTACTAAAAATAAGCTGTCTTAGCCAACTAAAATGTATTTCCCATGAAAGATACTGCAATCATTCAACTACGTGCCCGCAAGAGCAATTCTCAGTGATTTTTCATCGACAACTTTTTTCCCAAGGTGCTTCTTATGTGGTGAAAAAAACATCGTAATTGTTATATATTTAGCTGAAAACTATGTTTGTGGCACCGGTTTGACAAGAACAACAAATTTATATAAATATATTCTAATAATCAAATGCTAGGAAAATACTACGGGGTATGGTATAAATTAAGAAGATGTAATACAGTTAAAATGATTTATTGCTTATTCATGCACATCACGAATTTTCAATCTGTTTCCAGTTATTATGATCATTGTGAGATACTTCATGGATGAAAGTCGTCAATATCTCTACATTGACTTTAGACAAGTAAATTATAGTTATATTATAAGAAACTGTATGCCTAGACCGCACAAGCACTTGGGTTCATGATTAATCTGTCGAAATTATGCATATGATTTAACACAACGAGACCTATAGGAATTTCCCATTATTCTTTTCTTTAGTATTTGTCATTATTATTGTTTCCAGTATCATATACGGTTTTGAAATGAGGCTGGGAGCTATGATGTTATTATTGCCTATGATTATCTTAGGATTCAAATACAATAAATATGAAGTCATCCATAAAAAAATCTCTCAAAATTTTGTATATGACTTAACACTAGAAGGAAAGCCTATATTAACTTCTAATGGAAGAAGAAGAAAATCATGCTTGGCTCTAGTTAGTCGAACACAGGGACGACCAAGTTTTCCTTTCTCTGATTCAATGAATCTCTAGCGGACCTTGATTGCTACAATAATTTTGAAGAATACGCCAGACTTCCTGGCCAAAAATAAATTTTGTTTAGTGCACAACACAAGAATGTAAACAATAATCTCCAACGAATTTCTAAAATTTTAGTGCACCTACTAAAAAGAAGTCGTCTTAGCCAACTAAAATGTATTTCCCACGAAAGATTGTAGTTGCTAGAATCATTCAACTACAGGCCCGCAAGAGCAATTTTCAATGTTTTCATCAACAACTTTTTTTCCAACGTGCTTCTTATATGATGAAAAAACATCGTAATTGTTATATATTTAACTGAAAACTATGTTTGTGGTACCGGTTTGACAAGAACATACAAATTTATATGAATATATTATAATAATCAAATGCTAGGAAATACTACGGGGTATGGTATAAATGAAGAAGATGTAATATTGTTAAACTAGTGGGGTGACCCGTGCATTTGCGCGGCTAGATTTGTTAAGATATTTTATTTAGCATTTATACTTTAAACGTTTAGATTTTTCTTACATAAGCTGCGTACTTATAATAATATAAAAGCATCTTCCAGTGTAATGTATATGTAAATGAAACTTTATTGGACTTCAGTGGAGAATATTGTCCTCAAGTGCATGTTCTTGGTTATAACTTGCTCTAATTAGATGATTAAGACATGGCGATTGCTGGAATTTAGTCTATATTGGGGCAGCCCAATAACTATTTCAGAAATTCCTAATAAATCCTAGAGGCCTACTTAGCCCATTTGTGCAAGGCAAGGGATACTACTAAAGTTTAGTCCCACATTGCTAGTTGAGTGGGAATTGGACCTCCTTATAAGGGAGGTTCTTTCCCCACTTGTATGAGCATGAGAACAAGAGGGACATCCACGCGCGCTCCTCCTCCGCCGCCCGCCTCGCCACGCCTCGTCACGGCTCGGCTCGGCTCGGCTCGGCTCGGCTCGTGGCTAAGGGTTATAACCAAAAGGAAGGTGAAGACTTCTTTGATACTTACTCACCTGTGGCTCGACTGACCACTATTCGAGTTCTACTTTCACTAGCTGCCTCACATGGTCTTCTCGTTCATCGATGGATGTTAAGACTGCTTTCCTAAATGGAGAGTTGGATGAGGAAATTTATATGGAACAACCAGATGGGTTTGTAATAGATGGTCAGGAAGGGAAAGTGTGCAAGTTGCTGAAGTCTTTGTATGGACTTAAGCAAGAACCCAAACAGTGGCATGAGAAGTTCGAAAGAACTTTAACAGCTGCAGGCTTTGTTGTGAACGAAGCTGACAAATTTCTGTACTATCGCCATGGTGGGGGCGAGGGAGTTATGCTTTGCTTGTATGTTGATGACATACTGATTTTCGGAACAAATCTGAATGTTATTAAGGAGGTCAAGGATTTTCTATCTCGCTGTTTTGAGATGAAGGATTTAGGAGTGGCTGATGTCATTCTGAACATCAAGTTGTTGAGAGATGATGATGGTGGGATTACATTGCTTCAATCTCACTATGTGGAAAAGATCTTGAGTCGCTTTGGCTATAGTGACTGCAAGCCCTCTCCAACACCATATGATGTTAGCGTGCTGCTTCGAAAGAATCGAAGAATTGCTAGAGATCAATTGAAGTATTCTAAGATTATTGGCTCGCTTATGTACTTAGCCAGTGCTACAAGACCTGACATCTCTTTTGCTGTTAGCAAACTAAGTCGGTTTGTCTCAAAACCAGGAGATGTGCATTGGAAAGCTCTAGAGAGAGTTTTGCGTTATTTGAAAGGGACTGCAAATTATGGAATTCACTACACCGGGCACCCAAAGGTGCTTGAAGGGTATAGTGACTCAAACTGGATCTCGAGATCTTTGATGAGATAAAGGCCACGAGCGGATATGTATTCACTCATGGAGGTGGCGCTGTTTCTTGGAAGTCTTGCAAGAAGACCATCTTAACGAGGTCAACAATGGAAGCAGAACTCACAACACTAGATACAACTACGGTTGAAGCAGATTGGCTTCGCCGGCTCTTGAATGACTTGCCGGTTGTTGAGAAACCTGTACCGGGTGTCCTTATGAACTGGGACAATCAAACTGTGATCACGAAAGTGAGCAGTTCAAAGGATAACATGAAGTCATCAAGACACGTTCAGAGAAGGTTAAAGTCTGTCAGGAAAATGAAAAACTCCGGAGTTATTGCGTTGGATTATATCCAAACGTCTAAAAATCTGGCAGATCCTTTTACTAAGGGTATCGCATAATGTGATAGATAATGCATCAAGGGAGATGGGTATGAGACCCACAATATGAGTTGTTCACAGTGGTAACCTATTCTTTGTGACCGGACATCCCGTGAATTAGATGTGGAAGACAAGTTGTTGGCCAACTGAGAGGAGAGTATCCCTACTATTCACAATACCACTCCATGAAGATGCAATACTCTCCTAATATGCATGGCAGGTTGATGTATATCTTAATGTGTTCTAAGTGGCTTATTGAAGCAGAGATGTTATCCTACAGAACATCTTTTGAAGAACACACCTATATGAGTCTGATTGTCAAACGTCGCAGTCTATGAGAGTAGGGTTCTCTCTAGTAAACTCATGAAAGGTCATGGAGTATAACGCATAAGCTCCACCCGCGGGGAAGACCCATGGTAGCCACGTATCGATCAAGGCTTTATGTGAAGCTAGATTCGCAGAAAACTTGCAGTTCAAGGCCCAGTCCACTGTTCAAGTTGCTTACTAGTGTAGCATAGAGATCTAGGTATAAGCTCAACTTAACAGTCTCCACTGCAGTACCGGTATATAAAACAGTGTTTTGGAACCAAAGGCAAATTTCTGTGTGCCTCTGGGATCTGGTGGGGGATTGCTGGAATTTAGTCTATATTGGGGCAACCCAATAACTATTTCGGAAATTCCTAATAAATCGTAGAGGCCCACTTAGCCCATTTGTGCAAGGCAAGGGATACTACTAAAGTTTAGTCCCACATTGCTAGTTGAGTGGGAATTGGACCTCCTTATAAGGGAGGTTCTTTCCCCACTTGTATGAGCATGAGAACAAGAGGGACATCCACGCGCGCTCCTCCTCCGCCGCCCGCCTCGCCACGCCATGCCACGCCTCGTCACGACGCGCCGCGGGTTGCGGGAACGAGCCGATGTCTAATTTTTGCCACGCACTACGGGTATAAGAAAGGGCACGCGGAAGCTGAAACGTTTTGCTGTAGTGGAGATTGAATCTGAGCAGGCGCACCTCTTCGCCTGCTGCCTGTTCGTTTCATCACCCTTGTTCTCTTTAGCTCCCAGCGCAGCCTCTCGCCTCCTTCTCTTGCGCCTATAAAAGGGAGGTCGCGCCTCCCAGAGAGACGCACCAGAATCTCTTCCTCCTCTCGCCGCAAGTTCCTTAGCACTGCGCTGCTGCTACGTTCTTCCTCATCCTGGCTTGCGGCGTGCACCGCACGTCGGGACAAGAGGCCTCCGAGACCGCACCTTTTGAGTCCTGCGGGAGAAGGGTGATAAGGTTTTCGGGCGCTCGGTAGCGACCATCTTGGCTGTTTCATCACGGACGATCCGGTCGCCGACGAGTGCTTCCCCGACGACGACTTCTTCCCCGACGTCCACGACCTCCTCGACGACATGGCAGGCGAGGACACCGACCCCAAGTCCAACGCTTCTGCTGCTGTTGTGCCGTACGTGTTCTTCTCCTTTCTGCTAGAAGTCCTCCTACAGTTCTTGGTTCTAGTTTCTGCCCTACGTATGTTAGGCTCTGTTTCGTATAAGCAACTTCATCTAGTGTCTGTTCTAGATGTGTTTACCTCAAGTTCATATATGCAGACGATGTTTACCTTCTCTCTGTCAGATTGCATGACTTGCTTTATATTTGCTATTTTAGTCATGCTTTATCTAGTATTTTTGTTAATAAAATCATTCGGTAAATTGCTCATATTTCCAACAATCCAAAAACCTTATTATAGGCAATTTACCCCGAGTGGTTTTGCTGCTTCCACGAGACCTCCTATGTTTGAGGGTATCCACTATAAGAGGTGGCGCGTGAGAGCAGTCTTATGGTTTCAAACCATGAGCTGTTATGACGCCACTTTTGGCAAACCTGAAGGAGAGCAAGATGCCCAACAGGCACAAGCTTTTCAGAAAATGGATACTCTGGTTAAGGCTGCTCTCTTGAGTGTTCTTGGTGAGAACATAGTTGATGCTTATGCATCAATTGACAATGGAAAAGATATGTGGGATGCACTCGAGGCGAAGTTTGGGGTCTCGGATGCCGGCACTGAGCTGTACATCATGGAGCAATTCTATGATTATAGGATGACTGAAGAGCGCTACGTGGTTGAGCAGGCTCATGAGATACAGTCATTTGCTAGACAACTTGAGCACTTCAATTGCATATTACCGGACAAGTTTGTTGCCGGGGGTATCATCACTAAGCTTCCTCGTTCATGGAGGAACTTTGCTACCTTACTGAAGCATAAGAGACAGGAGTTTTTCGTTCCGGATCTCATTGGTACTCTTGATGTGGAAGAAAAGGCGAGAGCAAAGGACACACGTGCTCGAGGTATTGAGGGAGGATCTAGTGCCAATGTGGTATGTAGCAGAACTTCCAGCCCCACAAGTTCAAGAACAAGGGCAAGCTTGATGGAAAAGCAAACTTTGATGGGAAGAACAAGGCTGTGCAACACACGAACTTCAAGAAGAAGAATGGCAAAAAGAAAGGAGCTTGTCATGTGTGTGGAGATCCTGATCATTGGGCTCCTAGTTGCCCTAATCGCTATGACAAGCGTCATCCTGGGAAAGGCGGCAAGACCGCTAATGTTGTCATTGGAGACACTGACACGAAGGATGCTGGGCATGGTATATTTCCCACTATTCTTTCAGTATGTCATTCTCCTGATTGGTTAATTGACACGGGTGCTAATGTGCATGTATGCGGTGATATTTCCATTTTTTCGTCTTATCAGACCGCAGGGACTTCAACCGTGCTGATGGGCAACGGTTCAAGTGCTTCTGTTCGTGGTGTTGGCACGGTCGATCTGAAGTTTACTTCGGAGAAGATCGTGCGGCTGAAGAACGTGCATTATGTCTCCTCCGTCAATAAAAATCTTGTTAGCGGATCTCTTATGTGTAGAGATGGATACAAGCTTGTCTTTGAGTCAAATAAATTTATAATATCCAAGTATGGAACCTTTGTTGGTAAAGGCTATGAGTCAGGAGGCCTGTTTCGTTTATCCTTGTCAGACGTTTGCAATAAAGTTGTTAATCATATTTGCAACAATAGTGAATCAAATGTGTGGCATTCACGTCTTTTTCATGTTAACTTTGGTTGCATGTCGCGACTAGCGAAGTTGAACTTAATCCCTAGTTTCACCACTGTCAAGGGATCTAAGTGTCAAGTGTGCGTGCAAGCTAAGCAACCTCGTAAGTCTCACGTGATCATGGAGACGAGAAATCTTGCACCACTAGAACTTATACATTCAGATCTATGTGAAATGAATGGTGTTTTGACAAAAGGTGGAAAGAAATATTTCATGACGTTAATTGGCGACTCCACTAGATACCGTCGTGTGTATCTTCTGAAATCTAAGGATGAGGCTTTGAACTTTTCAAGATCTATAAAGTCAAGTGGAAAACCAACTTGATCGAAAAATCAAGAGGCTTAGGTCCCACCATGGTGGAGAGTATTTTTCCAATGAATTTGATGATTTTGTGCGGAACATGGTATAATCCATGAGAGGACGCCTCCCTACTCACCTCAGTCAAATGGGGTGGCCGAAAGAAAGAACCGTACTCTAACTGATTTGGTTAACGCCATGTTAGACACATCGAGTCTCTCCAAGGCATGGTGGGGGCAGGCGATATTGACAGCATGTCATATCCTAAATCGAGTCCCCACAAAGAACAAAGAGATAACTCCATTCGAGGAATGGGAGAAGAAATGGTTAAAACTCTCTTATCTACGAACATGGGATTGTTTGGCGAAAGTCAATGTTCCAATTCCAAAGAAGCGGAAGCTTGGACCAAAGACCGTGGATTGTGTTTTCCTGGGATATGCTTTCCATAGCATTGGCTATAGATTCTTGGTTGTAAAATTTGAGGTACCTGACATGCATGTCGGTACGATCATGGAGTCGAATGATGCGACTTTCTTTGAAGATATCTTTCCCATGAAGGATATGGCTACCTCATCTAATCAGGAGATGCCTAGTTCATCAAATCAGGAACCAGTTACAATTACCGAACCTGGCATTTCGATGGAACACTTTGAAAGTCCTGTGGAGGAGAACAATGAAGTTCCTACTAGGAGCAAGAGACAGAGGACTGCAAAGTTCTTTGGTGATGATTTTCTTGTGTATCTCATAGATGACACTCCCATTTCCATTTCAGAGGCTTATGCATCTGAAGATGCTTACTACTGGAAGGAAGCAATTCGTAGCGAGATGGATTCCATCTTGGCGAATGAAACTTGGGAGATAACTGATCGTCCTTATGGGTGCAAACCTATAGGATGCAAATGGGTATTCAAGAAGAAGCTTAGGCCTGATGGTACTATCAAAAAGTACAAGGCTTGGCTCGTGGCTAAGGGTTATACCCAAAAGGAAGGTGAAGACTTCTTTGATACTTACTCACCTGTGGCTCGACTGACCACTATCAGAGTTCTACTTTCACTAGCTGCCTCACATGGTCTTCTCGTTCATCAGATGGATGTTAAGTCTGCTTTCCTAAATGGAGAGTTGGATGAGGAAATTTATATGGAACAACCAGATGGGTTTGTAATAGATGGTCAGGAAGGGAAAGTGTGCAAGTTGCTGAAGTCTTTGTATGGACTCAAGCAAGCACCCAAACAGTGGCATGAGAAGTTCGATAGAACTTTAACAGCCGCAGCTTTGTTGTGAGCAGAAGGCGACAAATGTGTATACTATCGCCATGGTGGGGGCGAGGGAGTTATGCTTTGCTTGTATGTTGATGACATACTAATTTTTGGAACAAATCTGAATGTTATTAAGGAGGTCAAGGATTTTCTATCTCGCTGTTTTGAGATGAAGGATTTAGGATTTGCTGATGTCATTCTGAACATCAAGTTGTTGAGAGATGATGATGGTGGGATTACATTGCTTCAATCTCACTATGTGAAAAAGATCTTGAGTCGCTTTGGCTATAGTGACTGTAAGCCCTCTCCAACACCATATGATGCTAGCGTCTTTGCTTCAAAAGAATCAAGAATTGCTAGAGATCAATTGAAGTATTCTCGATTATTGGCTCGCTTATGTACTTAGCTGGCTACAAGACTCGACATCTCTTTTGCTGTTAGCAAACTAAGTCGGTTTGTCTCAAAACCAGGAGATGTGCATTGGAAAGCTCTAGAGAGAGTTTTGCGTTATTTGAAAGGCACTGCAAATTATGGAATTCACTACACCGGGCACCCAAAGGTGCTTGAAGGGTATAGTGACTCAAACTGGATCTCGAGATCTTTGATGAGATAAAGGCCACGAGTGGATATGTATTCACTCATGGAGGTGGCGCTGTTTCTTGGAAGTCTTGCAAGCAGACCATCTTAACGAGGTCAACAATGGAAGCAGAACTCACAACACTAGATACAACTACGGTTGAAGCAGATTGGCTTCGCCGGCTCTTGAATGACTTGCCGGTTGTTGAGAAACCTGTACCGGGTGTCCTTATGAACTGCGACAATCAAACTGTGATCACGAAAGTGAGCAGCTCAAAGGATAACATGAAGTCATCAAGACACGTTCAGAGAAGGTTAAAGTCTGTCAGGAAAATGAAAAACTCCGGAGTTATTGCGTTGGATTATATCCAAACGTCTTAAAATCTAGCAGATCCTTTTACTAAGGGTCTATCGCGTAATGTGATAGATAATGCATCAAGGGAGATGGGTATGAGATCCACAATATGAGTTGTTCACAGTGGTAACCTATTCTTTGTGATCGGAGATCCCGTGAATTAGATGTGGAAGACAAGTTGTTGGCCAACTGAGAGGGGAGTATCCCTACTATTCACAATACCACTCCATGAAGATGCAATACTCTCCTAATCTGCATGGCAGGTTGATGTATATCTTAATGTGTTCTAAGTGGCTTATTTAAGCAGAGATGTTATCCTGCAGAACATCTTTTGAAGAACACACCTATATGAGTCTGATTGTCAAACGTCGCAATCTATGAGAGTAGGGTTCTCTCTAGTAAACTCATGAAAGGTCACGGAGTATGACGCATAAGCTCCACCCGCGGGGAAGATCCACGATAGCCACGTATCGGTCAAGGCTTTATGTGAAGCTAGATTCGCAGAAAACTTGCAGTTCAAGGCCCAGTCCACTGTTCAAGTTGCTTACTAGTGTAGCATAGAGATGTAGGTGGAAGTTCAACTTACCAGTCTCCACTGCAGTACCGGTATATAAAACAGTGTTTTGGAACCAAAGGCAAATTTACATGTGCCTCTGGGATCCGTGGGGATTGCTTTGGAATTTAGTCTATATTGGGGCAGCCCAATAACTATTTCAGAAATTCATAATAAATCCTAGAGGCCCACTTAGCCCATTTGTGCAAGGCAAGGGATACTACTAAAGTTTAGTCCCACATTGCTAGTTGAGTGGGAATTGGACCTCCTTATAAGGGAGGTTCTTTCCCCACTTGTATGAGCATGAGAACAAGAGGGACATCCACGCGCGCTCCTCCTTCGCCGCCCGCCTCGTCACGACGCGCCGCGCGGCGCCGCGCCGGGGGTTGCGGGAACGAGCCGAGCCGATGTCTAATTTTTGCCACGCACTACGGGTATACGAAAGGGCACGCGGAAGCTGAAACGTTTTGCTGTAGTGGAGCCTGCTGCCTGTTCATTTCGTCTCCCTTGTTCTCTTCAGCTCCCTGCGCACCCTCTCGCCTCCTTCTCTTGCGCCTATAAAAGGGAGGTCGCTCCTCCCAGAGAGACGCACCAGAATCTCTTCCTCCTCTCGCCGCAAGTTCCTTAGCACTGCGCTGCTGCTACGTTCTTCCTCATCCTGGCTTGCGGCGTGCACCGCACGTCGGGACAGTAGGCCTCCGAGACCGCACCTTTTGAGTCATGTACGGGAGAAGGGTGATATGGTTTTTGGGGAGCGCTCAGCGCGACTACTAGCTGTTTCATCACGGATGATCCGGTCGCCGACGACTACTTCCCCGACGACGACTTCTTCCCCGACGTCCAGGACCTCCTCGACGACATGGCATGCGAGGACACCGACCCCAAGTCCAACGCTTCTGCTGCTGCTGTGCCGTACGTGTTCTTCTCCTTTTTGCTAGAAGTCCTCCTACAGTTCTTGGTTCTAGTTTATGCCCTACGTATGTTAGGCTCTGTTTCGTATAAGCAACTTCATCTAGTGTCTGTTCTAGATGTATTTACCTCAAGTTCATATATGCAGACGATGTTTACCTTCTCTCTGTCAGATTGCATGACTTGCTTTATATTTGCTATTTTAGTCATGCTTTATCTAGTATTTTTGTTAATAAAATCATTCGGTAAATTGCTCATATTTCCAACAGCGATCAGTATATTATCCTTCTTAGTTCTCATTTTATCTCTTCCACGTTTCTTTATATGTTGGTCAACAAACAGTTTGGCCATCCAAGAAATGTAACCACTCATGTATCTTGGTCTAAACTTTCAAACATTCTCATTCGCTCACTAACCTTAGTAACTTGTTCTTCCATATTATTAAATATTGTTCTACACATTAAAATAACATAATGGAATTGGCATGCGTTCTTGAATCCAACCTTCACTTTCAAAACAGCAACATCGTTTTTCTTCTTTCATGTGGTATTCTTGATTGCTCAAGTTGTCAACTGGCAAAAAAATCATATTCTCTTCACTTAGTGCCATGCAAGCCATGTATTTGAACCATAAAAAACTTCATTTATTCCCAGATAACCACTTGTCCATCAATTTCGGCTAATGTTAACATATCAATGCTTGCTGAGTTATGTTCCATATGCCACTTTTTTGTATTTGTTATGTACATATCTTTCTTTTTCATGAATGAGAAAATCATCCACACGTATTTGTGCATGCAACCACAAATATAGATACAATTTTGACATGCTATATTGGCATTCGTCATGTTTCGTTGCATGTTGCATACTATCAATTGGAAATATACCCTCTAATTTATTTTCTTCATATAACGTATAGTACTGTTGCTTGCTTTAGAAATCTATTTACAACTGCTAATTTCGTAACCAAGTTGGATTTATTTTCATAATATGTTTTTTCTTTCTCATCGACACGGGCATTTAAAGACTAATGATCAAAAATATTTTGTATGATTTTCCACATAAAAGTTGACGACTTGTATGTAAATCATGTGTTATGTTCTACTTGCGTCGGCGCTGATTATATTTTAGATGATCTAGAAATAAATATTATCTCTAATTAATTTCTATATTATTAAATCATTTGTAGGTATTTTCTAATATTTTTAAATTATCAACAAATATTTTCTCTGGTTCTTTTGTCATACTTTATCGCTTCTTATCATGCCTTTGTTGTATTAATTGACTTATTTATTTGTTGGCAGTATTGAAACGACACTTATTAATTGTTGCAGAGAACAAACAAAATGACTCAGTTGATAATAGATAATATGATTATTGCCGGCAACATTTACTGCCATATAGTGCTAATTGCATGTTTCTTTATCACCTGGAGGCCTAATGAACTTACCATGGCGCTTTAGTTGATGCAGTCGCTTAGTGACCACCGTTCTATTTTTGTGCAAATTATGACATGAACGGTTTGTGGGATAGCTTGGCTACTTGATTTTCCTCAACGGTGGTTGCATGTTCTCTTTTTAGAAAAACGCTAGCCATTTTTTAATAGAATGTTGGGGTGGCGTACGTACATAGTCCATCAGGCGATGTACATGAATGATAGAATTTTTACCTTATTTTATTTTTCTATAGGTGATAACGTACGTATCGTGTCCTAGTAGGATTGGTATTTAAAAATAGGGCTTGGCAATGAACGTATGTGTCCTAATCGGATTTAAGAAAAAACCTTACCATGCATGTACGTGTCCTTTTTTTTTAACGGGTGGATGTACGTATCCTAGTAGGACTGGTACTTAAGCGCTCGGCAATATACGTGCTTGGTTATGGATCAAGCTGTTCGTACGGGCTAGCTAAAGTTTTTTTTACACGTGCAAAGCTAAGCAGGTTATATAGGTGCATGTGCTCACCATTTGTTTATTTGTACATAACTATTCCTAGGTGTATGTGCTCACTAATTGTTTATTTGGACGTAACTTATCCTATCTGGACTCTTTTCTATACGTCGAAAAAGAAAGTATCCAAACTGATTCACCTGGACGCTATTTTTGGGAGGGAGGGTACGGGACTGTTTTGCTTTTCTGAATTGGAAATGTTTTAGTTAGTGCCGTTTTTTTTTTTTGCTTGCCCTACATGGTAACACCAACGCAAGCTATTGTCTCAGACTCATCGTGACAACGTGATGTGCCAAGTTGTATATATGTAATAATATTTATATGTAACGCTACATCTTTTAAATCTTGGCCGTTAATATCTATAATTCACGGTCAAGATAATTTAACCTATGTGGATCAACGTGATGGCTTGTTTGACTTCTGTTATATGTATATATAGATGATTTATATATTGCCATAACACGCACTCTCAGAATATTGCTTAGTCATGGAGCGCACGAATTTTCCATTTTTTTCCTGTTATCATGATCACTATGAGATACTTCATGGATGAAAGTGGTCAATATCTCTGGAATGAATTTAGACAAGTAAATTATAGTTATATTATAAGAAACTATATGACTAGCCACTAGTAGAAAAAGGCCCATTTGTCCCGGTTCATAAGGCCCATTTGTCCCAGTTCAGGAACCGGGACTAAAGGGTCGGTACTAAAGCCCAATACCTTTAGTCCCGGTTCTTATACGAACCGGGACAGATGGGGCTCCACGTGGCCGCTGCGTCTTGCCCAGGCCTTTTATCCGGTTGGTAGCACCAACCGAGACTAAAAGGCATCCACGCGTCAGCAGTTCAGGGGCTGGGTTTTTTTTTGAAAGGTGGGTGGGGTTTTGGGGGTTTTGTAGGGTTAATGTAGGGGTTTCTTATATTGTGTTAGCTAGCTAATAGAGAGAAGTGTCATCTCTTATCTCCGTGCTTCGTCGATGCTACGTACTATAAGTATAGAGAGGACTCGACATGTTAGCTAGTAAGCAAATGAAGGAAACCATTAAGTATAGAAGATTGTCATGAACAGATACAGAGAGAAGCGATCGACCTCTCCTTCTCCAAGAGATTGGTAGAACAACAAGTTTTCGTATATCTATCCGACACTACTGGCTACATATATACAATACAAGATCTCTTACAATCCCCTAACATCTGAACTCAAGTTCCACATGGTATTCTCCGTCTTTATCTATGACGTGGTCAAGAAAGAATCCCGCCAATTCCTGTTGAATTGCTCTTATGCGATCTTGTGGTAGGAGTTCATCCCGCATCTGAAACATCTAATTTGAAGAAGGGGGTCAATATATATATATATATATATATATATATATATATATATATATATATATACATGAATGAAACTCAACACAAATGATGGTAATAAAATAAAATTGTGAATATTATTGCTTACACACTTCATATTGTTTTTTAGAGTAGCCCTCCTCACGAGTCGTGTGGCGGATGAACTCGCAAACGTAGTATCCACAATAATTATTCCCGAGTTCCTGCCACAACCACTTTACAAGAAATAGAGGTCAATCAAACTGATAAGCAAGCATGCTAAATGGTATTGATGAAACTAGCTAGAATCAATGGGAGATGCGCAAAACTAGCTAGTAGTACTTACTTTCGGGTGTGTAAATCGCAGCTCCCCCGGCAGTGCCGGAGCTTTTGCGGTGAACTTTTTCCAAACCCTGCCAGCAAAGAAAACAATTACTTGATATCAGGAAATGAACAAAGTTACCGATATGGTGCGATAATGATCGATTGAACTTACTTCTCGAGCATTTTAGTCATCGCCGCATACTCCTCAGGATCTTTTCGTCTCGAGTCTATGACGGTTACTAGTCCCTACTCAAGCTTAATCTCTAGCAGAATAAAGTGGAAGCTGCGCACACATGCATAACTCATCAATTACATTACTATAACCTCGAGTAATAGGGGAAACCGTATATGCACAAGACAGTAACACTCACTTGAAGTTGTAAGGAAAGAGTATTTTATCTTTGTTTTGATTTTTAAGCAACGATCGTAGCAAGTTGGCCTCGGTTTGTTTGGCATCATATTTAACTGTCCATTCATCTATGATATTTGTGTTAATAAACCCAATTTCACAGATTTGTCTTTTCTTGCATTCGGCGATCTTCAATTTTCATAATATAGTGAGGATAATTATATATACATGTTGTGAAAGAGGTGAGCTATATATAGAGACTTAATTACAGAAGTAGTACTTACAGATAGTAGCAAGTGATGATTGTTTTATCGAGGTACATTTGATTGAAAAACTGGAAGAACTCCTCAAATGGAACACACAACAGATCAATTCCAACGAGGTCGTGCTCCTCTTTAACTCTCAGCGTCAAAGTATCCTTCCCAGACTTGATGCAGGTGTCCATGTACCACACATGTCATCTTCGCATCATCGTTGTTAGAGGAGGATGGCCAGGTTTGACGAGAGGCTTCCCGTGCTGGTATTTGAACTCGTCCACCTCCATTGTATCAAAATGTGCATCGTCGGGCAGGTAATCTCCAGGATTGGTACCGGGCAACATCTCCGGATGATTAGCGATGATATCGCTAGACACCTTGAGCGGGGGGCACGATTGGTTCGCTTGTTCGACGAGCTGGGGAATTTTTGTCCCACATCTTCGTTCTACTAACCTTTGATCACTTCAAATACTTCCCGACCGGGACGCTTCCTTATATGACCTTTCAATAATGCGATCATAGTTGCTTTGCGGCGGAGACAGTGGTGGTCGCTTCAGGGCATCCAAAATGCGCTTCACTTTCATCTTATCTATCTTCTCCTCCAGAGGTGGATGTTTCTTAGCTCTTTGCGTGTCAAAGAAGTCCTTCAAGTGGGCTTATAGATCTTCATGTTTTCCTCCTCGGTCATCTCGTATGGTAACTTCTCTATAGGCTTGAGATATGGACCGAATCTTTATTGCCTCCCGCCTCTGGCTGTACTGCTAGATGCCGGAGCAGCCAGAGCGGCTGCGACTGTCTTCTTTTGTTTCTTATGAGGCGGAGAAGAAGGAGGCAAACTGCTACTACGCGCCAAAGCAGCCGGAGCGGCTGCGGCTGTCTTCCGTTGGTGCGGATGAGGCAAAGGAGGAGGAGGGCTGCTCAGACGCGCCGGCGCAGCCAGAGAAGGAGGCGAAGTGCCCTGATCACTCGCCGGAGGAGGAGGTAGACGAGGAGGCGGAGTGCCCTGACTTGCCGAAGGAGGAGGAGGCGGCGGAGGCATCCATTTCGGAAGGTTGATGAGCTCCTTCCTCCATAGACATGGAGTCTTCAGAGCATGACCCAACTGAGTCTCCCCTTCAACGGTAGGGTGGTCAAGCTCGATCTCCTCAAAGCCCTCCGTTATTTCATCGACCATCACAATAGCATAGCCTTGTGGAATCGAAAGGCAGTGAAAAGTTGCGCCGGGTTCACAAGGTGCAACAGAGCCCACAGCCGCCTTGACTTTGAGGTGCCCCCATTGCGCCATAAGGTGGCAATCTTGAGCCTCCGTGATAGCATCCACGGGGTAGCTGGGAGCCATGAAGTCAGGCTACTGAAGGAGCTCGGTGGAAGCCACACTGCTTCTCCGGTGAGATGGCGGAGTAGCTTCTGGGGTAGCTCCGGCAGGTCGCTGGCTCTGAACTAGTGCTTGTTGTTCCTCTAGCGCTCGTACCCTTGCATTCAGATTATGTATTTCGGTCAGCTCCAGTTTCGTCTCCTTTCCCGGGTTTTGTAACCGCCTGCGCTGGGAAACCCAGCCTTCCACGAAATGGAGCCTGGCTTGCCTTGTGTCCGTCCAGGGTGCTCAGGATTCCCGAGGTCTTGTGTGAGCTCGTCGTTCTCTCTATCGGGAACGAACATCCCTTACTGCGTTGTGGCGATATACTCCTGAAGCTTTGTGACGGGTATTTCTAGTTGCTGGTTCTTCCAAACGCACTTCCCTATTTCAGGGTCCAACGTTCCCCCAACCCCGAAGAACCAAGTCCTTGAACGGTCTGGCTAGTGCAATGTCTCTGGTTCGACCCCTTTATCAAGCAGGTCATTCTCAGCCTTGTCCCACAACGGCCGGGCTTTGAGGTAGCCACCTGACCCCATGCAATGGTGAAGCTCTTTCCTTGCAGCATTTATCTTGTTTGTCGCTGACATCTTCTTACTCTTCTCCGATGTCTTCTGGGCCACAAATGCGTCCCAGTGATCTCTTATGTTCTCAAATCGGCAGGTGAATTCTGGAGTCTTATCTTTGTCAACAAACGTTGATTTCAACTCATTCTTCCACCTCCTGAATAGATCTGCCATCTTCTTAAGATCATGAGCCTTGACCAATGGTTCTATAACTGGACCCTCGACCCCTGGACGACCCTCGACCCCTCAGCGACCCTCGACCCTCTACACTAGTTCACGACCCTCGACCGCTCGGCGATCCATGACCCTCTACCCTAGTTCCCAACCCTCGACCCGCTCATGTCACGTTTGTCTACTATCAAAGGATTCAACAAAACCATGTCTTCATCATTAGGCGAAAGTAACAGGCACATGATGGTACAAAGCTCTCCAAAGTTGTTTTGGAACGGAGTCCCAGATAGGATAATTTGCTTTTTGGTACAAAGTTCGGCAAGAGCCTTCCGGTATCTCTATTTGGAAGGCCTTTGCTGAAATTCGTACCAAAAGGCGAATTATCCTATCCGGGACTCCGTTCCAGAACAACTTTGCAGAACTTCGTACCATCATGACTCGGTTACTTCCGGCTAGTAATAGCCATGGATTTCTTCAATACTCTGACACAAGGCAACCTGTAGACCCCTCGGTGACCCTCGACCCCTCGGCGATCCTCGACCCCTCGGCAACCCTCGAACCCTGGGCGACCCTCGGCCCCTCGGCGTTCCTCTACCCTTGACCCCTCGGCGTCCCTCGACGACCCTCGATCATCGTCCCCTCGGGGACCCTCGACCCTCTACCCTAGATCACGACCCTCGACCGCTCGGCGATCCACGAACCTCTACCCTAGTTCCCGACCCTCGACCACCTCATGTCACGTTTGTCTAGCGTCAAAGGATTCAACAAAACCATGTCTTCATCATTAGGCGAATGTGAAGATGATGGTACGAAGCTCTCCAAAGTTATTTTGGAACGGAATCCGAGATAGGATAATTCACTTATTGGTACAAAGTTCAGCAAGACCCTTCTGAATATTGCTATTTGGAAGGCCTTTGCTGAAATCCGCACCGAAAGGCGAATTATCCTATCAGGGACTCTGTTCCAAAATAACTTTGGGGAACTTCGTATCATCATGCCCCGGTTACTTCCTGCTAATGATGAAGCCATGGATTTATTCAATACTTTCACACAAGGAAACCTCTCGACCCCTCGGCATTCCTCGCCTCTCGACCCCTAGACGACCCTCGACCCTCGAACCCTCGGCGACCCTCCACCCTCTACCCTAGTTCTCGACACTCGACCCCTCAGCGATCCTCGACACCCTCATTCCCGATAAAACATAAGAAGAGGTAGAAGAAAAAAAGAGGAGAAGAAGAAAAAAAGGAGAAGAAGAAGGAATAGAGGAGAAGAAGAAAAAATAGATTTATTTAATATATTTTTTCTTCAAATCTATTTTTTCTTCTTCTCCTCTATTCCTTCTTCTTCTCCTCTTTTTTTCTTCATCCTCCTCCTCTTATTTTTTTTCTCCACTTCTTCCTCTCCTCTTCTTCTCTTCTTTTTCTCCTTCTTTCTCTTCTTATTTTTTCTCCTCTTCTTCTCTTTTTTCTCCCCTTTTTCCTCTCCTTCTTTTTATTCTCTTCTCCCTTCTTCCTAGATAAAACTTTTCTAAAAATGTAACTTTTTCCACTCATGTCAAAGTTATCGGGGTATGTCGACCCCGCCCCACCCCCAATATGAACAAAAAATTAATCTAATAAAAAACATGCTCTGAACATACACACAGCCACATAAATACATATAGACATTATATACATATGAACAAAATTTTAATCTAATAAAAAATAGAGCCGGGGCGGCGCGGCAGCTCACAGCATGGGCAGCTGGCGACGGCGACAGCCATGGTGGGGACGGCAAGGTCGCCGGCGCGTGTGGGCGGGCCGCCGGCAGGGGCTTGGGTGCGGGGCAGGGGCCGGCGTGGTGACCGTATGGTCGGGGGCCGACCGCAGGAGACCTTGACGACGGGCGCGGGTGACAGCGACGTCGACGAGGAGCAGGGTGTCGGCATCGGGCAAAGGGCGGCGTCGTCGTCGGGGAGAATGAGAGATTGCTGAAAATTTCCAAAGTGTTGGCTCATATAGCCAGCCCTTTAGTCCCGGTTGGTGGCACCAACCGGGACCAATGCCCCCCTTTAGTCCCGGTTGGTGCCACCCACTGGGACCAAAGGTTTCATTTCAGCAGCCCAAAGGGCGGGAAGCCAATTGGCTAGTTGGCCAAGGGCCGTTGAATTTGGGATTTGGGGGGATTTTTTGGGGGGGATTTTTGCGCGGTGGACGGGCCGGGGCAGTTTGGCGCATGGTCGGTTTCTCCAAGTGCAGTCCCATGTGTCAGTGAAGAGGCAAGCCGAAGCACGTTCCGTTTGTGTGAGCCGTGTGGAGGACCGACCATGTGTAGGGTGCAATGCGACCGCGACACGGGTGCTGTCAGTGTACCACCTTTTTTCATTTTAAACTTGGTCCTTTGCCCCCTCAAAAAAAACTTGGTGCTTCGCTCGATCCATCGATACTACTACTAGTAATCCGGTAATCCCAACTAAAACGGCGCGGCCGGGTCTTTTCCCGCGTGATATGCTGGGAGGTTGGCTGAGTTTGTTTTTCTAGGACGAGTAATGCTACGCCTACGTAATCTCAGTTACGTAATTAACGTAATGTGAAACATGTGAGCTATTGATTGTATATTGGGGGATGGAGGGGCCCACCACCATGAAAATCAGGGTGGAGGGAGAGAGGCAATTTATGTTAACCCTTTCGTAGGTTCCAGTAGATGTAGAAAGATGTGGAATGCGTGACTGTGTAGTGGACATACTATTGGAGTGCCTAAGATAAATTCTATATGTAGACCCTATGTGTTTATTTATTTCGCATGTTAGCTTTGTCTCGGGTCAAACCTTCTAAGTTTATACACACAAAAACGAATCATCATTCCATATACTCCTACAATATATCTTACTATTATTGTGAAAGTTCATATACACCGGACGAGATTAATGCAAACACAGCAAATTTTCGTTACATTTCGAACTTTTATAGGATAGAAAAATAAAAGAAACCCGACCATAAACCTATTCTACAGCGGCGACCGACGTCCTCCATTTGCGATCTCCATGTACGGGGCGGGGTTCAAGACCCGTGAAGTGAAGGTGCGGTCTCCGGCGAGGAATAGTAGAACATGGGAGACGGACCGGCCAATTGGCACACCATGCCCTGCCGCCTCCCATGGCCTACTCATCCTCGAAGGAGTCCCCGATCTCGGCGGTGCCGGTGGATGTGAGGTCGATGATGATGGTCATGGACGGCCCATCACTTCACCTTCCATATGCACCACCGAACGTTGGACAGCGGCAAGTAGGACGCGTGGCTGACGGTGCTCCCGTCGTCGGCCGCCAGCGTGGACACCGCTTGTGTGGTCGCGTCCGCGTCCAGCTACGCCGCTATTGCGTCACGAGCTGCAGCTTGATCGAGGGCAGCGACCTCGAGCTTCATCCCCGAAGACAAGCTTCATCAGGCGGCAGGACCGCCTGCTCCCGACTGGCTGTGCTGCCGCCAAAGCCAAACCAGCGCCGGCGGGACCCCCTGCTCCCGCCTCCCACGATTGGATGTGCTTCCGTGCAAGCATCGTGGCCACATTGCACCCTAAAACTCTGTGCATCTTCCCGAGCTCCTGTTCGTTCCTGTCCGAGGCCTCACCATAGTCCTCCGCCTTGGTTCGCTCGCGGAAGCGCCACCCTCCGGTGTTGTTAACATGGTCAACAACCAAGAGGAATACGGAGATGACTGTACATGGTGAGGATGATAGTAGGGACCCAGCAGCGCGCGCATTTTTTTTCGGGACGGAGAAGGGTATCAACTCGGTTGTGCGCGAGCTGTGGCCCGTCTAGCCCAAGCTTTTATTTCATATGTTTACCACATGACCAGCCCAATTTTTTTCCTTTCTGAAAATGGCTAGCCCAGCTATTTTGGTTTTTTGCAGAATAAACAATGTAGGCCTACTTGCTTTTCTAAACCCTGCTGGGCCTGAAATCTTTCAAGACAAGGAGGGATGCATTCGGCCTTGCCTAGAAAATAGGCTATAAGTAATAATAAATGGGCTATAAAATGGAAAAATACAGCTAACAGGCAATTAGTTCCAAAATACTTTTTCTTTCGGATTTTGATATTTTAAATTTCATGGTTTGTGTGCGGGTAAATTTCATTAGAATTAAATTAAGGTTGACTTGTGGGTCTACTAGGTTTTTAAATTAATTTGAATCTGGCCAGAAATTTGGAGGCTGACTTGTGGGTCTACTAGGTTGACGTGTACGAAAGGCTTTGTCAACTTAGTCTACAAAAGATTCTACAGTAGTGACCGTGGGATTTTAATCCGACGGCCATACTGCTTCTTCAATATCTGAACTTCTTGCTCGAGCCGTACAATCCATTGTCGGTGGGTCTGCCTGCTCCCGCCTCCCGTGGCTGGCTGTGCTGCCCCATAGGCCGCACCAACCCACCCTACTCCATCGCTGGCCAGACCATTCCTCTACCCACTCACACCTCATCTTATTTTCCGACGACGGCAAATGAACCAAGAAACCTCAGATTCCCCACCGCGTGGCCAACCACTGCCGAGTCTTCCCCGCTTCCGTGTTGATCCCTTCATAGGCCTCACCGTCGTCCACTGCCCTGGTGCTCTTGGCGCGGCGTGATCAACATGGTCCACAAACGACATCCATCGGAATTGGACTGTACCTGGAGAGGCTAAAAACTTGTAGGATCAAAAGTATGTCTAGAGGGGGGGGGTGATTAGACTACTTGAACAAATAAAAATCTAGCCTTTTCCCAATTTTAGTTCTTGGCAGATTTTAGCAACATAGCACAAGTCAAGCAATCAACCTACACATGCAATTCTAAGAGTATAGCAGCGGAATGTAAAACAATGACATATGAAGGTAAAGGGAGGAGATTTAGGGAGATTTTTTTATTCGTGGTTCCGATAGGTGGTGCTATCGTACATCCACGTTGATGGAGACTTCAACTCACGAAGGGTAACGGTTGCGCGAGTCCACGGAGGGCTCCACCCACGAAGGGTCCACGAAGAAGCAACCTTGTCTATCCCACCATGGCCATCGCCCACGAAGGACTTGCCTCACTAGGGTAGATCTTCATGAAGTAGGTGATCTCCTCGCCCTTACAAACTCCTTGGTTCAACTCCACAATCTTGATGGAGGCTCCCAAGTAACACCTAGCCAATCTAGGAGACACCACTCTCCAAGAAGTAACAAATGGTGTGTTGATGATGAACTCCTTGCTCTTGTGCTTCAAATGATAGTCTCCCCAACACTCAACTCTCTCTCATAGGATTGGATTTGGTAGAAATAAGATTTGAGTGGAAAGCAACTTGGGGAAGGCTAGAGATCAAGATTTATGTGGTTGGAATGGAAAATCTTGACCTCAACACAAGTGTAGGTGGTTCTCTCTCAGAAAATATGTGGCGGTGTCAAAACCGGCGGAGCTCGGGTAGGGGGTCCCGAACTGTACGTGTAAGGTGGATGGTAACAGGAGGCAAGGGACACAATGTTTACCCAGGTTCGGGCCCGCACTATGGAGGTAATACCCTACTTCCTGCTTGATTGATCATGATGAATATGAGTATTACAAGAGTTGATCTACCACGAGATCGTAGAGGCTAAACCCTAGAAGCTATCCTATGGTATGATTGTTCTCGTCCTACGGACTAAACCCTCTGGTTTATAAAGACACCGGAGGGGGCTAGGGTTACACATAGTCGGTTACAACAGAAGGAGATCTACATATCCCTATTGCCAAGCTTGCCTTCCACGCCAAGAGAGTCCCATCTGGACACGGGACGAAGTCTTCAATCTTGTATCTTCATAGTCCAACAGTCCGGCCAAAGGATATAGTCCGGCTGTCTGGATACCCCCTAACCCAGGACTCCCTCAGTAGTCCCTGAACCAGGCTTCAATGACGATAAGTCCGGCGCGCAGATTGTTTTCGGCATTGCCAGGCGGGTTCCTCCTCCGAATACTCCATAGAAGATCTTGAACACAAGTATAGTGTCCAGCTCTACAAAACAAGTTCCACATACCATCGTTGAGAGAATAATATTTCCACAAATCTAATCTGGTGAAGTATTACATCATGACATCACGCCATGGCCCGGTCATTATTCGAACCGTTTTTCGCAACCAGCCACCGCACATATCGCGAGGCAGTTTCCTAGGCACGTCTTGTCGAAGCAGAGATCGTGTCCCCTTATCACGGGATTCTCATCAATACGGACGTGGGTAACCCAACCGCGCCATCAATTATGGCGCTTGGGGATCAAGCGACTTTTACTAGCCAAGTGGGGGTGCATAGTTTCGTCCGCCTTCATAAAGGGATAAGGACCTGACCTCTTTCAGCCACGCCTTCTTCTCTCTCGCATATCCATTCTTGCGCACTCGAGCTACAACGCCCAAGCTTGCACCTTTTCTCCTCAAACCGCTTCAATCATGTCCGGAGCGGGGGGCAAGTGGATGAAATCCTCCGTCACGGAGGAGGACATAAAGAAGCTGCGGGGAGCCGGATACTTGGCCGCGGATATCGCGCACCGGCTGCCCGACGCGGGGCAGATCGTCCCTACCTCGGAACCTTACGAGAGGGTAGTCTCCCTCACCCACTTCGTCCGCGGACTGGGATTTGCTCTCCACCCATTCGTCCGCGGCCTCATGTTCTACTACGGGCTGGACTTCCATGACCTGGCCCCATACTTCATCCTCAACATCTCGGCATTTATCATCGTGTGCGAGGCCTTCCTCCGCATCCAGCCCCACTTCGGCATGTGGCTGAAGACCTTCAATGTCAAGCCGAAGGTTGTAGGCAGCCGCCAGCGGAATGCTTGGCGGTGCCATGGTGGGCAAAATGCCCAATGTCACATGGCTCGAGGGCTCCTATGTGGAGACCATAAAGGGTGGCAATCGGGGTGGTTCTACATCAACGAGCCGCGACACCAACCGGGTGGCGGCCCCGAGTTCCGATCCGAATCCCCACGCGGCTCACCTCCTGGAAAGAGAAGGTCCTGTCCTGGGGTAACCCGGTAGAGCTGACCGGACTCCAGACCTGCATCAGGAACATGATGAGCAAGAAAATCAAGCTTGTGAACGTGGTCCAGGTCATGCTCTTCCGCCGGATCCTACGGTGTCAACAATGGATATTCAATTTATGGGAGTTCGACCCGGCCGAGCACCAGACGCTGCAGGAGCTTTTCGACACGATGCACAAGGACGTCTGGAGGGGGTTGTTTAAAGGCGCCGAGGTACCTCCTCCCCTTACCGAGGACCGCGGACTCATCGCAAAGCGCCGCGCCAATCCGGTAGGTTTTTACGCATCACGAGATGTTTAGTTTCCTTAGTTTAATCATATGCAGGATCTAAGCCCCCATGCCTTTGACAGGACTGGGTGGAGATGGACGAGCGGATTGACTGCCCCGCCCCCTGCCCGAAGATCCAGCAGACGCTCTCCTAACGGAGATGCTGACTCCGGCACCTTACGAGGTGCTAGCGAAGACGGCCAAGAAGAAGGCCACGGGGAGGCGACAGGGTTTCCGACACAAGGTTGTGTTGGACTCATCATCCGAACACTCTGAGGCGCACTCCTCTCAAGACGACGAGGAGGAAGAGGAAAGTTCTCCCCCAGCCGGGGAAGACAAGAAAAGGAAGGCCGCCCCAACTGGGGAGGCCGAAGGGTCCAAGAAAGGAAGGACCCTCCTTCCGGACTACTCCACGACCGCCGTCCACAGCGACGACGAGTGGTTGCCCACGGACAAGCCCCTGGCGAAGTAGTAAGTATCAAGATAGCATAATAATCATTGATATATTTTATCCGAACATGATTACGCAGTCTGTCCAGAGCCCATGTCGACGTATCTTCGTCGGATGGCTCTTTAGACCCGTCGGATATGAATAGTGATTCACTTCCGACCACCTCCACCCCTCGCCCTACGGGTGACGCTGAGGTGTTGTCCCAAAGGGCACCGAGCCGGGGGGAGGTAGTCCTGGAGGCGCGTCAAGGCGACACTCCGGACCCTGGGCGCAAAGGGAGCAAGACTCCCATGGGCTCCGACTTCGGACTCCAGTCGAACACCGCGCCGGAACCTCCAGTGGTTCCGGACTTTGTCAGGCGACCCCCTGTGAAGAGGGGCAAGCCGCCTGTGCCAGTGACCTCTGTCCGTCCAGAGGCACCGGACAACTTGCTGGAAGCGCTCCAAGGCGCTTCCATCGACGAAGAGCACCGTACTATCATGAGTGCGGTGATGGAGAAAGTTCAGTCCGCCAAAAGTGGACTAACTGAAGTTTGCGCTAGCCTCCTAACAGTCTTTGAGGTAAGTAATTAAATTATAGGGAAATATCACCGCACAGACAGTAGCCCCTGATGCTCTGTTTGGCGTTCGCGAAGAAAAGCCGAATAGACGATCGAATAATAATCGCAGGAGTCTAATTATAGTATGTCTATGTGAATCTGCAGGCTTCCCTCCTGGCCGCTGCCGCACATACCGTGGAGGTTGCCGCACTACAGCAGGACCTGGAGCGATCCAAGGAAGAGCTCGGCCTTGCCAAGAGGCAGCTCGAGGAGAACAAAGGTAAGCAATACCTTGTCAATATGAAAAAAAGAAAGATTTGATTGCAGGATAATAGGATCATCATGAATTTTGCCAGGGGCCACGACCGAAGTGGCGACCCTCAAGAAGGCGTTGTCCGATGCCAAAAACAAAGCGGCCAAGGAGCGCACTGAGCGAGAAAGACACGAAGACCGGGTAGGTGAGGTGCAGCAAGAGCTCCAGGTGCTCATCAAGAAGCATGAGTCACTGGAGCTTGACTCGAGGATGCGAGAGTCCGAGCTTGCCCAGGCCCTCGAAAGTGCAAAAAATGCCAAGTCCGAAGCCCATAAGGCCCTCCAGGAAGTTGAGGCGGTGAAGAAGATAGCGGCGGGTAAGGCATTCATTATGCAAAGTAGGTGTGCGAAAGAAAATTTCCTTTTACTTACCCGAGTTCGGAGCTCTCCAGGAGCGTTCACAGATCTGCCCTATAGTGTGTCTGACGCCGCGGAGTTCTATCGGGCCGAGGAGGGAAGCTCGACGAAGAAGTTGTTCTGGTCTCAGTATATGGGACCGAACACCCGATGCCCGTGAGTGTCACGACCGGTTTTTCAATAAAATACTTATTGAGAAACTGATCTTTTATTTCCAGTATAGGAGAGTCCTCCTTACTGGTAAACAAATTCTTGATACAGAAATCCAGAAGTACTAAATATATTACAGGGTTGAGCTGAGGTTGCGCAACAATTTATTACAAGCACGCAAATAATATACATAAAGGCGGATATGACACAAGGGTGTGGTGGCATACTACAGACTCGTATATATAAAGGTGGTGGTGGATATGTCACAGTGAAGTGGGTGACGTGACTCCTACTCTTGTAGCTCATCGAGCGCCGAGGTGAGGCTCGATGGTTTATTCGGGTAGCGGAAGCGGATATGGTACAAGTGATAAATTCCAGGATCGCACGGGACTGACTGGGACCCCTCTAGGCGTCGGACTCGCTATCGAGCTCTTCATCCATAAGATCGCCTTCGTCAACATCTTGCCAAATCAACAAGCCAGGTGAGTACTTTGAATGTACTCGCAAGATAGTTCGGACATAAGATATAACAAATGTAAGCATGATGCAACATGAGCAAATTTGCAATGCACACTCAGATGATAAACTTGCACGACATGATAAATAAAAGGAAGTCAGGCGGTAGTCCTCCCGAAATCCCAATAGAAATAACTGAAAACCGATCGAGTGTCTGAAACGACGCCTCGAAGGGTGAACAACTAAATTAACATGCCGCAGTCGGGCGTCTAGGCGACACCACTTAAAGGGCTTATATTGAAAAGTAAATGACAGTGCGTGCCACAATCGGACGTCAAAGCGACATCACATAAAGGGCTTATATTGAAAGTAAATAACGAGAGTGCCTCAGTCGAACGTCTGAGCGACATCACATAAAGGGCTTATATCGAAAGTAAATAACGAGAGTGCCTCAGTCGGACGTCTGAGCGACATCACATAAAGGGCTTATATTGAAAAGTAAAACAACATAAATGCCACAGTCGGACGTCTGAGCGACATCACATAAAGGCCTTATATTGAAAAGTAAAAAACATAAATGCCACAGTCAGACATCTGAGCGACATCACATAAAGGGCTTATATTGAAAATAAATAACATAAGTGCCACAGTCGGACGTTTGAGCGACATCACATAAATTGCTTATATTAAAAATAAATAACATAAGTGCCACAGTCGGACGTCTGAGCGACACCACATAAAGGGCTTATATTGAAAATAAATAACATAAATGCCACAGTCAGACGTCTGAGCGACATCACATAAAGGGCTTATATTTCATTGTCATATTCAAGCAGTATAGACCATTCCAAGGAAAATACTCAGCACATAATAAAAATATACGGGTTAGTCCATTCACAGGAGTAATCATAGAGTCGAGTTTACCACTCATGTCTGTTTACCGGAGATTTGCCAAGGAGACTGACACTGAGACTGACAAGGACAAGTTGAACACGGACCTTGACCATAGGTACGGTTACTTGGATGAGTTTGACTCTGCAGAGTTTGTACTATTGAACCATAGCCAACGGATTTTAGTAGTCGCAAGGGACTAGTTCTGTTTACGATATTTTATAAGAAACACATCTAATCAGTACACACCCAATTCCACATTCCGCTGCGAGGAATCACCCTAGGCAACGTTCAAGAAAAACTCTAAGACGGGGAGGTCAGAACCTCGAATAGCATGGGATCAAATTTATCTCGCGCGCTCTAAGGGGTGCCCCCCTCTCGGTGCCAACCGGAAACACCCATGCTCCCTGACCAGATGACGGGCTTTAAACCAGGGCCATGGAACCCTCATCCCGGCCCCTCTGTTTGGTGTGTACCAGGAAGGAGGTTTGCAAATTACTAAACCATATTCCAAAAACAAAACTTGTGGTAGTACAAGGAAAGGAACGGATGGTAACGTGACTTGATTCACGTTGACACCGGAGTTAAAATAGTTTGTCATAAGACTGGCATGCTACAACAATACCATCTTACCACCCATCATGTCACCACATAATCATGTAAAATCACATCGAATCACACATCGAGTTTCGAAGCTCACTTGCGATAGTTTCGAGGCATCACCGTGGAGGTTTACTGGTTAGGTTTAGGCGCTAAACTTGGCCTGCCTTGGCTGCTACTCCAAGTTCAGAACGGAACGGCGCAGGGAGCACGACGGCGGCAGGGAGCGCGCTCTGCGCTGCTCAGGCCACGACGACAGCGCCGCAGCGCGCGCAGGCAAGCAGACGGCCACGCGGAGGCCTAGGGTGGCTTGGGCGATGCTGGACGGCGCCGAAAGCTGGAGCTGCTCCCTGTTGGCTGCCTCGGTTGGCTCTACCACCGCAGAAGCTGCCGGCGTCAGCGGGACACGTCACCACCGACGGTTGTGTCCGTCCAAAGGACCATGCGGCACTCTGGATAAGAGGAAGGTGCAGTGCGCAAGGCTCCAGTGGGCACCGTGAGATCGACGCCCGACTCAAGAAAAGCGACACAGACATAAATGACCAAAACATTGAACTCTGAAAGTGAACAGCAACAATGCCTGCCAGGTGCTCGATGAAATTATTTTGGCATGTGGGAATTTTATCTAGAGCTGATCTTTGGTGGGGTGGCCTCTCAATGCACCTGGGGGCTGCCTGAATTTTGGCAGAATTTTTGGAGAAGGAAAAATATGGATTTCACCAAATTTGCCAAATCTGGTCCAAAACTTGCAGTGAGTGAAACTTGAAAAATTTGAATTGTGGAAAAGTGGATCTTGATGGATCTAGGTTGGGGGTGCTAGGGACTAGCCAGAGGAGTTGATTTGAGATCAAAACTCAAAGGAAACCAGACACTTTGTAAACCACCTAGGCCCAAAATAAAGGACAGAATTATTTTTGGGGATAAAATAAATGAAATAAAATTCAAAAATGGGTTGAACTTGTTGGTATAGAATATTTGGCTTGGCCCAAAGTGGAGGGAGGGTTTTTGGGAGGAATTTTGAAATGAGGCTTGGTAAAACAATGGGTGGTTGCAAAACAAAAGAATAGCCCCAAAACACATAGGGTCTCTTTTTAATAGAAATTTAATCTCCAAATTTTTTTTTATTGAGATGAGTTAAAATCAGAAGGAAGGTTTTTAAAACCAAACACCAAGGTTGAGGAAGACACAAAAACAAAATACTTGTCATATGAGAAAAAATTTGAGAAGGAGAGGCTTTTGGAAAGATTTTAAATGGCCTCCTTCAAATCAAATAAAGGGTTTTGTCAAAAAACCATGTAAATTTTTTTGGAGTGTCGCAACACCTACCCCCTTAGGAAAAATCTCGTCCCCGAGATTTCAGCTGATCCTCAAATAGGTGTGGGTGTTCAGCCGATCGTCTTCGGTGTGATTGCTCCACTGTACTTTGAAAAACTTGATTACCTTCTGACGGGTTGTCCTTTCAGACTCCTCCAATATTTTTATTGGGCGTTCCCTGTAGGTGAGGTCTGGCTGTACATCAATGTCCTCATGGGATACCTGCTTTTCTGGGTTGCTCATACATTTCCTCAACTTTGAGACGTGGAACACGTCGTGGCCATCGGACAACTCTTCGGGTAGGTCTAGCTGGTAGGCTACCGTGCTTCTTCGTGCAATTACACAGAAGGATCCGATAAATCTTGGTGCTAGCTTTCCTTTAACCTTGAACCGTTGTAGGCCCCTCATAGGGGATACTCGGAGGTACACATACTCACCGGGTTCAAAACTGACTCCCCGATGTTTTCGATCGTAATAACTCTTCTGTCGGCTTTGAGCTGTCTTGAGTCGGTCCCTGATTAGCTTAACTTTCTCCTCAGCTTCCTTGAGCATTTCTGGGCCGAAGATACGGTTGTCTCCTGTCTCTGACCAATTTAATGGAGTACGCCATCTCCGTCCATACAAGGCTTCGAAGGGTTCCATTTGCAGGATGGCTTGGTAACTGTTGTTGTATGCAAACTCGGCATATGGCAAGCTTTCTTCCCAACTGGTCCCATAGGTGAGGACACACGCTCTCAGCATGTCCTCTAGTATTTGGTTTACGCGTTCAGTTTGTCCATTGGTCTGGGGGTGATATGCTGTACTGAATGCCAGTTGAGTTCCCAGAGCTTGCTGTAATTGATCCCAAAATCTAGAGACGAATTGGGTGCCTCGGTCAGATATTATAGTCTTTGGGACTCCATGCAGGCAAACTATGCGAGAGAGATAAAGCTTAGCAAGCTTCTGAGTGGTGTAGGTTGTCTCCACGGGAATGAAATGTGCCACCTTGGTTAACCTATCTGTGATGACCCATATGGCATCATTTCCATGTTGTGACCGAGGTAGTCCAACAATAAAGTCCATCCCGATCTCATCCCATTTCCATTCAGGTATTCTGTTTGGCTGTAATAACCCTGCCGGTTTCTGGTGCTCGGCCTTAATGCATTGACACGAATCACAACAAGCAATGAAGGTGGCTATGTCCCTCTTCATATCGTGCCAGCAAAACTTTTCCTGGATGTCTTTGTACATTTTATTTCCTCCCGGGTGGATCGAATACGGAGCGGTGTGGCCTTCGGCTAGGATTTGCCGTTTGAGGTCGTCTATGTTCGGTACGCAAAGTCTGTCTCCATACCATAGTATTCCCTTATCGTCTATGATAAATTTAGAGGCCTTGCCCAAACTCACTTTTCTTTTTATGCCTTCGATGCTGGGGTGTCCATGCTGAGCCTCCTTAATTTGCTCCATTAAGGTAGGTTGTATATCCAATTTTGACACATCACCCTCGGCGACCATCATCATGTTGAGTTTGGCAAACTCTTGCTGAAATTCAGGTCTCAAGTCTGGCAGACTGTTGTTGCCCGAACTGGGGTTTCAGCTAAGAGCATCTGCCACAACATTCGCCTTTCCTGGATGGTAGTGAATACCGACATCATAATCTTTCACCAATTCCAACCAGCGCCGTTGCCGTAAGTTGAGTTCTGGTTGTGTGAAAATATACTTGAGGCTTTTATGGTCTGTGTATATTTCACAACGGTTTCCGAGTAAAAAGTGCCTTCACTCCTTGAGTGCATGAATGACTGCTGCCAGTTCCAAATCATGCGTAGGATAATTTTCTTCATGCTTGCGTAGTTGCAAGGAGGCATACACGACTACCTTGCCTTCTTGCATTAATACGCATCCGAGGCCCTTCTTGGAGGCGTCACAATATACCTCAAAACTTTTGTGTATGTCTGGCACAACCAATACTCGTGCAGTTGTTAATTTTCTTTTGAGGTCTTGGAAACTTTTCTCGCAAGCTTCCGTCCAAACAAATTTCTTGTCCTTCTTGAGCAACTGCATCATTGGCTTTGCTATGGTGGAGAACCCTTCAATGAACCTTCGGTAATACACTGGAATTCCCAAGAAACTTGTTACATCCGTTACGCTGGCTGGTGGTTTCCAACCAAGTACGGCCTTGACCTTTTCCGGGTCTACGGCAACACCTTCTTGTGTTAACACATGGCCTAGAAAACCAACTTGTCTTAACCAAAATTCACACTTGCTGAACTTGGCGTACAATTGATGTTTCCTTAATTCTCCCAAAGACAATTACGAGATGTTCAAGATGCTCTTCCGGTGTCTTGGAGTACACCAGAATATCATCGATGAATACCACAACAAACTTGTCCATAAATTTCATAAACACTTTGTTCATGAGGTGGACAAAATATGCGGGGCGTTAGTGGAGTCAAAGCGGCATTCTTTGTGAACTCATACAGCCCATATCTGGAGGTGAAGGCTGTCTTGGGGATATCTTCTGTCCGTAATTTTAATTGATGGTATCCTGACCTCAAGTCAATCTTTGAGAAAACCTTGGCTTGAGCGAGCTGGTCAAATAAATCATTTATCCGTGGCATCGGATATTTGTTCTTGATTGTGACCATGTTCAGTGCTCGATAGTCTATACACAATCTCAGCGTCCCATCCTTTTTCTTGGCAAATAAAACCGGTGAGCCCCAAGGTGAGGAGCTGGCTCGAATAAATCCTTTGTCCAGTAATTCTTTTATTTGCTTCTTTAATTCCACCAACTCTGAGGGTGCCATTCTGTATGGTTTCTTGTAAATGGGGGTGGTTCTAGGTGCTAGCTCAATGCTGAACTATATCTCCCGGTATGGTGGCATGCCTGGTAGTTCTTCGGGAAATACGTCTAGAAACTCACACACTACTGGAACTTTGCTTAACTCAGAAACGTCCACCTTGTTCAACCTCGGTTGCCGTGATATTTGTCTCTCTTGAGCTGAAACTTTTATTGTCCTCCCGTGATGGTGGGTAAGAATTACTGTCCGGTTGAAGCAGTCAATAAATCCTTTGTCAGTGGTTAGCCAATCCATTCCTAGGATGACTTCCAGTCCCTTATTTTCCAATTCAATAAGGTTGGCGTGAAATTTTAATCCTTCAAACTCAATAACCACACCTTGGCAGTAACTCTGAGTAACTTGCTTAATCCCGGGGGACTTGATGATCATGGATTCTTCCAGGGGAAGCATCGAAAAATCATTTTGCAAAGCAAATTTCTTCGAAATGAACGAGTGAGAAGCTCCAGAATCAAACAAAACCGTGGCAGGTATTGTGTTGACATGGAACGTACCGAGTACGATATCCGGGGCATTCTGTGCTTCTTCCTTGGTCACATGGTTCAAGTGACCCTTCTTGTGATTATTATTGGGGTTGAAGTTGTTACGCTTGGGTGCTGAATTATTCCCACCGTGGTTCGGGCGTAAGTGCCGAGTTTCTTGGCTTTGGGCACTGCTTAGTATAGTGCCCTTCTTCTCCACAAGCGTAGCAAGTAACACCTGGGCGGTATGTAAAATCCTTGTCCCTTGCATGATAATTCTTGATCGAGCGCGGGATATTGGTTGTGGACTTGTTTGCTCCACTTTTCTGGAAGTCAGTCTTGCTTCGGTTGTTGCGAGCTTGAGTAGTTTGGTCCCTCTTGCGCTTGCGAAAATCTTCCAAACTGCAGCGCTCATTTTCCAGGGTAATGGCCTTGTCCATAAGTGTTTTGAAATCTGGAAAGGTGTGTACAACCAGCTGGCATTTAAGTGCTGGTGCAAGACCGTCCAGGAATTTTTCCATCTTTTTACTTTCTGCCATGTGCTCTTCGTTGGCGTAACGAGATAACTGAGTAAACTGGTTGTTGTACTCAGTCACCGTCATGCCTCCCTGTTTGAGGTCATCAAACTCCCTCTTCTTGATTTTCATAACGCTTTTGGGAATATGCGCCCCACGAAAACCTTCTTTAAATTCTTCCCAGGTGATGTTATTCTCATTGGGGTGCATGTGTAGGAAATTCTCCCACCATGATGCAGCTGCTCCTGTGAGGTAGTGAGGTGCATATAGTACCTTCTCATGGTCTGAACATTGTGCAATAATAAATTTCCTTTCAAATGTCCCGAAGCCAATCATCGGCCTCAAGAGGTTTGTCAGTGTGCGAGAAAGTTGGGGGACGCGTCTTTTGTAGTTCTGACAATTTGGATTGTTGCGGATACAGTCCATGGTGATTTCCCATATTGATGACCTAGTTCATCATTTCTTGGTGTTGTTGCTGTCTTTGCTCATAAAGGCGACACACTTGAGAAAAAGTTGTCTCACTGCCATGTTGACTTGACTGTCCCTGTCTGAAATTGTTGCTGGTTTGGGTGCCATAATTCTAATCTGGCGGATTTGGCATGGAACGAGTCCAAGGACGATACATTTTCCACTCTGGGGATATATTTTGAAAAAAAATCATAAGGAAAAGAAATTGAGCCGCAAAAATAAATAAATACTCGAGGCGAAAAGAAATTTAACCACTCCAAGATTTTTCAATAAAATATTTGATAGCGCATGGAGAAGGACCGCTCAGTACATATCTTACACGCAAGCAGTAATTATACAATACATCACTCAAGATGTGCGTACACAATCCTGACATGTTATTTAGGCTAGTGCACTTCTCGCAGTTCCTACATGATGTGCATACAAACTACTTCTCACAACCTATATACATATAAACATATCATACAAGCTGGCACAACACGGGGCTGCTAGGCGTACTCAGTCGGAGATGGTAAGGACTTCGCTTGGCCTGCCGAGGGTGAGGCCCAGCGATGCCGGGGACTCAACCTCCTCCTCACTAATAGGCTCCAGGCGTGAAGTGATGCGCTGAGAAGCTGGAGCGGGCGCGAGAGGCGGTGCAACGCGGAATGGGGCGGGTGCAATAGGTGGTGCCACACGGACTGGAGTGGGCGCAATGGGTGGTGCAACACGGACTGGAGTGGGTGCGATGACTTGGTCGAACTCCTCAGTGGTAGGCAGGCGACAAGCGGTGGCGAGGGAGGCAGGTGAATAAGATGCTGAGGACGAGATGAAGGTCGGTGGTGGTGCTGTGTGGAGGAGCTCCCTCCTGTTGGCGGCACAGCCATGGACTGAGTCCATACGGGCAGCCACCAGGTCGTCCACAAGGTTATCAAATGCTGCCTTCAGTGCTTGGAGGTATTCCACAAGCATCTCAATAGCCTCATCTCGCTCTCCTCTGGGGCAAGCGAATGCATAGTGACACGTGTATGGCATGTGGCATGGAAGGTAGCGGTAGCGGCGAGTCTTCATCGAAGGGAGCACATCCCGGAGACGAGCTATCGCCTCACGGGCATCCATCTGCAAGGCATGCCTCTTCGTAGGCATGGCCCTGCCAACAAAACGGAATTGGCGTGACTCTGAACGCCCTCCCTTGAACTGTACCGCGGCCTGGTGCATAGATGCATCGCCGCTAATCTTGTGCTGGTAGAGTGTGAACACTGGGCGAACCGATGGCCCAATCGCGATCTTGACGATGTAGGCGAGGAGCTTGATAAATCCCTCAGGAACATTGGCGAACACCTGTGACTCACAGTCGCTGCTAGCCATCTACAAAAGTAGACAAAACTTCCGAATAGTCAGATCATAAATTTATGATGACTAACAAAAAAATTGCCACGTTTTGCAAAAATGCTAAAATCGCACTAAGACTCTAATTACCGATTAGCGATCGCACCTAGTGGCTTCCTACAGTCAGCTTGGCTCTGATACCAAGTTTGTCACGACCGGTTTTTTAATAAAATACTTATTGAGAAACCGATCTTTTATTTCCAGTTTAGGAGAGTCCTCCTTACTGGTAGACAGATTCTTGATACAGAAATCCAGAAGTACTAAATATATTACAGGGTTGAGCTGAGGTTGCTCAACAATTTTATTAGAAGCACGCCAATAATATACATAAAGGCGGATATGACACAAGGGTGTGGTGGCATATGACAGACTCGTATATATAAAGGTGGTGGTGGATATGTCACAGTGAAGTGGGTGACGTGACTCCTACTCTTGCAGCTCATCGAGCGTCGAGGTGAGGCTCGATGGTTTATTCGGGTAGCGGAAGCGGATATGGTACAAGTGATAAATTCCAGGATCGCACGGGACTGATCGACTCCTCTAGGCGCCGGACTCGCTTATCGAACTCTTCATCCATAAGATCGCCTTTCACAACATCTTGCCAAATAAACAAGCCGGTGAGTACTTTGAATGTACTCGCAAGACAGTTCGGACATAAGATATAACAAATGTAAGCATGATGCAACATGAGCAAATTTGCAATGCACACTCAGATGATAAACTTGCACGACATGATAAATAAAAGGAAGTCAGGCGGTAGTCCTCCCGAAATCCGAACAGAAATAACTGAAAACCGATCGAGTGTCTGAAACGACGCCTCGAATGGTGAACAACTAAATTAACATGCCGCAGTCGGGCGTCTAGGCGACACCACATAAAGGGCTTATATTGAAAAGTAAATGACAGTGTGTGCCACAGTCGGACGTCAAAACGACATCCCATAAAGGGCTTATATCGAAAGTAAATAACGAGAGTGCCAAAGTTGGACGTCTGAGCGACATCACATAAAGGGCTTATATCGAAAGTAAATAACGAGAGTGCCTCGGTCAGACGTCTGAGCGACATCACATAAAGGGCTTATATTGAAAAGTAAAACAACATAAATGCCATAGTCGAGTTTACCACTCATGTCTGTTTACCAGAGATTTGCCAAGGAGACTGACAAGGACAAGTTGAACACATACCTTGATCATAGGTACGGTTACTTGGATGAGTTTGACTCTGCAGAGTTTGTACTATTAAACCACAGCCAACAGATTTCAGTAGTCGCAAGGGACCAGTTCCGTTTATGGTATTTTAGAAGAAACACATCTAACCAGTACACACCCAATACCACATTCCGCTGCCAGGAATCACCCTAGGCAACGTTCAAGAAAAAAAATCTAAGACGGGCAGGTCACAACCTCGAATAGCATGGGATCAAATTTATCTCGCGCGCTCTAATGGGTGCCCCCTCTCGGTCCCAACCGGAAACACCCATGCTCCTTGACCGGATGACGGGCTTTAATCTAGGGCCATGGAACCCTCATCCCGGCCCCTCTGTTTGGTGTGTACCAGGAAAGAGGTTTGCAACTTACTAAACCATATTCCAAAAAGAAAACTTGTGGTAGTACAAGGAAAGAAACGGATGGTAACGTGACTCGATTCACGTTGACATCGGAGATAAAATAGTTTGGCATAAGACTGGCATGCTACAACAATACCATCTTTGTAACGCCCTCGATGCGGCTATATCTCCCACGTGTCGAAGCACGACTTAGAGGCATAACCTCATTGAAAGCAATGTCGCAAGTGAGGTAATCTTCACACAACCCATGTAATACATAAGGGAAAGAGATACATAGTTGGATTACAGTCGCCACTTCACGCAATACATAAATAAGCATCCATCATCCAGATTACACTCAAGGCCCGACTATAGAACCAAAATTAAAGAAGACTACCCCAAATGCTACACAGATCCCCGATCGTCCCAACTGGGCTCCACTACTGATCAACTGAAATGAAACAGCACAATGAACAAGATCTTCATCGAGCTCCTCCTTGAGCTCAAAAGGCCACCTGCACGGTTTCATCGGCACCTGCAAACTGGTTTGGTAGAATCTGTGAGTCATGGGGACTCAGCAATCTCACACCCACGAGATCAAGACTATTTAAGCTTATAGGTAGGACAGAGTTGTGAGGTGGAGCTGCAGCAAGCGTCTAGCATATATGGTGACTACATTCGCAAAAGAGAGCGAGAAGAGATGCAAGGCACGGTCGTGAAGCTAGTAGCAATAAAGAAGTGATCCTGAAACTACTTACGTCAAACATAACTCCAACACCGTGTTCACTTCCCGGACTCCGCCGAGAAGAGACCATCACGGCTACACACGCGGTTGATGTATTTTAATTAAGGTCAACTTCGGGTTTTCCACAACCGGACATTAACAAATTCCCATCTGCCTCATAACCGCGCACGGCTTTGAAAGATAATACCCTGCAGGGTGTTCCAACTTAGCCCATTATAAGCTCTCACGGTCAACGAAGGATATTCCTTCTACCGGAAGACCCGATCACTCGGAATCCCGGACTACAAGACATTTCGACAATGGTAAAACAAGACCAAGAAGCCGCCCGATTGTGCCGACAAATCCCGATAGGAGCTGCACATATCTCGTTCTCAGGGCACATCCGGATGAGACATCCTATGAGTAAAACCAAGCCTCAAGTCTCCCCAAGGTGGCCCCGCAGTCTGCTCGTTTTGGACCAGCACCCAGAGGAGCACTGGCCCGGGGGGGCTATAATAAAGATGACCCTTGGGCTCGCGAAAACCCAAGGGAAAAGGCGTAGGTGGTAGCCAAATGGTAAAACCAAGGTTGGGCTTTGCTGGCGGAGTCTTATTCAAAGCGAACTGTCAAGGGGGTCCCATAAATCACCCAGTCGTGTAAGGAACGCAAAACCAAGGAACATAACACCGGTATGACGGAAACTAGGGCGGCAAGAGTGGAACAAAACACCAGGCATAAGGCCGAGCCTTCCACCCTTTACCAAGTATATAGATGCATTAATTAAATAAGATATATTGTGATATCCCCACAAGTAAACATGTTCCAACAAGGAACAACATCTCCATGTTCCAACAAGGAACAAACTTCATCTTCACCGCAACTAACAACGCTATAAGAGGGGCTGAGCAAAGCGGTAACATAGCCAAACAACGGTTTGCTAGGAAAGGATGGTTAGGGGCTTGACATGGCAATATGGGAGGCATGATAAGCAAGTGATAGGCATCATAGCATAGGCGTAGCAAAAGAGCGAGCATCTAGCAAGCAAAGATAGAAGTGATCTCGAGGGTATGGTCATCTTGCCTGAAATCCCGCAAGGAAGAAGAACGAGTCCATGAAGAAGACAAACGGACGTAGTTGAACGAATCCTCACAACTCCGGAACGAAACCGAAGCTAACGAGAGAAGCAACTCGGAAACAAACAAACAACATAGTAAACAACCATCACATAAACACGACATAATGCATAATCAAGTATGATGCATGTCCGATTTAATGAGCATGGCATGGCAAAGTGCAATAAGCAATACTACAAGTTAAGTGGAGCTCAATATGCAACGAATTGCATACTGATGAAACTTCACAACATTTATTTAGTTCACTCTTGTTTAGGCTACCCAACAATATTAAATGTTATTAAACATGGCAAGGGGGTGAAGCGTATGAAACCAACTATTTAGGCAAGATTAAATGAGGCCGGAAACAACAACAAAAATTCCGGAAAAATCCTCATATGCATATTTTGAATTTGCTACTGTTCTGCCCTAAACACAATTTTAATGTTGTTAAACATGCAAAGCAAGTACACTATGTTAAACTAGGCATTTTTCTACCCCATTTACATATATAATTTATTTAAAACCGAGCTACGGTTATTTAGTTATGAAATAAATCATTTTAACATATTATTTGAGCAAAATTAAACAAACAGCATTTTAAGCATTTTAACATGGGACAAAAGTGGCATAATGTGAAACTAGATAAAATTCTAAGCATTTTACATATATAAAGTTTTTACATATGATGCATGATTGATTAGTTATTAAATGCATGAACAAAGAAGGGTTTTTCAGAAATCAGTAATACATGGATAATGCTAAAATTGCAGGACAAAAAAAAACATGATCCGGCCGCATCTGGTGGGCGGACTGGGTTGCTCACCATAGGCCGAGGCCCAGTCGGTGGAGAGGGAGGCCGAAGGGGCGCTGGCCTTGGGAGGCGCCGCCCTCAAAGAAGGCGACGGGTCAACCCGCGGCGAAGGCGGGCTGTTGCTGCTCGCTTCAAGAACAGAGCAGCAAAGAAGCGATGCGTAAGACGCACGGCAGGGGTCTCCTGGCGACGGGTCGGCGGGAACCGGCCGGAACGCAGCGTGAAACGGAGCGCGAGGCGGAGCTTGGCGCGATCCATGGCGACGAGGAGGGCGCGGTCAACGTGGCGACCGGCTGCGCTATGCGGTCGCCTCGCTCGCCACGGTCGAAGCAGAGGACTTGAGGCGGCGAGATGCGTCCTCCGCGATGTGGATGGCGTGGATGCGGCGGAGGCAAGCGGATCTGGCTTTGGGAGCCCATCTCCGGCATGGCGGTAGCGACAGTTGGTGCTCCTTGTCGAGAGAAAACGAGAGGGATGAGCGACAGAGGGAGGCGAAGGAGCAGGACGGGAGGAGGAGGCGTGGCGACCTGTGGTGCTCCGGCTGTCAAGGCCGCCGGGCGCCCGGAGGAGGCCCGGCGAGGTCGTCGGACCTCGGACGACGCCGGCTTGAGGAGCTCGGATGGCGGCATCCATAGCGGCGTAATGAGGAGGCTTGGACGAGCGGGACGGATACGGAGCGCGAGGAAGCAAGGGCTCGCGAGGGAGATGGCTGCTGCTGGCGCTCGGGCTCTGGTGGCGCACGGACGAAGGCACCTACGGCTATGGGTGCCCGCGGTGGATCGAGGGGACGGCTCATGAAGGCGGCGTGGTGATCTGGGAGGAGCTCGAGGTGGAAGGTGCTCGGTGGTCGGGGTTCAAACAATGGTTGGCTGGGTTTGCAAATCTAGGAGGTTGGTGGATCGGGAGGGATCCCGATGAAGATGCTGAGGGGGTGGCGGCGCGGCTAGGGATGGATGGGACAAGGGGGCTAGATTTTAGGGATTGGTTAGGGTTGGACTATTTATATAGGTAGGGGAATAGGGTAGGGGTTAACGCGGTCCGTCTGATCAGAATCGGGCGGCCCCGAATAAATCGGCTAGAGCGTCCAATTAAGAAAACGGAGATGTTTTGGGGATGTTGGGGGATGATCCGGACCTATTGGTCATGACCGAGCGGTTCGGGTTCGGGGCAAGTTTCGGACGCACGCGAGGGGTCTGAAAGAGGTCGACGAAGACAAGGGTCTGACAAAAGTAAACAGAGACAAAGAGAGAATCGGCAACTACGAACGGTAACGAGTTTTATGAAAAACATGCGGATGCAAATGCACATGATGTGATGAGATGAGATGCATGACATGAACAAAATGCAAAACAAAAGACAAAACCCAACCACGAAGGGAATATCATATCGCATCTCCGGAAAAGGCAAGAGTTGGAGTTACGAATATGAAAAGTTGTATCCGGGGCGTTACAACACTCCACCACTACGAGAGGATCTCGTCCCGAGATCTAGGATGGCACCGGAGGGAAACGAAAGAGGAAGAGAAGAGGTCAAACAAGTTGCTTCTTCGACCAATGAGTGAAACCAAAGAACCTTGAGAGGTTGAACAAATTGAAAGAAACAAAACAACGGAGATGACCAAGATTGCAAACAATTCGTTGGACAAGAGGAACAAGGAATATGATGAGAACCAAGAGGTTTAGTGATAAGATAGATATTGAAACCACTCCGGTTAAAACTAGATAGAGAAGGAATGAGATTGATATAATTTGGGCAGCACTCCGACTAAAAGAAGAAGGATAACTAGAAAAGATGATAAGAACTTGAAGAGATGACACAACACTCCAGTTAAATGGATAAGCAAGGAAAAGAACACGATCCTCACAATTCGAGATGATGAGTGAAGAGAGCAACATCACCATGCCTCCGGAAGAAAGAATAGAAGATAGATCATTGAAATAAAGGAATGGTGAAGAAAATGCCAACTTCTACCACAATTTGAATTTGGAAGGCATCCTTGCAAGAAGGTTAGAATATAGTTGTTTGAAAACCAACAACGAAACGAATAAGCTTGTAGTGGGCTTATGGAAACATCTCAAGACTATGAGGTGACAACCGGCCACTAATGGAAACCATTGATTTGATTGAGAGCACCAAAGAGATGAAAAACTTCTTCACGAGATGATAAAGAGATAACTTGGATCATAGACAAGCACCGAAATAGCAACATTCCCAATGGAAGGCTTTTAGGTGAAATCTATATCAAGAAACTCCAACAAAAGAAATTATGATGGGTTGAAACAACTCATGATCGAAGAGAAAATGATGGTTTTAAAATATCTCCTTCTTGACAACTTGTGAATCATGAAACATGAAGAGAAATTGTCGAGGATGACATAACACCATCTCAAAAGATAAAGTAGAAAGAATTGCACTTGAATGCAAGATGAAGAATGCTTGAACTCCTCAAAACAAAACATGTGTTGAGCACCATGTTTATTTTTAGAGTATAGCTTGGCGGGTCATAACTTCGAGAGAAATCTTGAAGAACAATTGAATAATTAAAAGAATCCTTGACGAACCACCATGTAGAACCTCCATGAAGAACTCCGGTAATACTAGGATGATAGAAAGAAAGAGAAGTTGAAAACACAAGGTGAAGTCTCGCATTGATTTAGATGGAGCTTCCCGATGAGATAATGCGGAAAACATGGAACTCCGGAAAGAAAGATGAACAAATGAAATCAAGAATTTTGATGAACCTCCGGAATAAGGAATCAAATTTACTCGATGAAACAAGAATAAGAATTACATTATGCTCATCCTTTGCAACTTAAATTGATGACAAGCAATGGATTTGGCCTACTACTTATTCTTTTGCAAGGATTGAAGAGAGATATAGTGCAAACTTGAGAAGCTATTCATGGAACCACCGGTGGGATTTGGAAACAACGAATGAATTGATATGATAACAAAGGAAGTGAAATCTTGAACGAACCACCGTAAGGATTGAAAATGAACGTAGCAAAAGCACAATTCACCGGGAAGAATTGGAAAAGCGAATGAAGACGCTTTTGAGAGAATTTAGATAAAAGAGAATGAAGAGATCATGAACTGATTAGAGGATATTTGAACGATTCACCCAGTAAGATTTGGAGAACGGTAGCTACACGCTGAGAATGAAGAATTATGACATGATGGCCTTCAGAGGAAAGAAATAGAAACAACTCATGAAATGCTCCGGATGGGTGAAAAGAATTCCCACAATCGAAAACAATTATGAGAGGATGGCATCAAACTTGAACTACGCATCTTTGGAAGAACGGGTAAGGATTTAAGAGGAACTCTTCTTTGGTCTTCACATGCTGAGAATGTCGAGGAGAAACACCACCAAATTGTTGAGAAACTCCGAAAGGATTAAAAGAGGAAACGTTGAGCCAGAGATGAAAAGAATTTGAAAGCGGCCTAGGAGAAGGCATGTGACTGATGAAAATTCATTCTTACGTCAAACTTCGAAAGACTTTGGGAATCGCTCCGGATAAATTAGAAGAGTCAGGTAAGATCCTGGGAAAAGACCTGTGGGTTAGGGCCCACTCGAAAGAAACATCGTTGAAGGATTTTAAAGAGAGGTTGCAGCGGTTGAATTAAATGACTTGAATGAGATAATAATCTCCAAATAGCTTGAACAGATCTTGGAAGAAAAGACGAGCCTTTCCGAGATATCTTCAAAGCACTCTAGGACAAATGAATAGCGAGAAGTGAATGATTAAGAGGTGCATCGGTATGAGAAAACATTTGAAACGAGGAAAAGATACGATCGACAAAGCTTGAATTGAATCCACCGTAGAAGAAACAACAACGAAGGATGATGAACTTGAAACTGTTGAGCACCTTCATGAGGAAACACCAGGTAAGAACATGGAGGAAAAGAACGAAGAGACTTCACATCAATAAAAAGGATACTTTATTAAGAAATCCGAGTCCTTGAAGAAAAAAGGGTGGGAGGCGGGAAAACAAAAGGCAACTTGGGACGGATGAAACAGACACCGTTGAGAAAAACTGAGGAATGATCTTGCGAATGTTGAAATGATCGGATCCAGTTGAATGGAAGCACACCGGTTGGAAAGGATTGAAAAGACAACGTTGATGAACAAGAAGGATTAGCATCCAGATAGAAATATGAGAACACCGCTTAGAATAAGGTATGGAATCAACACTTGGCATTGAAGCAACTCGAATACCACAAAACAAAACAAAAACAAAGGATTTGGCTTGCAGAATAAGCCGGAACAAATACATATGATAGAGATTTACCCAATCCCATATCATGCATCCTCGGAAAGATATTCTAGGAGCTACTTGAATTCCCACTTATAAACTCCGAAACTTTCTGGTTATGCAATCTGGTGTTGGGGATACAGGGACACAAAATATGTCACCCAAACTAACAATACCTAAATCCAAAGTATCCATCCGTCAACACATAACCAAGAAACCTTCGAAATCGTGGTACCTCGACCTTGAAAAGCATCCGTTATTCGAGTCATGGCAATACTCCCAGCTCGCCCAGATCTTTGGGTTATCGGGGTTATCTCACCAACAACTGTACAAGAGAGATTTTGGATGTCGGCAAAGCTCGGTATTCCGTAATCGCAACGATAAAATTGTGACGACAACACCTCGGAGCTCAACTCCCCGGGACACTGCCACAACCCCTAAATGTCAGGAGGCACCAAGAACAATGTTCTCGTCACAAAACCATCGGAACGATTCCAAGATACCCGCGTGATCCAAAAAAAAAATTTTAGTGAACTTTGAGGAGAGGAGAGTTAAAACTTCTACGTCAGGAGAACTCACCAGAGCGACGAAGGGACTGGGGAGTAAAAGAATCATACTCTCCGATATATATAATTCTAAGACTCAAAACATTTTTGTTCTAGACTCAACAACGCCAGAAACAATCAAGCAGGGGGCTCCTAAGTCCGGGATGGCTCTGATTACCAACTTGTAACGCCCTCGATGCGGCTATATCTCCCACGTGTCGAAGCACGACTTAGAGGCATAACCGCATTGAAAGCAATGTCGCAAGTGAGGTTATCTTCACACAACACATGTAATACATGAGGGAAAGAGATACATAGTTGGCTTACAGTCGCCACTTCACACAATACATAAATAAGCATCCATTATCCAGATTACACTCAAGGTCCGACTACGGAACCAAAATAAAAGAAGACTACCCCAAGTGCTACACAGATCCCTGATCGTCCCAACTGGGCTCCACTACTGATCAACTGAAACGAAACAGCACAATGAACAAGATCTTCATCGAGCTCCTCCTTGAGCTCTGGTGCGTCACCTGCACGGTTTCATTGGCACCTGCAAACTGGTTTGGTAGAATCTGTGAGTCACGGGGACTCAGCAATCTCACACCCGCGAGATCAAGACTATTTAAGCTTATAGGTAGGACATAGTTGTGAGGTGGAGCTGCAGCAAGCATCTAGCATATATGGTGACTACATTCGCAAAAGAGAGCGAGAAGAGATGCAAGGCACGGTCGTGAAGCTAGTAGCGATCAAGAAGTGATCCTGAAACTACTTACGTCAAACATAACTCCAACACCGTGTTCACTTCCCGGACTCCGCCAAGAAGACACCATCACGGCTACACACGCGGTTGATGTATTTTAATTAAGGTCAACTTCGGGTTTTCTACAACCGGACATTAACAAATTCCCATCTGCCTCATAACCACGGGCACGGCTTTCGAAAGATAATACCCTGCAGGGGTGTCCCAGCTTAGCCCATTATAAGCTCTCACGGAAAACGAAGGATATTCCTTCTACCGGGAAGACCCGATCAGTCTCGAATCCGGACTACAAGACATTTCGACAATGGTAAAACAAGACCAAAGAAGCCGCCCGATTGTGCCGACAAATCCCGATAGGAGCTGCACATATCTCGTTCTCAGGGCACATCCGGATGAGACATCCTACGAGTAAAACAAAGCCTCAAGTCTCCCCAAGGTGGCCCCGCAGTCTGCTCGTTTCGGACCAGCACTCAGAGGAGCACTGGCCCGGGGGGCTAAAATAAAGATGACCCTTGGGCTCGCGAAAACCCAAGGGAAAAGGTGTAGGTGGTAGGCAAATGGTAAAGCAAAGGTCTTATTCAAAGCGAACTGTCAAGGGGATCCCATAAATCACCCAACCGTGTAAGGAACGCAAAATCAAGGAACATAACACCGGTATGACGGAAACTAGGGCGGCAAGAGTGGAACAAAACACTGTGCATAAGGCCGAGCCTTCCACCCTTTACCAAGTATATAGATGCATTAATTAAATAAGATATATTGTGATATCCCCACAAGTAAACATGTTCCAACAAGGAACAACATCTCCATGTTCCAACAAGCAACAAACTTCATCTTCACCTGCAACTAACAACGCTATAAGAGGGGCTGAGCAAAGCGGTAACATAGCCAAACAACGGTTTGCTAGGAAATGATGGTTAGGGGCTTGACATGGCAATATGGGATGCATGATAAGCTAGTTATAGGCATCGTAGCATAGGCATAGCAAAAGAGCGAGCATCTAGCAAGCAAAGATATAAGTGATTTCGAGGGTATGGTCATCTTGCCTGAAATCCCGCAAGGAAGAAGAACGAGTCCATGAAGAAGACAAACGGACGTAGTCGAACGAATCCTCACAACTCCGGAACGAAACCGAAGCTAACGAGAGAAGCAACCCGGAAACAAACAAACAACATAGTAAAAAACCATCACATAAACACGACATAATGCATAATCAAGTATGATGCATGTCCGATTTAATGAGCATGGCATGGCAAAGTGCAATAAGCAATACTACAAGTTAAGTGGAGCTCAATATGCAACGAATTGCATATTGACGAAACTTCACAACATTTATTTAGTTCACTCTTGTTTAGGCTACCCAACAATATTAAATGTTATTAAACATGGCAAGGGGTGAAGCATATGAAACTAACTATTTAGGCAAGATTAAATGAGGCCGGAAACAACAACAACAATTCCGGAAAAATCCTCATATGCATATTTCGAATTTGCTACTGTTCTGCCTGAAACACAATTTTAATGTTGTTAAACATGCAAATCAAGTACACCATGTTAAACTAGGCATTTTTCTACCCCATTTACATATATAATTTATTTAAAACCGAGCTACGGTTATTTAGTTATGAAATAAATCATTTTAACATATTATTTGAGCAAAATTAAACAAACAGCATTTTAAGCATTTTAACATGGGACGAAATTGGCATAATGTGAAACTATATAAAATTCTAAGCATTTTACATATATAAAGTTTTTACATATGATGCATGATCGATTAGTTATTAAATGCATGAATAGCAAGGGTTTTTCTGTAAAACTGTAATACATGGATAATGCTAAAATCGCAGCACGAAAAAAAAACATGATCCGGCCAGATCTGGTGGGCGGATCGGGTTGCTCACCATAGGCTGAGGCCCAGTCGGTGGAGAGGGAGGCTGGAAGGGGCGCTGGCCTTGGGAGGCGCCGCCCTCAAAGAGGCGACGGGTCAACGGCGCGGCGAAGCGAAGCTGGCTGCCGCCGCTGCTTCAAGAATAGGAGCAACAGAAGCGATGCGTAAGACGACGGCAGGGGTCCTGGGCGACGGGTCGGCGGAACCGGCCGGAACGCAGCTAAACGGAGTGCGGGAGGCGGAGCTTGGCGCGGATCCATGGCGACGAGGAGGGCGCGGTCAACGTGGCGACCGGCTGCGCTATGCGGTCGCCTCGCCGCCACGGTCGAAGCAGAGGACTTGAGGCGGCAGGATGCGTCCTCGGCCATGTGGATGGCGTGGATGCAGCGGAGGCAAGCGGATCTGGGCATTGGGAGCCCATCTCCGGCGATGGTAGCGACAGTTGGTGCTCCTTGTCAGAGAGAAAGACGAGAGGGATGAGCGACAGAGGGGAGGCGAGAAGGAGCAGGACGGGAGGAGGAGGCACGGCGACCTGTGGTGCTCCAGCGTCGCGCTCGCCGGTGCTGTGGAGGAGGCCAGGACGGAGAGGTCGTCGGGACCCTGGACGACGTCGGCTTGAGGAGCTCGGATGGCGGCATCCATAGCGGCGAACAGAGGAGGCTTGGACGAGCGGGACGGAGACGGAGCGCGAGGAAGCATGGGCTCGCGAGGGAGATGGCTGCTGCTGGCGCTCGGGCTCTGGTGGCGCATGGACGAAGGCACCTACAGCTACGGGTGCCCGCGGTGGATCGAGGGGACGGCTCATGAAGGCGGCGTGGTGATCTGGGAGGAGCTCGAGGTGGAAGGTGCTCGGTGGTCGGGGTTCAAACAATGGTTGGCTGGGTTTGCAAATCTAGGAGGCTGGTGGATCGGGAGGGATTCCGATGAAGATGCTGAGTGGGTGGCGGCGCGGCTAGGGATGGATGGGACAAGGGGGCTAGATTTTAGGGATTGGTTATGGTTGGACTATTTATATAGGTAGAGGAATAGGGTAGGGGTTAACGCGGTCCGTCCGATCGTAATCGGGCGGCCCCGAATAAATAGGCTAGAGCTTCCAATTAAGAAAACGGAGATGTTTTGGGGATGTTGGGGGATGATCCGTACCTGTTGGTCATGACCGAGCGGTTCGGGTTCGGGGCAAGTTTCGGACGCACGCGAGGGGTCTGAAAGAGGTCGACGAAGACAAGGGTCTGACAAAAGTAATTAGAGACAAAGAGAGAATCGGCAACTACGAACGGTAACGAGTTTTATGAAAAACATGCGGATGCAAATGCACATGATGCGATGAGATGAGATGCATGACATGAACAAAATGCAAAACAAAAGACAAAACCCAACCACGAAGGGAATATCATATCGCATATCAGGAAAAGGCAAGAGTTGGAGTTACGAATATGAAAAGTTGTATCCGGGGCGTTACAATCTTACCACCGATCATGTCACCACATGATCATGTAAACTCACATCGAATCACACATCGAGTTTTGAAGCTCATTTGCAATAGCTTTGCATGTAATATACCCCTTACCACTATGCATATAATCATGCCATGCACTGACTACTAAATGCAAACATGCAAAACACTCATCGTATCAAAGGTTCAAACATGCTTGCCTGGTTCGGAGTAGTCGGAGTCTAGCTCGGTGAAGTTCGCGGTCCCGTCACCTCTTCCGGTATCTACGATATAAGAAAAATACGTACTAACGTAAATACCGAGTGTGCACAAAAAGTGTTCCAAATATTTTTCAAATAAATATGATAAAAAACTAGACAGAAAAATAAAGGTGACAAAAAAGAATCAATCAAAAATCATTTTCTGTTTAAAAGTTATTAAGGTTTTAGTCCAGGGACTTGTCTATAATGAAACGGAAAGTTCCCAGGGGCTAGCTTAAACAGAAAACGGTTTGATTAAAAACCCGCCAAATCCAAAGGGAAACGTATCCTGCCCGAAGGCGTTTTCAGAAACCGTTTTGAAAAGAAGAAAAAGCTGACCTGTGGGTGGTGGAGTTGGTCGACGGCGAGCACCACGTCGACGGCGGCCTCAACTCCGGCGGGCGGTGGTTCGGGCATTGGTGGATCTTGTCGGGGAGGGCTACACAGGTTGAATTGAGGCTCGGGTTAGAACACTGGGTGCACCAGAGGGCTGCTGACGAGGTTTGGAAGTCGGAGGTGGCCTCCTCGGGGTCCTCCTGGTGGCTTGGCGGGGCTCTGGTGAGGTGGAGTGGTGGTGCGGGGTCGAGAACGAGCTCGGGACCTCCTTTTATAGATGATCCGAGGCGGTGGCCGTGAACAGGAAATCTCCGGCGATGATTATGGCAGTGCAGCGGTTGGTCAGGTGGTTTAGGGGGCTAGGCATCACCCTGGAGGTTTACTGGTTAGGTTTAGGCACTAAACTTGGCCTGCCTTGGCTGCTACTCCAAGTTCCGAACGGAACGGCGCACGGAGCACGTCGGCGGCAGGGAGCGCGCTCTGCGCTGCTCAGGCCACGGCGACAGCGCCGCAGCGCGCGCAGGCAAGCAGACGGCCACGCGGAGGCCTCGGGTGGCTTGGGCGGTGCTGGACGGCGCCGAAAGCTGGAGTTGCTCCCTGCTGGCCGCCTCGGTTGGCTCTGCCACCGCAGAAGCTGCCGGAGTCGGCGGGACACGTCACCACTGACGATGGTGTCCGTCCAAAGGACCATGCGGCGCTCTGTATAAGAGGAAGGTGCAGTGCGCAAGGCTCCAGAGTGGGCACTGGTGAGATCGATGCCCCGACTCTGAAGAGAACGACACTGACAGTCGACTGAAACACTGAACTCTGAAAGTGAATAGCAACAGTGCCTGCCACGTGTTCGATGAAATGATTTTGGCATGTGGGAATTTTATCTGGAGCTGATCTTTGGTGGGGTGGCCTCTCAATGCACCTGGGGGCTGCCTGAATTTTGGCAGAATTTTTGGAGAAGGAAAAATATGAATTTCACCAAATTTGCCAAATCTGGTCCAAACTTGCAGTGAGTGAAACTTGAAAATTTTGAATTGTGGAAGAGTGGATCTTGATGGATCTAGGTTGGGGGTGCTAGGGACTAGCCAGAGGAGTTGGTTTGAGATCAAAACTCAAAGGAAACCAGACACTTCCTTTGTAAACCACCTAGGCCCAAAATAAAGGACAGAATTATTTTTGGGGATAAAATAAATGAAACAAAATTCAAAAACGGGTTGAACTTGTTGGTATAGAATATTTGGCTTGGCCCAAAGTGGAGGGAGGGGTTTTGGGAGAAATTTTGGCATGAGGCTTGGTAAAACAATGGGTGGTTGCAAAACAAAAGAATAGCCCTAAAACCCATAGGGTCTCTTTTTAATAGAAATTGAATCTCCAAAAAAAATTATTGAGATGAGTTAAAATCAAAAGGAAGGTTTTTAAAACCAAACACCAAGGTTGAGGAAGACAGAAAAACAAAATACTTGTCATAGGAGAAAAAATTTGAGAAGGAGAGGCTTTTGGAAAGATTTTGAATGGCCTCCTTCAAATCAAATAAAGGGTTTTGTAAAAAAAAACAAGTTAAAATTTTTTTGGAGTGTCACAGTGAGCGACCAGGTGAAGCAACTGGTTGAGATCCACAAGGCGGCCGAACAGGCCATGAGAGGCCTTATAGTCCGGATGTGGCCTGGCGGCTCCCTTCCCAACAGCTACTTCGGCCTGGTGAGGCGGCTCGTAGATGGCTGCCCATGGCTATAAGTCATCAAGCAGTCCGTCTGCATCGAAGGTGCACGCAGGGCTCTTGCCCGTGCAATGGTGCACTGGGCGAAGATGGACGCCGAAAAGCTGGTGAAGGAGGGGCTGCCGTAGGGCAAGGAGCATCGCCACCCCGAAATGTATTATGAAAGTGTCCTGAAGGGTGCCCGTCTCGTGGCGGATGAATTTACCAAAGATGTAATATTTGAATGAACTTGCTCATCTGATCCTTGTGTTCATGAAAACTAGTTCATGTTCGTTATGCAACGCTTTTGTATTTTAAATATTACCTTCTGTGCGGCCGTTTATAAATTCTGAGAGTTGCTAGTCGTCGGCTTCTGCCCCCATGCAACTAGTGCTGGGGTGTTCGGGATGAATCTGAGCACTCTTTTTCCCATTCTTGGGTCCTTCGAGGGAGGTGTTCAGCGCAACGAACCAGGCAATCGGACTATAATTCTTTATTTCTCTCACTTAGCCATAGAAGTCTACAATTTTAAAGTTTGGCGAAGCCCCTAGTCTTCGGAAAGCCGAATTTGGGGCGCTATATACGCCTAAGCCGGACAAGGCCGGCTCCTTGCCCGAAGCGGAAAAAGTCTTTAGGGACTTGAGACCTCTCGAACAGCGATCAGCTCTCGCCTCATCATGACAATCAGTTTTAGCTTTCTCTACTGAGGTGCTCGGCTGGAAGAACCGGGGCACAATCACAGTAGTTCTCCTAGTGCTACCTTAGCCGATATAGCGGAACGTAAGGTACCAAAACATGGGAGTCGGGCAAACCCAACTATTTACCGAAGACATGATTCGGAGCTGATGCATATAATGCTATAAGTTTGGGGTGCCGCACTGTCGAAAGTGTTCGGACTTCTCATGCCGAATTATGGGGTATACGGAAGCCCCTGGCGTATTTGCCGTACCACAGTGTACGGGTGCTGATGGTCATAGATAAGCATATACATGAAAGAATATAGAATGCAATAATAGACTAGTACTATGCATTGTTTATTTAAGAGATGCGTTAAAGCATAATGATACAAATGGTGCGTTAAGCAAGCAATAGGACTATTTGACATGTCCCATCCAAGGGCAATATGCGGACTGGTATCTGAAAACAGGTATTTAGTTCTTTATCAGAGACCACCTACGAATTCCGTTTGTACGACGTAGCTTCCTGCCTACTTGGGTGTTGTATCATGTGTCCGGCTACCGTACTGACGGACAAGGCTTCCAGAGAGTAGGGTCCTGAAAGAGAGAGAGTGATGAAGGTAGTAAGCCCCTAGTGTGGTTAAACCGCATTGTGGGATGTGCCGTGATCGTTCCCCCGCCTACACCCATGGCATTTTCAATGCGTAATTATGCACACGTGGGACGGACTTTGCCGTTGTACTAAGACTAGGGCGGGGGCCGAATTGCTAGGCGAGCTCTGAGCGTTCCAGGCGATCCTGTTGCAGGTTATTCTGGACGCGCTTGACGGTGTCCGGGGGCTTGATCACCGGACTGGTCGATTGCCTCAAAGGCTGCTTTGTGCTTCTGCTGCGAGGGCCGCAGTGTGCTCCTCCGTGCGGAGTGAGTGTTCTGTGTCTCCATTGACTGTGATGACCCCCTTAGGTCCTCGCATCTTGAGCTTGAGGTATGCGTAATGCGGTACTGCATTGAATCTTGCAAATGTGGTGCGCCCGAGCAGTGCGTGATAGCCGCTGCGGAACAGGACGATATCGAAGATTAACTCCTCGCTTCAGAAGTTCTCCGGAGATCCGAAGACCACTTCCAGTGCGATTGAGCCCGTACAATGGGCCTCTACACCTGGAATAACGCCTTTAAAGGTCGTTTTGGTGGGTTTGATCCTCGAGGGGTCTATACCCATTTTGCGCACTGTATCCTGGTAAATCAGGTTCAGGCTGTTGCCGCCGTCCATAAGGACTCGAGTGAGGTGATATCCGTGAATGATTGGTTCTAGGACCAATGCGGCAGATCCGCCATGATGGAGACTCGTGGGGTGGTCCCTACGATCAAATGTGATCGGACAAGAGGACCATGGGTTGACCTTTGGGGTGACACAGGCTCCATCGCGTATACGTCCCTTAGTGCACGCCTCCATTCCCTTTTGGGGATGTGGGTTGCGTATATCATGTTTACTGTCCTCACTTGTGTGGGGAACCTCTTCTGTCCTCCCGTGTTCGACGGCCAGGGCTCCTCCTCGTCATTGTTGTGCAGCCCTTTGTCCTTGTCTTCGACATTTATCTTGTCGGCCTGCTTGAACACCCAACATTCTCTGTTGGTGTGATTGGCTGGCTTATCGGGGGTGTCGTGTATTTGACATGAACGATCGAGTATGCGGTCCAAACTGGACGGGCCCGGAGTACTTCTTTTGAATGGCTTTTTCCGCTGACCGGATTTAGAGCCTCTGAATCCGGCATTGACTGTTGTATCCTCGGCGTTATCACTGTTGCTGCGGCGCTTGTGTTTGCTGCGATGTGACCTGTCGTTGCAGTCCTTGGTATCCGAAGTGCCAAGGTTCCTTTATATGTTATTGCTACGAGCCAGCCAGCTATCCTCTCCCGTGCAAAAGCGGGTCATGAGTGTCATGAGGGCTGCCATTGATTTTGGCTTTTCCTGACCGAGGTGCCGGGCGAGCCACTCGTCACGAATGTTGTGCTTGAATGCCGTTACGGCTTCTACATCCGGACAGTCGACAATTTGGTTTTTCTTTGTTAGGAACCGTGTCCAGAATTGCCTGGCCGATTCCCCTGGCTGCTGAATTATGTGGCTCAGGTCATCGGCGTCTGGTGGTCGCACATAAGTGCCCTGGAAATTGTCGAGAAATGCGTCTTCCAGATCCTCCCAACAGCCGACGGAGTCTGCTGGCAAGCTATTCAGCCAATGCCGAGCTGGTCCTTTGAGTTTTAATGGGAGGTACTTGATGGCATGTAGATCATCACCACGGGCCAGGTGGATGTGGAGGAGGAAGTCCTCGATCCATACCGCAGGATCTGTTGTACCCTCATATGATTCGATGTTTACAGGTTTGAAACCTTCTGGGAATTCATTCTCCATTACTTCATTCGTGAAGCATAGGGGGTGTGCCGCGCCTCTATATTGGGCTATGACGCGACGCAGCTCGTATGAGTTCTGCCTGCTGCATTCGGCCCGTCCGGAATTGCTTTTACTGTATCCGGCGAGGCGGTCACCGTCCCTTGTAGGGACACGGCCCCGTGATCCATAGATCGATCTACCATGTATTGCCCTGTCTTCCAATACGTCTCGCAGGTCTCGCGTGTTTCGCATTGCCTTGGTATGTTTGTTTGAATGTCAGCGGGTGTAGGCTGATTTTTAGGCCGTACTGCCTCTCTATCTCGGCCACGGGGTGGCCGATCAGCCGCATCGAACACGGGGTGACCTCTGGAAGGGCGTTCGAGTTCGTACTCCTCAGCCGCAAGGACTTCAGTCCATTTATTTGCTAGCAGATCCTGATCAGCTCAAAGCTGTTGCTGCTTTTTCTCCAGGCTGTTTGCTGTGGCAATAAGCCGGGCGCTGAAGCGCTCTGCTCGATCGATCCTCGGGTGCATTTAATTCTTCATCGTCGAGGCTCATTTCGTCTTCGAAGGGAGGCATATAATTGTAGTCCTCCATTTCTCCCTCTGCCGCTCTCTTAGGAAGGATGGCTTGTTCATCCTCCGGCTCTTGATCGTTCTGGAGGGGATTGTCATCATCTTCGGCACTGTCCGGAGTGCTGTTATCTCCTGTGCCGGTATCACCATTTTTGCTGTGGCGAGACTTAGAGCGGCGCCGCTGACGTTGATGCTGGGGTTGCTTCTTGGAGGGGTCATCCTCCGTTGTCTTGTCGCTATTGCCTTCTTTGGGTGTGTGCACCATGTATATATCATATGATGAGGTGGCGGTCCAGTGCCCTATGGGCAGTGGCTCCTTCGCCTCCGACATCGGTGTCCATACCATCAATGTCTTCGGAGTCGAAGTCGAGCATGTCGGTTAAATCATCGACAGTGGCTACTAAGTGGGTGGTGGGTGGGGATTCAATTTCTTCGTCGTCCGCATCCCACTCTAGCCGGACGTAGTTCGGACAAGGTTCTCCAGACAGGGAGAGATATTTAAATGAGTTCAGTATGTCGCTGAGGGGCGAGTGCTGAAAGATATCTGTGGAGGTGAACTCCATGATCGGCGGCCAATCGGATTCGATAGGTATGGGCGCGGGTGGTACAAAGTCCGTGGCCGAGGACAAGTCCAGCAGTTCGGCGACACGGCTCTCGTGAGGGGTAAGGTCAGTATTCGGCTCTATCGCCACTGAGGGCGCGGCCTCCGTGGTGGAGTCTATCCTCCCATCCTCGGATGGCGGGATCAAGTCTCCGCGGATATCGGCGGTGTAATTCAAGTTTCCAAACCTGACCTTATGGCCAGGGGGGTAGCTTTCGATCTGCTCTCGATGGCCAAACGAGTTGGCCTGTAGTGCAAAGCCGCCAAACACGAAGATCTGTCCAGGGAGGAAAACCTCACCCTGGACCGCATCGTTGTCGATGATCGAAGGGGCCATCGAACCTTGCAGCGACGACATAGTGGAACTCTCAATGAAAGCACCAATGTCGGTGTCAAAACCGGAGGATCTCGGGTAGGGGGTCCTGAACTGTGCGTCTAAGGCGGATGGTAACAGGAGGCAAGGGACACAATGTTTACCCAGGTTCGGGCCCTCTCTATTGAGGTAATACCCTACTTCCTGCTTGATTGATCTTGATGAATATGAGTATTACAAGAGTTGATCTACCACGAGATCGTAGAGGCTAAACCCTAGAAGCTAGCCTATGGTATGATTGTTCTCGTCCTACGGACTAAACCCTCCGGTTTATATAGACACCGGAGAGGGCTAGGGTTACACAGAGTCGGTTACAACAGAAGGAGATCTACATACCCGTATCGCCAAGATTGCCTTCCACGCCAAGAGAGACCCATCTGGACACGGGACGAAGTCTTCAATCTTGTATCTTCATAGTCCAATAGTCCGGCCAAAGGATATAGTCCGGCTGTCTGGATACCCCCTAATCCAGGACTCCCTCAATATGTATTGGAAGTGTACGCATGTTCTCATGGCTCTCTGCCAGAATGAAGAGTGGGTGGAGGGGTATATATTGCCTCCACACAAAATCTAACCGTTACACACAAATCACCAATCTCGGTGGGACCAATTCAAAGAACTCGGTCAGAACGATTTGGTTCATAATGTGACCGTTAGGCATTTCAGTGGGACTTACATGTCAACTCGGTGGGACCGATTTCATTAGGGTTTGGCATAACGTAATCTCGGTGAGACCGATTACACAAACTCGGTGAGACCGATTTTGATAATAGGCAAACAGAGAGTTGGTCAGGCAAACTCGGTGGGACCTATTCGCTCATCTCGGTTGGACTGAAATGTTACGAAAGGGAAACTGAGTGTTTGCAATGCAATCTCGGTGGGACCGATCGCTCATCTTGGTTTGACCGAAACGTTACGAAGGGAAACAGAGAGGTTGCAATCCCATCTTGGTGAGACCGAGATCCCTATCGGTGAGACGAAAAATACTAGGGTTTCTGGCAGTAGCTATGTCAACTGAACTCGGTGGCTCCGGATAGAAAGAATTGGTGGGGCCAAGTTGGACTTTTAGGTTTGGGACATATGTGGATATGAGAAAGTAGTGGAGGGTTTTGGAACATATCACTAAGCATTTTGAGCAAGCACCTCATTAAGCAACACCCCATCCCTTCTTAATAGTATTGGCTTTTCCTATAGACTCAATGTGATCTTGGATCACTAAAATAGAAAATGTAGACTCTTGTGCTTTGAGCTTGAGCCAATCTTTTGTCCTTAGCATTTTGAAGGGTCCACTTTCTAATCCAAGCCATGCCAACCATTGAACTTTCCTGAAAAATTCATCTTGGAATAGCATTAGCTCAATGAGCTATATGTTGTTTGGAATTACCAAAACCACCCAGGGATAGTTGCACTTTCAATCTCCCCCTTTTTGGTAATTGATGACAACATATAGATCAAAGCTTCGACAAATGATAAGTAATATTGAAAAACATCATCGCTTTGAGAAGTATGTGATAAGCAAGAGCTCCCCCTAAATTTGTGCATTATTTAAAATTTGCTTTTGAATGAAAATGCACAATCGATTAGGATCATGGGTTACTCTTCCATGTCACATTCATCTTGGTGGAGCGCTCAAAATGATAGAAGTTAAAGCATGCACTCATCATCCTTGTCCAATTCGGACATGGGGGGGGGGGGGGGGGAGGGGCGCGCGGCTGCCCCTTGGCCTCCTCTCCTCTTCCTCCACTAAGCCCATTAAGGCCCATTAAGTTACCGGGGGTTCCGGTAACCTCCCGGTACTCTGGTAAAATGCCGATTTCACCTGGAACACTTCCGATGTCCAAACATAGGCTTCCAATATATCAATCTTCATGTATCGAACATTTCGAGACTCCTCGTCATGTCCGTGGTCACATCCGGGACTCCGAACAACCTTCGGTACATCAAAACATATAAACTCATAATGAAACTGTTATCATAATGTTAAGCGTGCGGACCCTATGGGTTCGAGAACTATGTAGACATGACCGAGACATGTCTCCGTTCAATAACCAATAGCGGAACCTGGATGCTCATATTGGCTCCTACATATTCTACAAAGATTTTTATCGGTCAGACCGCATAACAATATACGTTGTTCCCTTTGTCATCGGTATGTTACTTGCCCGAGATTCGATCGCCGGTATCTCAATACCTATTTCAATCTCATTACCGGCAAGTCTCTTTACTCGTTCTCTAATACATCATGCCGCAACTAACTCATTAGTTGCAATGCTTGCGAGGCTTAAGTGATGTGCATTACCGAGATGGCCCAGAGATACCTCTCCGACAATCGGAGTGACAGATCCTAATCTTGAAATACGCCAACCCAACATGTACCTTCGGAGACACCTGTAGAGCACCTTTATAATCACCCAGTTACGGTAAACGGGAGTTGCATAATCTCACAGTCATAGGAACATGTATAAGTCATGAAGAAAGCAATAGCAACATACTAAACGACCGTGTGCTAAGCTAACGGAATGGGTCATGTCAATCACATCGTTCTCCTAATGATGTGATCCCGTTAATCAAATGACAACACATGTCTATGGCTAGGAAACATAACCATCTTTGATCAACAAGCTAGTCAAGTAGAGGCACACTAGTGACACTCTATTTGTCTATGTATTCACACATGTATTATGTTTCCGGTTAATACAATTCTAGCATTAATAATAAATATTTATCATGATATAAGGAAATAAATAATAACTTTATTATTGCCTCTAGGGCATATTTACTTCAGTCTCCCACTTGCACTAGAGTCAATAATCTAGATTACACAGTAATGATTCTAACACCCATGGAGCCTTGGTGTTGATCATGTTTTGCTCGTGGAAGAGGCTTAGTCAATGGGTCTGCTACATTCAAATCCGTATGTATCTTGCAAATTTCTATGTCTCCCACCTAGACTAGATCACGAATGGAATTGAAGCGTCTCTTGATGTGCTTGGTTCTCTTGTGAAATCTGGATTCCTTCGCTAAGGCAATTGCTCCAGTATTGTCACAAAAGATTTTCATTGGACCCGATGCACTAGGTATGACACCTAGATCGGATATGAACTCCTTCATCCAGACTCCTTCATTTGCTACTTCCGAAGCAGCTATGTACTCCGCTTCACACGTAGATCCCGCTACGACTGTTCAATGTAAACACGTATCCGGTTTGCGATTTAGAATCGTCCGGATCAGTTTCAAAGCTTACATCAATGTAACCATTTACGATGAGATCTTTGTCACCTCCATATACGAGAAACATATCCTTAGTCCTTTTCAGGTATTTCAGGATGTTCTTGACCGCTGTCCAGTGATCCACTCCTGGATTACTTTGGTACCTCCCTGCTAGACTTATAGAAAGGCACACATCAGGTCTGGTACACAGCATTGCATACATGATAGAGCCTATGGCTGAAGCATAGGGAACATCTTTCATCTTCTCTCTATCTTGTGCAGTGGTCGGGCTTTGAGTCTTACTCAACTTCACACCTTGTAACACAGGCAAGAACCCTTTCTTTGCTTGATCCATTTTGAACTTCTTCAAAACTTTGTTAAGGTATGTGCTTTGTGAAAGTCCAATTAAGCGTCTTGATCTATCTCTATAGATCTTAATGCCCAATATGTAAGCAGCTTCACCGAGGTCTTTCATTGAAAGAATCTTATTCAAGTATTCCTTTATGCTATCCAGAAATTCTATATCATTTCCGATCAGCAATATGTCATCCACATATAATATCAGAAATGCTACAGAGCTCCCACTCACTTTCTTATAAATACAGGCTTCTCCAAAAGTCTGTACAAAACCAAAGGCTTTGATCACACTATCAAAGCGTTTATTCCAACTCCGAGAGGCTTGCACCAGTCCATAAATGGATCGCTGGAGCTTGCACACTTTGTTAGCTCCCTTTGGATCGACAAAACCTTCTGGTTGCCTCATATACAACTCTTCTTCCAGAAACCCGTTCAGGAATGCAGTTTTGACATCCACCTGCCATATTTCATAATCATAAAATGCGGCAATTGCTAACATGATTCGGACAGACTTAAGCATCGCTACGGGTGAGAAGGTCTCATCGTAGTAAATCCCTTGAACTTGTCGAAAACGTTTTGCGACAAGTCGAGCTTTGTAGACAGTAACATTACCGTCAGCGTCAGTCTTCTTCTTGAGGATCCATTTATTTTCAATTGCTTGCCGATCATCGGGCAAGTCAACCAAAGTCCACGCTTTGTTCTCATACATGGATCCCATCTCAGATTTCATGGCCTCAAGCCATTTTGTGGAATCTGGGCTCACCATCGCTTCTTCATAGTTTGTAGGTTCATCATGGTCTAGTAACATGACTTCCAGAATGGGATTACCGTACCACTCTTGTGTGGATCTTACTCTGCTTGATCTACGAGGTTCAGTAACAACTTGATCTGAAGTTCCATGATCATCATCATTAACTTCCTCACTAATTGGTGTAGGTGTCACAGGAACAGATTTCTGTGATGAGCTACTTTCCAATAAGGGAGCGGGTACAATTACCTCATCAAGTTCTACTTTCCCCCCACTCACTTCTTTCGAGAGAAACTCCTTATCTAGAAAGGATCCATTTTTAGCAACGAATGTCTTGCCTTCGGATCTGTGATAGAAGGTGTACCCAACAGTTTCCTTTGGGTATCCTATGAAGACACATTTCTCCGATTTGGGTTCGAGCTTATCAGGTTGAAGCTTTTGCATATAAGCATCGCAGCCCCAAACTTTCAGAAACGACAACTTTGATTTCTTGCCAAACCACAGTTCATAAGGCGTCGTCTCAACGGATTTTGATGGTGCCCAATTTAACGTGAATGCGGCCGTCTCTAAAGCATAACCCCAAAACGATAGCGGTAAATCAGTAAGAGACATCATAGATCGCACCATATCAAGTAAAGTACGATTACGACGTTCGGACACACCATTACACTGTGGTGTTCCGGGTGGCGTGAGTTGCGAAACTATTCCGCATTGTTTCAAATGTAGACCAAACTCGTAACTCAAATATTCTCCTCCACGATCAGATCGTAGAAACTTTATTTTCTTGTTACGATGATTTTCAACTTCACTCTGAAATTCTTTGAACTTTTCAAATGTTTCAGACTTATGTTTCATTAAGTAGATATACCCATATGTGCTCAAATCATCCTGTGAAGGTGAGAAAATAACGATATCCGCCATGAGCCTCAACATTCATTGGACCACATACATCTCAGATGTATGATTTCCAACAAATCTGTTGCTCTCTCCATTGTACCGGAGAACGGCGTTTTAATCATCTTGCCCATAAGGCACGGTTCGCAAGTACCAAGTGATTCATAATCAATTGGTTCCAAAAGTCCATCAGTATGGAGTTTCTTCATGCGCTTTATACCGATATGACCCAAACGGCAGTTCCACAAATAAGTTGCACTATCATTATCAACTCTGCATCTTTTGGATTCAACATTATGAATATGTGTATCACTACTATCGAGATTCATCAAAAATAGACCACTCTTCAAGGGTGCATGACCATTAAAGATATTACTCATATAAATAGAACAACCATTATTCTCCGATTTAAATGAATAACCGTCTCGCATCAAACAAGATCCAGATATAATGTTCATGCTCAACGCTGGCACCAAATAACAATTATTTAGGTCTAATACTAATCCCGAAGGTAGATGTAGCATGCTGACCGCGATCACATCGACTTTGGAACCATTTCCCACGCGCATCATCACCTCGTCCTTGGTCAGTGTTCGCTTAATCCGTAGTCCCTGTTTCGAGTTGCAAATATTAGCAACAGACCAGTATCAAATACCCAGGTGCTACTGCGAGCTCTAGTAAGATACACATCAATAACATGTATATCACATATACCTTTGTTCACCTTGCCATCCTTCTTATCCGCCAAATACTTGGGGCAGTTCCGCTTCCAAAGTGACTACCGCTTGTAGTAGAAGCACTCGGTTTCGAGGCTTAGGTCCGGACTTGGGTTTCTTCTCCTGAGCAGCAACTTGCTTGCTGTTCTTCTTGAAGTTCCCTTCTTCTTCCCTTTGCCCTTTTCTTGAAACTAGTGGTCTTGTTGACCATCAACACTTGATGCTCCTTCTTGATTTCTACCTCCGCAGCCTTTAGCATTGCGAAGAGCTCGGGAATTGTCTTTTCCATCCCTTGCATATTATAGTTCATCACAAAGCTTTTGTAGCTTGCGGCAGTGATTGGAGAATTATGTCAATAACGCTATCATCGGGAAGATTAACTCCCAGTTGAATCAAGTGATTATTATACCCAGACATCTTGAGTATATGCTCACTGACAGAACTAGTCTCCTCCATCTTACAGCTATAGAACTTATTGGAGACTTCATATCTCTCAATCCGGGCATTTGCTTGAAATATGAACTTCAACTCCTGGAACATCGCATATGCTCCATGACGTTTGAAACGTTGTTGAAGTCCCGGTTCTAATCCTAAAGCATGCCACACTGAACTATTGAGTAGTCATCAGCTTTGCTCTGCCAGACGTTCACAACATCTGATGTTGCTCCTGCAGCAGGCCTGGCACCCAGGGGTGCTTCCAGGACGTAATTCTTCTGTGCAGCAATGAGGATAATCCTCAAGTTACGGACCAAGTCCGTGTAATTGCTACCATCATCTTTCAACTTTGCTTTCTCAAGGAACGCATTAAAATACAACGGAACAACAGCACGGGCCATCTATCTACAATCAACATAGACAAGCAAGATGCTATCAGGTACTAAGTTCATGATAAATTTAAGTTCAATTAATCATATTACTTAAGAACTCCCACTTAGAAAGACATCTCTCAAATCCTCTAAGTGATCACGTGATCCAAATCAACTAAACCATAACCGATCATCACGTGAAATAGAGTAGTTTTCAATGGTGAACATCACTGTGTTGATCATATCTACTATATGATTCACGCTCGACCTTTCGGTCTCAGTGTTCCGAGGCCATATCTGCATATGCTAGGCTCGTCAAGTTTAACCTGAGTATTCTGCGTGTGCAAAACTATCTTGCACCCGTTGTAGATGGACATAGATCTTATCACACCCGATCATCACGTGGTATCTGGGCACGACGAACTTTGGCAACGGTGCATACTCAGGGATAACACTTTTATCTTGAAATTTAGTGAGAGATCATCTTATAATGCTACCGTCAATCAAAGCAAGATAAGATGCATAAAAGATAAACATCACATGCAATCAATATAAGTGATATGATATGGCCATCATCATCTTGTGCTTGTGATCTCCATCTCCAAGCACCTCCATGATCACCATCGCCACCGCGCCGACACCTTGATCTCCATTGTAGAATCGTTGTCGCCTCACCAATCTTATGCTTCTACGACTATCGCTACCGCTTAGTGATAAAGTAAAGCATTCGTATGCATTGCATTGCATACAATAAAGCAACAACCATATGGCTCCTGCCAGTTGCCGATAACTTCGGTTACAAAACATGATCATCTCATACAATAAAATAGAGCATCACGTCTTGACCATATCACATCACAACATGCCCTGCAAAAACAAGTTAGACGTCCTCTACTTTGTTGTTGCAAATTTTACGTGGCAGCTACGGGCTTAGCAAGAACCGTTCTTACCTACGCATCAAAACCACAACGATAGTTTGTCAAGTTGGTGTTGTTTTAACCTTCGCAAGGACCGGGCGTAGCCATACTCGGTTCAACTAAAGTTGGAGAAACTGACACCCACTAGCCACCTCTGTGCAAAGCACGTCGGGAGAACCGGTCTCGCGTAAGCGTCTGGCGTAATGTCGGTCCGGGCCGCTTCATCCAACAATACCGCCGAACCAAAGTATGACATGCTGGTAAGCAGTATGACTTATATCGCCCACAACTCACTTGTGTTCCACTCGTGCATATAACATCAACGCATAAAACCTGGCTCGGATGCCATTGTTGGGGAACGTAGTAATCTCAAAAAATTTCCTACGCACACGCAATATCATGGTGATGCATAGCAACGAGAGGGGAGAGTGTTATCTACGTACCCTCGTAGACCGAAAGCAGAAGCGTTAGCATAACACAGTTGATGTACTCGTACGTCTTCACGATCCGAGTTCAGCACATGTTCAGCCCGATGACGTCCCTCAAACTCCGATCCAGCCGAGTGTTGAGGGAGAGTTCTCGTCAGCACGACGGCGTGGTGACGACGTTGATGTTCTACCGACGCAGGGCTTCGCCTAAGCACCGCTACAGTATTATCGAGGTGGACTATGGTGGAGGGGGCACCAGACACGGCTAAGAGATCAATGATCAATTGTTGTGTCTATGGGGTGCCCCTGCCCCGTATATAAAGGAGCAAGGGGAGGAAGTGCGGCCAGGCTTAAGGGCGCCAGAGGAGTCCTACTCCTACCGGGAGTAGGACTCCCCCCCTTTTCCATGTTGGACTAAGACTTGGGGGGGAAAGGAAAGGGGGGGCGCCGCCCCCCCCCCCTCCTTGTCCAATTCGGACTTGGGGGAGGGGCGCGCGGCTGCCCCTTGGCCTCCTCTCCTCTTCCTCCACTAGGCCCATTAAGGCCCATTAAGTTACCGGTGGCTTCCTAACCTCCTTGCATCTTAAAATGCCGATTTCACCCGGAACACTTCCGATGTCCAAACATAGGCTTCCAATATATCAATCTTCATGTCTCGACCATTTTGAGACTCCTCGTCATGTCTATGATCACATACGGGACTCCGAACAACCTTAGGTACATCAAAACATATAAACTCATAATGAAACGGTCATCGTAACATTAAGCGTGCGGACCCTACGGGTTCGAGAACTATGTAGACATGACCGAGACATGTCTCCGGTCAATAACCAATAGCGGAACCTGGATGCTCATATTGGCTCCTACATATTCTACGAAGATCTTTATCGGTCAGACCGCATAACAATATATGTCGTTCCCTTTGTCATCGGTATGTTACTTGCCCAAGATTCGATCGCCGGTATCTCAATACCTAGTTTAATCTCGTTACCGGCAAGTCTCTTTACTCGTTCTATAATACATCATCCCGCAACTAACTCATTAGTTGCAATGCTTGCAATGCTTAAGTGATGTGCATTACCAAGAGGGCCCAGAGATACCTCTCCGACAATCGGAGTGACAAATCCTAATATTGAAATACGCCAACCCAACATGTACCTTCGGAGACACCTGTAGAGCACCTTTATAATCACTCAGTTACGTTTTGACGTTTGGTAGCACACACAGTGTTCCTCCGGTAAACGGGAGTTGCATAATCTCACAGTTATAGGAACATGTATAAGTCATGAAGAAAGCAATGGCAACATACTAAACAATCCTATGCTAAGCTAACGGAATGGGTCATGTCAATCACATCATTCTCCTAATGATGTGATCCCGTTAATCAAATGACAACACATGTCTATGGCTAGGAAACATAACCATCTTTGATCAACAAGCTAGTCAAGTAGAGGCACACTAGTGACACTCTGTTTGTCTATGTATTCACACATGTATTATGTTTCCGGTTAATACAATTCTAGCATGAATAATAAACATTTATCATGATATAAGGAAATAAATAATAACTTTATTATTGCCTCTAGGGCATATTTCCTTCACTTCATAGTTTCACATGTGGCAACTTTCCTTGGCTTAGACATGGGCTGTCTTGTTGCTGGCATTTTTGTTTTCAGACCAGGCTTTGTTGCTGCAGCTGATCTATATTCTTTCTTAAGCACCTTCTTCTTTGAAGTGGCTTCATCTTCAACAGCCACATAATCTTCATCCTCAGAGTCAGAAGTTCTCTTCTTCCTTGACATGGTAGCAGCCTTTGGCAGATTGCTTGGTGTGCTCCTGCTGCCATCATCATAGCTGCTAGAGGGATCCGAACCCTCACTCATCTGCACCTGTTTCTCAGACCTGTTCTGGCTGTCACTCTGGTCAGACATCTCTGCAATTACTTACAGCAGACCCTATGAATAGATTATAGATGAGGTAGAGTAGATGAACATCACAAAGTACAGGAGTTTTGCAAAAAGGATGACTTAAAAGCTTAGTTTTAGTTCTTCATAGAAAGCATTTCGGATCTACCTATTTGTAAACTCGGTGATACCGAAGCAGCTTTCGGAACCTAAACTAGTGAACTCGGTCAGAACGAGTCACAGTTTGTGTGGTATCGAGACTGCTAGGGTTTCACAAAGAACCGAACTCGGTTACATCGATCTGCAATTTTCGGTCAGACCGAAAACGCGTGTGCTCTGGCCTAAGCCAAATCGGTGAGACCGATTTCTACAACTTAGTCGGTCCGAGATGAATTCGGCGGAGACCTAACCCTAAATTTTCGCTTGATAGGATGATTTCAATCGTGGCAAGAAACATGGCAAAGCAATGTGCTAAGAATCAGAGTTAAGGATTAGCACAAAGTTCCAGATTGTACCCTAGTTCGGCGACGAACTTGCTACGGCGGCAACGGCGGTGAAGATTTCCGTTGACGGCGGCAGAGATCAGCGGCGGGAGGTCGCTGGCAACAAGAGGACGATCCGGAGACCCGAGGAGGCAGAGTAGGTTATGCGCGGGCGAGGAGGTTCGGAGAAATTTCCAAAATTTGGCTCGTCGGTATATATAACCTGACCCTGGCAGTGTGACCGAGTGGAACGACTCGGTGGCACCGAGATGCAAAACTTCAAGCAGTTACTGCAACTCGGTGTGACCAAAAAGTTCTAATCGGTTGCATCGAGATTGAAAACCCTAGATCAACTTAGTGACTCGGTAGGACCAAAAATGTTGAATCGGTTAGACCGAGATGCACAAAGAGGTTTAGGAGGTTTAAGTCTATGACGAATCGGGAACTCCGAGAGCTCCTCACGTAGAGTGGTTTGAATCTGACTTGATCAAACTTTGTGATGTAGCATGAATAGAGTTTGAGATGAGGAAAGCATAGATAGCTAGAGGGAGTTCTTAGGCATTCTTGTCAATCCATTTGGCAAAAGAGTTTGTGATGTAGCATGAAGATGTAGATGCTCAATGTTTATGTAGATCATTCGGAGCAATCCCTTAGAATGAGTTGCACTTTCAATACCTACACGGGTTCGTCCCACAAGGAACAAACAAGGATATCCATAGACATAGATTGATGCATACACAAGATGATGTCCATGAAAGCATTGGGTTACCTTGTCCCTTGTCTTACCAACAAGAGGGTTTGTGACTCCTTGAACTAGTGCAAGATATGGAAGTTGTTTGCACTTGTCCTCGCCAAAATGATAAGAGTGAAGTATGTTGGCGGAGTCACCCTCAAGAACTCTCTAGTTCTTCTTCTTTTGGATCCACACCATCTTGATGGGAATCCTTGGAGTTGTAGTTGTACTTGATGAAGTAGAACTTGATGTAGTCTTGGGAACCCACTTGACCAAGGCCTTAGGTGCTTCTTCAAATGCATCAATTTCCTCTTGAAGCTTGATCTAACCATTTTGCTTGTGGTCTTGTGGTGGAAGATCATCTTGAGATTGTGTCCCTTTGAAAGAAGTAGGATCATACTTCTCTTGTTGAGGAACAAACTTCGTGTTGGGGTATTGATCTTGTTCCCACTCAACTCCATTGGCATTGAACTTTCGTTCAAAACTAACACCTTGATTCTTCCGGTTTCTTCCTTGCTTGCGTACAATTTCCTCAAATTGCTTACTTCCCTCAAGGCTCTTGTAAACACCTTTCTCTATAATTCCCTTCAATAAGCTATTCTCTTGCTCAAGTGTAACTTGGCTAAGAGAATCATTAGTGGAATCAAGAGAACTACTAGAAGCAACAACATTAGATTTAGCATGATTGTTGTTACTACTAGATGAAGCATCTTTCTTGTTCTTGTTGCTAGACTTAACTTGTGGCATATAAGTAGACAAGAGTAAACGCTTGCCAATGTAAGAAGAACTTTTCTTGCGAAGATCATCATTGATTGCCTTTAAAAACTCACGCTCTTGCTCAAGGTTGAGGTTTTCAAAGCGTAGCTTATAATGAGTCTTTAAAAGTTCTCGATGATTTTCCAAGGCAGTTTCATGAGCTAACTTAAGAGTGTTTAGTTCTTTAGTTAGACGCTCAATCTTCTTCTTATCATCGTCATTCGTTTTATCTTGATTAGCATGATTAATTGACGTTTCATCATAGTCTTTATCACTAGAGTTGTTAACAAGTAAATCATCATCACCTAGCAAATCATCTTCATCACTATTGAAATCAACATACTCAGGATGTGTTACCTTTGGACCTTTGGCCATGAAGCATCTTCCAATTCCTTCATTTGGTGAGTCAAATATGTCGTAGGAGTTGGTTGACACAAGTGCTAGAACGGCAACACCTTCATCTTGAGTATATTCGGAGTCGGAGTGATAACTTCTTTCGGAGTGATGGCCGGAGTCGGAGTTGGATACCCATTCACCAACATGAGCTTGATGTCTTATTTTTGTGTAGCTCCTTGATGACTTTTCCTTCCTTTCCGAATCCTTGCTTCTCCGAGAGGGTCTTTGTTCATATCGATCATCTCTACTCCTCCTTTCTGTTGGTGGTGATTCTTCTCTTCTGCTTCTTATTTTGGGAGAATATTCTGTTCTTTTGTAGGGGGTCGTACACTCATTGGAGTAGTGTCCGGGTCTTCCACAATTATAGCAATTTCACTCACGACTAGAAGATCTTTTGTCATTGTAGGACCTTGACTTGGAGCTTCTTTCTTTGCTTCTACTCTTGTAGAACTTGTTGAAGTTGTTTACCATTAGGCTCAATTCTTCATTGAAGGTTTGTTTCTCACTTGATGATGTGGGAGCATCACACGAGGCTTTGTAAGCACCACTTGACTTGTTGTGAAGCTATTCTTTATCCTTGAGTGACATCTCATGAGCAACAATTCTTTGAATGACTTCCATTGGCTTGAGATCTTTGTAATTGGGCATCATTTCAATCAATGTGCACACGGTATCGTATTTTGCATCCAAGGCTCTTAGGATCTTCTTGATGATGAATTTTTCGGTCATCCCTTCACTTCCTAAGTCGGCAATCTCATTTGTGATGAGAGCAAGCCTAGAGTATATTTCGGCGACACCTTCACCATCCTTCATTTTGAACTTGTCAAGTTGACATTGAAGCACATCCAATTTGGATTCCTTGACGGAGTCGGTACCTTCGTGCGTATCAATCAAAGTATCCCAAATTTCCTTTGCATTCTCAAGACGGCTGATTTTGTTGAATTCTTGAGGCACAATCCATTGAAGAGAATATCACAAGCTTGAGCATTGTATTGTAGCATCTTCAACTCTTCCGCGGTAGCTTCACGGTTAGGTTCTTTCCCATCGAAGAATTCACCTTGCAAGCCAATACACACAATAGCCCAAACGGCGGGGTTATGTCCAAGAATATGCATTTTCATATTATGCTTCCAACTAGCAAAATTAGTACCATCAAAGTAAGGACATCTACGGTGGTAATTTCCCTCGCTAGACGCCATACTCTCCTAGGTTGTGAAACCAAGGCTATGACCACCAAAAGCTATGGAAATCAAAGCAAAGGGAAACCTGGCTCTGATACCACTTGTAGGATCGAAAGTATGTCTAGAGGGGGGGGGTGATTAGACTACTTGACCAAATAAAATCTAGCCTTTTCCCAATTTCAGTTCTTGGCAGATTTTAGCAACATAGCACAAGTCAAGCAATCAACCTACACATGCAATTCTAAGAGTATAGCAGCTGAATGTAAAACAAATTGCATATGAAGGTAAAGGGAGGAGATTTAGGGAGCAAATGCAATGTTGGCACGGAGATTTTTTTATCCGTGGTTCCGATAGGTGGTGCTATCGTACATCCACGTTTATGGAGACTTCAACCAACGAAGGGTAACGGTTGCGCGAGTCCACGGAGGGCTCCACCCACGAAGGGTCCACGAAGAAGAAACCTTGTCTATCCCACCATGGCCATCGCCCACGAAGGACTTGCCTCACTAGGGTAGATCTTCACGAAGTAGGCGATCTCCTTGCCCTTACAAACTCCTTGGTTCAACTCCACATTCTTGACGGAGGCTCCCAAGTAACACCTAGCCAATCTAGGAGACACCACTCTCCAAGAAGTAACAAATGGTGTGTTGATGATGAACTCCTTGATCTTGTGCCTCAAATGATAGTCTCCCCAACACTCAACTCTCTCTCATAGGATTGGATTTGGTAGAAAGAAGATTTGGGTGGAAAGCAACTAGGGGAAGGCTAGAGATTAAGATTTATGTGGTTGGAATGGAATATCTTGACCTCAACACAAGTGTAGGTGGTTCTCTCTCAGAAAATATGTATTGGAAGTGTAGGCATGTTCTGATGGCTCTCTCCACAAATGAAGAGTAGGTGGAGGGGTATATATAGCCTCCACACAAAATCTAACCGTTACACACAAATCACAAATCTCGGTGGGACCGATTCAAAGAACTCGGTCTAACCGATTTGGTTCATAATGTGACCGTTAGGTATTTCGGTGGGACTGACATGTCAACTCGGTGGGACCGATTTCATTAGGGTTAGGGCATAACGTAATGTCGGTGAGACTGATACGTCCCCAACGTATCTATAATTTATGAAGTATTCATGCTATTATATTATCCATCTTGGACGTTTATGTGCTTTATTATGCACTTTTATATTACTTCCGGGACTAACCTATGACCCAGAGCCCAGTATCAGTTCTTGTTTTTTCCCTTGTTTCAGTGTTTCGAAGAAAAGGAATATCAAACGGAGTCGAAACGGAATGAAACCTTCTGGAGAAGTTATTTTTGGAAGGAAAGCGACTAGATAGACTTGGAGTGCACGTTAGGAAAGAAACAACGGAGCCACGAGGTAGGGGGGCGTGCCCACCCCCCTAGGGCGCGCCCTCCACCCTTGTGGGCCCCTGGTTGCTCCCCTGGCGTACTTCTTCCTCCTATATATACCCATATACCCTAAAACGATCGGGGAACAGAATAGATCGGGAGTTCTGCCGCTGCAAGCCTCTGTATCCACCAAAAACCTCTCGGGAGCACGTTCTGGCACCCTGCCAGAGGGGGGAACCCTCACTGGTGGCCATCTTCATCATCCCGGCGCTGTCCATGACGAGGAATGAGTAGTTCACCCTCGGGGCTGAGGGTATGTTCCAATAGCTATGTGTTTGATCTCTCTCTCTCTCTCTCTCTCTCTCTCTCTCTCTCTCTCTCGTGTTATTGATTTGGCACGATCTTGATGTATCGCGAGCTTTGCTATTATAGTTGGATCTTATGCTTCTCCCCCTCTACTCTCTTGTCATGGATTGAGTTTTCCGTTTGAAGTAATCTTATCGGATTGAGTGTTTAATGATTTGAGAACACTTGATGTATTTCTTGCCGTGCGTATCTGTTGTGACAATGGGATATCACGTGATTCACTTGATGTATGTTTTGGTTATCAACTTGCGGGTTCCGCCCATGAACTTATGCATAGGGGTTGGCACACGTTTTCGTCTTGATTCTCCGGTAGGAACTTTGGGGCACTCTTCTGAGGTTCTATGTGTTGGTTGAATAGATGAATCTCGGATTGTGTGATGAATATCGTATAATCATACCCACGGATACTTGAGGTGACATTGGAGTATCTAGGTGACATTAGGATTTTGGTTGATTTGTGTCTTAAGGTGTTATTCTAGTACGAACTCTAGGGTTGTTTGTGACACTTATAGGAATAGCCCAACGGATTGATTGGAAAGAATAACTTTGAGGTGGTTTCATACCCTACCATAGTCTCTTTGTTTGTTCTCCGCTATTAGTGACTTTGGAGCGACTCTTTGTTGCATGTTGAGGGATAGTTATATGATCCAATTATGTTATTATTGCTGAGAGAACTTGCACTAGTGAAAGTATGAAACCTAGGCCTTGTTTCCTAGCATTGCAATACCGTTTGTGCTCACTTTTATCGCTTGTTACCTTGCTGTTTTTATATTTTCAGATTACAAAAACCTATATCTACCATCCATATTGCACTTGTATCACCATCTCTTCGCCGAACTAGTGCACCTATACAATTGACCATTGTATTGTGTGTGTTGGGGACACAAGAGACTCTTTGTTATTTGGTTGCAGGGTTGCTTGAGAGAGACCATCTTCATCCTACTCCTCCCACGGATTGATAAACCTTAGGTCATCCACTTGAGGGAAATTTGCTACTGTCCTACAAACCTCTGCACTTGGAGGGACAACAACGTCTACAAGGAGAAGGTTGTGTAGTAGACATCAAGCTCTTTTCTGGCGCCGTTGCCGGGGAGGTGAGTGCCTGAAGGTATATATTTAGATCTTGCAATCGAATCTTTTTATTTCTTGTTTTAGCACTAGTTTAGTTTATAATAGAAAACTACAAAAAATGGAATTAAGTTTGTCTCATACGCTTCATCTTTTTAATATCTTTCGTGAGTATGATGGAAAGGAAAATTGTGCCAAAGTGTTAGAAGAAGAATGAATTAAAATATTTGGCACTAAATATGTGAATGATGAGCATGATTGCAATGTTTTTAGTATGAATTCCTTGAATATCCATGAAGCTAATGATATGCAAAGCCACATGGTTGGGGATGCTATGTTTGATGAAGATGATATTTTTTGTCCCCCAAGCTTTGATGAGCACATTTACTATGATGAAAGCGTGCCTCCTATCTATGATGATTATTGTGATGACATGTATGCTTTAAAGAATAATGATAACCAAGAAACTTGTCATCTTGATCTTAATTTTCAATCATATGATAGTTATTTTGTTGAGTTTGCTCCCACTACTATTGATAAGAAGAATTTTGCTTATGTGGAGAGTAATAAAATTCCTATGCTTGTAGATCATGAAAAGAATGCTTTAGGTGCTGGTTATATTGTTGAATTCATTCATGATGCTACTGAAAATTATTATAAGGGAGGAACATATGCTTGTACGTATTGCAATAATATCAAGTTTCCTCTCTATGTGCTTAAAATCTTGAAGTTATGCTTGTTTTACCTTCCTATGCAAGTTGATTCTTGTTCCCATAAGTTGTTTGCTCACAAAATCCCTATGCATAGGAAGTGGGTTAGACTTAAATGTGCTAGTCATATTCTTCGTGATGCTCTCCTTATGTTTCAATTCTTATCTTTTTGTGAGCATCATTGAAATCATCATGCCTAGCTAGGGGCGTTAAACGTTAAACTAGGGTTTTACGCATCCTCGCGGCCCGTACCTGGGTAAACGATCCTTGTGCTGTCTACTAGCCCTGCTCTCCTCGCAACCCTGTGCCCCGGCAACCGTAGTAGGGATTCTTGTGATCCCATAGGTGTCGTTCCACACCGACATCTTTGGCGCGCAAGGTAGGGGGCGCAATTGTGAGAATCTGGTCTGGTAGTTAGCCGGGCAGTTCTTCATCGCCATGGCCCCTAAGAAGAAGATGGCCACGGCGATGGGCTCGTCGGGAGCCGAACGGCCCATGCCGGTGCGGACGAGCAGTGGACCGGTCGCGGACAGGACCCGGGCCGCGGCCCGCGAGCACCAACATCACCCAGGCAGTCGGAGCCTGGCGAGCGGCGTCGTTAGACGACCGGCTACACGTCGACGGTCCTAAAGACAAAGTTGGGCCCCCCGCAGGCAGCGAGGGGCCCTTTGGGGTGTCGTTGTGCCGACTCCGGGCAGCGCGGCGACCTCCAGGACGCATACACTAGCGAGCACCGCTCGTTCTTCCCATGGTATGCGCGTCGAACAGCATCACCAATTTGGTGACCCTGAGCACAGCCGTGGGAAGAGCCATGTGCGTCATCAGCAAGATGAAGGGGTTCAACACGCTCGCCGAAGTGCTGGTGAAAATGGCACGCAGCCGCTGGGTCGTGACGGAGCTCCTTCTAACATAGTTAGAAGTCGAAGCGTGCTACCTCTTGAGCACTGCGTTGGATTTCCCCGAAGAGGAAGGATGGTGCAGTAAAGTAGCGTAAGTATTTCCCTCAGTTTTTTACAACCAAGGTATCAATCCAGTAGGAGACCACGCACAAGTCCCTCGTACCTGCCCAAAACGATAGCTACTCGCAACCAACGCGATTAGGTGTTGTCAATCCCTTCACGGTCACTTACGAGAGTGAGATCTGATAGAGATGATAAATAATATTTTTGGTATTTTTGGTTTAGAGATGCAAAGTAAAAATAAAAGGCAAAGTAAAAACAAAGCAATTATAAAAGTGATGGAGATTGATATGATGAGAATAGACCCGGGGGCCATAGGTTTCACTAGTGGCTTCTCTCAAGAGCATAGATATTCTACGGTGGGTGAACAAATTACTGTTGAGCAATTGACAGAATTGAGCATAGTTATGAGTATATCTAGGTATGATCACGTATATAGGCATCACGTCCATGACAAGTAGACCGAAACGATTCTCGCATCTACTACTATTACTCCATCGATCGACCGCTATCCAAAGCATGCATCTAGAGTATTAAGTTAAAAACAGAGTAACGCCTTAAGCAAGATGACATGATGTAGAGGGATAAATTCATGCAATATGATAAAAACCCCATCTTGTGATCCTCGATGGCAACAATACAATACGTGCCTTGCTGCCCCTTCTGTCAATGGGAAAGGACACCGCAAGATTGAACCCAAAGCTAAGCACTTCTCCCATTGCAAGAACTACCAATCTAGTTGGCCAAACCAAACGGATAATTCAAGAGACTTGCAAAGATAACTCAATCATACATAAAAGAATTCAGAGAAGATTCAAATATTATTCATAGATAAGTTGGATCATAAACCCACAATTCATCGGTCTCAACAAACACACGCAAAAAGAAGATTACATCGGATAGATCTCCACGAGAGAGGGGGAGAACATTGTATTGAGATCCAAAAAGAGAGAAGAAGCCATCTAGCTACTAACTATGGACCCGTAGGTCTGAGGTAAACTACTCACACTTCATCGAGAGGCTTTGATGATGATGTAGAAGCCCTCCGTGATGGATGCCCCCTCCGGCGGAGCTCCGGAACAGGCCCCAAGATGGGATCTCGTGGATACAGGAAGTTGTGGCAGTGAAATTAGGTTTTTGGCTCCTGTTCTGATTGTTTGGGGGAACATAGGTATATATAGGAGGAAGGAGTAAGTCGGTGGAGCAACAGGGGGCCCACGAGGCAGGGGGCGCGCCCTAGGGGGGGCGCGCCCCCCACCCTCGTGACCGCCTCTTTTGTTCCTTGGAGTAGGGTCCAAGTCCCCTGGATCACGTTCGGTGAGAAAATCACGTTTCCGAAGGTTTCATTCCGTTTGGACTCCGTTTGATATTCCGTTTCTTCGAAACACTGAACTAGGCAAAAAACAGAAATTCTGGTCTGGGTCTCCGGTTAACAGGTTAGTCCCAAAAATAATATAAAAGTGGAAAATAAAGAACAATATAGTCCAAAACAGTAGATAAAGTAGCATGGAGCAATCAAAAATTATAGATACGTTGGAGACGTATCAAAGCGCGCCACCACCCACGCCAGCGGAAGCTTTGGCGCGCGCACATCTGCTCCTCGACTTCCCTCCTGCTGTGGAGAACCTCGATGAGTGGAGGGCCACCATCGGGAGCTTCGTCGCCGTCGCAAACAAAGACGATCCGCGACCGGTGGGGCCCTCGGGTCGGCGCTCCACCGAGCCCCCACATGCTGGCGCTGGGAGGACCGGGGGAGCTGCAGCCACGGTGCACTCTACTCCTCCTCGCCAGCCGCCGCGGGCGTCGGCCCGTCGCGACGACGCTTGTGATAACATCTCCATAGCGTCGTCCGACCCGCGGACCCTAAGCAACCAGCGCCAGGTCCTTCGGAAGCGAGCTCATGAAGACGCTCGAACCATCGTCGAGCGCCGACGCGAAACACGTCGCCAGTCGGACCAGCGGGGGGGGGGGGGACCCGCTACGGACTACCCAGCACCGGGGGGCCCCGGCGGCCTACCTTACGAGGTGGGTTGCCCGGCCTTTACCCATGAGCTGAGGCAGTTCCACTGGCCGTCCCACCACACGTTCAATCCCGACGTCAGCGAGAGGTACACCGGCAAGACCCATCCGTCCGAGTTCCTCAGCATCTACACCATCGCGATGCAAGCTACTGGGGCTCGCGACGACAAGGTGCTTGCGAACTATTTCCCATTGGCGCTCAAGCCCAATGTGATGTCTTGGTTGATGCACTTGCCGGTGGATTTCATTTCTTCTTGGTCGGATCTTTGCCATGAGTTTGTTGGCGCCTTCACAGGAGGCCACCAAGCTCATGGCCAGGCTAGTGATCTGCATATCATTCCCCAGAAGGAAGGGGAGACCCTGCGCAAGTACATCCAAAGATTCAGCCGGGTGCAGTACAACATCCCCAACGTTCATCCTGCCGCTGTGATTAGCGTGTTCCACCAGAACGTGCGCAATCACAAGATGCATGAGGAGTTGGCGATGACCAAGTTTAAGGATGTAGCCGAGATCTACGTTCTGGCCCATAGGTGCGCCCGGGCTGAAGAGGGAAGGAAGTACCCCGGCGAAGACGCCGGCGCGGAAACCGACTCTACCGATGAAGACGCCGCCACCCCGACGAAGAAGAGCCGGCGTCGCAACAGGAAACGCAAAGGCAAGGCCGTGCTTGCCGTTGAGGGATCTGACGATACCGGTGCCGGCAAGAAGGTCAAGGCAGACGCCCCCGGCAAGGAGATTGCCGGGTGCGCCACCTGCCGAGCCTTGGCGGCTACCGACAAGCCAGGAAGCTCTGGCAAGCAATACTGCAAGATCCACCGCACCAAGGGCCACGACCTCCAGAACTGCCGACAAGTCGAGATGCTTGCTGAGAAGCAAAAGGCTGAGTACAAAAGGCGGCGCTGAGGGATCCGGCAAGAAGCGTGGTGGCCAAGGAGGCCGCCCCGGCAAGGACAAGCAGCAAGAGAGGCCCGCCCGGGGCCGCGACAAGAAACAAGAAGACGACGATCACGATGAGGACGACGAGTCCGGTGAGCAAGGGTTCCAGAAGGCTACGGAGGCGTTGTGCGTACCGCAGAGCGGAGGAAACGGCCTAGTGTTCGACCGACCATCTTTGAAACGGGATCCTGTTCATCGGGAGTGGTCTGGCGTACCGCAAAACAGAGGAAATGGACCTCCTACGGTCGAAACGGGGGTCCTGTTGATCGGGAGGGGTGTGGTGTACGGCAAAACGGAGGAAACAGACTTGTGTTGGAGCGCTACGGTTGAAACGGGGGGTCATGTTCATCAGGAGGGGTGTGGCGTACCGCAAAATGGGACTCCACGGGATACTTTGCATCTCCATCTTCGACCCCCTCCAGCCTCCACGGGCTGTTGTTCATCCACCATCGACCTCCTCCAGCCTCCACCTGCGACTGTTCATCCACGGGCTCCTATTCATCCAGCCTCCACCGCGCGCTACTCCATTGGCTACTGTTCAACCAGCCGTCTCCACAGGCTCCTGTTCAACCACCCCTCCACGGGCTACTATTCATCCAACCCCCCCCCCCCCCGGCAATGCTCACTATTCATCCAGAGGCAGCATCGATCGGCTTCAGTTAGCAGCAGTAGCGAAGGAATCGCTCGATCGGGTTCAGTTAACAGCCATCGATCAATCGCTCGGGTTCAGTAACGCGTAGCCTGCAGGTAATCGCCGGGTTCGATTAGAGCCCAACGCCTCACACACGCAGCGTGCGTCACGAGAAAGCAGCGCATCCCTCGGCCCCCGACCACCCACCGTAACTGGGGACTCCCCGATATTTTCCGCACCCTCGTTTCTACCACGGTTTTTTCCATCATGGACGGCCCAAAGAATCACTACTAGGAAAAGGGCTATAGATGGAATGGACACTAATGGCGCACTTGTCATGTGGTGCGCCACTACTATATAGCAGTGGCGCACCATGTGCTAGTGCGCCATTAGTGTGGAAGACACTAATGGCGCACCAGGCACATGGTGCGCCACTAGTAACATTTTTTTTATTTTTCCAAACATACTAACATCATGGCACGGTGCGCCATTACTAGTGCTAACTAGTAATGGCGCACCGGGCACACAGTGCGCCACTACTGTTTGTTTTTTTTATTCTTTTTTTTTGCAAAGCTACTAATGGCGCACCGTAGCATAGTGCGCCATTAGAATATATACTTTTTTTTATTTTTTTGCAAAACTTCTAATGGTGCACCAGCAGCAGGTGCGCCATTAGTAACCTGGGACCAACAAGATATTTTGGACAGCCCACCTACCCACTCACATTCCCCACTTCATTCTCTCCACCTCCTCCTCCAAGCTTGTCTCGGCTGCCTCCTCCTCCTCACCTCATTTGCACCATAGATTCATCCAAATTAAGTGGTTAAATTACCTTTTTTTTTGATAGGTAAGTAAGGGGGGAAGCTATCTTTATGTTGTTCTCCCTCTCCAACAACGTGCACATGCACTTTTTGTGGCCTAGCCAGATCTATGTATGTTCGTGGTGTTGCATATGTTTGTGGTGTTGCATATATGTTTGTGTTCGCAGGTACCGGTATTTGAAATGCGATAGTTGCCAATATTTTGCCGGGCGAGAATTTTGGCACTATGCATTCTTTTTGGTCCTATTTTTAGGGAAAGTCATGCCAAATTTTTTCTTGGTTCTAAAATATCGTTTTGCTCTACCCCGCAGCCGACCATGGTCCGCACGATGACTGAAGGCATCGTGAATAGGTTTTTGAGCTCTGCGAAGGCCGAGATGCTTCAAAAGAACGAGGCGGAGATAAGATGTTTGTGTCGAAGATGCAAGCTGAAGAGCCCTATTGCAGACCCGGATTCCGGAAAGGTGCGGGACCACCTGCTCTTGCATGGTTTCATGGATGGCTATCGGTGGCAAGGTGATGAAGATGACTATGAAGTCGTCCATCGGGGCCGGGCAAGAAATGAGGAAGGGCAGCAAGACAACCACCGCGGCTCGGGCGGGCGAGAAGACGAAGAATCTCCAGGACATGATCACGACGGTGATGTTGTACACAGTCATTATGTAGAAGATGCCTGACATGATGATGAGGAAGATGCCGGAGCAGACGAAGGACATGATCATGAAGATGAAGATGCCGGCGGAGCAGACGACGATGGACCATCGATGGGCTGGGTGCAGCACCGTCATATTCAAGCGCTGTTTCGCAAGTAGACGGATAACGCAAGAGCTGCCGCCCGAGAGAAAGCCAAGCTGGATCAACTGGAGATAGACGCGTTTACTCCATTGTATGAAGGATGCAGGCCCGAGGATACCCGCCTGAAAGTAATGCTCATGGCTCTTGAGATGAAGGTAAAATACAAAATGACCGATGCATGCTTCGATGAGAACATGTCATTCTGGCACGAACGTCTTCCCAAGGGGAACAAGTGCCCGACCAGTTTCGAGGAGGCGAAGAAAATCGTGTGTCCTCTGGATTTACCGCACGTGAAATACCATGTGTGCATGAACAATTGCATCATTTATCGGGACGAGCACGCGGAGTCTACCATATGTCCGGTGTGCGGTGTCACTCAATAAAAGAAGAGGAAGAAAGCTCCTCGAAAAGTGGTGTGGTACTTTCCGATCACTCCTCGTCTACAGCGGTATTTCGCGGACCCTAAGGTAGCAAAGCTCCTGCGTTGGCACGCAGATAGGGAGGAGAAGAAGGGATAAGATGACGCAAATGATCCGGAGATAAATAAAAAAGACAAGATGCTGATCTAGTGGCAAGCGTTGAACTTCGAACACCCAGAATTTGGGAAGGATCCAAGGAACATCGTGCTGGGCGCGAGCACCGATGGAGTCAATGTTTGGCAGCCAAAGAAGCACACATAGCACCTAGCTTGTGTTTGTGTGGATGTACAACCTTCCCCCCTGGTTGTGCATGTAGAGGAAGTACATTCACATGAGTATGCTAATTGAAGGGCGAAACAACCAGTGGAACGACATCAATCAGACCGGGCTGCTGAAAGAGGAGCTAGACACGTTGTGGAAAACGCCACCAATACGTGGGATGCCGTAGAGAAAGAATATTTCCCTACGGAGCCGCACCTTTGCTCCTGACGGTGCAAGACTATCTCGATTCTACGGATATCTCGCGGGGCAGGTGGTCCACGGATTTTCTGGATGCGTCAGGTGCATGGATGACACAACATATCGCAAGCTAGATAGAGATCCCGGGTCTTCGAAAACCGTGTTATGGGACATCGAAGGTGGCTTCGCGACGATGACCCGTGGAGAAAACGCAAGGATCTGTTCGATGGTGAAACCGAACCCCGAAGACGCCCGCGTATGAGGAGCGGCGAGGAAATATACTAGTTGTTGAAAAATTGGAAAGATTGCCCACTGCCGGGAAAGTAGCAAAAGGCGCCAGAGCTGGGAAAGAAGCGAAAGGCGCCAGAGCCGCTGCTGAAGGTATGGAAAACGAGGTCTGTTTTCTCAGACTTGCCGTACTGGAAGATCCACTGTGTGCCTCACAAACTTGATGTCATGCATATCACGAAGAACGTGTGCGAGAGTATGCTTGGTACCCTGCTCAACATGCCAGAGAGGACCAAAGATGGGCCGAAAGCAAGGGCAGACTTTAAATCAATGGGCATCAGGGAGGAGCTTCACGCTAATGATGATGATGATGATGATGATGATGATGATGATGATGATGAGGCGAAGCAGGACACATAAAGTCGTCACAAAGGCAAAAAGGCCAAGAAGACCGGAAATGACTACCCTCCTGCGTGCTTCACTCTAAGTGAGGAGGAGATCGAGCAGTTTTTCCCCTGCCTCGTAGGAGTAAAACTTCCTTACGGTTACGCGGGGAAGATAAGCAGATACCTAGACCCAGCCGGGCGAAGTTCAATGGGATGAAGTATCACGACCGTCACGCGTCGATGACGCAGATACTTCCAGTTGCAATCTGTGGGATCATGGACGTGCACGTCCGTGAAATGCTATTTGGCCTATGCAACTTTTTTGACGTCATCTCTCGGAAGTCGGTTGGCATGAGGCAACTCAGAAGGCTACAGGAAGAGATCGTGGTGATATTATGCGAGCTTGAGATGTACTTCCCGCCCACATTCTTCCATGTTATGGTGCATCTGCTGGTCCATATCGTGGAGGATATCATCCAACTTGGGCCGACGTTCCTGCACAGCATGATGCCGTTCGAAAGGATGAATGGTGTCATCAAAGGATACGTTCGCAACATGTCACGCCCGTAGGGAAGCATAGCCGGGCTTTTTCTCGACCGAAGAGTGCATCTCCTATCGCATTTAATTATCTAGGCATCAAGGACCCCGCTTGTCTCCGCTTCACAACAGCACCTCGGCAGGCTCACTGGATGGGGTCACCGTGAGGGTCGCCGCGAAATGCATGTCGACTTCGAGGGTCGACTCGCCGACTTTGAAAGAGCAAACATAGTAGCGCTACAACACATAGACGTGGTCGATCCTTCGGTGGTAGAGCACAAAACCTTTATTGAGAAGACGTACAATGACCGAGGCCAACAGAGGACGGACGGAGATATAATCAAAGAGCACAACTCATGTTTCACGCGTTGGTTCAAGCGTAAGCTTCGTTGCATCTTTACATGAGGATTCTTCCGCAGAAGAACAACTCATATTCGCCTTGTCACAGGGCGCCGAGCACAACCTGATGACCTATGAGGCGTACGATATCAATGGCTACACATTCTACAACGAGGAAAAGGACATGAAGAGCGATGGTTATCAGAACTCCGGGGTAACGATGGAATCCTACACCAGTAACGACAAGGACAGATACTACGGAAGGATCAAGGAGATCTGGCAGCTGAGCTACGCTGGAGAGAAGGTCCCGATGTTCCGTGTCAGATGGGACAACAGCGTCCTAAAAGTAGGCCGGTATTTCACCACCATGCTTATACCCGGGTTAAATCCAATACATCAAGGGCGCAAACGTCACCGCGAAAAATGAGCCATGGGTACTGGCTTCCCAAGTGGACCAATGCTTCTTCATTACCGACTCGTCAAAGCCCAGTCATGTTGTCGTGAGGAGAGGAAAAAGGAAGATCATCGGAATGGATGGAGTAGCCTATGAGCAAGACTTCGACAAGTACGGCGACCCGAAGATCGAACATGACGACGACGATGAAGTAGCAGCATACACCATAAGAAGAAGCAGGACCACCCTACCTAAAGGACGTCTGCTCCACGTAAGAACTCCATTTGCGAAAAAGAAGGGCAAGAAGATTGTGAACAGATAGCTAGCTAAGATCGATTGTATTTAAATTGTAGCCTTCATTTCTCGATTGTATTTGATGGGCACTTTAATTTTGAACTCATGAATATTTTTTAAATTTCATGAGGACACTCGATCTCGACCCCCTCCATCTCGATCGCTATCCCCCCTAGCCAGATCCCCCTCGCCGCTGAGCACCCCCCGCACCCTCCCCCGCTCCACCGCCGCCGCCGACCCCCGCACCCTCCCCCGCTCCACCGCCGCCGACGACCCACCGCACCCTCCCCCGCTCCACCGCCGCCGAGCACCCCCCGCACCCTCTCCCCTGCACCCTCTCGCACCCTCCCCGGTGCGCTCCACCGTCACAAATGAATGCAACTAAAATTGCAATAAAAAAATTGATTATATTTTCAAATAACAAATTTGATGATATTTTCAAATAATAAATTTGATGATAATTTTTCATATTCATACATATTTTCAAATAACAAATTTGATGATATTTTTTAAAAATTATTACTGTTATTATAAAAAAATATTACTGTTATGATTTAAACAAGTTTGAACATATTTAAACACAAATAAATATCAAACAGCATTTTAAATGTTGTTAACATGGCAACAAACTGCATATTATTTTCTACATGAAATTCTGATCATCTAGCATATGTGACATGTTATATTTGGATGCATGGATAAAAAGATATGTGCAAAGAAAAAAATGCATAAAAACAAAAATTGGGGAGCCTGGGAATCGAACCTAGGACCTCCTGGTGTGTGTGCTGCGTGCTGACCAGTCGGGCTAGTGTGTGTGTTCTGATGGAGACACGGTTAGGTGGAATATAACCTGAGTGCTCGAACTGTAATAAAAAACATTCTAATGGCGCATCACTGCGGGGTGCGCCATCGCTATCTAAAAAAACATTCTAATGGTGCACCGCCAGGGGGTGTGCCATTAGTAATCTTCCCCCATCGATACACTTCGTCCCTCCCTCGTCCCTCCGTCTCGCCAGACACTTCGTCCCTCTCCCTCCACCGCGCCGCTCCCTCCCTCGTCCCTCCCTCCACCGCGGTGCCGCCGCCGCTGCCCCGACCCACTGCACCGCAGCCGCCCACGCGCCCCCGCCGCCTCCCTCTTCCCTTACTCCCCCTCGAGCACTGCCTCCCCCGCGAGCCCCGCCTCCCCCGCGAGCGCCGCCTCCCTCGCCTCCCTCGAAACCCTAGAAACCCGCCGGAAATTTGGAGCCTCGGAGCTGCCGGAGACTTTGAACCTCGGAGCCGCCCCACGTCCACTAGGAGGGGAGGCCCCATGTCCACCAGGAGAGGAGGCCCGCGACCTCCCCGCCGTCTATCCCCGCATCCCCCAAGCTCGCCGTCGCCGCCCTCCATCGTCTCCGCTCCGGCCACCACCTCATCATGGTGAGGTAACCCTCCTCCCTCTGCCTCTCTTCTCCTCTCTTGCTCTTCTCCTCCCTCTAAAAACTTGCCTGAAGAGACTGAAATTCAGTATTCAGAAACTGCCACCACAGAAAGGATGGGACCTAATCGGAGTTGATTCTGAATTTTAGTTGCAAACAGTCACCTCGATATACACTGCATTCAGTTCAACAAGTAATAGTACTCTGCATTCATAAATCTATGAGCTGAGATACATATCGCTAACAATGTAGTGTATGTCTGAAGAGACTAAAGTTCAGTATTGAAAATGACAGCATAGCATGGATGGAATTCAGTGCTAAAAATCACCTCTCGAATTTAGTGTGGTCAAATTAGATACAGTGTGGTCAAATCCCTTTCGAATTTAGGTCAAATTAGGTCCAAAAAATTGTGGGAGTAGTACCTAGAAAACAATCTAGTCCAGCAAGTACTCCTTGCTCTGAACCTGGAGTACGTTCAGGAGTACTTACTCTCTGTAGCTGTCATTTGTTCTGAACTTTATAAATTTGTAGTCATTCGTTTACTATAGTTTTAGGACTACTAGAGTGCTAGGCCTGTAACTTTACTGAACTTGGAGTAGGCAGATCAGGCGTAGGCAGGTTTAAAAATCAGCATGTATCCCAGTTTGCATACTCAAGTCGCAAGGAGTATAAAAAATGCTGATTCAGTGTAAATTTATTTAAATTCAGTGTATATCCAGTTTGCATACTCAGTTTATACTCCTAAAGCAAGTGACCTGAAACGGGTTTAAACTTATTTAAATTTGGAGTATGAAAATTTGTTTAATTCAGTGTAAACTTGTTTAAGTTCAGTGTATATTAAAGTTTAAAAAAGACATCCATATATAGCACAATGCAAATAAGCACGAGTAATTGCAGAGATGAGTAAGCAAACATGTGTACCTCTAGTTCAGGATCAAGTTCACACACACACACATATATATATATATATATATATATATATATATATATATATATATATATATATATATATATATATATATATATATATATATATATATAGGTGGGTCTATTATGATAACACCCTCTAGAGTCTTATTCTGCACACCAAACCCTTATTCTGCTAACACGGCCGAACGACCCGCGGCTACAGACTAATCCAGCAAAAATGCCCCGCCTTATCCTCTCGTCACCAACCCAAAACATCTCTCTCTCCCCCCCACGGCCTCCCCCACACCCCACCCCCATGCCCTCCTCTGCACCACCACCTCCCCCTACTTCCCCCGCATCGTCGCCGCACCACCACCTTCCTCTGCCTCCCCCTGCCGCGGCACACCACCACCTCCCCTGCTTCCAAACGCCGCCCGCGCCCGGCCACCGCCCAACCCCACCCCGGCGTTCCTCTCCTATGGCGCTGCAACACCGCCCAGCACCCTGATCCGTACCTTCCTCTCCTTGTGAATCCTCCTCCCCATCCCGAGCACTCCTCCTCCTAGCCAAGATCCATGGCCGTCGTAGCCCACCCCTTGGGCCTAGCCAATCCCCACTCCCCACCTTCGTTCTCTCCACCATGGCCCCGCCGCCATCAGCCCCAGGGCCGGCCAACAACTCTGGCCACGCCCCTGCCAAGCAACCACTGGATCTACTCCGCCACCGATGCACATCTCCCCAACTCCCCTCCCCTGGCACGCTCACCTCCCACCTCGGGGGTCACTGGATCGGGATCCAGGTCGGGGGTCACTGCAACGCCGCCGCTTCGGCCTCCCCGTGCCCCTGAGATTCCGGATCGGGCCTCCCCCCAAAGAGTTGCTGCGGGATCCACCCCCCCCCCCCCCCGCCGCTGGTGAGTCGGCCTCCCCGTGCCCCTGAGATTTCTCCTCCATGCCACCATGCAGCTCGGCGGGGTACACCATGCAGCTCAGGCAGCACGCGCGTGCGGTTCGGCCGTCCCGCAATGGCTGCCGTCCTCGCGTGTGCGCCCTACTTGCCATGGCATGCGCCATCGGGGCCACGGCTGCCTCCAGTCGTCGGCGCGCTAGCTTTCCCGACGAACAGCCCATCTGGAAACGAGCTTCCCCTCCTCCCCTTGCAGCCCATACATCCGGACTTGCAGTGCGCTGGGCGCGCGATGCGGTTTGGCACGCTTGGCCATGCAGTTGACGACTCCTGGTGCAGTCCACTACTTTTTTCGGTTTATGCTGTTCCAGTGCAATGCATCTCATGTCGGTCTGCTGTTGCTAATTGCTGCAAATCAGTTTAAGTTTCTTTTCCAGGAGGGAGGTGAAGAAGCAAACAAAGAGATAGAGAAATGCACTGCACACTCTAACTAAAAAAATGTTGTTGATGATGGTTTGCTAGTTAAGGAATAATGCCGTTAAATGTGTATTATGAAGTCCACTATTTGCACCAAGAAGTTTGGCTAAGCCTGTATCTCCGCTCACCGGTCGTCTTTCGTGCAGTTTGATTATGTAGCGTAGCTTTTTGTTTAGCCGGTGTGCAGTTCGGGATACATAGCCGAGTTGTTCAACAGAAAAAATGCAACTTCGATGGTGGTTTGCTGGCTGTTGACTTTATTGTTTGCTCTAGCTGTTGACTTTACTGATTAATACGGAAGAATACTAACAATGAGAAAAGAAGGAAAGAAGTGCACTGCAGCACCTTGGTGGTTCGCCTTTATAAAAAAGAGAGAAATCCCCACAGAAAGTTTACTTTATTATCAAATGCAATTTTTTTGTATGTGGACGATTGGAAAAAATAGTTCACTCCAATTTGTGTAGCAGCTCATTACACCTATGTATGAAGTGCATCGTGTGTCTCAAAAATCAGTGGACTACATCAACACGTGCAGTGCGTTTGGTCCTCAGATGTGGTTCATTTTTCAGATTGATGTTGTTCACTTGCACCTAACATGAAAGTGTGAAAAATTTAGTGAAACAACGAGATGGTATTGCGTTTCACTTCGATATATGATGTGGTTCTCTTGTCCTAGTCTCTGTGGTCCACTCTCATTAATAAAAAAATGTTGAAAAAAAGACAACAAAAACTTGTCTGAGAAAAAAAATTACGTTCCACAAAAGAAATGATGAAGTTTACTTGACCGTCTGATGCAGTGCGGTTTTCACTCTAAAGCAGTGCGGTCGGCCGTATGATGTTGTTCATCCCATAAGTGCAAAAAATTGTTACGGAAGCGAAGAAAAGTAATGCGGTTCATTTTTAATTGTCTAGCGGTTCACTTACGCCCGATGTGAAGTGCACTCTACTTTCTCGTCCTTAAAAAAATTACGTTTGAATAAAAGAAACCATGCAGTTCTCTTACCCGTCTGATGCACCGCGGTTTTTCGTTCGATGCAGTGCGGTTTTCAGTTGGATGAAGTACCCACGTCGATTTGGGTGTCGCGAAAAACGGAGTGTCCTCGTTTCGGTAAATTTAAAACTGCTCTTAAACCGTAAAGAATTAGAGAGTGTTCTACATGAAAAACTTGCTCCTCGTCGATACCTTTCCAATGGCGTATCGTTTGAATCATTTCGAGCAGCGGTTTGTAAAAATTTTGTGAAAAACGATCGCTGCCTCTCGTAGTCAGCCGCACGATTTTCACAATAAACTAAAAACCGTAAAGAATCTAAAAAACATTGCAACATATGAAAGTTGCGCCTCGTTCGTAGCTTTCCAACGGCGTATCACACGCCTTGTTTCGACAAACGGTTCAAAAACTGGAGCGAAAACAGTACTGAAAATTTGAAATTTTTTGAAAAACAGAGTTCCGCGATATAATAAATTTGAAACTGCTCTTAAACCGTCATGAATTAGAGAAATATTTATATATGAAAAAGATGCGCCTCGACGATATCTATCCAACGGCGTATCATTTGCTTCGTTCCGACAAGCGGTTTAGAAAAAAACGCGAAAAAACGCTCGCTGCCACTCGTCATCCGCCGCACTATTTTCAAAACTGCTCTTAAACCGTGTGGAATCTCGAAAAGTGTTCAACATGTCGAAGTTGCGCCTAATCCATAGCTTTTCAATGATATATTACACACCTCATTCCGATAAACGGTTAAAAAATTAGAGCGAAAACATTACCGAAAAAATAACGCGTGCAGTTTTTTTCCGACGAGAAGTTCACTAGTCTCTATTGCAGTGCTCGTCGTCAAAATGATGCAGTGCGCTTCATTGGCGTCACGATGCGAAGTGGTGTGCAGAATAGTTATTCTGCTAATATTAGCAGAATAGACCGTCTATATATATATATATATATATATATATATATATATATATATATATATATATATATATATATATGCATACCTCCAAAGACTACTTGCATAACTGCTGTTGTTTGTATGTCAAGCTGTATGCATTTTTAAGCTTATTTTACTATTCTGCTAGGTGCTTATTGAGCAGTATTTTATTTTGAACCATATTTGCCTTGTGATGCAGTGCAGCTAAAGAAAGGGATAGAGAGAGAATAATGTAAGGGCCCTAACCTAAAGCAATATAATGGTCACTAGCTAATACGAACATGCTTTCGTATTACCTACCTGTATGTACTGTATATGTTATTTTAATTTGATGGCTACTATGTAATGTTCCTTTATTTTGTTTCTAATTTATGGAGAGGAGAAATGTTGTTCATGGTGTTGTATAATTACTGGAGTAGATGTTAAACTATTGCCGAATCTGATACCAGTGAGTTAGATGCCCATGCATGCATGAGCTGGCTGACAGACAAAGACAAGTAAGCCATGCCTCAAGACAATGCAGCTTAATCAAATTAAACTCAAGATTCTGGTGTTTAACCCTGTTTTGTTGCTTCTAGAAATAATATAAAAGCTGTGAAAAAGAAATCTGTGGAGTTGGCACTTTACATAAGGTTGTAGATCATTGTAGTGTCCTAATGTCTAAGATCAGTAGCATTGGAGGTTCATCTTGCAAACATATCAGCACTTGCAAACATTTTATTACTTGTTGCATTGGAGGTTCATCTTGTCTTGAGGCAAACAAATCAGCATTGGAGGCTCATCTTTGAGGCTCATCTTTATTACATATCAGAACTTGCAAACAAATCTGTGAAAGACTTGTAAAGTTGCTGGGTTTTGTCTCCGGCCATTGTGTCGTGATGAATTTGCAGGTACCCCGAGAGGCCCTTGAATTTGCCGGAATGTCTATTAACTTCCGTTCCGGCAATTGGTATTTCCATATGTCCTATTTTCAGCAAAGGTCATGCTGAAATTTTCCGTGAATTTTAGCATGACTTTGCTAAAAATAGGACATATGGGGTACTGCGACTAATGCATGGGCCGGGTATCTTAGTACTTAGTTAAGTAGGATCAACTGCCCGCCATTCTTGCTGCATTAAACCATAGGTGGCAATAGAGCCAAGTGATTAGGCCAACTTAGAATTCTCCTTAGCATCGATAAACCCTACATGATAAACCCAACATAGGTGGCAATAGAGCCAAGTGATTAGGCCCAACCTAGGGTGCCTCGGCATCGATAAACCCTAAATAATGAAAACTTAACTTAGCATTTAGGGTGCCTCGGCGTCGACAAACCCTAAATGATGAAACCTTGGCTTCTATAGGGTGCCTCGGTGTCGATGAGAACCTAAATGATGTACGCTTAGGCTTTTAGGGTGCCTCGGCGTCGACAAACCCTAAATGATAAAAGCTTAGCTTTTAGGATGCCTCGGCGTCGACAAACCCTAAATTATGAGACCATGATCTTGTTCCTTGACAATAACCAACTTTTTGACCAAACTTTTTTCCTATTTAGAGCGAAACATGTCCCACAACGATGAGGCCGGCGGTTCGGGCGGCAAGAAATTCTGGGAGCTGTCCCAGGAGATGGAGGAACAACCTCACCGCTATGAGGACGCCGCGGAAGACACTGATCCTGACTACACAACCCCTAGTGGCGTTGGGGATGGCACCACTGATGGTGCCGCCGAGGATGCCACCCCTGATGGTGCCGCCGAGGATGCCACCACTGATGATGGCGGCGCACGCACAGATGGCAGCCAACTGAAGAAGCAACGGAAGGACTGGCACCCGAACGCGCTCCGCACCGTCAAGGAGGAATTTACTCAAGTGGACTCCGACGGGCATCCAACTGAGCCCAAACATATAGTCAAGGGTTACTCGGTTCAGCTCGGGTGCATTCTCCGGAGCACCGTCTCGATCAACACCGAGAACCTTAGGCATAAGGACCGAGGGAATTTGCGCAACCTCCTCTTCACGAAGCTGCACGAACGATACAAGTTCCCGCTGAATTTGAAAACACATGCCTCTCGTGGAATAAAGTGAATAAAGTGCCGCCCTCACGAGGATGAGCACGACCCTGTCTACTTGTAGAAGCGCGGTGAAGAGAATGATTGAGAAAGGTGATAGTTATGAGAAGATCAAGGCGAAAAATCCTTCGATCAGCCAAGAGGACTACAAGGAGTTCAAGATCAAGTGCGAGAGCGGTGCAACCTCTGAATCAAGTCAGTGGGGGAAAGAAATGCGGGAGTTGAACTTAGGGGAATACAAACTCGGTCCCGGCGGTTACAGAGGTGACAGGCAGACCAGGAACTATGTCAGGGCCCGGTACAAGGAGCAACCGATAACAAAGGAGCTTACCACGGATCCGGAGACCAGGGCGATTGAGCTTGTTCTGGCGAAGGAGACTGAAAGCAGTAGCGTGGGGTCGTCTGAGAGCACCCCTTCTTGGGACAACACTCTAAATAGGGCGTTGAACGTAATGCAAAACAAGGATAAGCTCAGTAAGCCGTTGTCAGCTGGTCGTGTGGCCGGCAAAGGCTTGTCCACAAAATGGTCGTCATACTATACCACTAGTGGGCGAAAGGAGAAAAATACCATCTCGGAAAGCCAGTCCCGCGAGGTTCAAGAACTCAAGGCACAAGTGGCGTGGATTCTAGAGATTTCCAAGAGCAAATGCAACAACAACTGGGATCGACGCTCACCAGCATTATGCCTACCTTGATTCATAGGCTGACGACGTGGATTGCGGGTGGCCAACAGGGGCCGCCCCCGATTCCCAGCTTCACGGCCAGCGGCGCCATTGGTGTCTCCGGCTGCGGCGGTATTGGTGTCTCTGACGCCAGCACGGTCGGCATTGGAGCTTAAAGCACTCGGGTGTACGCCAGTCGGCACCTCGCCAGCAAGCGGTCCCTTCGTTAGTTGCACGCCCGCCGTTGGCGGTGCCTCGACATTAGCCAAGCTCGACGCCATCATCACGGTAACTAATTAAGCCTCTCGGCCGAGGACTTCATCTCCTTGCCTTTGACTGGGCATACCTGACGCCCTACATGTTTTCGCAGGGTGCCGCCGATGTTCCGTGCACTCTCCTGCACTTCGTGAACGACGAGTTGGTCGATGTCGCCAAGGGCAAAATCGTTCAACCGGGCAACCCCGTGTTCCACAATAAACCGATGCCACCCACCGTTTATAGGGTTCAACTGGTTCGGGTGCTGCCAGGCTGCGACGAGTTGTTACCTCCGATTCGACCCGCCGGGGCCGACGAAGATGATCTGATGACCCTCAGCGCCTGCCTAATCTGGCCGTTGCTTTGGCCGAAGAGCCAGATTAGTTTGGGGACGGGGGACACCACCCGAAAGACAACACCGCCAGTCATGCCGGCGCCAAGCCATGGCAAGACCGCCGCAACGCTACCGGACATGCTGGACATCCCTATGGCACATGATCCGAACATGCATATGGCACAGGATCTGGACGACGATGACAACAACGACGGCCGTTCATTTAGCAACGTCGATAAGTACTTTGCCGAACATGGGTACGATGACGAATTCGGCGGGCATCTTTCTTAAGAACCGAACCAAGACGACCGCGGTCTAGCTGGTATGGTGGACAAACCCAGTTGCAACAGGCGTCGTCTGGCGTTCAGTTCTCAAGAGACGCCTCCAGCTGCCGACTTCACCGAGCCTCAGATAGCCGAGGTGCCAAATATTATCAGCCCCAACACACTCAAGAAGGCAGTCTGTGAGCAGAACTCGATCCCATTACAACAGAAGAAGAAGGGAGGAAAAGAAAGAGTAACAAGGGTGCGAGCCAGCCGGCACCGAGTACGATCCGTGCTCAGGACGGGCCACCTTCACCTAAGGATATCTCGAGGAGGGTGCATGTGGCAGGTAGGGCGATGCTACCGACAAATATGCTCAATGCTGCAACCGGTGCTATGCGGAGTCTGCATGACAGTGTTCTTTCTTTGGAGAAGCGGCGTCTCAAAGAGAATGATGTGGCATACCCGGTTTTCGTGGCCAAGCTGCCAGAGGGCAATGGCTTTGTGGATGGCGCCATCGGTGGTACAATCGTCCTGCGGTTTGATGACATCTTTGCTATGTTTAACCTTCATCCGCTGCACTACACCTTCGTTCTGCTGTTTTTGCTGAGTATGGAGATGCGGATCATTAGAGCAAGACCCCGGACATCGTCATAGTCGACCCCTTCTACATGTGTGCCAAGATATTAGGCAACGCTGGGGACTGGCAAGTCGCGAGTTCTTACCTCAAAGGTTTAATTCTGGCAAACCCACATAAGGATAACTTCCTCGCGCCTTACTTTCCCGAGTAAGTCATCCCCTCACCGCCCCGTAACATATGATTTCTTAGATTTCGATCGTTCTTTTTTTTCTAACATTCCGTGTTCTGTGCAGTGACACACATTGCACACTAATCCTCTTAAGCCCGAAATATTCCATGGCCACGAATTTCGACCCGGACCGTGACTCCAAGAGAGACTACACAAATATCAAGAAAGTTCTTGATGATGTTCTCCCCGGCTACGCCAAATCTGGAGGCACCTTCGCCAAGCCAGTTCGTAGGTGGTACGTCGCGCACGTGTTTGCCCACAATACAAAGTTCTCCTGCGTCAAGCAGCCGCTTTGTGATCGGAAGGATGCCTACTACGCCCTCCATCACATGTGGGCGATCGTACGGGACCATCATCACCTTCTGCTACCAGATAATATCAAAGATTGGGCCGCGAGCTTGTCGGCAATCCAGGACACGGACATTAGACAAGATTTCTTTCGCATCCAGTCATAGTTTGCGGAAATTATCCATCAAGATGTCCTTCGTACCTCGGGGCATTTCTACCCCAGACATCAACCGTCCAACAGTGAGATAGACACAACGCTACAAATGCAGGCTGATAACACCCGTGATTTCATGCCAATCACGACAGACGGCGAATTCATCCACGCTCCGGTCCCATAAGTCGAGTCGACAGTAGTGATGCTATGTGTAGTTCTGAAACATTGATTGGCTCATGTTGTAATTAAACTTTAATGAACTTGTATGTCTCTTTGGTTTGGACAGTCGTTCAACTTAGATGTAATCGATGCTATTTATTAGTAGGACCATGAATCGTGCTATTAATGTCTTGCTTTTCTCTTCCTATCCTTTTGTTACATACTTATATATTACTTATGTATTGTCTGTTGTCTGGCTTGTGCATAGAGATGCCGTCGTATGTCATGTATAAGGGTAAGGTTCCCGGAGTCTACGGCGACTAGGAGGAGTGTCGGAGACAGGTTCACCGTTTCAGCGGTAACAGTTACAAAGGGTACACCACTAGGGCGGAGGCAGAATCTAGATACGCCCGCTATCTAGCGGGAGAGAGGAGTGAGCGTTGGAGGAGCCGGATGAAGACCAGTTTCATCGCGATGATGCTTATCGTGATGACCGCAACTCTCTTCTATGTGATGGTAGTTTAGATGATCGATATCGACTTGTAATGTGAAGACAAACTCGCTACTCGCAGTCTCGAGACTTGTAATGTTCTATCTTTGTCGGTCTTTTGAATTCCGAGACTAATATGATGAATTGTATTCGGAGACTAATCTTCTATTGTATTCGATGAATCTGCTATTGCTGTGTGCTGTTGTCTAAATTCTGTCCAATAATATATTTTATAACCTGTGAAAATATCAGAAAAGAAAAAAATAATCCCTAATATTCATACTAGTGGCGCACCACACAAGACACTAATGGCGCACTGTGATAATTACACTAATGGCGCATCACCCTCTGGTGCACCATTAGTATGCCAAAGCACATGGGTACATATAGCCCCCTGGGAGGCATTCTAATGGCGCACTGTGGGCTATACTAATGGCGCAATACCTGGTGCGCCATTAGAACACCAGATACTAATGGCACACCAGTGGTGCGCCATTAGAACTTAATTCTAATGGCGTGATGCTAGTGGCGCACCAGTAGTGCGCCAATAGTAGGCAAAACTGGTGCGCCACTAGCATGCCTTTTCCTAGTAGTGAATGTCATGCAGCTGCGTCTCCGGCCCGCCCAGGATGAAAAGCCCATTTCCTGTCATGATTTTTTGTCATAGAACTATGACCCCACCATATCTATGATGATACCGGGTTTTGTCACAATTATCGTCATAGAAGTGTCATAAGTATGACAGAAAAAAAATTCGTTCGGCCCAAAATGTCACAGATGTGTCTTCTTCTTGTAGTGCAACTCTGCAACTGCTCTGTATAAGTCAAGGTGGCCCAGTCATCTAAGGCTAACTGGTAAAAACCTTTTAAGTAGGACGTGGCAGTCATGAGTTTTCAACCCTTGTACCTTGTTTCCATCTGCACTGACTCTCCTTTCAGGGTTGGACCCAAATCCATGTGGGAATCTCACATGTGACAGGACCTCGCAGAATTATTTTCTTTTACCTTTTCCATGACCTACACAGCTGGTGCCATATCCCGTGATGCACCATCATCTTTCACCTGCAAATCGGATCTCATACCTAGGTAGGTCAAATAAATCCTAGATTTGAAGGTATCTTTCGTCTTGCCTTCAATATTAAGAAGTGTGAAGATAATGCTATCACATATATTTTTCTCGATGTGCTTCACATCAAGATTATGTCGTAGATACAAATCTTTCAAATACTCCAAGTCCCACAAAGTGGACCAATGGGTAAACAAAAATCTCTCTTCTGCCCTGCCATGCTTCCTTTCCCCGCTACCATTATCAGGATGTTTTCCTGGTGTAATATGCCTGACCTTCTCTAATTCCACTTGCAACTCATTGGCAGTGAGCCTCTTTGGCGCATCACGGTTTTCATGCTTTGCACTGAACACATATCTTCGGTATTTTGTAGGACGTGGCTTGTCCTTGGCAAGGAAACGACGGTGTCCAATGTAACAGATCTGGCTAAGTTTTGTGTATGACAGCGGATTTCTGTCACGGCGAACACATGCATTGTGACCATGTGTTGTTCACCCAGACATGGTGCCCAAGCCGGATAATCATGGATGCACCAAATTATAACAGCACGCAGAAAGAAATCAGCTGGTGGGCTGCTATATAGGTCTCGAGTGAGAACACCCCTACATAGCTGTTGAAGTTCCTCCACAAGAGGCTCCATGAATAAATCAAAATCGTTTCCAGGACCTTTTGGACCTGGGATGAGCAAGGCCATCATGTAGTTTGATTCTTTGGTGCAGATATTTGGAGGCATGTTGTAAGGGATAATAAGCCCTAGCCACATGCATATGTGGCGCTCTGGTGGCCAAATGGGTTAAATTCATCTGAAGCTAAGCCAAGTCTAATGTTTCTCTGGTCAGCAACAAACTTTTTGTGTTTCTGATTGAAGCTTTTCTAGTCACTACCATGAGATGGATGGCTTAATACATTATGATCTCTGTACTCTTGGTTACCAGAATGCCACAATACATCCTCTCTTGTTTCAGCATCATGAAACAACCTCTGCAATCTTGGTATAATCAGAAAATGTATCAGAACATTATGATGAATCCTCTTCACAACATCGCCATCTTTCCATCTTGATGATTTCCATTTTAAGCATTCACTTATGTTGGCATAATCCTTTCGAAAGATAACACAATTATTCTTACAAACATGGATCATATCATATCCAATTCCAACTGCATGAATGAAATTATCCATTTAACTGTAGGTGTGTGGCAGCTCAGACGCATCTGGGAAAGATTTGTGGAAAGAAGCCAACATCGCATCGAATGATTTTTTGGTCATCCGCCCACATGTCTTCATCTGACAGCTTATTTCCTGGGGTGACAACCACGTTGCATTGTTCCAACATGCGGGCCCACAATTTTTCTTCTGCAGGTGAAAGTTCACGAAATGCACAAGCATTTCGTAATATTGTTTCAATGTTGGTCAAACTGACTAGCTCCACCACCACCTCCTCCTCCTCTTCCACCTGAGGATCAGGCAGATCAAGATGGTGATCTTCTGCTTCCACATAGTCAGTAACATACACGTTCACAGCTTCTCCATGATGAACCCACCTAGTATATGTGACCGAATTTCCATACAAGTGTAGATGATTTTCCATAGTTGACCGGGGTCTTGTAACTGAATTCATACAACTTCTACACGGGCAGAGCACATCTGATTTTGGACCACCGTACTCATCTCTGATAAAGTTCATGAAGTTTTCAACCCCCTCGACATATGTAGCGGAGAATCTTCGAGCAGAAGTTATCCAAGTCATGTCCATCTGTTAGACATACAAATTAGTTCTTCTACTAGATATTACAGGAAAAACATATATGCTTTTTTATGAAGTCCAGAAAAAAATACCTAGGTCGATGTCTAAAGTTATGGCACGATATTTGGACAAGCAGATCTAAGTAAAGAAATATATGTAAAGCTAATTCAGCAAACAGATTTGCATGCTAAATTATGGCAGGCTGTTTCAGCAGCCAGTGAGGCCGAGCACACAACCATTAAACTATCAAAGGCCATCTCAGCAACAAAGATCGACTATAAAACGGTGTAGAGATATTTCACCTAACAGATTGGCTACTGGACCATGGCAATCTATGTCACAATAAATATATGGCAGGATATTTTAGCAACTAATTGGGCTTGGCATGCCATCTCAGCTAAGCAGATTGAGTGGAGAACAGGGAAAGGAAACTTCTTAAGCAGAGCATATTGACTGTAAACTACTTCAGTAAACAGTGAGATTAACAACGTCTATCATCTAACAATGAGCGCTACACCGACATGCACGGGGCCTCAGTCTAGAATACGCGTACCATGGGAGAAGCTGACCACCGTGCGTCTCCACACAAACGTCACCAGCGGTGGCGGCGCTGACCATCGTGCGTCTCCACAAGAATGTTGCCCGCGGTGGCGGCGCGGCTAGAGGACGGCAGTCTATGAGAGCGTACTGTGTCAGCGAGAGGATCTCCGTGTGTCCCCTCGACGAACCGCGGTGCCGACGTATCGATGCGGTGGGGAGGGCGACATTGGCGGAGCGAATGGAGTGGAGGGGGCCGGGGGAGGGGGTTGGGGGACCGAGTTCCTACGGGAGAAGGAGGAGTGCCTCGTGGAGCATGCAAAGAGCCTTACCGCCGCCATGGCCGCTGCACACGCCGCCTCAGAGGCGAGGAATCAGGAGATCTACGAGGAGAACCACCACTTTAAGAGGGGTCGTCTGGAGCGGCAGAGGGCGTTCGAGGTGAGCGTCGCTGAATCAGTAGCAGTGGCAGGCATCGTATTGCAGTTGTCCAGCTCGTCGGTAGGCTCCTCCTCCTTCGCCTCTTACTGAGCGTGCTCGGCAGAGGAGAGGCCGCCGGAAGTACTACAAAGCCCCTCCGTAGTAGTAGTACACTAGTGCAGAACCGGGCATTATCATTGGTTCGTAAGGCCCTTTAGTGCTGGTTCTGTAACCGGCACTAAAGGGTATGGACTAAAGATCCCCCCCCCCCCCTTAGTACCGGTTCAGCACGAACCGCCACTAAAGGGCCACCACGTGGCACAAGCCAGCGTCGGGGGCGGGGAGACCTTTAGTACCGGTTGGCAACACCAACTGGTACTAAAAGGTTTGGGGGGTTTGGGGTTCAAGATTTTCTGTTTTCCTTTAATTTTTTGTTTTCCATTTAATTCCTTTTCATTTGCTGGTATTTTACGATACTACATATTTTATGCATATATATAAATAGAATTTCTCGTAGAACCGATCATATATATATATATATATATATATACATATATATATATATATATATATATATATATATATATATATCATCGAATGTCTCGCACCACCATTCACACATACACATGTATATATACAATTTCTCCTACATGGAGGCATGACTGCGGTAGCTGGTAATGGTATTCTCCTTTGGGATCTATGACCTGGTCGAGCAAAAATCCCGCTATTTCCTCTTGAATTGCTCGTACGCGATCCTCCGGTAGTAGCTTATCCCGCACCTCATCGAACTTTTAAGAAGGAGATCAATATGCATGTATTAGTTGTGTGATTAGATATCGACAATGATGTAAAAATTGTGAATAGTGTTCTGGCAAACGTACCCATAGTTGTCTAGCAGATGTGCTCCTTTCGGACGCCATCATGCGAATGTTCTCGCAAACATAGTATGCACATAAATCACTCCCCGGCGTCCGCTTCATGGCCTTTACGAGAATATAGTTCAATCAGATAATAATTAATCAATCATGATAATTAATGGTATTGAAACTAGAATTAAAGAGATGGTAGCTAGCTAGTACTACTTAATTAATTACCTTGGGTCGATACCAATATAGCTTTTGTTTCCGTTGGCCTGGAACCTCATCGATAAACTTTTGCTAGAGCTTGTAGGAAGTCATAATTATAAGTATTGAAAAATATATGGAGATTTAGAAAGTTATCAAAAGATCTCCACCGTAATAACTCGGTCCCACATAAGATTATTTTTCTTAGAGAAGGTGGATTAACCCCGGCCTCTGCATCTGGGCGACACATGCATGCAGCCATTTTATTAATTATACACAAGGACCTTACAAATTAGTACATCAGGTAGTCCGAAGCAACCATCTTAGCAACAACTACCACTACTCCTCTCCACTTGATGAAGGGATGCCGATAGCCTAAGCCAAATTCCAAACAGACATCGCACTCTGGGTTTGGGGTACTGTCGGCGTTCTGGGAACGGGGGTCCCCAGACTTGCCTGCCTGCGGCCCACAACGTGGCTATGCTAGCAGGCCGTATGGCCCATCTTCATTAACAAGGCATTCAAGACCCTCGCGAGGGGCCAAGCCTCGCGGGGCGGACGACCCAAGACCTCCTCTGGAGTGGCCACGCTCGGCAGGCTCACGAGGACTAGATATATCAAGGCGGGACAAACCTCCTGAGGCTCTCGTGACGTGAGCTATGACGATCGACACCAGGCGGGCGCCACCGCGCGCAGCGTCCTTGTTTCCTCTTTGGTGCTAAGGAAGCAGGCGCAAGCGCGGAGTACCGAGGCATCAAGCAAAGGTTTCCATATTGGTGCAACGAGACCGATGACCACTAGGACGGCAGGACAGAGGTCACCATGGAGACCAAGACGGCGTCACCACGATAGCCTTTTGCAGGCGAAGACCACTTTTGTCAGGATAGCTTGTACTAGCTGTCCCCTTTCAAATTGCCCAACGTTGTTGGCTCCCTTCCCGCTCAATATTTGGGGACAGTACCAGAGCCTATATAAGTAGAACTAGCCACCATAGTAAGGGGACGGACCGAAAGATAGAGGGCCAATCCCTAACCACACACCAAACACAAGAACAGCTCAACCTCAGGAGGTCCTTCTTCCCCTTGTACTGTTCATCATCAACCCAAGAGGCAATCCACCACACCAGACTGGAGTAGGGTATTACACCACGACGGTGGCCTGAACCAGTATAAATCTCGTGTCTTTCTGTGTGGCGAGTTCGTCGAGTCCGTCCGCGAGATCTTAGCGAGCTAGAGCGTGGATCGGTAGGAGGGAAAGAACTATGCGCGCACCCATAGTTCGAACAGTAAGGGTTTGCCGGAGCCCGTGATCCAACATTCGGCGCGCCAGGTAGGGGTGCGCCGGAGCCTCTTCCTCACTGATCGACCCGCCGACGTTCCGCGACCCAGATGTCCGGCGACCCGAGGGCCGACTCCGACTGCTTGGCCGCCTGGCCGTCCCGGGTGGCGCCAGCTGCCCACGAAGACTTCAACCCTGCGCTCCAGGCAGCGCGAGCGCTGTCCAACACAGCGGGGTGTGGCCGGCATGGCAGGGCGCCGTCCGCCCTCACCCCACAACAAACACGGGCCGCCGCTAGGGCCGCAAGCCATGCTGCGGCGACAGCGTCGCACACATGGCGGGAGCAGGCGAACATGCGGGCAGCGCTCAGGGTGGCACGAGAGCTGCTGAGGTGCCGACTGATGGAGAGCGGCTGGGATGCACTTCTGGAACGCGTCGCCGAGCTGCTGGATGCGGCGGCATCAGGAGCACCGCCCTTCTGCTATCGAATTCCTCCTCACACCACTACGGGATCTAACGGCGGGCCTCGTCGCAACCACATGCCCTCAGGTGTGCATGGGTGCTTCATCAACACCAGCACGGTCGACAGTGCCGAGGGCCCTGTCGCCCTCGTGCCGCCTACGACGAGCATGGGCGCAAGCGTTGCGCCCCATGGTCTCGGTGAGATGTCGCGTCACCATCCTTAGGACGCCGTGCTGGGCCGGGCAACATGGTGTGTGGGGCACTACGGCGAGGTGTTCGGGTAACAGCACCGGAAGCCTATGTGCCCCGCATGATGGATCAGGAGTACGCGCCCGAGGACGACCATGGCTCGTTCCTTGGAGAATATTGGGAAGAAGGGGCGCTAGAAGTTGAAGCCTTCCAGGAACCAACGGGGAACTGCAACAATCGCGCAAGCAACAACAACTATAGGGTACCGATAATTTCTCAGGAGCAAGCTTACTCTAACCATGGGCTACCAGTGAACCAGGTCACAACCTCGGCAGACGACCCTGACGGAGCAACACCCCTTCCCCTAGGGGAAACACGCTGGGGGCTCCACGGAGGGAGCCAGGAGCAGGGCCCCTCCCCACGTCGCGTAGTTGCAGCGAGGCCCGCCATGAGACCGTGGCGTGGCTTGAGAGGGAAGCTGGTAGCTGTGTAAGACCCCAAAATTTTAACCTTGTTTTATTAATTAAAATTTTGCCAGGAGATTAAATTTTTATTTTTCTGGATTTATTCTTGATCTCAGAGCCTCACTTTTCCCCTAAGTTGTGGAGTTTTCACCCCTAGTAAAAGCTTTCCAATTATTATTGGACTTGTTTACCCTCTCAAATGAAACAATTCTTTCTCTAAATTGGTTTTTCATAAGTTTTGGGGTTCCATTTGCACTGCAACCCTTTGATAAATTTATTTAAAAATCCCACCAAAATTTGGGGATGTCATGTGATGTTTTTATATCACTTTTATGCAAAAAGATATTTCATTCTTTGGATATTTTGAGCTCTACATCAAATTTTCAAATCTGGTCCAGTGGGAAATTTTACACTACCACCTATTTAAATATTTCTTTAAAACTTCTACCAAAATTTTTGGGATGTCAGTAGGAGCATATTATTCCACTTTATGCAAAAATCCAGGGATATTCTTTGAAAGATTTGAGTGAATCATCCTCATCATCATTCTGGTGCAACTTGGTGATTTGTACTGCAACCATCTTCTAACTTTCTCCTCTACCCATGAGCTTTCTCCTCTTGTAGTACACCTTACCAAACCCTTAAGTCCAGGAGATTGGACCCATTGGGAGATTTTTGGTCCATGCTATGATGCCATTTACCTTCTATCCAGAACTGAAGATTTGCAAAACTTGCACTAGCAAGTTTCTTCTTTTGCCCAAATGACCTTACCACCCTCTTTCGCAATTAAAGAGACACTAGCCAGAAGAGTTTGGCCACCCCAAGAAATGCCTAGGTGCCTGTGGCATTTTGCCAAACACCTTGAGTGCATGAACAACTTTGACATGACTTTTGTCATTGCACTGTGACCTTGCACCTCTGGGAAAACTAACTTGTCCACTAAGCCTCTAGATGAGTTTAACCTAGGTCTATTAAACCCAAACCTCACCCGAGACCTCTAGCATGCCCTGGCATTTTGTTGAGCATGTCCCGTGCGTGCTCTGGGCGCATCCAGAGTGCGCGTTTTGCACGTGCCGCGCCCGAGCTGTCGCGCCCCTGGCCTGTTCCCCAAGCTTATCTAAGCACTCTGCCGCTCACAGCGTAGGGCCAAGCCTCGACACGTACACCCCACGAGCACCACAGCCCCTCGCCACGTCTCTGGCAAGCCAGGAGCTAGCCACCACGGCCGCCCGATAGCCCCTGCATAGGTCGGTGCCGTCCGAGCCTCTCCCGCTCGCCACCTGCCGCTGCGGCAGCTCAGACTCATCCACAAGCTCGTCCTCTAGCTCTCGTCGCCGCCACATCGCCCTGACCGCTACAAAGTGGCGGTTCGCCGGCGACCTTATCCTCGGCCGCGGAACCGCCATGGATGCGCTATAAATAGGACCCTCCCCGAGCTCGTCCAGGCCTCAAGCAACCTCTCTCACTCCCTCACCGATCCGCCCGTAGCAGTAGGAAGCCAGAGAGGTCGTCTTCCTCATCTCCGGCAATCACAGCCGCCGCCACTGTCTCGATCACTCCGGCGCCACCAGGGCCTCCCCCTCTCCACTCTCTTCACCAGGAGCTCCCTCTCCCTCTCGTGAGTCCATCCCCCTACTCAATTTTGATCAGGACTCGCCGCAGTAGAAAACCGACTCTGCCCGACGGCCACCGTCCGCTGCGGAGCTCGCCGCTGGCAGCTCCGTCCACCCCGGGGACCGTAACGACCACCGGAGGGACCACCTCGGCCCCCTGAGCCCGCGGGTGACCTCTGTTTCTCGAACGGTGCCGCCGTTCGCCGGCGAGCATCGCCGGAGTTCCGCCCCCTCTCGGGCAGAAGAAGAGGAGGGAGGGTCGACTGGTTAAACTTGACCAGTGGGCCCCCTAGACCCACTATCAGTGACCAGCACCGGTCCACGGAGGCGTAAGTGGAAACGTATTTCCAGAGTACGTCTTCGACGTGTATCGTTCCCTTTTCTTTTTCTGTTTTATTAAAAAAACAGATTTTTGACCAGAGCTTTGACTGGCTATAACTTTATAAATATAACTCCGGATGACTTGATTCTTTTTCTGTTGTGTCCCAAATATTGTCTAGTTTATTTTCATAATTATTTCAAAAAAATTCAAACAACTTTTTTGTGCTGTTTTGAAATTGTGTGTTAATTCAAGTTTATTTAAAATCGGATTTTGGAGAGAAAGAAGCAAACTTTCAAAGGTTTTGGAATACACCCTGCCTCTCCACAACTTGAAGGCAAGCATCCTGAACCCTGGCATAATATTTTTGATGTGTTGGTTTACATGATTAAAACACCACCTTATTTCGGAGAACTTGTTATTTTATGTGGCGACACGATCATTTGCATGAATGCATATTGGAGATTTCCTTGCTGTTGGAAACAGATGTACTTGTGATGTTATTCACCCTCGAATGCCTTGCATGCATGCTGGAAAGAAACCCGGGAAAGCCTCTGCCTTCGGTAGGCGTGAGCTTGTCTCCGGTCTCCGTCGGGACGACTATGTCCGGTATGGCATGGTGAGGAATAATGAGTGGTGATTTTGTTGGTTGGAATATATATTGGTTACACATATCATGCAGGGAATTCATAAACCTCCTGAGTCGACCGTAGATCGAGTCTTGTTCCAGTAACCCCCATACTTGTTTCGTACTACCACTCGTCCCTGCCGCAGGTAGGGTACGGTTCAGTAAGTTGTCAACCCCTTTCTTGGCACACACCGTACAGAGGGGCCATGGTGGAAGATATCGGCTGCATCCGGTAGGCATGCCACCTGGTCCGGGGGCATGGGTGTTTCCGGTTGGGACCGAGAGGGGGGCACCCCTTAGAGCGCGTGATATAAATTTGATCCCATGCTACGCGAGGTTGTAGCCTCCCCACTTAGAGTTTTGCTTGACTCGTGTCGTGGGTGATTCCAGACACCGGTAAGTTAAGCTGGTGTGTGCAAGTCAGGTGTGTTTTCAATTAAAAGACCGTAGACGGAATTAGTCCCGATGGACTAAAGGAATCCGTTACCCGTGGTTAAAGAGTACACCCTCTGCAGAGATTAAATCTATTCGAATAGTCGTGTCCATGGTTAAGGATTACAGTCTGGGTCGGGTCAAGTGTCGGTCTTAGTGTCGGTCTTCGGAGGAGAAACTACTAAACCAGAACATGGATCATGACGTGTGACATATGATGATTATGATTGTTATTATGGACTAACCCCTTTATATTATTTGAAGTATTGAGTATCCCTAGGAAGGTTCTACCTCCTGGATATTCACTATGACTGTAATTGCTTTATAAGCCCTGTATGTGGTGTCGCACAGACGCCCGACTGTGGCATGCTTGTTATTTATTTACTTTATAAGCCCTTTATGTGGTGTCGTGCAGACGCCCGACTGTGGCATGCTTGTTATTCATTTACCTTATCAGCCCTTTATGTGGTGTCCCATAGACGCCCGACTGTGGCATGCTTGTTATTTATTTCCCCTTATAAGCCCTTTATGTGGTGTCGCTTAGACGCCCGACTGAGGCATGCTTCATATCCTGATCCTTTCGAGGCGCTCGCCTGCATACCCGATCGGTGCGTTTTTATTTCTACTACATTATTGTATATTCATGTTGCATATAAATAACCTGCTTGCATGCATCAGAAATTTTAATTTATGACTGACGATGTGATCATAGAATATTTCAGTGCATGATTATCATTTATATTATACCCGTGTTCATAATGTTTGGGAGTACATTCAAAGTACTCACTGGCTTGTCCCTGGCTATTGTCTTGGCCAGATTTCTAGCATTGAGAGGAGCGTTGCGATGACCGCCCCGGAACCTAAGCAACGGTGACAGCAGCCTCGCGAAGATAGGAGTTATCCTGGTCAGTTGTTCCTGTGGGAAATGGAGTCCCATAGACACTGAGGATCCACAAACTGCTTCCGCCATCAACCACTAGAAACCAGTTGTTGTACTCATAGGCCAGAATGCTCCCGTACTACATATTTTGTATTTTGCTTGGAATTTCTGTATCAAGTTGGTGCCTCATCAGCTAACAGTAATCCTGGGGCTGGTGAGCACAACGGCCATTTTCTGGAAATTACTACCCGGAAAACCGGTCGTGACAAACTTGGTATCAGAGCCAGGCTGACCATTGGCTAATCCTATCTTAGCCAGGTCAAAAAACTTAGGCAAACCAACCCACCAGACCTTAACCAAAACCCCAGCCAAGCTTCTCGTGCAAGATAGCCACACAGTGACCCGGACACTTTTGGCAGTCGGTGCACAACCTTTCAGCCTAGCCTGTCAATCACGCGCCAGTGACCGACCCCCTAAATTGTCCCATTTGCAAGCGTGCGAAGGAAGACTCCGTCCCTTTTTTTTATAAAAGGACACGCTAGCCTCAACTCAGCACCGCACAACTCTTTCCAAACCAAGCTAGAATGCCTGGCCCCGTCGTGCACAATGAGACCATAGCAAACAACCTTCGAGGTTTTGTGACCATACTCGCAAACCTCACCCATCGTGCCTATGCGTTAGAAGAGCCTCCAGAATACGTTCTGTACCAAGGACCCATGGGCAGTGAAAGCCGTCAATTCTGGGCCACAGTGCACATCTATGGTAGGGGTCTGTCACCAGAACACCCCTACAGGTTCACCGGAAGGACAACTTCCTTTGAGCCACAAGCCATCCAACTAGCTGCTTGAGAGGCTATAGTTCAACTCCGGCATTTGTCACTCAGAGTTAACTGTCGCTCATTCTACTACTACCCCAGGCGTGAAGGGTATGGTAGACCACCCCAGGTTGCCAACGGAGATCACGAGACGGACCCTGCATTGTTGCACCTAGTGCGCTATCTAGGTGCACTAGAGGAACTGTTCGATCAAATCACCATTGATCTGATCGCAGCTCGTGGAGAGCTGATTCGCCGAGCCCCGGCAAGAAGAGAATATGAGCCTGACGCCGACAACCCAGTCGTGCTGTTCGGACAACCGATCGAGACCTTGAGGTCTGCCACAGCCATCGACCAAAATACCTTGATGACCCCAGAAGTGCTTCGTCGCCTTTTGGGAACACACTCCAGTGGGATTGTGGCCAACAATCCCCGAGATGGTCATCATCGCTACCCCGACCCTGCAGTTCCTCAACCCCCTCCAACTAATCATGACGGTGATAACCGTGGAGAAACTTCTACGTCCACAAGGCAAGCCCGCTTAGATATTAACGAGGTAGACTGAGTCAGTCGAGCAGTACCGAGTCTTAGTATGTCCTCGCCTTGTAACTGTGTAATCCTGTATCGCCGTAATTAAATGATGTTTGCTTGTGCACCCCTATTTTAGTGATAACCATGCATGAGTATGTTGATGTGCGATTGCATCTTAATCCCAAGCGTAGCTGCCAAAGACCAACCTCGACGACGCAAGGTTGTGCTATGAATAAACCTTTTTGGTTTCAGCTAATAGGAATGATATTTTCAAAACAACCCTTAACAAATCTCGAGGACGAGATTTTTCTTAAGGGGGGTAGTGTTGTAACACCCCAAAATTTTAACCTTGTTTTATTAATTAAAATTCTGCCTGGAGATTAAATTTTTATTTTTCTGGATTTATTCTTGATCTCAGAGCCTCTCTTTTCCCCTAAGTTGTGGAGTTTTCACCCCTAGTAAAAGCTTTCCAATTATTATTGGACTTGTTTACCCTCTCAAATGAAACAATTCTTTTATAAGTGGGATTATCTTTATAAATATTTTCCACTGAGCTTTATTTCTCTAAATTGGTTTTTCATAAGTTTTGGGGTTCCATTTGCACTGCAACCCTTTGATAAATTTATTTAAAAATCCCACCAAAATTTGGGGATGTCATGTGATGTTTTTAAATCACTTTTATGCAAAAATATATTCGATTCTTTGGATATTTTGAGCTCTACATCAAATTTTCAAATCTGGTCCATTAGGCAATTTTACAGTACCAGCTATTTAAATATTTCTTTAAAACTTCTACCAAAATTTTTGGGATGTCAGTAGGAGCATATTCTTCCACTTTATGCAAAAATCCAGGGATGTTCTTTGAAAGATTTGAGTGAATCATCCTCATCTTCATTCTGGTGCAACTTGGTGATTTGTACTGCAACCATCTTCTAACTTTCTCCTCTACCCATGAGCTTTCTCCTGCTTGTAGTACACCTTACCAAATCCTTAAGTCCAGGAGATTGGACCCATTGGGAGATTTTTGGTCCATGCTATGATGCCATTTACCTTCTGTCCAGAACTGAAGATTTGCAAAACTTGCACTAGCAAGTTTCTTCTTTTTCCCAAATGACCTTACCACCCTCTTTTGCAATTAAAGAGACACTAGCATGGAGATTTTGGCCACCCCAAGAAATGCCCAGGTGCCTGTGGCATTTTGTCAAACACCTTGAGTGCATGAACAACTTTGACATGAATTTTGTCATTTCACTGTGACCTTGCACCTCTGGGAAAACTAACTTGTCCACTAAGCCTTGAGATGACTTTAACCTAGGTCTGTTAAACCCCAACCTCACCCGAGACTCTAGCATGCCCTGGCATTTTGTCGAGCACGTCCCGTGCGTGCTCTGGGCGCACCCAGAGCGCGCGTTTTGCACGTGCCGTGCCCGAGCCGCCGCGCCCCTGGCCTGTTCCCCCAAGCTTATCTAAGCACTCTGCCGCTCGCAGCGTAGGGCCAAGCCTCGACACGTACACCCCACGAGCACCACAGCCCCTCGCCACGTCTCCCGCAAGGCAGGAGCTAGCCGCCACGGCCGCCCGACAGCCACTCCACAGGTCGGCGCCGCCCGAGCCTCTCCCGCTCGCCACCTGCCCCTGGGGCAGCTCAGACTCATCCACAAGCGCATCCTCTAGCTCTCGTCGCCGCCACGTCGCCCTGACCGCTACAGAGCGGCGGTTCGCAGGCGACCTTCTCCTCGGGCATGGAACTGCCATGGATGCGCTATAAATAGGACCCTCCCCGAGCTCGTCCAGACCTCAAGCAACCTCTCTCACTCCCTCACCGATCCGCCCGTAGCATTAGGAAGACCAGAGAGGTCGTATTCCTCACCTCCGGCAATCACAGCGGCCGCCACTGTCTCGATCACTTCGACGCCACCAGGGCCTCCCCCTCTCCACTCTCTTCACCAGGAGCTCCCTCTCCCTCTCGTGAGTCCATCCCCCTACTCAATTTTGATTAGGACTCGCCACAGTAGAAAACCCACTCTACCCGGCGGCCACCGTCCGCTGCGGAGCTCGCCGCCGGCAGCTCCGTCCACCCCGGGGACCGTAACGACCACCGGAAGGACCGCCTCGGCCCCCAGAGCCTGCGGGTGACCTCTGTTTCTCGAATGGTGCCGCCGTTCACGCCGTGCATCGCCGAGTTCCGCCTCTCGGCAGAGGAAGAGGAGGGAGGGTCGACTGGTCAAACCTGACCAGTTTGCCCCCTGGACCCACTTTCAGTGACCAGCACCGGTCCACGGAGGCGTAAGTGGAAACGTATTTCCAGAGTACGTCTTCGACGTGTATCGTTCCCTTTTCTTTTTCTGTTTTATTAAAAAAACAGATTTTTGACCAGAGCTTTGACTGGCTATAACTTTTTAAATATAACTCCGAATGACTTGATTCTTTTTCTGTTGTGTCCCAAATATTGTCTAGTTTATTTTCATAATTATTTCAAAAAAATTCAAACAACTTTTTTTGTGCTGTTTTGAAATTGTGTGTTAATTCAAGTTTATTTAAAATAGGATTTTGGAGAGAGAGAAGCAAACTTTGAAAGGTTTTGGAATACACTCTGCCTCTCCACAACTTGAAGGCAAGCATCCTGAACCCTGGCATAATATTTTTGATGTGTTGGTTAAAACGATTATAACACCACCTTATTTCGGAGAACTTGTTATTTTATGTGGCGACACGATCATTTGCATGAATGCATATTGGAGATTTCCTTGCTGTTGGAAACAGATGTACTTGTGATGTTATTCACCCTCGAATGCCTTGCATGCATGCCGGAAAGAAACCCGGGAAAGCCTCTGCCTTGGTTAGGCGTGAGCTTGTCTCCGGTCTCCGTCGGGACGACTATGTCCGGTATGGCATGGTGAGGAATAATGAGTGGTGATTTTGTTGGTTGGAATATATATTGGTTACACATATCATGCAGGGAATTCATAAACCTCCTGAGTCGACCGTAGATCGAGTCTTGTTCGATAACCCCATACTTGTTTCAGATTACCACTCGTCCTGCCGCAGGTAGGGTACAGTTCAGTAAGTTGTCAACCCCTTTCTTGGCACACACCGTACAGAGGGGCCATGGTGGAAGATACCGGCTGCATCCGGTAGGCATGCCACCTGGTCCGGGGGCATGGGTGTTTCCGGTTGGGACCGAGAGGGGGGCACCCCTTAGAGCGCGCGATATAAATTTGATCCCATGCTACGCGAGGTTGTAGCTTCACCACTTAGAGTTTTGCTTGGCCGGTGTCGTGGGTGATTCCTGCACACCGGTATGTTAAGCTGGTGTGTGCAAGTCGTGTGTTTTCAATTAAAAGACCAAGACGGAATTAGTCCCGATGGACTAAAGGAATCCGTTAATCGTGGGTAAAGAGTACACCCTCTGCAGAGATTAAATCTATTCAAATAGCCGTGTCCATGGTTAAGGATTACAGTCTGGGTCGGGTCAAGTGTCGGTCTTAGTGTCGGTCTTCGGAGGAGAAACTACTAAACCAGAACATGGATCATGACGTGTGACATATGATGATTATGATTGTTATTATGGACTAACCCCTTTATATTATTTGAAGTATTGAGTATCCCTAGGAAGGTTCTACCTCCTGGATATTCACTATGACTGTAATTGCTTTATAAGCCCTGTATGTGGTGTCGCACAGACGCCCGACTGTGGCATGCTTGTTATTTATTTACTTTATAAGCCCTTTATGTGGTGTCGCGCAGATGCCCGACTGTGGCATGCTTGTTATTTATTTACCTTATAAGCCCTTTATGTGGTGTCGCATAGACGCCCGACTGTGGCATGCTTGTTATTTATTTCCCCTTATAAGCCCTTTATGTGGTGTCGCTTAGACGCCCGACTGAGGCATGCTTCATATCCTGATCCTTTCGAGGCGTCGCTCCAGACACCCGATCGGTGCATTTTTATTTCTACTACATTATTGTATATTCATGTTGCATATAAATAACCTGCTTGCATGCATCAGAAATTTTAATTTATGACTGACGATGTGATCATAGAATATTTCAGTGCATGATTATCATTTATATTATACCCGTGTTCATAATGTTTGCGAGTACATTCAAAGTACTCACTGGCTTGTTCCTGGCTATTGTCTTGGCCAGATTTCTTGCATGGAGAGGAGCGTTGCGATGACCGCCCCGGAACCTAAGCAATGGTGACAGCAGCCTCGCGAAGATAGGAGTTATCCTGGTCAGCTGTTCCTATGGGAAATGGAGTCCCATAGACACTGAGGATCCACAAACCGCTTCCGCCATCAACCACTAGAAAGCAATTGTTGTACTCATAGGCCAGAATGGTCTCGTACTACATATTTTGTATTTTGCTTGGAATTTATGTATCAAGTTGGTGCCTCATCAGCTAACAGTAATCCTGGGGCTGGTGAGCAGAATGGCCATTTTCTGAAAATTACTACCCGGAAAACCGGTCGTGACAAGCTGAAGGGTGGCACCGGGGAGCCTTCCCCTGGCAGAGGACCAGTGGTCGCCGAGGGCGCCGCTGGCATCCCCTTTCCTCCCTTTGTGCCGTCCTGGCTGCCGGTCAGCTCAAAGGTGGTCGAGGGTGGCGCAAGGCGGGGCCTCATCTGGCGATATGAAGAAGGCCCAGTGCCTGTGAAGATCGCCGCCCATGACACTCTCACGTAATAATGAATGGGAATGTACACGCCCCGGAGTCTCAGGGATGCCGGCCTCAGGCCCTGGGGCTCCCTCCAATGCCTAGTGGCAGCACTTAGCTCCGCGCTGGTGAGAAGACAAGAAGACTAGACTAGGTGCCGGATGCGGCCAGTTGCTTTGGATCTCTTTTCTATAGCCTTGCCTCTTGGATTTGGATTTAAGTTGAAGTCGAGCTTTTGTCGATGCGTGCGAGGGGTGAATTTTCTCGTTCAAGCGATTTCTTGGCATCTGTTTCTTGCCTTGTTCTGGAGCTCACGCTCGCCGCCTCCCCCTCGTGGGCCCCTCGCGAGCGGGGCTGGGCACAACACGCGCGCCACGCGCGCCGATTGACGCAGGAACGTCGCGAGGCCCACTCGGGCGAGACAGCAGACACTTCAGGAGACCCGTGGCGGCTCTCGACCTGACAATCCGATTCAAGGCTTGCCCCAGCTAAGGGTGAAGTAGTAAAGGAACAAGGAATTAGACGGATATGTCGCTTGCCGTGTCCTCCACATCATCTTCGGGCGTGACGCTCGCGTCGCTGTCATCATCGTTGGCGCCGCCGCCGCCGTCACCAGCACCGGCATCCCCATCATCCACCACGTCGCCTCCGTCTGCGGCGACCACTGATACATCTCCAACGTATCTATAATTTTTTATTATTCCATGCTATTATATTACCCATTTTGGATCTTTATGGGCTTTATTTTACACATTTATATCATTTTTGGGACTAACCTATTAACCGGAGACCCAACCCATATTGCTGTTTTTTTGCCTATTTCAGTACTTCCAAGAAAAGGAATATCAAACGGAGTCCAAACGGAATGAAACCTTCGGGAGCGTGATTTTTGGAACGAACGTGATCCAGAGGACTTGGAGTGCAAGTCAAGAAGCTTCCGAGGAAGCCACGAGATAGGAGGGCCCCCCCCCCAATAGGGCACACCCCCTGTCTCGTGGGCCCCTCGGGCGGCCACCGACGTACTTCTTCCTCCTATATATACCTACGTACCTCGAAAACATCCAGGGGCACCACGAAACACAATTTCCACCGCCATAACCTTCTATATTCGCGAGATCCCATCTTGGAGCCTTCACCGGCACTCTGCCGGAAGGGGGATCAACCATGGAGGGCTTCTACATCAACACGATAGCCCCTCCGATGAGTCGTGAGTAGTTTACCACAGACCTACGGGTCCATAGTTATTAGCTAGATGGCTTTTTCTCTCTTTTTGGATCTCGATACAATGTTCCCCCTCTCTTGTGGAGATCTATTCGATGTAATCTCTTTTTGTGGTGTGTTTGTCGAGATCCGATGAATTGTGGGTTTATGATCAAGTTTATCTATGAATAATATTTGAATCTTCTCTGAATTCTTTTATGTATGATTAAGTTATCTTTGCAAGTTTCTTCGAATTATCAGTTTAGTTTGGCCTACTAGATTGGTTTTTCTTGCCATAGGAGAAGTGCTTAGCTTTGGGTTCAATCTTGCGGTGTCCTTACCCAAAGGATGTAAAGGGTTGCAAGGCACGTATTGTATTGTTTCCATCGAGGATAACAAGATGGGGTTTATATCATATTGCATGAGTTTATCCCTCTACATCATGTCATCTTTCTTAATGTGTTACTCTGTTCTTTTGAACTTAATACTCTAGATGCTTGCTGGATAGCGGTCGATGTGTGGAGTAATAGTAGTAGATGCAGGCAGGAGTCGGTCTACTTGTTATGGACGTGATGCATATATACTTGATCATGCGTAGATAATCTCATAACTATGCGCTTTTCTATCAATTGCTCGACAGTAATTTGTTCACCCACTGTAATACTTATGCTATCTTGAGAGAAGCCACTAGTGAAACCTATGGCCCCCGGTTCTATCTCTTATCATATTTGCTTTCAATCTACTTTTACTTGCATCTTTACTTTTTGCATTTATATTATAAAATACCAAAAATATATTTATCTTATCATACTATCTTTATTAGATCTCTCTTTTGCAAGTGGCCGTGAAGAGATTGACAACCCCTTTATTGCGTTGGTTGCGAGTTCTCCGTTGGTTTGTGTAGGTGCGTTGGACTTTTGAGGAGCCTCCTACTGGATTGATACCTTGGTTCTCAAAAACTGAGGGAAATACTTATGCTACACTTGCTGCATCACCCTCTCCTCTTCGAGGAAAACCAACGCAAGCTCAAGACGTAGCAAGAAGGATTTCTGGCGCCCGTTCTTTGGGAGGTCTTCGCTCAAGTCAAGACATACCAAGTACCCATCACAAACCCATCTCCCTTGCATTTACATTATTTGCCATTTGCCTCTCATTTTCCTCTCCCCCACTTCACCCTTGTCGTTTTATTCGCCCTCTCTTTCCCAATCTCCTCCTCTATCTCCACTTGCCTTCTTTTGTGTGCTTGTTTGATTGTTTGACCTTATGGCTGCGCCTAAGGGTCCTGACCACCTTCTCATAAGGATGGATGAGATTGAATCAAATATTAGAAGCTTTACGAATTTGCAATTTGAACATAATAATTTCTTTAGAAAAGAGCTTAAGGAACAAAAAAGTTTTTTGGGGTTTATGAACAAAGAGCTTGATGACATGAATAAAGAATTCTATGGTGTTAACGCTCAAATTGCCCGTCTTGAAAATGATATAGCCAAAATTTCTGACAAGCAAGCCACTTTAGTCAATAAGATGGCCGCTAAACCAGAAAAATTACATGAAAATAATGATGAGGATCTTAAAGTTATTGATGCGTCTCCGATTAGATCTATGTTTTGCAATATGAATTTTGATGATTATGGGACTGATGATGAATCAACTTTGCCTAGAAGGTGTCCCAAGAATTCGGAGTCTTTAGATCTTAATGTTAAATTTGGTAAAAGTGAGATTGGAGAATCCTCAACTTCTAATAATGTTGAACTCACTATCTCGGATTTCAAGGAATTTAATTATGATAATTGCTCTATAAAAGGTTGTATTTCCTTGTTGCAAGCCGTTGTTAATTCTCCTCATGCTTATAGTCAAAACAAAGCCTTTACCAAACATATTGTTGATGCCTTGATGCAATCTTATGATGAGAAACTTAATTTGGAAGTTTCTATACCTAGAAAACTTAATGATGAGTGGGAACCTACTATAAAGATTAGAATTAAAGATTATGAGTGTTTTTCTTTGTGTGATTTGGCTGCTAGTGTTTCCATGATTCCGAAAACTTTATGTGATATCCTAGGTTTCCATGATCTTGATGTTGTTCTTTAAATTTGCACCTTGCGGATTCCACTATTAAAAAGCCTATGGGAAGGATCAATGATGTTCTTATTGTTGAAAATAGAAATTTGGTGCCCGTAGATATTATCGTTCTTTATATAGATTGCAATCTTTCTTGCCCTATTATTCTTGGTAGACCTTTGCTTAGAACGATTGGTGCGATTATTGATATGAAGGAAGGGAATATTAGATTCCAATTTGTCAGGACCCCGATTCCAAGTCACATCGATCTAGCCAGTAACACCTCATATCACTTTGCGGCCTCACCCACGGTATTCCCACGGGTGTCGCCTTACCATGGCCCGGGACCGTTTGCGCCTTTTGGCTCACGTATATGATAGTGTCGCTAGCATCCATATGACAGAGAACCCGGGCTGACATGGCTAGTCGTGAACCCAAAGCGGCACTAACCCATGGGGACGGACATACATGAATCAACCTCGAGCATGTCGATTGGCGTGTGAATCCGGGCTGTAGCACTGGGCTAACAGGACTCCGGGAACCCGGGCCGTAGCAGGCTAGGCAGGACTTCGGATGTCACCGCGTGACATTTCCCCGTAGGGACAGACACAGGAACGAAGTGAAAAACATGCCGGCCAGTCAAGTGTTCTGGAGCAGTAGTGCTGGGCTAGCAGGACCCCGGTGAATCGGCTGTAGCGGACTACTATGGCTCATGGAAGCACTAGACTACATTTCCCCATAAGAGAGGCTGCCAAGGATAAACAACTAGATTGTCGGATCCCACACATACCAAACATTTCAATCATACACACAATATGCTCGATATGTGTAAATACAACATGGCATCACAACATAACTCTACGACTCAAATAATTATTCATTAGGCTACGAGGAGCGAGATATTACAAACATGGGTCTCATGACCCAACACTCAGAGCATACAAGTCAAAGCACAAGCGGAAGCTTAACATGTCCGAAATGCAGACATCTACAAATGAAAAAGGCTTAGGAGCCCGACTATCTACCAGATCTGCCGAGGGCACAAGATCGTAGCTGAGGTAACAAGATAAACGTCAAGTCCACGCTGAACTACTAGCGAGACCGAAGTCTCTCTGCAAAAACATAAAATAGGCAAACGTGAGTACAAATGTACCCAGCAAGACTTACATCAGAACTAACTACATATGCATCGGTATCAACAAAGGGGGTGGTGGAGTTTAACAGTAGAAGCCAGCTTTGCCTCGATGGCTATCCTGAACTACGACTGCAAGTAACTATTTTGAGGTGGTGCACACGAGTCCACATATTCACCATATCAATACACCACTATGGATCCGCTCCCGTCTCCCTACGAGAACGCCATCCATAGCACTCACGCTTATCTTGCGCATTTTACAGTATCCACTTTCACTTGTTTATGAACTGTTATAGGCATCCTAGAAGTCCTTTACCGCGGACACGGCTATTCGAATAGATCATTTATAACCCTACAGGGGTGTACTTCTTCACACATGTTTCCACCACTTAGCGTCTGCACACGACATGTGCTCGGCAGACTTTAAGCGAAAGCTGACGTGGGTGTAGACCACGACCTGACTAACCACACAAGTCTCTAGTCTAGGTTTATCGCCTATTCGGGTTCCATCCGCGAGGAGATCCGGCCAGAGTTTCGCTCACAGCCCGAAACAATGTGTGCAGGGTTCCCGAGACACCTAACGGGCGCCCGGTACACCGTGCCACGGCGTATCTACCGCATCATAGCCCACCCCTAGGGTCAGCGCTACGCACGGCCTCCAACACATATCCTACAAACACCAGAAACTAGTTGCAACTCCTGGACAGATGACAAGGGCGGTTAATAAGTCGAGCGGGGTCATATTTCAGGGCCCAACTTGTGGTAGTAGCTATTCATGGATCACAAACACAGAACTCAGTTCTTAAGGACGGTTTCAATGCGACAACCCACCATGTACTCCTACATGGCCTCTCGCCGCTACCTTTGCCAAATCTTATTCACACACTTAGCTCACACACAGTAGGACATGTTTACACACCTCCGATTCATCCCCGATGAATCAGACCTGACTCAACTCTAAACAGTAGCAGGCATGACATACAAGCATGAATGAGTAGGCACAACAGGGCTCAAACAACTCCTACTCATGCTACTGGGTTTCATCTAGTTACTGTGGCAATGACAGGTCATGCAGAGGATAAAGGGGTTCATCTACCGCAGCAAGTAACAGACGAATCATTGTTGTCCTAATGCAGTAAAAGAGAGCAGGAGCGAGAGAGTGGGATTGTATCGGAATGAACAAGGGGGTTTTGCTTTCCTGGCACTTCTGGGGATGATATAACTCTTCATCAGTGTCATCAAACTCATCGTCGAAACCACGTCTATCGAGAGGGGATAACTTCCGGCAATAAAGAAGGAAACACAATCAATGCAATGCACAATATGATGCATGATCATGACATGTAAATATGCTGTGTGTTGGGCTAATGCAACTAAAACCAGGGTTGTTTGAGCTTATTTGAATCAAAGGTTCAAATACAAGCCTAAACTATGAACTCATATAAGTGCATTACCATGTTTCATCTAAACAGCAAGGTTAGGTTGCTCTAACATGCGTGAAACAAGTACAGATGGATAGATTGGATTTTTCTGATCATTTTTCATATATAATTTGTTCGATTTGGATTGCGCTTGATTTTCTATGATTTTTAGAAGTTTTGGCTATTTTCTGGAATTTCCTGTATAAGAATAAATCCAGAAAGAGTTATCACACAAGATCAAGGCCGTGGTGACGACAATGTCAACGGACCGGTCCAGTCAAACCGACCAAAGGTCCCACGTCTCAGTGTAATTAGTTTAACTAAATTTAATTAGTACTAACCCTAGATTAATTAGCCGGCTGGGTCCCACCTGCCATTGACCCAGGGGTCAAACTGGGCCCACCCGTGGTCAAACAGGGTCAGCGTAGTCAAACTCGCCGGCGTTTAGCCGCCGGCGAGGCCAGACGCGGCGGCGCGGTGCGGGTTACGTACTCCGGTGACCAAAAGGGCGGTGGAGCACATCTACGTGATGCTGGAGGCGAGCCGCATCCAGTGGTGGTGGTGGTTTGGCTTGTAGTCGCCGGAAACGACGTCGGCGACGAGTTTGGCGGCGGCCGGAGGTCGGACAAGCTCGGACTCGTCGCTAGGGAGCACGGCGAGGCGCGTGGGGTGGTACGTTGAGCTCCAGGGGGTGCAGTAGGGCTAGTGGACAAGGTGGCGCGGCCGTGGCATTGTCGGAGCCTCGTCGGCGACGAGCTCCACGGTGGCGTGTACGGGTGAGCTACATGCAGTCGCTACGGAGCTCGAGAGAGAGAACAGAGAGGATAGAGAGGTATCTAGGCTCACGGTGGTTGCGACGGAATTGACGGCGAGGTCGGGGATGGCCTGCTGCGACGGTGACTGCGAAGGGGATCTCCGGCGGTGGCGGAGTCGGGCGAGGTCGAAGCAGTGGCTTCGGAGCACGCGAGCGCTCGGGGTTCGGCCTGCTCGACAAAGAGGAGGTGGCGGAGCTCATGGACACGGTCGGGCGGCGCATGGACGACGGTGGCTACGGCTACGGCGGCGGGACGACAGCGGTTGCTTCGGCCATGGCGGAGGGGAGCGAGGGAGAGAGGCAGGGGAGAGTGGACATGTACAGGGGGTCGGGGGTGCGACGTGGAGGTCGCCCATCGGCCAATGGCAACAAGCAGGCGCCGGTGGCGCTGCGGCTTCAGCTCGTCGGCGTCACCTCCCTACCTACTCAAGCGGGTACGAAGCTGGTCGGGCACGGGCCAAGATGCTGGGCCGCCAGGTGGGCCGGGGCATGGGTTTGGCCAGGTAAGAGGATTTTTCATTTGTTTCTGTTTTATTTTTATTTTTGTATGTCTTTTGCATTTGCAAAAATACTTAGGCAACTCCGAAAATCACCAAACTGCACATGGCCACTACTTGGAATATATCCAGCATGGAACATTTTAGTTTGGGGTTATTTGAGCCTTTGAAATATTTTATATAATATAAATGCCCAAACTCAAATAACTAAAGATTTAATCCAGTGACCTTAGAGTGACCTAGAAATTTGTGCATCACTTTTGACAGTGGTTTAAGACCAAGGCAGAGGTGATGAACATTTTAGAAGGGCATTTCAGGTTCATTGAAAATGTTTTTATGTTGAACCTATTTGATTTGATCTGGTGCTAGGGTTTGATCAATCCCCATTTCAAATTCAAAAGAATTTAACCATGATACAACACTCTAATGCAAGCACTAAGCATTACCAGAAGTAGGGATGTGACAACTCACCCCCACTAAACAAGAATCTCATCCCGAGATTCAAGACGTGAGGTAAGAAGACAAAGGGGACACGGAACTGACATAGTCTTCATGATCCATTGCATTTCTCGAAGATGTTGATTCATTGCTTCAAATTGATCTTGACGTCTTGCTTTGAGAACTACATCCAACATGACAACGAGTAAACAGGAAGAATTTTAGAAGAATCGATCTTCCTGAGGTTCGAGCAACTTAGGATCATCTTAATGATCACAAGATCAACTCATGGAATGAGACATAAAAACATCTCTAGAGCGGAGAGGCAAAACATGCATGAGGAGGGACGGAAGAAACAATTTTACGAGGGTTTCAAAGTAGCGAGGGAAATTGTCATGACTCCATAACGGGGCACCTTAGGGAAGGTGGCAGGTAGAATTATTCCCTTAAGTGGCAAAAAGAATTACTTTTGATACATAGATCATTGAAAATCTTCATACCAGCCCAAGGCAATTTGCAATCGATTACTTGAAGGAGCTCGGAAGAATGGCATATTCCGACTAGAATGGATGATGTGGACTACCTTGTTGAAGACAAAGCAATGGATGATTTTGCTTATCATCAGAAATGGATGGGACCCATGATAGGACCACTTTGGAAGATGATCTTGGAGAGCAACTGCTAAGAGGGGCAGCCCATGGAAAATTGGCACGATGGTGTGCAAGCTACGAACAAAATGCAAATGTTGGAATGTTCCAACCATCATATCTGCCTGAGATTCAGATCTGGTTAGTAACAGGATACTTCAGGCAACATGTCCGAAAAGGAAAAGTTGCAACACAAATCGACGAGATGATATTGCGAGTTTCTCGGGAGATGAACTACGATAGCAAGCTCCAAAACATGAGCTGGTTCTGCTACAAACTTGTGAACACGCTGTCCAAGACAAGCATGACCACGTAGTAGGCTTATAACAAAACACTACCAAGTTCAAGTGGGGAACCATCTTCGAGGATATTGGAATCTTGTGCATGAACTAGTATTCGCACAACAACTCCTTTTCCTCGAACAAACCAATCAGTGGCTTGATGTGCTAGGAAATTCATATGGAATGAAGATGATAAGTCTATCAGACCATAGGATACTTCGCACATGCATGACTGACTTGGGATGATTCCAGAGGAAGCAAAAACAAACTTTCTCGAACTCACGGCGGCAACTTGCACCAAATGCACATGAATTCGAGGAAGTCACTTCTTCCATACAAGCATAAGCTTCATGAACGGAACACGAAGGCATTGCTTACAAAAGTTTCCAACACTAACTTGATGTTCAACATGAATCATGGAGGAGACAAGATGTCACGATGGGCTCAACAAAGAACTCATCGGAATTTCCATATCACTGGATTTCCACCATCAAGTGAACAATGTGATAGTATTGGTCAGACCAAAAGATGTAATGGTGTATGCTCGAGGGATCAACCACGAGTAGGACAACATTATGAACATCGTTGGTTCTGATTTGACTTGACGATAGCCCATACCCAAGTCAAAGTTTTGACAAGGCAATAGATCCAGCAACTGATCACGAGGACCAATCGATGGAGATATCATCTTTCTTCAACTTACACTCAAAAACACTAGTAGAAAAAGGGCCTATTTTCTTGGTTGGTAAGGGCCTTTAGTCCCAGTTGGTGAACCGGGACTAAAGGGTCGGTACTAATGCCTCCCCCCTATAGTCCCGGTTCAATCCAGAACCGGGACTAAAGGCCGCGGCCACGTGGAGCTCCACCTTTAGTCCCGGTTGGTAACACCAACCGGGACTAAAGGAAATTTGAGGATTTTTTTTGAAATTTTTTTTTGAAATTTTTTTGAAATTTTTTTTGAAATTTTTTTCATTTTCAAATTTCTGAATTATTTTAACCTCTAATCTCTAATCAGCACCCCTCATCACTACTCAATTTATTCTCTAATCTCTAATCACCCCTCATCATTCCAAATCATCTAACTTCTCGAACGGTCACCCATCCTCCCACTCCCCCAGCCTGAGCACGCTTAACTTCTGGGTTCTATTTTCCCTCGTTTCCAAGTCGCACTTGTTGTTTTCCTGACAATAGTAAGATGTCAATCCTATTAACCCTCAGGAATTTTGCTTGAGCATGAAGTGACACATTTCACTGTTTGAGTTTGAAACTATTGTTTTAAAAAACAATATTTATTTAGAAAACAATAGTTATTTTGAATAATTAGTTTGACCATAGTTTGACCACGCTTGACCAGATTTGACCAAAATTCAAAATAACTGAAATAATTATTTAGTAACACTAATATTCTAGAATAATTAGTTTGACCATTGTTTGACCATAGTTTGACCATAGTTTGACCACAGTTTGACCAGATATGACCAAAATTCAAAATAACTGAAATTATTATTTAGTAACACTAATATTCTAGAATAATTAGTTTGACCATTGTTTGACCACAGTTTGAAATTTTTTCGATTTTTTCCACTCTAGATCTTAAAAGCCCTGTAACTTTTTTCTGTTAGGTTTTTGAGGATTTTGAAAATGTTTAACGGGGTTCCCCCGGTTAAATTTGGATGTAACTTTTCGAGTAGATGATTTTTCATATAAAAAACTTTTTCATCCGAGTTAGTATGCAAAAGTTATGCCCATATTTACAAATTCCAGAGAGATTTTTCAAATAAATTCGAAACTCACATTTGCAAATTTTCCCAACAACTAGACCACATATCACATGGGAAACTTGTTTTCTTTTATTTTTTTGACATTTCCATCATTTTCTTTTATTTTTTTGAAAACTGAAAAGGCAATCCACGGGGTGAGTTCGAAAATGGGACCTTTAGTACCGGTTCGTGGCACGAACCGGGACTAAAGGTCTCAACCCCATTAGTCCCGGTTCGTGCCTCAAACCGGGACTATAGGTCAAATCCTTACTCCCGGTTTGAGGCATGAACCGGGACGAATGGGCATCGCACCCTTTAGTCCCGGTTTGAGGCACAAACCGGGACTATAGGGCAAAGGTGAACCGGGACTAATGCCTTAGCCACACGAACCGGGATAAATGCTCACATTAGTCCCGCTTTGTGATTGAACCGGGACTAATGTGAATATTGGCCCGGAACCATAGCCATGTTTTCTACTAGTGAAAGGATATCCCTTAAAATGAACCAGGTCAAATGAAGCTTTTATCTTCCAACTCTCCAATTTATTGTTTAGCTTATCCAACTAGTTCAGGGGTATCCAACACAGATCCTTGGAGAAAGGGTGGTTTATGGAAAACCAACTTGATCACGAACCCAACATATATAGCGGTCAGGTGACAACCTGGTAATACTTCCGAGAAGATATTCGGAAAATCACGAACCACCGATATGTTATTAAGCTCGAGAACAATCTTGCTTTTTAGGGCAAGAAGATATGATAAAAAGAGCGAGGGATTGACATAATCCTAACTTATTGATCGGAGAGTGCACCGGAATTAAGGACTAGGTAGCACGATCAACCTTAGGATGGGGATTCAATAACCAACATGCTAAGGATGAAATTATCGTCCTTTAGCTACCAAGCAACAAGGTTGCTAGGAGTATTGATTTCACACATCATGATTCACTTGTCGGCATTCCAGTTGCGACAATAGAGAACCGAGGAATAGGTAATGATGGCGAGAAGTATCACTGTATCAAGAGTTCATAAGATGGTGTGCAATTCCCATGACAATCTTAATATAAAGATGGTAATACTCCAAGGTAGAACAAAGCAAACGCTGGATTAGCAGTCTGATCCGCGGAGTACGACCCAATCCTGGATATTGATGAGGTGCTGGAGTTTGTTTCTCCTAGTCATTCCGGAATAGGATGACTTAACGGACCAGAAGAGTAATAGGCATCGATGAACTAATGCACGCATACTCTTGACTATCAATAGATAGACGAGGGTCAGAAGACAACTAAAGAGGAACAACTCAAGGAACATATAACTTTCTGAGTTGTGGATGCATAGATTAGAATGTCGAACCAAGTTCAACATTTCTTCCGGATAACCCATGCAGAAAGGTGGAACTGGTAGAGTAACAACGTAGAATTGAGAACCCGTCAAGAGCACTATGGTGGCGATCTTCCGGTTCAACGAGGAACTTCTGCCATAAACAGTTCATGGTAATTGGAAGAAGGATTTACCACGGACCTTGAGGACTATCGCAATGGTTACTAATATCCTAAGGAACTAGAAAACACTATCAACATGAAGTAAGTAGGGTGAATTTCGGGTTAAAAACCCAGGAGTAGAATACCTACTACTAAATGGCATCATAGGATGCTTTCGAGAATAATGGCCAGAATCATCACAATGGGAACGCAAAACATGGTTCGATTACTAGGTGGCACTCTAAGACACCTAGGGTCATGATAATAACTCCAACATATATGTGAAGGCAATGAAGTACCTCAACACACTAGTTAGTGTGGTTGATCTGGCACAAGGAACTTCGCAATGGTAAGAAAGGATTTGCAAATGCTTCAGACTATTTAGAAATCTGGGATGACTCGGACAGCATAACGGCTGTAAATGCTCAAAAATATTTGAGACATCCTGCAAAATAGTGGCATGACCACTCAACATCTCAATATCAAGGTTCTGAGACCGGCTATGAACATACGGAAGTAGTAAAAACTGAACTGAGATTTGAAACTATCAATTCTATAAGTCTATGGATTAGTAACACGTCATCCTGATAGATAGATGAGAAGGCCTAGTTCTTAATCCCCGTAGAAAAGATGAGGCTGACTCAGATCAGAAGGCCCTGAGGTATAAGGAGTAAAAAGAGCCTTACGTTCCCTCCCCCAATCAATTCCCCTACATATAACTAAAGCATTTCTAGACTCAACTTCGACCAGTTTGGCTTGGTAATCCTATAGGCAGTCAGGCTCTGATACCAAAGATGTCAGGACCCCGATTCCAAGTCACATCGATCTAGCCGGTAACACCTCATATCACTTTGCGGCCTCACGCACGGTATTCCCATGGGTGTCGCCTTACCATGGCCCGGGACCGTTTGCGCCTTTTGGCTCACGTATATGATAGTGTCGCTAGCATCCATATGACAGAGAACCCGGGCCGACATGGCTAGTTGTGAACCCAAAGCGGCACTAACCCATGGGGACAAGCATACGTGAATCAACCTCGAGCATGTCGGTCAGCAGCTTGTGAATCCGGGCTGTAGCACTGGGCTAACAAGACTCCGGTAACCCGGGCCGTAGCAGGCTAGGCAGGACTCCGGATGTCACCGCGTGACATTTCCCCGTAGGGACAGACACAGGAATGAAGTGAAACACATGTCGGCCAGTCAAGTGTTCCGGAGCAGTAGTGCTGGGCTAGCAGGACTCCGGTGAACCGGGCTGTAGCGGAATACTATGGCTCATGGAAGCACTAGACTACATTTCCCCATAAGAGAGGCTGCCAAGGATAAACAACTAGATTGTCGGATCCCACACATACCAAGCATTTCAATCATACACACAATATGCTCGATATGTGTAAATACAACATGGCATCACAACATAACTCTACGACTCAAGTACTTATTCATTAGGCTCCGAGGAGCGAGATATTACAAACATGGGTCTCATGACCCAACACTCAGAGCATACAAGTCAAAGCACAAGCGGAAGCTTAACATGTCTGAGTACAGACATCTACAAATGAAAAAGGCTTAGGAGCCTGACTATCTACCAGATCCTGCCGAGGGCACAAGATCGTAGCTGAGGTAACAAGCTAAACGTCGAAGTCCACGCGGAACTACTAGCGAGACCGAAGTTTCTCTGCAAAAACATAAAATAGGCAAACATGAGTACAAATGTACCCAGCAAGACTTACATCAGAACTAACTACATATGCATTGGTACCAACAAAGGGGGTGGTGGAGTTTAACAACAGCAAGCCAGCTTTGACTCGGTGGCTATCCTGAACTACGACTGCAAGTAACTCTTTTGAGGTGGTGCACACGAGTCCACATATTCACCATATCAATACACCTCTATGGATCGACTCCTGTCTCCCTACGAGAACGCCATCCATAGCACTCATGCTTATCTTGCGCATTTTAGAGTATCCACTTTCACTTGTCTATGAACTGTTAAAGGCAACCCAGAAGTCCTTTACCGCGGACACGGCTATTCAAATAGATCATTTATAACCATGCAGGCGTGTACTTCTTCACACATGTTTCCACCACTTAGCGTCTGCACACGACATGTGCTCGGCAGACTTCAAGCGAATGCCGACGTGGGTGTAGACCACGACCTGACTAACCACACAAGTCTCTAGTCCAGGTTTATCGCCTATTCGGGTTCCATCCGCGAGGAGATCCGGCCGGAGTTTCGCTCACAACCCCAAACGATGTGTGTACGGTTCCCGAGACACCTAACGGGCGCCCGGTACACTGTGCCACGGTGTATCTACCGCATCATAGCCCACCCCTAGGTCAGCGTTACGCACGGCCTCCAACACATAACCTGCAAACACCAGAAACTAGTTGCAACTCCTGGACAGAGGACAAGGGTGGTTAATAAGTCGAGCGGGGTCATATTTCAGGGCCCAACGTGTGGTAGTAGTTGTTCATGGATCACAAACACAGAACTCAGTTCCTGAGGACGGTTTCAATGAGACAACCCACCATGTACTCCTACATGGCCTCTCACTGCTACCTTTGCCAAATCGTATTCACACACTTAGCTCACACACAGTAGGACATGTTTACACACCTCTGATTCATCCCCGATGAATCAGACCTGACTCGACTCTAAGCAGTAGCAGGCATGACAAACAAAGCATGAATGAGTAGGCACAACAGGGCTCTAACAACTCCTATCATGCTAGTGGGTTTCATCTAGTTACTGTGGCAATGACAGGTCATGTAGAGGATAAAGGGGTTCAGCTACCGCAACAAGTAACAGATGAATCGTTGTTGTCCTAATGCAGTAAAACAGAGCAGGAGCAAGAGAGTGGGATTGTATCGGAATGAACAAGGGGGTTTTTCTTGCCTGGCACTTCTGAAGATGATATAACTCTTCATCGGTGTCATCGAACTCATCGTCGAAACCACGTCTATAGAGAGGGGACAACTTCCGGCAATAAAGAAGGAAACACAATCAATGCAATGCACAATATGATGCATGATCATGACATGTCAATATGTTGTGTGTTGGGCTAATGCAACTAAAACCAGGGTGGTTTGAGCTTATTTGAATCAAAGATTCGAATACAAGCCTAAACTATGAACTCATATAAGTGCATTATCATGTTTCATCTAAAAAGCAAGGTTAGGTTGCTCTAACATGCATGAAACCAGTACAGATGGATAGATTGGATTTTTCTGATCATTTTTCATATATAATTTGTTTGATTTGGAGCTACGGTTGATTTTCTATGATTTTTAGAAGTTTTGGCTATTTTCTGGAATTTCCTGTATAAGAATAAATCCAGAAAGAGTTACTACGTCAGAACCGCGTAAGGGTGACGTCAGCGGTCAATGGGGCCGGTCCAGGTCAAACTGACCAGTGGGTCCCATGTGTCAGTGTAATTAGTTTAACTAAATTTAATTCGTACTAACCCTAGATTAATTAGCCGGCTGGGTCCCACCTGTCATTGACCTAGGGGGTCAAACTGGGCCCACCCGTGGTCAAACAGGGTCAGCAGGGTCAAACTAATTACACTGACAACTCCTACTCATGCTAGTGTCTGGCCTCGCGGGCACCCGCGAGGCCAGACGCGGCGGTGCGGTGCGGGTTTCGTACTCCGGCGACCAAAAGGGCGGCGGAGCACATCTACGTGATGCTGGAGGCGAGCCGCATCCAGTGGTGGTGGTGGTTGGGCTTGGAGTCGCCGAAAACGACGCCGGCGACGAGTTTGGCGGCGGCCGGAGCTCGGACGAGCTCAGACTCGTCGTTAGGGAGCACGAAGAGGCGCGTGGAGTGGTGCGTTGAGCTCCTAGGGGTGCAGTAGGGCTAGTGGACAAGGTGGCGCGCCCATGGCATGGTCGGAGCCTCGTCGACGATGAGCTCCACGGTGGCGCGTGCGGGTGAGCTACGTGCAGTCGCTACGGGGCGCGAGAGGGAGAACGGAGAGGATAGAGAGGTAGCTAGGCTCACGGCGGTTGCGACGGAGTTGACGGCGAGATCGGGAACGGCCTGCTGCGACGGTGACTGTGAAGGGGATCTTCGGCGGAGGCGGAGTCGGGCAGGGTCGATGCAGTGGCTTCGGAGCACGCGAGCGCTCGGGGCTCGGCCTGCTCGACGGAGAGGAGGGTGGCGGAGCTCGTGGACACGGTCGGGCGGCGCGTGGACGACGGTGGCTACGGCTACGGCGGCGGGACGGCGGCGGTTGCTTCGGCCATGGCGGAGGGGAGCGAGGGAGAGGCAGGGGGGGGATGGGCGTGTCCAGGGGTCGGGCGCGACGTGGAGGTCGCCCAGCCCGTCCAGCGGCGCAGCGGCAAGCAGGTGGCGTCGTGGCGAGCTCGCGCTCACCAGCGTCACGTCCTCGCCTCAAGGGGACGGCAATGGTCGGGCACGGCCAAGATAAAGGTTGGGCCGCCAGTGGGCGGGCATGGGTTTGGCTGTAAGAGGATTTTCATTTGTTTCTGTTTTATTTTTATTTTTGTATGTTTTTGCATTTCTAAAAATACTTAGGCAACTCCGAAAATCACCAAACTGCACATGGCCACTACTTGGAATATATCCAAAGATGGAACATTTTAGTCTGGGGTTATTTGAGCATTTGAAATATTTTATATAATTTAAATGTCCAAACTCAAATAACTAAAGATTTAATCCAGTGACCTTAGAGTGACCTAGAAATTTGTGCATCACTTTTGACAGTGGTTTAAGACCAAGTCAGAGGAGATGAACATTTTAGAAGGGCATTTCAGGTTCATTGAAAATGTTTTTTATGTTGAACCTATTTGATTTGATCTGGTGCTAGGGTTTGATCAATCCCCATTTCAAATTCAAAAGAATTTAAACATGATGCAGCACTCTAATGCAAGCACTAAGCATTACCAGAACCAGGGATGTGACCCAATTTCCATTAAAGAAAGGCATGGAGCACTTTCCAAGAAAGAAAGTCAAATTACCTTATGAATCTATCATGTGTGCTACTTATGAGTTTAGTGCCAAAGATGGCACTCGTTAGATCTATCCTTGCTTTTATGCCTAGCTAGGGGCGTTAAACGATAGCGCTAGTTGGGAGGCAACCTAATTTTCATTGTGTTTTTTGTTTTTGCTTCTGTTTAGGAATAAATAATCCATCTACCTTCTGTTTGGATGTGGTTTTATGTTTTAATTAGTGTTTGTGCCAAGTTAAACCTATAGGATCTTCTTGGATGATAGTTATTTGATCTCGCTGTAATTTCCAGACACTTTCGGCTCACGAAAATAATTTTTAAAAATCACCAGAAAGTGATAAAATAGTGATTCCAATTGCTCCTGATCAATAATAAAATTTTATAGGTCGTACTATTTGGGCTGAACTTTTTGAGTTCCAGAAGTTTGCGTTAGTTACAGATTACTACAGACTGTTCTGTTTTTGACAGATTCTGTTTTTCGTGTGTTGTTTGCTTATTTTGATGAATCTATGGCCAATAAAATAGTTTATAATCCATAGAGAAGGTGGAATACAGTAGGTTTAACACCAAATTAAATAAAGAATGAGTTCATTACAATACCTTATGTGGTGGTTTTGTTTTCTTTCACTAACGGAGCTTATAAGATTTTTTGTTGAGTTTTGTGTTGTGAAGTTTTCAAGTTTTGGGTAAAGATTTTATGGACTATGGTATAAAGGGTGGCAAGAGCCTAAGCTTGGGGATGCCCAAGGCACCACAAGATATTCAAGAATAGCCAAAAGCCTAAGCTTGGGGATGCCCCGGGAAGGCATCCCTCTTTAAATCTTCGCTCATTGGTAACTTTACTTGGAGCTATATTTTTATTCACCACATGATAAGTGTTTTGCTTGGAGCGTCGTGTATTATATTAGTCTTTGTTTTTTAGTTTACCACAATCATCCTTGCTGTACACACCTTTTGGGAGAAGCCTATTTGATTATAATTTGCTAGAATACTCTATGAGCTTCACTTATATCTTTTGAGCTTGATAGTTTTTGCTCTAGTGCTTCACTTATATTTTTTAGAGCACGGTGGTGTCTTAATTTTGAAAAAATTGCTAGTCTCTCATGCTTCACTTATATTATTTTGAGAGTCTTTTACAACAGCATGGTATTTGCTATGGTCATAAAGTTGGTCCTAGAACGATGAACATCCAAGTTGGGTATAATAAAAACTATCATAGGAAGTGAATTGGATGCTTTAATCAACTTGATACTTGATAATTGTTTTGAGATATGGAGATAGTGATATTAAAGTCATGCTAGTGGGGTGATTATGAATTTAAAGAATACTTGTGTTGAAGTTAGCAAGTCCCGTAGCATGCACGTATGGTTAAAGTGGTGTAACAAATTTGAAACATGAAGTGTACCTGGCTTCTGCATCCTTATGAGTGGCGGTCGGGGACGAGCGATGGTCTTTTCCTACCAATCTATCCCCCTAGGAGCATGCGCGTAGTACTTGATTTTTTATGACTTCTAAATTTTTGCAATAAGTATATTAGTTCTTTTGACTAATGTTGAGTCCATGGATTATACACACTTTTACCTTTCCGCCTTTGCTAGCCTCTTCGGTACCGTGCATTGCCCTTTCTCACCATGAGAGTTGGTGCAAACTTCGCCGGTGCATCCAAACCACGTGATACGATACGCTCTGTCACACATAAACCTCCCTATATCTTTCTCAAAACAGCCACCATACCTACCTATTATGGCATTTCCATAGCCATTTCGAGATATATTGCCATGCAACTTTCCACCGTTCTGTTTATCATCATCATAATGACATACTTTACTTTTGTCATATTGCCATAGCATGATCATGTAGTTGACATCGTATTTGTGGCAAAGCCACCATGCATTATTTTTCATACATGTCACTTTTGATTCATTGCACCATCCCGGTATACCGCCGGAGGCATTCATATAGAGTCATATCTTGTTCTAGTTTCGAGTTGTAATCCTTATGTTGTAATCAATAGAAGTGTGATGATCATCATTATTAGAGCATCGCCGAATCAAAAAAAAAAGAAAGGCCAAAAAAAGAGAAAGGCCCAAAAAAGAAAATAAATAAAAAGGGCAATGTTACTATCTCTTTTTCCACACTTGTGCTTCAAAGTAGCACCTTGTTCTTCATGTAGTGAGTCTCATATATTGTGCTTCAAAGTAGCACCATGTTTTTCATATAGTGAGTCTCATAAGTTGTCTTTTTCATACTAGTGGGAATTTTTCATTATAGAACTTGGCTTGTATATTCCTAAGATGGGCTTCCTCAAATGCCCTAGGTCTAGTTTTCTTTTGTTGAGCATTTATAGCTCTAGTGCATCCGTTGCATGGCAATCCCTGCTCCTCATGTTGACATCAATTGATGGGCATCTCCATAGCCTATTGATTATCCTCGTCAATATGAGACTTTCTCCTTTTTTGTCTTCTCCACACAATCCCCATCATCATATTCTATTCCACCCATAGTGCTATATCCATGGCTCACGCTCATGTAGTGCATGAATGTTGAAAAAGTTTGAGATTATTTATGTATGAAACAATTGCTTGGCTTGTCATCGCGGGTATAGAAGTTGGGAACATCTTTGTGTGATGAAAATGAAGCATAGCCTAACTATATGATTTTGTAGGGATGAACTTTCTTTTGCCATGCTATTTTGAGAAGACATGATTACTTTGATTAGTATGCTTGAAGTGTTACTATTTCTTTTATCAATATAAACTTTTATTTTGTATTCATTTGGATCTGAACATTCATGCCACAATAAAGAAAATTACATTATGAATTATGCTAGGTAGCATTCCACATAAAAACTTCTCTTTTAATCATTTACCTACTCGAGGACGAGCAATAATTAAGCTTGGGGATGCTTGATACGTCTCCAACGTATCTATAATTTTTGATTGTTCCATGCTATTATATTACCCGTTTTGGATGTTTATGTGCTTTATTTTACACATTTATATCATTTTTGGGACTAACCTACTAACCGGAGGCCCAACCCATATTGCTGTTTTTTTTGCCTATTTAAGTATTTCGAAGAAAAGGAATATCAAACGGAGTCCAAACGGAATGAAACCTTCGGGAGCGTGATTTTTGGAACGAACGTGATCCAAAGGACTTGGAGTGCAAGTCAAGAAGCTTTCGAGGAAGCCACGAGATAGGAGGGCGCGCACCCCCCTATAGGGCGTGCCACCTGTCTTGTGGGCCCCTCAGGCGGCCACCGATGTACTTCTTCCTCCTATATATACCTACGTACCCCCAAAACATCCAGGGGCACCACGAAGCACAATTTCCACCGCCAGAATCCTTCTCAGATCTGCGAGATCCCATCTTGGAGCCTTCACGCACTCTGCCGGAGGGGAATCAACCATGGAGGGCTTCTACATCAACACCATAGCCCCTCCGATGAGTCGTGAGTAGTTTACCACAGACCTACGGGTCCATAGTTATTAGCTAGATGGCTTCTTCTCTCTTTTTGGATCTCAATACAATGTTGCCCCCTCTCTTGTGGAGATCTGTTCGATGTAATGTCTTTTAGCGGTGTGTTTGTCGAGATCTGATGAATTGTGGGTTTATGATCAATTTTATCTATGAATAATATTTGAATCTTCTCTGAATTCTTTTATGTATGATTAAGTTATCTTTGCAAGTCTCTTCGAATTATCAGTTTAGTTTGGCCTACTAGATTGGTTTTTCTTGCCATAGGAGAAGTGCAGCTTTGGGTTCAATCTTGCGGTGTCCTTACCCAGTGACAGAAAGGGTTGCAAGGCACATATTGTATTGTTGCCATCGAGGATAACAAGATGGGGTTTATATCATATTGCATGAGTTTATCCCTCTACATCATGTCATCTTGCTTAATGCGTTACTCTGTTCTTATGAACTTAATACTCTAGATGCATGCAGGATAGCGGTCGATGTGTGGAGTAATAGTAGTAGATGCAGGCAGGAGTCGGTCTACTTGTTATGAACGTGATGCCTATATACATGATCATGCCTAGATAATCTCATAACTATGCGCTTTTCTATCAATTGCTCGACAGTAATTTGTTCACCCACCGTAATACTTATGCTATCTTGAGAGAAGCCACTAGTGAAACCTATGGCCCCCGGGTCTATCTCTTATCATATTTGCTTTCAATCTACTTTTACTTGAATCTTTACTTTTCGCATTTATATTATAAAATACCAAAAATATATTTATCATATCATACTATCTTAATTAGATCTCACTTTCGCAAGTGGCCGTGAAGGGATTGACAAACCCTTTATTGCGTTGGTTGCGAGTTCTCAGTTTGTTTGTGTAGGTGCCTGGGACTTTTGAGGATCCTCCTACTGGATTGATACCTTGGTTCTCAAAAACTGAGGGAAATACTTACGCTACACTTGCTGCATCACCCTCTCCTCTTTGAGGAAAACCAACGCAGGCTCAAGAAGTAGCAACCACCGCCGCGTCGCCCTCTGAAGTTAAGACCCTGACCAACACATCCATATCGTCCTCTACCCACCGTGCTAGGTCGTCCCAAATGACCGTAGGTACGGGAGTGATGGCGGCGTCGAAATCAAAGTCGGGGTTGGCGTTCAGGAGATGGCTGAAGACACAAGAGAAAGCACGCTCTAGCAGGCCACGTCTTCTCTCTTCCACGAGCCTGGGGGCCTCGTCGGATCGGGCCTCCAGGCGTGTCACCACGTCGGTGAAGAAGCGGAGGTGACTGGCGTAGTCGTTCACCTGAGGATGGGGGGCGTTCGCGTCACAGACATAGCCCAGGGCAGTGTTGGCCCTGTTCCGAAGGTCCTGAAGCATGGGAGCGTGGACGCGCTCCAGCGTCCGCCTCTCCAGCACTTCCTCCCTGTTTTGCCGCGCGACGGCCTCGGCGTCATCAGCCCGTTTCTGAAGGAAAAGCAGCTCCTCATGGGCGGAGGCCATGTCCGCCTGCACCGTGGCCAAGGCGGCAGCTGCGGCCTCCCCACGTCTCTCCGCCTCATCTAACCTGGGCCTGAGAGCAGCGGTCCTGCCCGCAGCCTCAGTTCCTGCAAGCTTCAGCTGCAGGTCATACCGACCTTCAAGATCCGCGCGAGCCCGGGCCACCTGGCGGTCTACTTCCTCCTGGACCTTGGCCTCGCGAGCACCGACGGGATCTTCCTCCTGAGCAACCTGACGCTCCTTCATCTACATTCGCTTGAGCTCAAGGCTGTGCTCCACGGCTTCCAGAGCCAGCGCCTCCTCACGCCTCCGGACCTCCTCCTCCTCTGCGGGTGTCCCCCTCAGCGATGCAAGGGCGGCTCTGTGCGCCTACACCTGGCGCTCGAGGGAGGCGCTCCAAGCTTGGAGCTCCCACGTGCGCTCCTCTGCAGCCTCGCGACGACAGTCAGCCTCGCGAGCCTCCTCCAAGGCCTGGGAGCAAGCCTCACGGGAAATCTTGAGGGACGCCTAGGCCTTTGCATTGTCAAGATCACGCTGGTAGCGGCCAAGGTTTGATGGCCACCCTCAGCTTACGCCGTTCCTCCACCAGTCGAATACCTTCAGCCTCAAGGCGCGAGTCGACACTTGTGAGTTCTTCGCCGAGTTGGCTCATCGCGTCCATCGCCTTCTGGAAGAGCTCACGACGAACGACGCTCCTCCCGTGTTCCAACTCCAAGGCACGCCCACCTCGTCCTCCGCCATGGGGGTTGTGGGCGGGGCGCTAAGAGGCGCACCCCTTCTCAGCAGGGGGCTGGGGGATGGTGCCGCTCCAGGTGTTGTCCCGACCTCACGAGGGGCCCTGGCTAGACGGGGCCCGCCGCTTGAGGAGGTGCTGACGGCCGAAGCCAACCAGCCGCTATCCATAACCAGAGGATGAGTTTGGGGAAAGCCCACCAGGCTCCAAGCCAGACCATGAAGGAAGGGCAACGAAGCTGCAGACTCAAGGCGCCATGCAGCCGAGCGCACCCCCTTGGCCGACCCGGTTCCGGGCGCGGGATGCAGGCTCGGGGTGCACAAGGCCAGCAGGAGTGCCAAGGAAGGCAAGGATTGCTTCTCGGAGGGCGCAATGGCCCTGGCGGAAGGGGTCCTGAAGAGTCAGCGTTAGGAAGGGAAGCAGCTATCAATAAACCACAAGGTGCAGTACTTACACGTCGACGGCAATGTACTTTCGACGCTTCAGTGCTCGAACATACCATTGCCACCCGAGGATCCTTTCCTATTGCGGAGTTCCTCAAAGTCCACGCAAAGCCGGCAGAAGCGCTGAACGTGGCGGCCAGTAGGAGGTGCAGCCGGAGAAGCGCCCAAGAGAACAACTTCAGGAGTGCTTGGCTGCGGAGAACAGCCAAGCGCCATCTCGCCGCGACCTCCCGAGGTCTCTGGAGTTTCAACCTCGGGGCCGCGTGCTGCATCGCCCCGGCGACCAACGACCCAGAATCGTGGGTTCCAGAGGACGACACCCCAAGAGCCCCAGGCGGCGTCCGCGCATCAGCACTCGAGCCGCCAGCATCTTGCTGCGCTCACCCCCCTGCATCCACGTTCGGGGTGAGGTCGGCGCTGGCAGTAAGGAAGGGAACCACGCATACAGGGTTCTCGCGGGCCCCACGAGGCTGTCCGGACGCAGCCCCTACTCGTCAAAGGGAGGCATGCTCCCTGCAAATTCATCCTTGTTCTTGCAGCGATACAGTAGACAGTTCTTCCCAGGCAAGTCATCCGGAAAAGGAACGCCCGTCAGGACCTTGAGCACCATTTTCCGCGTCCCGAGGGGGAGCCCGGACTCCTGAAACCTCATATGGTCCTGACTGCTGAGCAAGGTCCACATCGGACAAGAATGGCGCTGAAGCAGACGATCCGACGCTTGACGAATTCCTTCACCACCATGGGCGCGGTCACGCCGCGGTCCTTCAGCCTCCTCAACCTGAACCATACGGGAGCAAGACGGGGGCTCGCGAGCCTCTCGTGGCCCGAACCGGAGTGAGAAATGGCAGGCGCTGATGGGGCATCGAGCAGGGGCTGAGCACACCAGCGTCAACAAACACCCACCGTGTCCAAAATTTTCTCATGGATGGAGGAAGCTCGAAGTCGATCCCCGCTCCCACTGTCGCGGCCACAGCCTGGAAGCTCACGCACCCCGAGCTTTGGTGGGGGGCAAACAGATGCAGCGAGAAGAAATGGCGGAGAAGGGAACTAGGAGGAGCCATGCCCACCATGGCTTCACACACATAGGCGAAGACGGCAAGGAGAGTCACGGATTGAGGGTCGAGATGCAGCATGTGGATCTAATAATGCTCAAGCACCGCGTTGAAGAAGGCGGAGAAGGGAGGAATCAGGCCCGCCCAAAGGGCGTCGATAAAGATTGGGACCTCGGTGGCCGCCCGGGCGGTGCGAGCGCGAGATGCAGGCCAAGCCACCGTCTTCCCCCACTCGTTGAAGATGGAAGCGAGCATCGGGCACACCTAGTCCATGGCCTCGTCGTTAAGCACGAAGTATCGACCGACCGCAGGCCCGACGGCCGGAGGCACACTCGGTGAGGACAGGGGCTTCTTCCCCTTGTCTGCTTGTTGCGGCGCCAAGGCAATTGAGCGGGCAGGAGGCATGTCAGATCGGAGAGGAGAAGCAGAGTTTTGAGGAAACAGAGAGATTAGGGAAGCAAGGCGCGGGCGACGGAGGAATAACTGTGTAGGTTGCGGGAGCCGCGTAGCCAGGCGGATTCTAAGGCAGCATGGGGAAGCGGAGACGCCCACGTCCAATCAACCGCCACACGTCAATCGAGGTTGCATGCTTTTGGGGCCCGCGGCACTCCGTACTTGACCTTTGGCTTCTCCTCGAAGCCAAGCCCGAGCACGCGTTGGGCCCGGGGGCTACTGTCTGTGTTCTGGGAACGGGGTCCCCAGACTTTCCTGCTTGCGGCCCACAGCGTGGCTATGCTAGCAGGCCGTACGACCCATCTTCATCAACAAGGCATTCAAGACCCTCGCGAGGGGCCAAACCTCGCGGGGCGGACGACCCAAGACCTCCTACGGAGCAGCCAGGCTCGGCAGGCTCACGAGGAGCGGAGATATCAAGGCGGGACAAACCTCGCGAGGCTCTGGTGACGTGAGCCATGACGATCGATACCGGTGAGCGCCCGGTAGCCAGCAGCGTCCTTGTTTCCTCTTTGGTGCTAAGGAAGCAGGCGCAGGTGCGGAGTACCGAGGCATCAAGCAAAGTTTTCCATATCGGTGCAATGAGACCGAACACCAGCAGGACGACAGGACGGAGGTCACCATGGAGCCCAAGACGGCGTCACCGCCAGAGCCTTTTGTTGGCGAAGACCACTTTTGTCAGGATAGCTTGTACTAGCTGTCCCCTTTCAAATTGCCCGCCATTGTTGGCTCCCTTCCCGCTCAATATTTGGGGAGAGGACCAGGGCCTATATAAGTAGAACTAGCCACCATAGTAAGGGGATGGACCGAAAGATAGAGGGCCAATCCCTAGCCACACACCAAACACAAAAACACCTCAACCTCAGGAGGCCGTTCTTCCTCTTGTACTGTTCATCATCAGCCCAGAGGCAATCCACCACACCACACTGGAGTAGCGTATTACACCACGACGGTGGCCCGAACCAGTATAAATCTCGTGTCTTTCTGTGTTCCGAGTTCGTCGAGTCCGTCCGCGAGATCTTAGCGCGCTAGAGCACGGATCGGTAGGAGGGAAAAAACTTCGCGCACCCTAGAGTTCGAACCTTAAGGGTTTGCCGGAACCCGTGATCCGACAGGTACAAACTGGACCAATACACTCTCATGTGTTATCGCCGCCCTTTTGCATCAATCCATCTTCAGAGCAGAAACTAACACATCAATGCTAGGCCTCTCTGCCATCGACGCCACCATTACGCCAGACATCATCCTCCTCCTGCACGAGTCCATCTCTGTGCATCGGACGCCGAGTCTCCACTGCTCCACGCTGCCGAGATCAGCCGCCATCAATGTGTAATATGAAGCACCACTCCACCAAAGAAGTCGACCACCGGTCCCTCGAGCCCGTGTACACCTCCAAGAATGACGCCACCAAGGGGGAAATTACACCATAGCGGCGCCGTCATCCGATCTACTGATCTAGGGTTTCCCGAGAGTTAGCGGATAGAGCTCTGGAGCTTCTCCATGATGATGCCTTCAAGAAGGTAATGACACAAAAGATTGCCGCCATCGCCGGTCGACGAACCTCCATCAAGCATCGAGTGCACGGGTCGCCACCATTCTAAGTCGCCGCGCAGCGAGCAGACCGCATCAGCCATATCAGATATGTCTGGAGGCCAGACCACGCATGGCACTTACCCGTCCACCACGCCCTCCATGCCGCCGCCATTGATCTGAGGTCAGAGGGCCCGTCACCATTGATCCAGTCGCCGCCGCCGAATGCAGCAAATGCCGCTGCCCGAAGAAATGCGGCCGCCGCGCCCGCAGCCATCTTCGCCCCGAGGCAAAACTAGGCGCCCCGCCACCGCCGGTCAAGGTAGGGACGCCCGCCACGCCACCAAGGCCAGATTGGCCGTGCCTCCTCACGCCGCGGGGCTCCGCACCATCCCCATGGCGAAGGAGAGAGGGAGGCTCCCGCCAGCGCCATGGGCCGCCGGGCTATAGGCCGACAGCAGCATCCTTCGGCGATAGCGGAGGGAGGTAGGGAAGGATGGAGAGTCCCCGGCGGCTAGGGTTTCGTCCCCACCCGACTAGCCCAAGCGAGCGCGACGCGTGGGGCGATCCTTCTTGATGTGATTGGTCCCACACAAGATAAATGGCCATGGGGCCGGATGGGCTCCAGGGAGCCCTCTTTTACCTTTCGAAAACTCTACTTTCATTTCACAAAACATTTTGAAAACAGTTTTTCTTCTAGATACACATGTATAGTTTGTACGTATGATTTTTCATGTAAATATATTTTCGTAGGTGGTCGACAAAAAACAATGACAAATACACGTGTGAAATGGACTTTTTTAATGTATTCAGGCTTGAATTTTATATATCTGTCTTGCATAAAAATGATCATATAATGTAACAAAATTTTACAGGTACATAGAGAATATCCACATGTATTTGTAGGAGAAGTTTCTATTTTATTCTGAAATTTTAAATACCACTTTGAAATTATTTTTTATTCTGTCCTCTATCGAGCCCGAAAGTGCCAAAATGGCGTTTGCAAGCATCCACTAGTATCATAGGGTGAATATATTTTGGTCAAAACTGCCTTCGTGGACCATCTCCTGTACTTATATTTATACTACCGGAAGGCTCCACAAGTAGCCATTAGTGACAGTTCACATCATATTAGTCAAAAGGAATTCAATCCCTCTCAGGAATAGCTGTCAGTAAGGTGTATAGATTAGAAATAGCTACACTTGAGATTGAAGACTCGGTACCATGCATGGAATTTGGGTACCCACCTTCATTTCTTCTTAACTTCTCGTTACCAAAATGGGAGTGTATTCCTTGGTAACGATGTGTTTGAATTCTGCGGGACGTTCGGGAACTACCGAGAAGAAAAGTCACATGGTGCACATGGACCTTGGCATAGTTCCGAGCAGAATTATGGTAGTAGCCATATTTCGTTTTTCTCGTTTAGTGCTTCGACCGAGACCAAGATATTAATGCCTGTGTTTACACGAGACTGCATTGGAGATACAATGTCCCAAACTGAAATCGTTATGTCCCTTTGTTCAATTTTTAGGGTATAACTAGTTCCTTACAATCTCCAGTAAAATGTATCCCGGATAACCTGGCACAGGTAATTTCTTAGCGGTGGCTTGCGCCAATTCCACATGGTGGGCCAGATTCACACCAACCAGTACCACGTACCGTATCAGTGGCGGGCGCAGATCCCCATCTGCCACTGGTACGTAACTTTCCCAGGCCAATCAATGAGTGTTGTCGTGGCAACAAATCATGACCCATTTCCAAATTACTGGTATAAATAATATTAGGTTCACACATAACACACATCAATTAGTTCTCCATCTTGAAGAAACCCAGAGATCACATACATTACCAAATGGAAAATGTACGAGCTAGAGTAGTCATATTTAGTAGTACAAAATAATTCAAAGAAAAAATGTGTACGAGCATAAAACCAAATAATAGATGTAAACATGTATTTTCAAGTTTTAGTCGGTCATAAAAATTGCCCTTTCATATATACTTTGACTACACTACAGGGCTATGCAATTTTATTAAACTAAATTTTGCTTTGTGCACAACACAATAATATAACAATAATGTCCATCTAATTTCTAAAATTTAATGCACCTACTAAAATTAAGTTGTCTTAGCCAGCTAAAATGTATTTCCCACGAAAGATTGTAGTTACTGAAATAATTCAACAATGGGCCCGCATGAGCAATTTCCAAGGATCTTCATCAACAACTTTTTTTCCAACGTGCTTCTTATGCGGTGAAAAAACAACGTAATTGTTATATATTTAACTGAAAACTATGTTTGTGATACCAGTTTGACAAGAGCATACAAATTTATATGAATATATTATAACAGTCAAATGCTAGGATAATACTACAGGGTATGTTATAAATTTAGATGTAATACAATTAAAATGATATATATATATATATATATATATATATATATATATATATATATATATATATTACCATAACACGCACTCTTAGAATATTACTTATTCATGCACACCATGAATTTTCTATTTTATTCTGTTATCATGATCATTTAGAGATACTTCATGGATGAAAGTGGTCAATATCTCTGGAAAGAATTTAGACAAGAAAATAAGTTATATTATAAGAAAATGTATGCCTAGCCCTAGCAAGCACTTGGGTTCATGATTAATCTGTCGAAATTATGGATATGATTTAACGCTACAAGACCTGTAGGAATTTCACATTATTATTTTCTTTGGAATTTCTCATTATTCTTGTTTCTAGTTTCATACACGGTTTTGGAATAATGCTGGGAGCTGTGATATTAATATTGCCTAGGATTATCAAAGAATACAAATACGATAAATATTATGTCATCCATGATAAAAATTCTAAAAATTATGTATATGACTTAACATTAGAAGGAAAGCCTATAAAAACGTGTGACATAATAAGAAGAAAATCATCCTTACCACTATTTAGTCGAACACAGGGACGACCAAATATTCTTTTCTCTGATTCAGTGGGTCTCTATCGGACCTTGATTGCTACAATAATTTCAAAGAATACACAAGACTTCCTGGCCAAAACTGTTCATATTTTACCCTTAGTTCATCGGTCAAGATTGAAATAGTTCATGACAGCATATACAGGACGACATCGAGAGACAAAAACCTCAGCCACACAACTATTCATACTTTCATTTTTAAATATGTAAAAGCTAAAAAATGAATTTGAGGTCCTTATGGCAGGCTTGGCATTGTTTTCTCGTTGATCCCAGTTTCAGCAACATGTAAGAAGAACGACGTGTGGATTTGGAAACTAAGGTAGAGACATGCCAAAACCATTTGACAAGTGATACTTCAAGTACATGTCATTCCTTGACAAACTGTTGACTTAAGTATCATCATTTATTGGAATCCGTTATTGTTCGTTGCCTCATAGGGTAGTATTTTACAGAAAAATGCCGCAGGTATAGATTATGCGCCGTGGGGCAGGAGGCTGGGCTCGAGGGAGCCCTTTTTTATCTTTCGAAAACACTACTTTCACTACAAAGCATTTTGAAAACAGTTGTGCTTATAGACATACATGTTTAGTCTGTACGTATAATTCTTCATGTAAATATATTTTCATAATGATAAATACAAGCGTGAAATGGACTTTTTTAATGAATTTGGGCTGGAATTTTTTATTTCTGTCTTGCATATAAATGATTGTATGATTTAACGAAATTTTACAGGTACAAAGGGTATCCACATGTATTCATAGGAAAAGTTTCTAATTTTGCTCTGAAAGTTTAAATAACACTTTTAAATTATTTTTCGTTCCGTTCTCTATGGAGCCCGGGTGCCAAAATGACGCATTCACAAGCATCCACTGGTATCATATGCTGAATATATTTTGGTCAAAACTCCCTTCATGAATTATCTCCTGTACTCATATATATCCATACTACCGGGAAGGCTCCACAAGTAGCCATTAGTGACAGTTCACATCATACTTGTCAAAAGGAATTCAATCCCTCTCAGGAATAGCTGTCAATAACGTGTGTAGATTAGAAATAGCTAAACTTCAGACAAAAGACACGGCACCATGCATGGAATTTTTGTACCCATCTTCATTTTCTTCTTAACTTCTTGTTACGGTACAAAATGTGAGTGTATTCCTTGGTAATGATGTGTTTGAATTCTGCGGGACATTTGGGAACTACTGAGAAGAAAAGTCACATCGTGCACATGGACCTTGGCATAGTTACCAGCAGAATTATGGGACGAAGCTGCACTACTTAGTGATGGATGCAAAAATCAAACAACTGCACCATGAGAAAACTGATAAAAACATTTGGCGGATGTGGATAAAAGGCTGGCCACTCCGTCTCGCTCTCGCAAGGTAGTATGCATGTTTTGTTTTTCTCGTTTAGTGCCTCGACCGAGACAAAGATTGTAACGCCTGTGTTCACGCGAGATTGCATTGGAGATACACTGTCCCAAACTGAAATCATCCTCTCCGTTTGTTCAATTATCAAGACATAACTAGTTCCTCACAATCTCCAATAGAATCTATCACTGATAACCTGCCACAGGTAATTTCTTAGCAGTGGCATGCACCAATTCCACCTTACATTGGTACGGAAAATACCAATGATGGTCCCACATTCACACCCGCCACTAGCACGAACCGTATCAGTGACGGGCACAGATCCCCATCGGCCACTTGTACTAACTTTCCCAGGCCAATTAATAAGCACTGTCGTGGCACCAAATCATGACCCATTTTGAAATTACTGGTATAATTAATATTTAGGTTCACACATAAAACACGACAATTAGTTCTCCATATTGTAGAAACCAAAAGATCACATACATTATTAAATGGAAAATGTACCAGCCAGAGTAGTCATATATAGCATTAAAAATGATTCAAAGAGAAAATGTGTAGGAGGATAACACAAAATAATAGATGTAAACATGTATTTTCAAGATTCATTCAGTTATAAAAATTTCCCTTTCGTATATAATGGACTACACCACAGGGCTATGCAATTTTCTTGAACTAGATTTTGTTTTGTGCACAACAGAAGAATATAAACAACATGGTTCATCTAATTTCTAAAATATTAGTGCACTACTAAAAATAAGTTGTCTTAGCCAACTAAAATGTATTTCCCATGAAAGATTGTAGTTACTAAAATCATTCAACTACGTGCCCGCAAGAGCAATTTTCAGTGATTTTTCATCGACAACTTTTTTCCCAAGGTGCTTCTTATGTGGTGAAAAAACATCGTAATTGTTATATATTTAGCTGAAAACTATGTTTGTGGCACCGGTTTGACAAGAACAACAAATTTATATAAATATATTCTAATAATAAAATGCTAGGAAAATACTACGGGGTATGGTATAAATTAAGAAGATGTAATACAGTTAAAATGATTTATTGCTTATACATGCACAACACGAATTTTCAATCTTTTTCCAGTTATTATGATCATTGTGAGATACTTCATGGATGAAGCCGTCAATATCTCTACATTGACTTTAGACAAGTAAATTATAGCTATATTATAAGAAACTGTATGCCTAGACCGCACAAGCACTTGGGTTCATGATTAATCTGTCAAAATTATGCATATGATTTAACACCACGAGACCTATTGGAATTTCCCATTATTCTTCTCTTTAGTATTTGTCATTATTATTGTTTCCAGTATCATATACGGTTTTGAAATGAGGCTGGGAGCTATGATGTTATTATTGCCTATGATTATCTTAGGATTCAAATACGATAAATATGAAGTCATCCATAACAAAATCTCTCAAAATTTTGTATATGACTTAAAACTAGAAGGAAAGCCTATATTAACTTCTAATGGAAGAAGAAGAAAATCATGCTTGGCTCTAGTTAGTCGAACTCAGGGACGACCAAGTTTTCCTTTCTCTAATTCAATGGGTCTCTATCAGACCTTGATTGCTACAATAATTTTAAAGAATACGCCAGACTTGCTGGCCAAAACTAAATTTTGTTTTGTGCACAACACAAGAATGTAAACAATAATCTCCACCGAATTTCTCAAATTTTAGTGCACCTACTAAAAATAAGTCATCTTAGCCAACTAAAATGTATTTCCCACGAAAGATTGTAGTTGCTAAAATCATTCAACTACAGGCCCGCAAGAGCAATTTTCAATGTTTTTCATCAACAACTTTTTTTCCAACGTGCTTCTTATATGATGAAAAACATCGTAATTGTTATATATTTAACTGAAAACTATGCTTGTGGTACCGGTTTGACAAGAACATACAAATTTATATGAATATATTATAATAATCAAATGCTAGGAAAATACTACGGGGTATGGTATAAATGAAGAAGATGTAATATTGTTAAACTAGTGGGGTGACCCGCGCATTTGCGCGGCTAGATTTGTTAAGATATTTTATTTATTATTTATACTTTATAAGTTTAGATTTTTCTTACATAAGCTGCGTACTTATAATAATATAAAAGCATCTTCCAGTGTAATGTATATGTAAATGAAACTCTATTGGACTTCAGTGGAGAATATTGTCCTCAAGTGCAAGTTCTTGCTTATAACTTGGTCTAATTAGATGATTAAGACATGGCGATCAGTATATTATCCTTCTTAGTTCTCATTTTATCTCTTCCACGTTTCTATATATGTTGGTCAACAAACAGTTTGGCCATCCAAGAAATGTAACCACTGATATATCTTGGTCTAAACTTTCTAACATCCTAATTCGCTCACTACGCTTAGTAACTTGTTCTTCCATATTATTAAATATTGTTCTACACATTAAAATAACATAATGGAATTGGCATGCGTTCTTGAATCCAACCTTCACTTTCAAAACAGCAACATCGTTTTTCTTCTTTCATGTGGTATTCTTGATTGCTCAAGTTGTCAACTGAACAAAAAAATCATATTCTCCTCACTTAGTGCCATGCAAGCCATGTATTTGAACAATAAAAAACTTCATTTATTCCCAGATAACCACTTGTCCATCAATTTCGGCTAATGTTAACATATCAATGCTTGCTGAGTTATGTTCCATATGCCACTTTTTTGTATTTGTTATGTACATATCTTTCCTTTTTATGAATGATAAAATCATCCACACGTATTTGTGCATGCAACCACAAATATAGATACAATTTAACATGCTATATTGGCATTCGTCATGTTTCATTGCATGTTGCATACTATCAATTGGAAATATACCCTCTAATTTATTGTCTTCATATAACGTATAGTACTATTGCTTGCTTTAGAAATCTATTTACAACTGCTAATTTCGTAACCAAGTTGGATTTATTTTCATAATATGTTTTTTCTTTCTCATCGACACGGGCATTTAAAGACCAATGATCAAAAATATTTTGTATGATTTTCCACATAAAAGTTGACGACTTGTATGTAAATCATGTGTTATGTTCTACTTGCGTCGGCGCTGTTTCTATATTATTAAATCATTTGTAGGTATTTTCTAATATTTTTAAATTATCAACAAATATTTTCTCTGGTTCTTTTGTCATACTTTATCGCTTCTTATCATGCCTTTGTTGTATTAATTGACTTATTTATTTGTTGGCAGTATTGAAACGACACTTATTGTTGCAGAGAACAAACAAAATGACTCATTTGATAATACATAATATGATTTATTGCCGGCAACATTTACTGCCATATAGTGCTAATTGCATGTTTCTTTATCACCAGGAGGCCTAATGAACTTACCATGGCGATTTAGTTGATGCAGTCGCTTAATGGCCACCGTTCTATTTTTGTGCAAATTATGACATGAACGGTTTGTGGGATAGCTTGGCTACTTGATTTTCCTCAACGGTGGTTGCATGTTCTCTTTTTAAAAAAACGCTAGCCATTTTTTAATAAAATGTTGGGGTGGCGTACGTACATAGTCCATCAGGTGATGTACATGAATGATAGAATTTTTACCTTATTTTATTTTTCTATAGGTGACAACGTACGTACGCATCGTGTCTAAGTAGGATTTGTATTTAAAAATAGGGCTTGGCAATGAACGTATGTGTCCTAATCGGATTTAAGAAAAAACCTTACCATGCATGCACGTGTCCTTTTTTTTTGACGGGTGGATGTAGGTATCCTAGTAGGACTGGTATTTAAGTGCTCGGCAATATACGTGTTTGGTTATGGATCAAGCTGTTCGTACGTGCTAGCTAAAGTTTTTTTTACACGTGCAAAGCTAAGCAGGTTATATAGGTGTATGTGCTCACCAATTGTTTATTTGTACTCCCTCCGTAAACTAATATAAGAGTGTTTAGATCACTATTTTAGTTATCTAAACACTCTTATATTAGTTACAGAGGGAGTACATAACTATTCCTAGGTGTATGTGCTCACTAATTGTTTATTTGGACCTAACTTATCCTATCTGGACTCTTTTCTATACGTCGAAAAAGAAAGTGTCCCAACTGATTCACCTGGACGCTATTTTTGGGAGGGAGGGTACGGGATGTTTTGCTTTTCTGAATTGGAAATGTTTTAGTTAGTGCCGGCTTGTTTTTTTTTGCTTGCCCTACATGGTAACACCATCGCAAGCTATTGTCTCAGACTCATCGTGACAACGTGATGTGCCAAGTTGTATATATGTAATAATATTTATATGTAACACTACATCTTTTAAATCTTGGCCATTAATATCTATAATTTACGGTCGAGATAATTTAACCTATGTGGATCAACGTGATAGCTTGTTTGACTTATAATAGATAGATAGATAGATGATTTATATATTGCCATAACAGGCACTCTCAGAATATTGCTTAGTCGTGGAGAGCATGAATTTTCCATTTTTTTTCCTGTTATCATGATCACTATGAGATACTTCAAGGATGAAAGTGGTCAATATCTCTGGAATGAATTTAGATAAGTAAATTATAGTTATATTATAAGAAACTATATGACTAGCCACTAGTAGAAAGAGGCCCATTTGTCCCGGTTCATAAGGCCCATTTGTCCTAGTTCAGGAACCGGGACTAAAGGGTCGGTATTAAAGCCCAATACCTTTAGTCCCGGTTCTTATACGAACCGGGACAGATGGGGCTCTAGGTGGCTGCTGCGGCTTACCCAGGCCTTTTATCCGGTTGGTAGCAGCAACTGAGACTAAAAGGCATCCACGCGTCAGCAGTTCAGGGGCTGGGAGTTTTTTTTGGAAAGGGGGGGGGGGGGGGGGGGGTTTTGGGGGTTTTGTATGTTTTATGTAGGGGTTTCAAATTTTGTGTTAGCTTGCAAATAGAGAGAAGTGTCCTCTCTTATCTCCGTGCTTGGTCGATGCTACGTACTATACGTATAGAGAGGACTCGACGTGTTAGCTAGTAAGCAAATGAAGGAAACCATTAAGTATAGAAGATTGTCATGAACATATACAGAGAGAAGGGATCGACCTCTCCTTCTCCAAGAGATTGGTCGAACAACAATTTTTCGTATATCTATCCGACGCTACTGGCTACATATATACAATATAAGATCTCTTACAATTCCCTAACATCTGAACTCAAGTTCCACATGGTATTCTCCGTCTTTATCTATGACGTGGTCAAGAAAGAATCCCGCCAATTCCTGTTGAATTGCTCGTATGCGATCTTGTGGTAGGAGTTCATCCCGCATCTAAAACATCTAATTTGAAGAAGGGGGTCTATATATATATATATATATATATATATATATATATATATATATATGAAACTCAATACAAATGATGGTAATAAAATAAAATTGTGAATATTATTGCTTACGCACTTCATATTGTTTTTGAGAGTAGACCCGCTCACAAGTCGTGTGGCGGATGAACTCGAAAACGTAGTATCCACAGTAATTATTCCCGAGTTCCTGCCACAACTACTTTACAAGAAATAGAGGTCAATCAAACTGATAAGCAAGCATGCTAAATGGTATTGATGAAACTAGCTAGAATCAATGGGAGATGCGCAAAACTAGCTAGTAGTACTTACTTTCAGGTGTGTAAATCGCAGCTCCCCCGGCAGTGCCGGAGCTTCTGTGGTGAACTTTTTCCAAACCCTGCCAGGAAAGAAAACAATTACTTGATATCAAGAAATGAGCAAAGTTGCTGATATGGTGCGATAATGATCTATTGAACTTACTTCTCGAGCATTTTAGTCATGGCTGCATACTCCTCGGGATCTTTTCGTCTCGAGTCTATGACGATTACTAGTCCCTGCTCAAGCTTAATCTCTAGCAGAATAAAGTGGAAGCTGCGCACGCATGCATAACTCATCAATTACATTACTATAACCTCGAGTAATAGGGGAAACCATATATGCACAAGACAGTAACACTCACTTGAAGTTGTAAGGAAAGAGTATTTTATCTTGGTTTTGATTTTAAGCAACGATCGTAGCAAGTTGGCCTCGGTTTGTTTGGCATCATATTTAACTGTCCATTCATCTATGATATTTGTGTTAATGAACCCAATTTCACCGATTTGTCTTTTCTTGCATTCGGCGATCTTCAATTATCATAATACAGTGAGGATAATTATATATACATGCAATGAAAGAGGTGAGCTATATATAGAGACTTAATTATAGAAGTAGTACTTACAGATAGTAGCAAGTGATGATTGTTTTATCGAGGTACTTTTGATTGAAAAACTGGAAGAACTCCTCAAATGGAACGTACAACAGATCAATTCCAACGAGGTCGTGCTCCTCATTAACTCTCAGTGTCAAAGTATCCTTCCCAGACTTGCTGCAGGTGTCCATGTACCACACATGGCATGTTCGCATCATCGTTGTTAGAGGAGGAGACCAGGTTTGATGAGAGGCTTCCCGTGCCGGTATTTGAATTCGTCCAGCTCCATTCTATCAAAATGTGCATCGTTGGGCAGGTAATCTCCAGGATTGGTACCGGGCAACATCCCCGGATGATTAGCGATGATATCGCTAGACACCTTGAGCGGGGGGCACGATTGGTTTGCTTGTTCGACAAGCTGGGGAATTTTTGTCCCACCTCTTTGTTCTCCTAACCTTTGATCACTGCAAATACTTCCCGACCGGGACGCTTCCTTATATGACCTTTCAATAATGCGATCATAGTTGCTTTGCGGTGGAGACGGTGGTGGACCCTTCAGGGCATCCAAAGTGCGCTTCACTTTCATCTTATCTATCTTCTCCTCCGGAGGTGGATGTTTCTTAGCTATTTGCGTTTCAAAGAAGTCCTTCACGTGGGCCTATAGATCATCGTGTTTTCCTCCTCGGTCATCTCGTATGGTAACTTCTCTAGAGGCTTGAGAGATGGACCGAATCTGTATTGCCTCCCGCCTCTGGCTGTACCGCTAGACGCCGGAGCAGCCGGAGCGGCTGCAACTGTCTTCTTTCGTTGCTTACGAAGCGGAGAAGAAGGAGGCGAACTGCTACGACGCGCCAAAGCAGCCGGAGCAGCTGCGGCTGTCTTCCGCTGTTGCTGATGAGGCAAAGGAGGAGGGGGGTTGCTCAGACGCGCCGGCGTAGGCGAAGAAGGAGGCGGAGTGCCGCCACGCGCCGGAGCAGCCGGAGAAGGAGGCGGCCCCTGATCACTCATGGAGGAGGAGGCAGACGAGGAGGCGGAGTGCCCTGACTTGCCGAAGGAGGAGCAGGCGGCAGAGGCGTCCAGTTCGGAAGGTTGATGAGCTCCTTCCTCCATAGACATGGAGTCTTCAGAGCATGACCCAGCTGAGTCTCCCCTTCACCAGTAAGGTGGTGAAGCTCGAGCTCCTCAAAGCCCTCCGTTATTTCATTGACCATCACAATAGCATAGCCTTGTGGAATCCAAAGGCAGTGAAAAGTTGCGCCGGGTTCACGAGGTGCAACAGAGCCCACAGCCGCCTTGACTTTGAGGTGCCCCCATTGCGCCATAAGGTGGTAATCTTGAGCCTCCGTGATAGCATCCACGGGGTAGCTGGGAGCCATGAAGTCAGGCTGCTGAAGGAGCTCGGTGGAAGCCACACTGCTTCTCCGCTGAGATGGCGGGGTAGCTTCTAGGGTGGCTCCGGCAGGTCACTGGCTCTGAACTAGTGCTTGTTGTTCCTCTAGCGCTCGTACCCTTGCATTCAGATTCTGTAGTTCAGTCAGCTCCAGTTTCCTCTCCTCTCCCGGGTTTTGTAACCGCCTGCGCTAGGAAACCCAGCCTTCCACGAAATGGAGCCTGGCTTGCCTCGTGTCCGTCCAGCGTGCTCAGGATTCCCGAGGGCTTGTATGAGCTCGTCATTCTCTCTGTCGGGAACGAACGTCCCTTACTGCGCTGCGGCGATATACTCCTGAAGCTTCGTAACGGGTATTTCTAGTTGCTGGTTCTTCCAAACGCACTTCCCTATTTCAAGGTCCAACGTTCCCACAACCCCGAAGAACCAAGTCCTTGAACGGTCTGGCCAGTGCAATGTCTCTGGTTCGACCCCTTTATCAAGCAGGTCATTCTCAGCCTTGTCCCACAACGGCTGGGCTTTGAGGTAGCCACCTGACCCCGTGCGATGGTGAAGCTCTTTCCTTGCAGCATTTTTCTTGTTTGTCGCTGACATCTTCTTACTCTTCTCCGATGTATTCTAGGCCACAAATGCGTCCCAGTGATCTCTTATGTTCTCAAATCGGCAGGTGAATTCTGGAGTCTTGTCTTTGTGTGACGCCCGGATAATTAAGCTACAGTAATTCTCTGCTAATGATGCCACGTCATCATTAGTACTGTTGTTAAACTCACGTTGGTTCGAATCCGGTCCAATTCAAATTTAAATTAAAGTCAAAAATAAAAGTTTTCATATGTCAAAACGAAAATGTACAAACTGTGGCAAATTTCCATAACTAATTATGGTGGTGAACTAACTTTTTGTAAAATGTTTTAGTATACTAAAATTTAATAAAACTATATAAAGAAATTAAAAAATGTAAAAATATGAAAGAAATGAGCCCCCCACCCCCCGAGCCATCCGGCCCAGCTAGCCAACTGGTCAGCCCGGTCGGCAGGCCACCCCGGCCGGCCCACCTCTCCCCGCATAACACCCCCCCCACCACCACCACCCGCAAACCCTAACCCACGACCCCCCACTTCCCCCTGCACGTTTCCCTCTCTCCCTCGTCCTCTCCCGATCTCGATCTGGATCGGGCGCCTTTGACCCCCACTCGCTCCACCCACACCTCTCTCCCTTCCCCTGTCTGGGTCGGGGCAGAAGGCCCCGACCCCTTCGCCACGACGCTGCAGGCTCGCGCCTCCGGCCACCCCTCGCCGACACCCGCCTCTCCGTCTCCTTTCGCGGGGCGCTGCCCGACAGCGCCCCGTCTCCGGTGTCCCGCCGCTTGCTCCGTCCCGCCGCCGCTACAGACAGCCACCTCGACGCGCCGGACCCGTCACCGGATCTCCCCCGCCTGGAGCTGCCCTCGCCAGACCGCCTTGCCCCGCCTCTCCATCGCCGGACATCTCCGTACTGCCTCGTCGGCGTCGCCTCGTCTTCGTCCTCGTCCCCATCGGACGCCCCCACGCCTCGACGCCCCCCTGCTAAACAACGCCGGTGAGGACCACAGTCGTCCTCCCTTTTCCTGTCCATCGCGGCGCCTCTCAAGCCTCCCCCGTGCCTTCGAGCGCCTCTGGTTCCCTGTCGCGCCACGCCCGGCGTCGTCGTGTGCGTGCCGTCCGCCGCATAAGCTCGGTGATCTTGCTCCTTGTGCTCACCGCTAGCCCGCCTGCATCGCGCCCGCTGCCGCCTAACCGCCTTAGCTGGCTGCGCCCGGCGGCGTCGCCGCCCAGTGGCCTCGGCGCCTACAGGCGCCCGCCTCTTGCCCGATAGCCAGCGCCCGCTATGGCCTCTGGCCCAATGCCAGGTGGGCCCCAGCCCTGTAACAAAATAATACAAAATTATATATTAATAAAATTAATTAATTAATTAAATGATTAATTAACTTAATTAATTAATCTTAATTAAACTAATAAACTAGATTAGTTAATTTAATTAGTAGTTAGGTAAATGTGTGTATGACAGGGGGCCCCACTCGCTGACTACCAAACGTTGATCGTCAACCGACCCCCTGCCCACTTGTCAGCCCATCGGTACACTTTTGCATAATCGTGTCCGGGTGCGCTTAGCATTTTAGCATTTATTTTCATATTAAAACTTAATTTCAGAGTATTAATAAACTTTTGAAAATTAATAGAAATTAAACCGTAGCTCGGATGAAAAAGTTTTCTACATGAAAGTTGCTCAGAATTTCAAGACGAATCGGGATACGTAGTCCGTTCATCCGCCACATGTCCCTAGCATAGCAAACGTTGAACTTTTCCCCTTCGGTTCATCTGTCTGAAAGACGTCCGGAACCGGGAAAACTTTCCCGGATGTTTTCCCTCTTCGCCAGTATTGCCTAGCGCTGCGTTAGAACACTTCTAGCCCCACTTATTGTCTTGTTATGCATCTATTTGCTCTATATTTACTGTTTCTTCCCCCTCTTCTTCTTCGGTAGACCCCGAGACTGCTGCTGATGCCCCTGTGATGGATTACGTCGACGACGGCCCTCCTTGTCTGAGCAACCAGGCAAGCCCCCCCCTTTGATCATCCCGATATCGCCCATTCCATTCTCTCATGCTTGCATTAGATTTTGCTACTGCTATTGTTTGCTCCTATTCTGATGCATAGCCTGCTTTTGTACCTGCTATTGTTACCTACCTGCTTATCCTAAACTGCTTAGTATAGGTTGTTAGTGATCCATCAGTGACCTCCACCTTGTCCTTGTTTCCCCTGCTTCATCATCGACGCCTCGATCAGCGTGAGCGACGACCAGAGCCTGACACCTCACATCACATCACGCCCCTTTAGTTGCTCGACTCTGCAGAGCTACTATCGAGTGCCGAGGGTGATCCCTCTTAACGCACTCCTGATGATACTTCTGTAGTGTAGCTATTAGGTGTGGTCATCAACGGTGGTTCCTCTTTCACCATTCCCGATACGGCTCTGTCGTGCAACACCTCAAGTGTGAACCTCGAGGGTGGTTCCTCTTACGTTCACCTTGATGATTACATCGAGTGGAATCCTCCGAGGGTGATTCCCTGGGTTTTCCCCTTGATGTCTGGACACACAGTTACCTTGACTTTACTGGAGACTGTTGTGAAAGCCGGGCGGGCCCGGCACCCGTGCGATATGACAATGGCGGCTGGCTGTTTAGCGGTATCACCCGGGAGGGGGTGATAGCTCCGGACTTGTCCCGACAGCCGTCACTCCTTTTAATAATGCACTAACAGGTTTGGGTATTTGTTCTGAATTGGCCTCTGGCCTTTATGCACTAACCACCAGCGAGAATAGTTATGGGCCTCGACGTCGTGGTATCAGCCGGAGCTTTGTCAGATGTCCAGTTCAGCATTGTGGCACGGTCGGATCATGCCATCCACTACACGGATGGTGCTGGTATCCACCCTGCACACAACGATCCAGAGTGCAACGGGCGATGGGCCCAGACCCCGGAGTGCTTAGGATGTAGACCGGCGGGGACCTTTCTGCTGAGCCTAGGTAGGGCTACGACGTGTTGATCTTCCGACGCCGGGCATTGACCCCAGAAAGGTGTGTCCGGCCAGAGTGATCGAGCGTGTTGGAAAACATGGTGCACCCCTGCAGGGAAGATCTTTATTCGAATACCGTGTCCACAGTAATGGACGTTCAGACTTATATCTTGATCTAATACAACTAGAAATGGATACTTAAGTTATGTGGCTCCGGGATTGCTTTCTCGCAGGGAGTCGAGGAAGGATCTCTGGGCCTTGTTACTACAACATGTTTGTTAAATATAAACTTTTATTCTTACTCTTCTACATGCTGCCAGATGCTTGGAGCTGTTTGAAGATGCTAGTCTTCGATAGGCTAGGCCTTCCCCCTCTATTCTCGCATTCTGCAGTTCAGTCCACAGATACAACCCTTCCATTTGATACCAATGCATACTTAGTATATATCTAATGCTTGCGAGTACTTTGGATGAGTACTCACGGTTTCTTTGCTACCCCTTTTCCCCCTTCTTCCTTCTTTCCAGTTGTCGCAACCAGATGGAAGCCAGATGCCACGGCCGACGGATACTACTACATGGAGACTGCCGACGACTAGGAGTAGTTAGGAGGTCCCAGGCAGGAGGCCTTGCATCTTCGATCGTGTTGCTTTTGTGCTAGCCTTCTTAAGGCAGTCTTGTCTAACTTATGTCTGTACTCAGATATTGTTGCTTCCGCTGACTCTTGTGTATTGAGCAATGTATCCGAGCCCTCGAGGCCCCTGGCTTGTAATATAAAGCTTGTATTATTTTGATTTGTGTCTAGAGTTGTGTTGTGATATCTTCCCGTGAGTCCCTGATCTTGATCGTACACATTTGCATGTATTATTAGTGTACGGTCGAGTCGGGTCGTCACACTTTGTCAACAAACGTTGATTTCAACTCATTCTTCCACCTCATCAATAGATCTGCTATCTTCTTAAGAGCATGAGCCTTGACCAATGGCTCTATAACTGGACCCTCGACCCCTCGGCGACCCTTGACCCTCTTCACTAATTCTCGACCCTCGACTGCTCGGCGATCCACGACCCTCTACCCTAGTTCCCAACCCTTGACCTCCTCATGTCACGTTTGTCTAAGGTCAAAGGATTCAACAAAACCATGTCTTCATCACTAGGCTAAAGTAACAAGCACATGATGGTACGAAGCTCTCCAAAGTTGTTTTGGAACGAAGTTCTAGATAGGATAATTTGCTTTTTGGTACAAAGTTCAGCAAGAGCCTTCCGAATACCGCTATTTGGAAGGCCTTTGCTGAAATTCGTACCAAAAAGAGAATTATCCTATCCGGGACTCCGTTCCAGAACAACTTTGCAGAACTTCGTACCATCATGACCCGGTTACTTCCGGCTAATGATGAAGCCATGAATTTCTTAAATACTTTGAAACAAGGCAATCTGTAGACCCCTCGGTGACCCTCAACCCCTCGGTGACCCTCGACCCCTCGGTGATCCTCGACCCCTCGGTGACCCTCGACCCCTCGGCGTTCCTCTACCCTCGACCCCTCGGTGACCCACGACGACCCTCGATCCTCGACCCCTCGGGGACCCTCGACCCTCTACCCTAGTTCACGACCCTCGACCGCTCGGTGATCCACGACCCTCTACCCTAGTTCCCGACCCTCGCCCCCTCATGTCACGTTTGTATAGTGTCAAAGGATTCAACAAAACTATGTCTTCATCATTAGGCTTAGTAATAAAGATGATGGTGCAAGCTCTCCAAAGTTATTTTGGAACGGAATCCCAGATAGGATAATTCACTTTCTGGTACAAAGTTCAGCAAGACCCTTCCGAATATTGCTATTTGGAAGGCCTTTGCTGAAATTCGTACCGAAAGGCGAATTATCCTATCCGGGACTCCGTTCCAAAATAACTTTGGAGAACTTCGTATCATCATGCCCCGGTTACTTGCTGCTAATGATGAAGCCATGGATTTCTTCAATAATTTCACACAAGGCAACCTCTCGACCCCTCGGCGTTCCTCGCCTCTCGACCCCTAGACGACACTCGACCATTGAACCCTCGGCGACCCTCGACCCTCTACCCTAGTTCTCGACCCTCGACCCCTCAGCGATCCTCGACACCCTCGTTCCCGATAAAAAATAAGAAGAGGTAGAAGAAAAAAAGAGGAGAAGAAGAAAAAAAAAGGAGAAGAAGAAGGAATTGTGGAGAATAAGAAAAAATAGATTCATTTAATATATTTTTTCTTCAAATCTATTTTTTCTTCTTCTCCTCTATTCCTTCTTCTTCTCCTCTTTTTTTTCTTCATCTTCGTCTTCTTATTTTTTTCTCCTCTTGTTCCTCTCCTCTTCTTCTCTTCTTTTTCTCCTTCTTTCTCTTCTTATTTTTTCTCCTCTTCTTCTCTTTTTTATCCCCTTTTTCCTCTCCTTATTTTTCTTCTCTTCTCCCTTCTTCCTAGATAAAAAATTTCTAAAAATGTAACTATTGCCACTCATGTCTAAGTTATCGGGGAGGGGGTATATCGACCCCTCTCATGTCGAAGTTATCGGGGAGCGGGTATATCGACCCCCACCCCCCCCCCCCCCCCAATATGAACAAAAAAATAATCTAATAAAAAACATGCTCTGAACATACATACATCCACATAAATACATATAGACATTATTTACATTCATCTAATAAAAATAACAGAGCCGGGGCAGCGCGGCGGCTCACAGCATGGGCTGGCGCGGCGACGGTATGGTCGGGGGCAGGTGCGGTGCAACGACGGGCGTGGGTGACGGCGACGGCGGTGCCGACCGCGGGAGACCGTGACGACGGGCGCGGGCGATGGCGACGTCGACGAGGAGCAGGGCGTTGGCATCGGGGCAAAGGGCGGCGTCGTCGTCGGGGAGAATGAGAAACTGCTGAAAATTTCCAAAGTGTTGGCTTATATAGCCAGCCCTTTAGTCCCGGTTGGTGGCACCAACCGGGACCAATGCCCCCCTTTAGTCCCGGTTGGTGCCACCAACGGGGACCAAAGGTCTCTTTTCAGCATCCCAAAGGGCGGGAAGCCAATTGGCTAGTTGGCCGACGGGCGGTTGAATTTGGGATTTGGGGGAATTTTTTGGGGGGATTTTCGCGCGGTGGGCCGGCCGGGGTAGTTTGGCGCATGGTTGGTTTCTCCAAGTGCAGTCCCACGTGTCAGTGAAGAGGCAAGCCGAAGCACGTTCCGTTTGTGTGAGCCGTGTGGAGGACCGACCATGTGTAGGGTGCAATGCGACCGCGACAGTGCTGTCGATGTACCACCTTTTTCATTTTAAACTTGGTCCTTTGCCCCCTCAAAAAAAACTTGGTGCTTCGCTCGATCCATCGATACTACTACTAGTAATCCGGTAATCCCAACTAAAACGGCGCGGCCGGGTCTTTTTCCGCGTGATATGCTGGGAGGTTGGCTTAGTTGGTTTTTTAGGAAGAGTAATGCTACACCTACGTAATCTCAGTTACGTAATTAACGTAATGTGAAACAAGTGAGCTGTTGATTGTAGATTAGGGGAGGGAGGGGCCCACCACCATGAAAATCAGGGTGGAGGGAGAGAGGCAATTTACATTAACCCTTTCGTAGGTTCCAGTAGATGTAGAAAGATGTGGAATGCGTGACTGTGTAGTGGACGTACTATTGGAGTGCTTAAGATAAATTCTATATGTAGACCCTATGTGTTTATTTACTTCGCATGTTAGCTTTGTCTCGGGTCAAACCTTCTAAGTTTATACACACAAATATGAATCGTCATTCCATATACTCCTACAATATATATTACTATTACTGTGAAAGTTCATATACACCGGACGAGATTAATGCAAACACGTCAAATTTTCATTACATTTCGAACTTTTATAGGATAGAAAAATAAAAGAAACCCGACCCTAAGCCTATTCTACGGCGGCGACCGACGTCCTCCATCTGCGATCTCCATGTACGGGGCGGGGTTAAAGACCTGTGAAGTGAAGATGCGGTCTCTGGCGAGGAATAGTAGAACACGGGAGACAGATCGGCCAATTGGCACACCATGCCCTGCCGCCTCCCATGCCCTACTCATCCTCGGAGGAGTCCCCGACCTCGGCGGTGCCGGTGGATGTGAGGTCGATGATGATGGTCATGGAAGGTCCATCACTTCGCCTTCCATATGCGCCACCGAACGTTGGACAGCGGCAAGTAGGACGCGTGGCTGACGGTGCTCCCGTCGTCGGCCGCCAGCGTGGCCACCGCTTGTGTGGTCGCGTTCGCGTCCCGCTACGCCGCTATTGCGTCGTGAGCTGTAGCTTGAGCGAGGACAACGACCTCGAGCTTCATCCCCAAAGACAAGCTTCATCAGGCGGCGGGACTGCCTGCTCCCGGCTGGTTGTGCTGCCGCCAAAGCCAAACCAGCGCCGGCGGGACCGCCTGCTCCCGCCTCCCACGACTGGCTGTGCTGCCGCGCAAGCATCGTGGCCACATCGCACCCTAAAACTCTACGCATCTTCCCGAGCTCCTGTTCGTTCCTGTCCGAGGCCTCACCATAGTCCTCCGCCTTGGTTCGCTCGCTGCAGCGCCACCCTCCGGTGCTGTCAACATGGTCAACAACCAAGAGGAATAAGGAGATGGCTGTACATGGTGAGGATGATAGTAGGGACCCAGCAGCGCGCAGTTTTTTTCGGGACGGAGAAGGGTATCAACTGGGTTGTGCGGGAGCTGTGGCCCATCTATCCCAGGCTTTTATTTCATATGTTTACCACATGACCAGCCCAATTTTTTTCCTTTCTAAAAATGGCTAGCCCAGCTATTTTGTTTTTTGTAGAATAACCAATGTAGGCCTACTTGCTTTGCTACACCCTGCTAGGACGGAAATCTTTCAAGACGAGGACGGATGCATTTGGGCTTGCCTAGAAAATAGGCTATTAGTAATAATAAATGGGCTGTAAAATGAAAAAATACAGCAAACATGCAATTAGTTCCAAAATACTTTTTTCTTTCGGATTTTGATATTTTAAATTTCATGGTTTGTGTGCAGGTAAATTTTATTGGATTTAAATTAAGGTATGTTTGGTTTTTAAATTAATTTGAATCTGGCTAGAAATTTGGAGGCTGACTTGTGGGTCTACTAGGTTGACGTGTACGAAAGGCTTTGTCAACTTAGTCCACAAAAGATTCTACAGTAGTGACCATGGGATTTTAATCCAACGGCAATACTGCTTCTTCAATATCTGATCTTCTTCCTCCAGCCGCACAAACCAGTGCCGGTGGGACTGCTTTCTCCCGCCACCCATGGCTGGCTATGCTGCCCCACAGGCCGCACCACCCCACCCTACTCCATCGCTGGCCAGACCATTCCTCTACCCACTCACACCTCATCTTATTTTCCGACGACGGCAGCCGAACCAGTAAACCCTCGCACTCCCCACCACGTGGCCAACCACTGCCGAGTATTTCCCGCCTCCGTGTCGTTCCCTTCCCAGGCCTCACCGTCGTCCATTGCCCAGGTGCTCTTGGCGCGGCGTGATCAACGTGGTCAACAAACGACATCCATCGGAAGTGGACTGTACGTGGAGAGGCTAAAAACTTGTAAGATCGAAAGTATGTCTAGAGGGGGTGGGGGGTGATTAGACTACTTGACCAAATAAAAATCTAGCCTTTTCCCAATTTTAGTCCTTGGCAGATTTTAGCAACATAGCACAAGTCAAGCAATCAACCTACACCTGCAATTCTAAGATTATAGCAGCGGAATGTAAAACAACTGCATATGAAGGTAAAGGGAGGAGATTTAGGGAGCAAACGCAATGTTGACACGAAGATTTTTTATCCGTGGTTCCGGTAGGTGGTGCTATCGTACATCCACGTTGATGGAGACTTCAACTCACGAAGGGTAACGGTTGCGTGAGTCCACGGAGGGCTCCACCCACGAAGGGTCCACGAAGAAGAAACCTTGTCTATCCCACCATGGCCATCGCCCACGAAGGACTTGCCTCACTAGGGTAGATCTTCACGAAGTAGGGGATCTCCTTGCCCTTACAAACTCCTTGGTTCAACTCCACAATCTTGACGGAGGCTCCCAAGTAACACCTAGCCAATCTAGGAGACACCACTCTCCAAGAAGTAACAAATGGTGTGTTGATGATGAACTCCTTGCTCTTGTGCTTCAAATGATAGTCTCCCCAACACTCAACTCTCTCTCATAGGATTGGATTTGGTAGGAAGAAAATTTGAGTGGAAAGCAACTTGGGGAAGGCTAGAGATCAAGATTTATGTGGTTGGAATGGAAAATCTTGACCTCAACACAAGTGTAGGTGGTTCTCTCTCAGAAAATATGTATTGGAAATGTATGCATGTTTTGATGGCTCTCTGCATGAATGAAGAGTGGGTGGAGGGGTATATATAGCCTCCACACAAAATCTAACCGTTACACACAAATCACCAATCTCGGTGGGACCGATTCAAAGATCTCGGTCAGAACGATTTGGTTCATCATGTGACCGTTAGGCATTTCGGTGGGACTTACATGTCAACTCGGTGGGACCGATTACACAAACTCGGTGAGACCGATTTTGATAATAGGCAAACAAAGAGTTGGCCAGGAAAACTCGATGGGACCGATTCGCTCATCTCGGTTGGACTGAAACGTTACGAAAGGGAAATTGAGTGTTTGCAATGCAATCTCGGTGGGACCGATCGCTCATCTCGGTTTGACCGAAACGTTATGAAGGGAAACAGAGAGGTTGCAATCCCATCTCGGTGAGACCGAGATCCCTATCTGTGAGACCAAAAAGACTAGGGTTTCTGGCAGTGGCTATGTCAACTGAACTCGGTGGCTCAGGATAGAAAGAATCGGTTGGGCCGAGTTGGACTTTTACGTTTGGGACATATGTGGATATGAGAAAGTAGTGGAGGGTTTTGGAGCAAATCACTAAGCATTTTGAGCAAGCACCTCATTAAGCAACACCTCATCCCTTCTTAATAGTATTGGCTTTTCCTATAGACTCAATGTGATCTTGGATCACTAAAATAGAAATGTAGAGTCTTGTGCTTTGAGCTTGAGCCAATCTTTTGTCCTTAGCATTTTGAAGGGTCCACTTTCTAATCCATGCCATGCCAACCACTGACCTTTCCTGAAAAATTCATCTTGGAATAGCATTAGCTCAATGAGCTATATGTTTTTTGTAATTACCAAAACCACCCAGGGGTAGCTGCACTTTTAATCTCCCCTTTTTTAGTAATTGATGACAACATATAGTTCAAAGCTTCGACAAATGATATGTAAGATTGAAAAACATCATCGCCTTGAGAAGTATGTGATAAGCAAGAGCTCCCCCTAAGCATTATTTAAAATTTGCTTTTGAATGCAAATGCACAATCGATTAGGATCATGGGTTACTCTTCCATGTCACATACATCTTGGTGGAGCGCTCAAAATGATAGAAGTTAAAGCATGCACTCATCACGAAAACAAGTGAATGATCATCTAGGATATAAGAAATAATATCATCCAACAAGCATTAAGGGTAGCATATGATCAAACACATGATCAAAGAAGTATCTCATAAGTAGCTCACACAAGCGCACAATAAAGTTTCAAACCAAATCAAATAAGTGCAAAGAGAGATAAAAAACCAACACACACTCTCTCTCTAAGCCTATGATCTATACATTTTTCTCCCCCTTTGGCAACAAGTTACCAAAAAGTTCAAAAATGCATAGTGCTAAACGACTCCCAGGCTTGATCTTGGTGAGGAGGTGTCGAGAGAACTCCAAGAACGAAGGATTTAGATGAAGTAGCTGAAGCTGGTGGAGTAGCTGCTGGAGGGGGAACTGAAGCGGTAGCTGCTGGTGCTGATGCTGTAGCTCTAGTGTCTGTCAGTGGCACTTCAGCAAACCTCTGTCCTCTGAGCACTCTGGCAAATGCATATGTGGTAGACTTTCCCTTCTTCTCCTCTGCTTCCTCCTGAAGTTGCTCAACTGTAGTTTGGATCTCTGTCACCTTGACATCAAGGTCATAGAATTTTGTCTCGATAATCCTCTCCAAACTCTCCTGGTTCTTGGTCAGGGTGGCCAAGCCCTTCTCAATCCTCATGGTGGATTGGATTAGATAGCCAAGCTGTTCTTGCTTGCTCTTCAAGAATACTTGAGATGCCTCTTCCACAGTTGGCATCTTTGCAGTCTTCTCAGCCTTAGCCTTTTCTCTCTTCTCATGTGCTTGAGCTGAAGATGGTTCATTCTCATTCATCACAATAGTGTTATTTTCAAATTCACGATAGATGGGCAGGTGCTCCTTGTCCAAAAGTTATGTGCATGTGCCCATCTTTGAGTTGATGAGCTCCTGAATATGTGGAGCATACCCACAACTCCTCTTTTGGTCAGCAATAGTCCTCTTGATTGTCTCAACAATCAGGCTCATGACCTTGAACTTTTGTGGGACATCAAATATGTGCAGTAAGTTGATAACATGTCCTCTGATCATCTTGTGATCACCTGACTTGTGTAGCAGTGTGTGCCTTAATATCCAGTTGATTGTTGGCAGACCAGGCAACAGGTAATGGACAAATCCAAACTTATGTGTTTCCAAAGCAGCATCTGGGATCTCCTTGTACATGTTGGCCATAGTGTTGTGGTCTCTCTTCTTCTCTACATAAATGTCCAAGCCATCCTCATGTTCCTCAGGAGCATTGATAAGCTTAGCCCATTCCTCAACTATAGACTGGTACCTAGTACCCTCAGACATCCATATTATCATTCCATCTGGAGAAGTGGGCAGTGGAGTATAACTGCATGATGAGCTCATCATTCCACTTAGTGAGCTTCTGGGCAACAAAAGTGTCCACTCCACATGCCTTGAAGCTATCAAGCACACCAGGGAAGTGATCCTCATTCTCCTTGATGAAATTCTAGTCAACCCATCTCATATCACACACAATGGGCTTCCTGTCAAGCAGAATAGTGTCATAGAAGTCCTGTTGTTCCTTAGTGTGAAATATGTAGTCCACATCAGTCCTTCTCCTGATAGCATATGGATCTGACTGTCTCCATAGTCTCAATCATGAATCCTTCCTGATCTTCATGTTCTCTGCAACTGGGTGTGCGTCAGTGTGGTCAGGGATCTTGGGTTTCAGCTTCCTTAACACAACAGAATCATCTTCTTCTTCTGCAACTTCAGGCACTGGGACCTTGTTCTTCTCTTCAGCAGGTATGTTCCTAGTGCTTCTCTTGGGTTTTGGCTTTGGAGCTGGAGCAGCAGCCTTAGGAGCAGCTTTGGGCTTTGATGGAGCAACCCCTTATTTAATAGAATCTCCCATAAGCTTATGACCTTTGGGTGCTGGTACAACATCCACTTCCTCTTCCTCTTCTTCTGAATCTCTCCTCATTGAGGGCTTGCCAAGAACTCTGGCAGTAGTGGTTCTGGCCCTCTTCTTCTTCTTCTTCTTATCTTCACCAGCTGCCTCTTCTTCAGACTCAATGGTGAACTTCATAGTTTCACCTGTGGCAACTTTCCTTGGCTTAGACATGGGCTGTCTTCTTGCTGGCATTTTTGTTTTCAGACCAGGATTTGTTGCAGCAGCTGAGCTATATTCTTTCTTAAGCACCTTCTTCTTTGAAGTGGCTTCATCTTCAACAACCACATAATCTTCATCCTCAGAGTCAGAAGTTCTCTTCTTCCTTGACCTGGTAGCAGCCTTTGGCAGATTGCTTGGTGTGCTCCTACTGCCATCATCATAGCTGCTAGAGGGATCTGAACACTCACTCATCTGCACCTGTTGCTCAGACCTGTTCTGGCTGTCACACTGGTTAGACATCTCTGCAATTAATGACAGCAGACCCTGTGAATAGATTATAGATGAGGTAGAGTAGATGAGCATCACAAAGTACAAGAGTTTTGCAAAAAGGATGACTTAAAACTTAGTTTTAGTTCTTCACAGAAAGCATTTCGGATCTACCGATTTGTAAACTCGGTGATACCGAAGCAGCTTTCGGAACCTAAGCTAGTGAAATCGGTCAGACCGAGTCACAGTTTGTGTGGTACAAAGACTGCTAGGGTTTCACAAAGAATCGAACTCGGTTACAACGATTTGCAATTTTCGGTCAGACTGAAAACGCGTGTGCTCTGGACTAAGCCAAATCGATGAGACCAATTTCTACAACTCAGTCGGTCCGAGATGAATTCGGCGGAGACCTAACCCTAAATTTTCAAATCAAAACTAATCTACAGGACGTTTTAGCTGGATAGGATGATTTCAATCGTGGCAAGAATCATGGCAAAGCAATGTGCTAATAATCGGAGTTAAGGATTAGCACAAAGTTCAAGTTCGTACCCTAGTTCAGCAACGAACTTGCTACGGCGGCAACAGCGGTGAAGATTTCCGTTGACGGTGGCAGAGATCAGCGGCGGAATGTCGCGGGCAACAAGAGGACGATCCGGAGACCCGAGGAGGCAGAGTAGGTTTTGCGCATGCGAGGAGGTTCGGAATTTTTTTCAAAATTTGGCCCATCGGTATATATAACCTGACCCTGTCGGTGTGACCGAGTGGAACGACTCGGTGGCACCGAGATGCAAAACTGTAAGCAGTTACTGCAACTCGGTGTGACCGAAAAGTTCTAATCGGTTGCATCGAGATTGAAAACTCTAGATCAACTTAGTGACTCGGTAGGACCGAAAATGTTGAATCGGTCAGACCGAGATGCACAAAGAGGTTTTGGAGGTTCAAGTCTATGACGAATCGGGAACTCCGGGTGCTCCTCACATAGAGTGGTTTGAATTTGACTTGATCAAACTTTGTGATGTAGCATGAATAGAGTTTGAGATGAGGAAAGCATATATAGCTAGAGGGAGTTCTTAGGCATTCTTGTCCATCCTTTTGGCAAAAGAAAAAGAGCCAAACAATCAAAGCAACAAATGGATGTCCTCGAATGAGTAAAATATGCAACCAACATGCTCACACAATAAAATGGTAAATGAAATATGTGACAAAGCATGCACAAACACTCTAGCATCTATCAAGCAATTTGGCGATGACTAGGTCATCTATATATGAGTATATTGACAGAGGAGTCAAATGAAACAATTTGACCATAGGTCATACTCATCATTTGAGCACAAGTGAGGTTACCACTTTTACATAAAGCATTGTTGTGTTCACACCATTAGAGTTGCTTTAGCTCAACTGATTAGAGTAAAGCTCCCCCTAGATGTGATATCCCCCCTAAGAGGGATGAACTAACCTTGGGTTTTGTCGATGCTGACTTCATGTGGGTGTTGAAGATGTAGATGTTCAATGTTTATGTATATCATTCGGAGCAATCCCTTAGAATGAGTTGCACTTTCAATACCTACACGGGTTAGTCCCACAGGGAACAAACAAGGATATCCATAGACATAGAGTTATGCATACACAAGATGATGTCCATGAAAGCATTGGGTTACCTTGTCCCTTGTCTTGCCAACAAGAGGGTTTGTGACTCCTTGAACTAGTGCAAGATATGGAAGTTGTTTGCACTTGTCCTCGCCAAAATGATAAGAGTGAAGTATGTTGGCGGAGTCACCCTCAAGAACCCTCTAGTTCTTCTTCTTTTGGATCCACACCATCTTGATGGGAATCTTTGGAGTTGTGGTTGTACTTGATGAAGTAGAACTTGATGTAGTCTTGGGAACCCACTTGACCAAGGCCTTAGGTGCTTCTTCAAATGCATCAATTTCCTCTTGAAGCTTGTGCTTGCCTTTTTTCTTGTGGTCTTGTGGTGGAAGATCATCTTGAGATTGTGTCCCTTTGAAAGAAGTAGGATCATACTTCTCTTGTTGAGGAACAAACTTCGTCTTGGGGTATTGATCTTCTTCCCAGTGAACTCCATTGGCATTGAACTTTCGTTCACAAACAACACCTTGATTCTTCCGGTGTCTTCCTTGCTTGCGTACAATTTGCTCAAATTGCTTACTTCCCGCAAGGCTCTTGTAAACACCTTTCTCTATAATACCCTTCAATAAGATATTTTATTGCTCAAGTGTAACTTGGCTAAGAGAATCATTAGTGGAATCAAGAGAACTACTAGAAGCAACAACATTAGATTTAGCATGATTGTTGTTACTACTAGATGAAGCATCTTTCTTGCTCTTGTTGCTAGACTTAACTTGTGGCATGTAAGTAGACAAGAGTAAATGCTTGGCAATGTAAGAAGAACTTTTCTTGCGAAGATCATCATTGATTGCCTTTAAAAACTCACGCTCTTGCTCAAGGTTGAGCTTTTCAAAGCTTAGCTTATCATGAGTCTTTAAAAGTTCTCGATGATTTTCCAAGGTAGTTTCATGAGCTAACTTAAGAGTGTTTAGTTCTTTAGTTAGACGCCCAATCTCCTTCTTATCATCATTATTCGTTTTATCTTCATTAGCATGATTAATTGAAGTTTCATCATAGTCTTTATCACTAGAGTTGTCAACAAGTAAATCATCATCACCTAGCAAATCATCTTCATCACTATTGAAATCAACATACTCGGGATGTGTTACCTTTGGACCTTTGGCCATGAAGCATCTTCCAATTCCTTCATTTGGTGAGTCAAATATGTCGTAGGAGTTGGCTGGCACAAGTGCTAGACCGGCAACACCTTCATCTTGAGTATATTCGGAGTCGGAGTGATAACTTGTTTCAGAGTGATGGTCGGAGTCGGAGTCGGATACCCATTCACCAACATGAGCTTGATGTCTTCTTTTTGTGTAGCTCCTTGATGACTTTTCCTTCCTTTCCAAATCCTTACTTCTCCGAGAGGGTCTTCGTTCATATCGATCATCTCTACTCCTCCTTTCTCTTGGTGGTGATTCTTCTCTTCTATTCCTCCGTTTGGTAGAATCTTCCCTTCTTTTGTAGGGGGTCATACACTCATTGGAGTAGTGTCCGGGTCTTCCACAATTGTAGCAATTTCGCTCACGACTAGAAGATCTTTTGTCATTGGAGGACCTTGACTTGGAGCTTCTTTCTTTGCTTCTACTCTTGTAGAACTTGTTGAAGTTCTTTACCATTAGGCTCAATTCTTCATTAAAGGTTTGTTTCTCACTTGATGATGTGGGAGCATCACACGAGGCTTTGTAAGAACCACTTGACTTGTTGTGAAGCTCTTCTTTATCCTTGAGTGACATCTCATGAGCAACAATTCTTCCAATGACTTCCGTTGGCTTGAGATCTTTGTAATTGGGCATCATTTTGATCAATGTGCACGGTATCGTATTTTCCATCCAAGGCCTTAGGTGCTTCTTCAAATGCATCAATTTCCTCTTGAAGCTTGTGCTTGCCTTTTTTCTTGTGGTCTTGTGGTGGAAGATCATCTTGAGATTGTGTCCCTTTGAAAGAAGTAGGATCATACTTCTCTTGTTGAGGAACAAACTTCGTCTTGGGGTATTGATCTTCTTCCCAGTGAACTCCATTGGCATTGAACTTTCGTTCACAAACAACACCTTGATTCTTCCGGTGTCTTCCTTGCTTGCGTACAATTTCCTCAAATTGCATACTTCCCGCAAGGCTCTTGTAAACACCTTTCTCTATAATTCCCTTCAATAAGATATTTTATTGCTCAAGTGTAACTTGGCTAAGAGAATCATTAGTGGAATCAAGAGAACTACTAGAAGCAACAACATTAGATTTAGCATGATTGTTGTTACTACTAGATGAAGCATCTTTCTTGCTCTTGTTGCTAGACTTAACTTGTGGCATGTAAGTAGACAAGAGTAAACGCTTGGCAATGTAAGAAGAACTTTTCTTGCGAAGATCATCATTGATTGCCTTTAAAAACTCACGCTCTTGCTCAAGGTTGAGCTTTTCAAAGCTTAGCTTATCATGAGTCTTTAAAAGTTCTCGATGATTTTCCAAGGTAGTTTCATGAGCTAACTTAAGAGTGTTTAGTTCTTTAGTTAGACGCCCAATCTCCTTCTTATCATCATTATTCGTTTTATCTTGATTAGCATGATTAATTGAAGTTTCATCATAGTCTTTATCACTAGAGTTGTCAATAAGTAAATCATCATCACCTAGCAAATCATCTTCATCACTATTGAAATCAACATACTCGGGATGAGTTACCTTTGGACCTTTGGCCATGAAGCATCTTCCAATTCCTTCATTTGGTGAGTCAAATATGTCGTAGGAGTTGGCTGGCACAAGTGCTAGACCGGCAACACCTTCATCTTGAGTATATTCGGAGTCGGAGTGATAACTTGTTTCAGAGTGATGGTCGGAGTCGGAGTCGGATACCCATTCACCAACATGAGCTTGATGTCTTCTTTTTGTGTAGCTCCTTGATGACTTTTCCTTCCTTTCCAAATCCTTACTTATCCGAGAGGGTCTTCGTTCATATCGATCATCTCTACTCCTCCTTTCTCTTGGTGGTGATTCTTCTCTTCTATTCCTTCGTTTGGTAGAATCTTCCCTTCTTTTGTAGGGGGTTGTACACTCATTGGAGTAGTGTTCGGGTCTTCCACAAGTGTAGCAATTTCGCTCACGACTAGAAGATCTTTTTTCATTGTAGGACCTTGACTTGGAGCTTCTTTCTTTGCTTCTACTCTTGTAGAACTTGTTGAAGTTCTTTACCATTAGGCTCAATTCTTCATTAAAGGTTTGTTTCTCACTTGATGATGTGGGAGCATCACACGAGGCTTTGTAAGAACCACTTGACTTGTTGTGAAGCTCTTCTTTATCCTTGAGTGACATCTCATGAGCAACAATTCTTCCAATGACTTCCGTTGGCTTGAGATCTTTGTAATTGGGCATCATTTTGATCAATGTGCACACGGTATCGTATTTTCCATCCAAGGCCTTAGGTGCTTCTTCAAATGCATCAATTTCCTCTTGAAGCTTGTGCTTGCCTTTTTTCTTGTGGTCTTGTGGTGGAAGATCATCTTGAGATTGTGTCCCTTTCAAAGAAGTAGGATCATACTTCTCTTGTTGAGGAACAAACTTCGTCTTGGGGTATTGATCTTCTTCCGAGTGAACAACATTGGCATTGAACTTTCGTTCACAAACAACACCTTGATTCTTCCGGTGTCTTCCTTGCTTGCGTACAATTTCCTCAAATTGCTTACTTCCCGCAAGGCTCTTGTAAACACCTTTCTCTATAATTCCCTTCAATAAGATATTTTATTGCTCAAGTGTAACTTGGCTAAGAGAATCATTAGTGGAATCAAGAGAACTACTAGAAGCAACAACATTAGATTTAGCATGATTGTTGTTACTACTAGATGAAGCATCTTTCTTGCTCTTGTTGCTAGACTTAACTTGTGGCATGTAAGTAGACAAGAGTAAACGCTTGGCAATGTAAGAAGAACTTTTCTTGCGAAGATCATCATTGATTGCCTTTAAAAACTCACGCTCTTGCTCAAGGTTGAGCTTTTCAAAGCTTAGCTTATCACGAGTCTTTAAAAGTTCTCGATGATTTTCCAAGGTAGTTTCGTGAGCTAACTTAAGAGTGTTTAGTTCTTTAGTTAGACGCCCAATCTCCTTCTTATCATCATTATTCGTTTTATCTTGATTAGCATGATTAATTGAAGTTTCATCATAGTCTTTATCACTAGAGTTGTCAACAAGTAAATCATCATCACCTAGCAAATCATCTTCATCACTATTGAAATCAACATACTGGATGTGTTACCTTTGGACCTTTGGCCATGAAGCATCTTCCAATTCCTTCATTTGGTGAGTCAAATATGTCGTAGGAGTTGGCTGGCACAAGTGCTAGACCGGCAACACCTTCATCTTGAGTATATTCGGAGTCGGAGTGATAACTTGTTTCAGAGTGATGGTCGGAGTCGGAGTCGGATACCCATTCACCAACATGAGCTTGATGTCTTCTTTTTGTGTAGCTCCTTGATGACTTTTCCTTCCTTTCCAAATCCTTACTTCTCCGAGAGGGTCTTCGTTCATATCGATCATCTCTACTCCTCCTTTCTCTTGGTGGTGATTCTTCTCTTCTATTCCTTCGTTTGGTAGAATCTTCCCTTCTTTTGTAGGGGGTTGTACACTCATTGGAGTAGTGTCCGGGTCTTCCACAATTGTAGCAATTTCGCTCACGACTAGAAGATCTTTTGTCATTGTAGGACCTTGACTTGGAGCTTCTTTCTTTGCTTCTACTCTTGTAGAACTTGTTGAAGTTCTTTACCATTAGGCTCAATTCTTCATTAAAGGTTTGTTTCTCACTTGATGATGTGGGAGCATCACAGAGGCTTTGTAAGAACCACTTGACTTGTTGTGAAGCTCTTCTTTATCCTTGAGTGACATCTCATGAGCAACAATTCTTCCAATGACTTCCGTTGGCTTGAGATCTTTGTAATTGGGCATCATTTTGATCAATGTGCACACAGTATTGTATTTTCCATCCAAGGCCTTAGGTGCTTCTTCAAATGCATCAATTTCCTCTTGAAGCTTGTGCTTGCCTTTTTTCTTGTGGTCTTGTGGTGGAAGATCATCTTGAGATTGTGTCCCTTTGAAAGAAGTAGGATCATACTTCTCTTGTTGAGGAACAAACTTCGTCTTGGGGTATTGATCTTCTTCCCAGTGAACTCCATTGGCATTGAACTTTCGTTCACAAACAACACCTTGATTCTTCCGGTGTCTTCCTTGCTTGCGTACAATTTCCTCAAATTTCTTACTTCAAGCAAGGCTCTTGTAAACACCTTTCTCTATAATTCCCTTCAATAAGATATTTTATTGCTCAAGTGTAACTTGGCTAAGAGAATCATTAGTGGAATCAAGAGAACTACTAGAAGCAACAACATTAGATTTAGCATGATTGTTGTTACTACTAGATGAAGCATCTTTCTTGCTCTTGTTGCTAGACTTAACTTGTGGCATGTAAGTAGACAAGAGTAAACGCTTGGCAATGTAAGAAGAACTTTTCTTGTGAAGATCATCATTGATTGCCTTTAAAAACTCACGCTCTTGCTCAAGGTTGAGCTTTTCAAAGCTTAGCTTATCATGAGTCTTTAAAAGTTCTCAATGATTTTCCAAGGTAGTTTCATGAGCTAACTTAAGAGTGTTTAGTTCTTTAGTTAGACGCCCAATCTCCTTCTTATCATCATTATTCGTTTTATCTTGATTAGCATGATTAATTGAAGTTTCATCATAGTCTTTATCACTAGAGTTGTCAACAAGTAAATCATCATCACCTAGCAAATCATCTTCATCAGTATTGAAATCAACATACTCGGGATGTGTTACCTTTGGACCTTTGGCCATGAAGCATCTTCCAATTCCTTCATTTGGTGAGTCAAATATGTCGTAGGAGTTGGCTGGCACAAGTGCTAGACCGGCAACACCTTCATCTTGAGTATATTCGGAGTCGGAGTGATAACTTGTTTCAGAGTGATGGTCGGAGTCGGAGTCGGATACCCATTCACCAACATGAGCTTGATGTCTTCTTTTTGTGTAGCTCCTTGATGACTTTTCCTTCCTTTCCAAATCCTTACTTCTCCGAGAGGGTCTTCGTACATATCGATCATCTCTACTCCTCCTTTCTCTTGGTGGTGATTCTTCTCTTCTATTCCTTCTTTTGGTAGAATCTTCCCTTCTTTTGTAGGGGGTCGTACACTCATTGGAGTAGTGTCCGGGTCTTCCACAAGTGTAGCAATTTCGCTCACGACTAGAAGATCTTTTGTCATTGTAGGACCTTGACTTGGAGCTTCTTTCTTTGCTTCTACTCTTGTAGAACTTGTTGAAGTTCTTTACCATTAGGCTCAATTCTTCATTAAAGGTTTGTTTCTCACTTGATGATGTGGGAGCATCACACGAGGCTTTGTAAGAACCACTTGACTTGTTGTGAAGCTCTTCTTTATCCTTGAGTGACATCTCATGAGCAAAAATTCTTCCAATGACTTCCGTTGGCTTGAGATCTTTGTAATTGGGCATCATTTTGATCAATGTGCACACAGTATCGTATTTTCCATCCAAGGCTCTTAGGATCTTCTTGATGATGAATTTTTCGGTCATCCCTTCACTTCCTAAGCCGGCAATCTCATTTGTGATGAGAGCAAGCCTAGAGTACATTTCGGCGACACCTTCACCATCCTTCATTTTGAACTTGTCAAGTTGACTTTGAAGCACATCCAATTTGGATTCCTTGACGGAGTCGGTACCTTCGTGCATATCAATCAAAGTATCCCAAATTTCCTTTGCATTCTCAAGACGGCAGATTTTGTTGAATTCTTTGGGGCATAATCCATTGAAGAGAATATCACAAGCTTGAGCATTGTATGGTAGCATCTTCAACTCTTCCGTGGTAGCTTCACGGTTAGGTTCTTTCCCATCGAAGAATTCACCTTGCAAGCCAATACACACAATAGCCCAAACGGCAGGGTTATGTCCAAGAATATGCATTTTCATATTATGCTTCGAACTAGCAAAATTAGTACCATCAAAGTAAGGACCTCTATGGTGGTAATTTCCCTCGCTAGACGCCATACTCTCCTAGGTTGTGAAACGAAGGCTATGACCACCAAAAGCTATGGAAATCAGAGGAAATGGAAACCTGGTTCTGATACCACTTGTAGGATCGAAAGTATGTCTAGAGGGGGGGTCATTAGACTACTTGCAAAATAAAAATCTAGCCTTTTCCCAATTTCAGTTCTTGGCAGATTTTAGCAACATAGCACAAGTCAAGCAATCAACCTACACATGCAATTCTAAGAGTATAGCAGCGGAATGTAAAACAATTGCATATGAAGGTAAAGGGAGGAGATTCATGGAGCAAACGCAATGTTGACACGGAGATTTTTTTTATCCGTGGTTCCTATAGGTGGTGCTATCGTACATCCATGTTGATGGAGACTTCAACCCACGAAGGGAAACGGTTGCGTGAGTCCATGGAGGGCTCCACCCACGAAGGGTCCACGAAGATGCAACCTTGTCTATCCCACCATGGCCATCGCCCACGAAGGACTTGCCTCACTAGGGTAGATCTTCACGAAGTAGGCGATCTCCTTGCCCTTACAAACTCCTTGGTTCAACTCCACATTCTTGACGGAGGATCCCAAGTAACACCTAGCCAATCTAGGAGACACCACTATCCAAGAAGTAACAAATGGTGTGTTGATGATGAACTCCTTGCTCTTGTGCTTCAAATGATAGTCTCCCCAACACTCAACTCTCTCTCATAGGATTGGATTTGGTAGAAAGAAGATTTGAGTGGAAAGCAACTTGGGGAAGGCTAGAGATCAAGATTTATGTGGTTGGAATGGAATATCTTGACATCAACACAAGTGTAGGTGGTTCTCTCTCAGAAAATATGTATTGTAAGCATAGGCATGTTCTGATGGCTCTCTCCACAAATGAAGAGTGGGTGGAGGGGTATATATAGCCTCCACACAAAATCTAACCGTTACACACAAATCGCCAATCTCGGTGGGACCGATTCAAAGAACTCGGTCTGACCAATTTGGTTCATAATGTGACCGTTAGGCATTTCGGTGGGACTGACATGTCAACTCGGTGGGACCTATTTCATTAGGGTTAGGGCATAACGTAATCTCGGTGAGACTGATACGTCTCCAACTTATCTATAATTTATGAAGTATTCATGCTATTATATTATCCATCTTGGACGTTTATGGGCTTTATTATGCACTTTTATATTACTTTTGGGACTAACCTATTGACCCAGAGCCCAATGCTAGTTCCTGTTTTTTCCTTTTTTCAGTGTTTCAAAGAAAAGGAATGTCAAACGGAGTCGAAACGGAATGAAACCTTCTGGAGAAGTTATTTTTGGAAGGAAAGAGACAAAATAGACTTGGAGTGCACGTCAGGAAAGAAACGAGGGAGCCACGAGGTAGGGGGGCGCGCCCACCCCCCTAGGGCGCGCCCTCCACCCTCGTGGGCCCCTCATGGCTCACTCGACGTACTTCTTCCTCCTATATATACCCATATACTGTAAAATGGTCGGGGAACAGAATAGATGGGGAGTTCCGCCGCCGCAAGCCTCTGTATCCACCAAAAACCTCTCGGGAGCCCATTCCGGCACCCTGCCGGAGGGGGGAACCCTCACCGGTGGCCATCTTCATCATCCCGGCACTCTCCATGACGAGGAGGGAGTAGTTCATACTCGGGGCTGAGGGTATGTACCAGTAGCTATGTGTTCGATCTCTCTCTCTCTCGTGTTCTTGATTTGGCACGATCTTGATGTATCGCGAGCTTTGCTATTATAGTTGGATCTTATGTTGCTTCTCCCCCTCTACTCTCTTGTAATGGATTGAGTTTTACCTTTGAAGTAATCTTATCAGATTGAGTCTTTAATGATTTGAGAACACTTGATGTATGTCTTGACGTGCATATCTGTGGTGACAATGGGATATCACGTGATTCACTTGATGTATGTTTTGGTGATCAACTTGCGGGTTCCGCCCATGAACTTATGCATAGGGGTTGGCATAGGTTTTCGTCTTGATTCTCTGGTAGGAACTTTGGGGCACTCTTTTGAGGTTCTATGTGTTGGTTGAATAGATGAATCTGAGATTGTGTGATGCATATCGTATAATCATACCCACGGATACTTGAGGTGACATTGGAGTATCTAGGTGACATTAGGGTTTTGGTTGATTTGTGCCTTAAGGTGTTATTCTAGTACGAACTCTAGGGATGTTTGTGACATTTATAGGAATAGCGCAACAGATTGATTGGAAAGAATAACTTTGAGGTGGTTTCGTACCCTACCATAATCTCTTCGTTTGTTCTCCGCTATTAGTGACTTTGGAGTGACTCTTTGTTGCATGTTCAGGTATAGTTATATGATCCAATTATGTTATTATTGCTGAGAGAACTTGCACTAGTGGGAGTATGAACCCTAGGCCTTGTTTCCTAGCATTGCAATACCGTTTGTGCTCACTTTTATCGCTTGTTACCTTGCTGTTTTTATATTTTCAGATTACAATAACCTACATCTACCATCCATATTGCACTTGTATCACCATCTCTTCGCCGAACTAGTGCACCTATACAATTTACCATTGTATTGGGTGTGTTGGGGACACAAGAGACTCTTTGTGATTTAGTTGCAGGGTTGCTTGAGAGAGACCATCTTCATCCTCCGCCTCCCACGGATTGATAAACCTTAGGTCATCCGCTTGAGGGAAATTTGCTACTTTCCTACAAACCTCTGCACTTGGAGGCCCAACAACGTCTACAAGGAGAAGGTTGCGTAGTAGACATTGAGCTCTTTTCTGGCGCCGTTGCCGTGGAGGTGAGTGCTTGAAGGTATATCTTTAGATCTTGCAATCGAATCTGGTTGTTTCTCGTTTTAGCACTAGTTTAGTTTATAAAAGAAAACTACAAAAAAATGGAATTAAGTTTGTCTCATACGCTTCATATTTTTAATATCTTTCATGAGTATGATGGAAAGGAAAATTGTGCCGAAGTGTTAGAAGAAGAATGCATTAAAATATTTGGCACTAAATATGTGAGTGATGAACATGATTGCAATGTTTTTAGTATGAGTTCCTTGAATATCCATGATGCTAATGATATGCAAAGCCACAAGCTTGGGGATGCTATGTTTGATGAAGATGATATTTTTTGTCCCCCAAGGTTTGATGAGCACATTTACTATGATGAAAGGTTGCCTCCTATCTATGATGATTATTTTGATGACACGTATGCTTTAAATAATAATGATAACCATCAAACTTGTCATCTTGATCTTAATTTTCAATCATATGATAGTTATTTTGTTGAGTTTGCTCCCACTACTATTGATAAGAAGAATTTTCCTTATGTGGGGAGTAATAAAATTCCTATGCTTGTAGATCATGAAAAGAATGCTTTAGGTGCTGGTTATATTGTTGAATTCATTCATGATGCTACTGAAAATTATTATAAGGGAGGAACATATGCTTGTACATATTGCAATAATATCAAGTTTCCTCTCCATGTGCTTAAAATCTTGAAGTTATGCTTGTTTTACCTTCCTATGCAAGTTGATTCTTGTTCCCATAAGTTGCTTGCTCACAAAATCCCTATGCATAGTAAGTGGGTTAGACTTAAATGTGCTAGTCATATTCTTCGTGATGCTCTCTTTATGTTCTTATCTTTTTGTGAGCATCATTGAAATCATCATGCCTAGCTAGGGGCGTTAAACGTTAGCGCTTGTTGGGAGGCAACTGCTACGTCTTGAGCTTGCGTTGGTTTTCCCCGAAGAGGAGAGGATGATGCAGCACAGTAGCGTAAGTATTTCCCTCAGTTTTTGAGAACCAAGGTATCAATCCAGTAGGAGGCCATGCACAAGTCCCTCGTACCTGCACAAAACGATAGCTAATCACAACCAACGCGATTAGGGGTTGTCAATCCGTCACGGTCACTTACGAGAGTGAGATCTGATAGAGATAATATTTTTGGTATTTTTGGCATATAGATGCAAAGTGAAAAGTAAGAAGCAAAGTAAAAACAAAGCAAGTATAAAAGTAATAGAGATTGATATGATGAGAATAGACCCGGGGGCCATAGGTTTCACTAGTGGCTTCTCTCAAGAGCATAAGTATTCTATGGTGGGTGAACAAATTACTATTGAGCAATTGACAGAATTGAGCATAGTTATGAGTATATCTAGGTATGATCATGTATATAGGCATCACGTCCGAGACAAGTAGACCGAAACGATTAAGCATCTACTACTATTACTCCCCTCATCGACCGCTATCCAGCATGCATCTAGAGTATTAAGTTAAAAACAGAGTAACGCCTTAAGCAAGATGACATGATGTAGGGGAATAAATTCATGCAATATGATAAATACCCAATCTTGTTATCCTCGATGGCAACAATACAATACGTGCCTTGCAACCCTTTACATCGGGTAAGGACACCGCAAGATTGAACCCAAAGCCATGCACTTCTCCCATTGCAAGAACTACCAATCTAGTTGGCCAAACCAAACGGATAATTTGAAGAGACTAGCAAAGATAACTCAATCATACATAAAAGAATTCAGAGAAGATTCAAATATTATTCATAGATAAGCTGGATCATAAACCCACAATTCATCGGTCTCAACAAACACACCGCAAAAAGAAGATTACATCGAATAGATCTCCACGAGAGAGGGGTAGAACATTCTATTGAGATCCAAAAAGAGAGAAGAAGCCATCTAGCTACTAGCTATGGACCCGAAGGTCTGAAGTAAACTACTCACACTTCATCGGAGAGGCTATTGCGTTGATGTAGAAGCCCTCCATTGTGGATGCCCCCTCCGGCGGAGCTCCGGAACAGGCCGCAAGATGGGATCTCGTGGATATAGGAAGTTGCGGCGGTGGAATTAGGTTTTTGGCTGCTGTTCTGATCATTTGGGGGTACGTAGGTATATATAGGAGGAAGGAGTACGTCGGTGGAGCAACAGGGGCCCCACAAGGCAGGGGGCGCGCCCTGGTGGGGGGCACCCTCGTGACCGCCTCCGTTGTTCCTTGGCGTAGGGTCCAAGTCTCCTGGATCACGTTCGGTGAGAAAATCATGTTTCCGAAGGTTTCATTTCGTTTGGACTCCGTTTGATATTCTGTTTCTTTGAAACACTGAAAAAGGCAAAAAACAACAATTCTGGGATGGGCCTTCGGTTAATAGGTTAGTCCCAAAAATAATATAAAAGTGGAAAATAAAGCCCAACATAGTCCAAAATAGTAGATAAAGTAGCATGGAGCAATCAAAAATTATAGATACGTTGGACACATATCAACAACCCAATTTTATTTTAGTTTCATGCTTTTTTGGTACTATTTAGTAATAAATAATCCATCTAGCTTCTGTTTAGATGTGGTTTTGTGTATTAATTAGTGTTTGTGCCAAGTAGAACCTTTGGAAGACTTGGGTGAAGTTTTTATAATCATGCTGTAAAAAACAGAAACTTTAGCACTCACGAGATTAGTTAAAACTTTTTGAAGATGATCACTAGACAAATTCCTTAGGTCCACGAATTTATTTTATAATTTTTGGAGTTCCAGAAGTTTGCGTTAGTTACAGATTACTACAGACTGTTCTGTTTTTGACAGATTCTGTTTTTCGTGTGTTGTTTGCTTATTTTGACGACTCTATGGCTAGTAGAATAGTTTATAAACCATTGAGAAGTTGGATTAAAGTAGGTTTAACACCAACATAAATAAAGAATGAGTTCATTACAGTACCATGAAGTGGTGTTTTGTTTTCTTTCACTAACGGAGCTCACGAGATATTCTGTTAAGTTTTGTGTTGTGAAGTTTTCATGTTTTGGGTAAAGATTCGATGGACTATGGAATAAGGAGTGGCAAGAGCCTAAGCTTGGGGATGCCCAAGGCACCCCAAGGTAATATTCAAGGATAACCAAGAGCCTAAGATTGGGGATGCCCCGGAAGGCATCCCCTCTTTCGTCTAGTTCTATCGGTAACTTTACTTGGAGCTATATTTTTATTCACCACATGATATGTGTTTTGCTTGGAGCGTCATTTTATTTTCTTTACCTTTGCTTGCTGTTTGAATAAAATACCAAGATCTGAAATTCTTAAATGATAGAGAGTATTCACATAGCTACTTAATTATTTAACTACTCATTGATCTTCACTTATATCTTTTTGGAGTAGTTTGTCATTTACTCGTGTGCCTCACTTATATCCTATGAGTAAATGGTTGAATGATTTGAATGCCCTAAATCTGAAATTATATATGTTTCATATGCCTTTCCCATGGGGAGTCATGCCTTCACATATAAGAAGTAGAGGTGGTAGATTTATTGAAGGTTAGCAAACATTGTATTGGTAACTTGAACAATTCATGAAAGAATATTGAATGAAGGGAAGTTTCACATATAAATATACTATCTTGGACATCTTCTATGATTGTGATCCCCATTAATTATTTTCAAACCTGAGCAAATTAGTTGAAGTTGGACAAGGAAGACAACATAATGAGTTATGCTGGGGTATATTTGTATAAGTTATATTGTTTTGGATCCTCTAACATGTGGTGCTTGCTATTTAGAATCCTTTGCTAGCTAAAATTTCTGTACTAAGTGGGAATACTGCTTGTGCATCCAAATTCCTTGAACCAAGTTTCTTCCATGAGTGTCCACCATATCTACCTATATGCGGTATTTACCTGCCGTTCTAAGTAAATTTGCATGTGCCAAACTCTAAACCTTCAAATAATAATCTGTTTTGTATGCCCGAATCGCTCATGTAGCGACTACGGGTTAGCAGTATCTTCCATGCTAGGTGGGTTATTCTCACGATGAGTGGACTCCGCTCATTATTCACGAGAAAATGGCTGGTAACTGGGATGCCCAGTCCCATGATCAAAAGATCAAAATCAAATAAAAAATAATTGCAAACAAAACTCCCCCAGGTTTGATGTCAGTTGGAGGCACCCGTTGTTTCGGGCAAGCCATGGATTGATGATTGTTGGTGGAGGGGAGTAAAAATCTTTACCTTTCTGTTTGGGAACCGCCTATAATGTATGTAGTATGGAAGATATTGGGAACTCTTGGTTGTTATGTTGACAATGAAAGCATACCTCTCAAAATTATTTTCATCTTTGTTTTAGCTTCAAGCTCTGGCACCTCTGCAAATCCCTGCTACCCTCCATGAAGGGCCTATCTTTTACTTTTATGCAAGAGTCAGTAGTATTCCTTCTCATTCCAACCTACTCTTTAGTTGGCAAGCATCATGTGATGGAAAGATCTAAGCATATATGGCCATTCAAATATATCTGATCATGAATTATTATTGTTGACATTACCCTTGAGGTAAAAGGTTGGGAGGCGAAACATTAAGCCCCTATCTTTCTCTGTGTTCGATGAATACTATTTGTTCTAAAAATATGCTTTGAGTGGTAGCAATCATGGAAGGCTAAATGATAGTTGAGTATGTGAAGTTTGCTGAATAAAAAGCTCTGACATAGACTCTTCCTGAAAATAAGATGAATTGCAATTGTTTGATGACTGAGAACATAGTTTGTTAGTTTTCAAGAAAGTTTATGATCTATACTTTAACATGTGAATAGTTTGTTACTTGATCATGAAAAGTTTTATGAGTTGAGCTACTGTTATGACATATAATGATGCTAGAAAAGGTGATTGAAATTATCATTGATCAAACTTATGCACCTGCTAGCATTCATACTTCATAAATTATTTCTTTTATCATTTACCTACTCGAGGGCGAGCAGGAATTAAGCTTGGGGATGCTGATACGTCTCCAACGTATCTATAATTTATGAAGTATTCATGCTATTATATTATCCATCTTGGACGTTTATGGGCTTTATTATGCACTTTTATATTACTTTTGGGACTAATCTATTGACCGAGAGCCCAGTGCCAGTTCCTGTTTTTTCCCTTATTTCAGTGTTTCGAAGAAAAGGAATATCAAACGGAGTCGAAACGGAATGAAACCTTCTGGAGAAGTTATTTTTGGAAGGAAAGCAACCAGATAGACATGGAGTGCACGTCAGGAAAGAAACGAGGGTGCCACGAGGTAGTGGGGCGCGCCCACCCCCCTAGGGCGCGCCCTGCACCCTTGGAGACGTATCAGCCTCCTAAGTTGACGCGGATGGAGGGCTTTGTCAACTTAGTCAATTTGGAGGATTCTAGCTCCAGTGACCGTACGAAGTCCATCCAACGGCCGTAGTACTTCTTCAACCTCTGGTCTTCTTACTCCAGCCGCCCAAACCAGCAGCGATCGTGCCGCTTACTCCTGCCTCCTGTGGCCGGCTGCGCTACCGAGGAGACCTCACCGCCCCCTACTACTCCAACCGCTGGCCAAGCCATCCCTCTACTCAGCCACACCCCCTGTTATTCTGCAGCAACGGTAGCCTCACACCGCAGTCGAACCAGTCAACCCTTGTACTACTCTCCGCATGGGCATCCACTTCCGCATCTTCCCCGGCTCTACGTCGTCCCCTTCCTAGGCCTCGCCGTGGTCTACCGCCTTGGTTCTCTCAGCGCGACGTGGTCAATGTGGTCAAGGAACGACTTCCATCGGAAGAGTACTGTACGTGGAGAGGCTGACAGCTGGGTCCATGGCCACAACAAGGAAGTGCAACCTTATTACGCGTAAAATAATGATTCCTCCACCAGACAGCAGGGACCCACCGGACGGGCCACCGTCCTACATGAAAAAAGTGTCCCCCCTGACTGCAGGTACCCACCAGCTACATCTTCACACGCAAGGAGGTGCGTGCATATTACGGGCAAAAAATTGTTCTCCCCCTGACAGCTGGGACCCACCAGCTATATCTTCGCACACAAAGAAGTGCCTCCTTACCTCCCTGACAGCTGAGACCCACCCGGTCGAACCGTACGTAGGGTTGTCTGTCTGGTCGCGAACGTGTACATAAATACTGGTTGTTCAGTCTGTGTGCAGGCTGCAGCGATGAACCGTGGCCGAGTAAGGAAGGGCACGTGCCGTAGTAGAGGCGCGAATGTAGCATGTCATGCAGATCCAATCAATATCTTTTACACGTACATACAACCAGGGTGCAACAAAGTAAATACGGCCATGTACGTACATACGGGCGGGGTCTCGAACGCCTACTCATGCATACATACGGCCAGGGCTATTGTACATGGACAGGCAGAGGAGAGCAGCGACGGTGTCCTGTTCATCGGCAGTCGGCCAGCTGGGTCAAAACGGAGAAACTGCATGCGTCATGTTCATCGGGAGGTAACGAAATGCGTCATGTTCATCGGGAGTGAACCGGCTTGGACGGAACAGCCCAAACGAGGCCTGGCGTACCGCAGAACGGAGGAAACGACCTTGTGTTCAACCTCCTACGGTCGAAACAGGATCATGTTCACTAGGCGGGGTCTGGCATACCGCAAAATGGAGGAAACAGTGTAATAGCCTGGATTTTGGCCCTTTTTTTCTTTTGATTTATTGGTGTTTGCCCTGTTTTCTTTTTTGGAGTGGTTCTGTGGCCTTACCACCTGGGAAATCATCCTCATTTCCCTCTCCCAAGTGGCTCATAATTCTCAAAACCTTGCCAAGATCATGTCACTCCACTGCTTGACCAAACCCTAATTTCTTTTTCTAGGGAAAATTTATTTTTCTATTAAAGGAATAATCCTATCTGCCCTAGGTTGTGAAGCAACCTATATTACTGTCCATCCATAAATTCCCAAATGATTCTCATAATTTCTTTGGGTCACATGTTCCTCAAATATACCCAAACTTTCCTGTACTAGCCCAAGAATAATTCTCCAACAATTATTCTATTCTTCATTTCTGTCCACTGTGACTTTCTGTGAAGGAAGTGCCACCTATCCTATCGTGATTGCTCCCAAACCTTTTGGGCATTCTCTTATGTCCAAATCATTGCCTCATGCCAAAATTCAGTTTTATTTCCCTAGCCAATCTTCCTCAACAATTTTTCAAACTTTCTATCAAACAGAAGGCATTGTTAAGGAAGTAATAGCTAGGGTTATCCAAATGAGTTGAACTTTTGCATGCCTCTTCATGTACTCATATTAGCACACTCCTCCAAATTTCAGCTCCATCCCTTGATCTATGTGAGCACAGGATCAAATCTTTGATTCTGTCAATATTTTTAGGTTGTGAAGCAAGTACATTTTATATTGCTTCATTTTGCCTAAAAATTTTCCATAGCATTCTCATGACCATAAAACCTCTCTCCACCAAATTTGGGACCAATTCATCTACTAAATTTTCCTGTGGAATTTTTGCAAGTTTCTGGACAGAGGGAATAGTTGTGAAGGAAGTACCGTTTTGGTGAATCCATTTCGTGCAAATTTTTTACAGCATCTTACTATGTCCAAATCCCTAAGGCTTGCAAATTTCAGCTCAAGTGGCTTCTCCATATGAGTGAACCATCTTGATCAAGTTTCTGGACCCATAATGTGAGTTACACAGCTACTATATTAGTTTGTGCTCCATTATGCTCCAAAACATCTAGGATGAAAGTCCTTCTTACCCTAAACCTCGCAGACAAACTCTCTGGCTCCAAACCCCTTCCTGTTGATCTGCAGTTCTCAGCAAAGTTTACTGCAGTAAACTTCAGAGGTTGATTACCTTTTAACCAGAATTTAACAGAACTGCCACCTCAGTTGCAACCTCCCCTGAAGGACAAATCCCCAGACATCATTTGGCCGGCCGTGTGCCACTGTTTGCACCAGTTCACGTGGTGATCTAGAGTTTTGGCATGCAATGCACACGCTTTGCAGGTGTTGGCCGCGTCCAGAGCGTCTTCTTGCTCGGGCCCCTCCTCTGCTCGGCGTCTAAGCGAGCACGGGCATGCCTCCTAGCTTCCTCTCGTCGTCGCCGTTCTCCTGGACGCAAGCCGCCGCGCGCCCACGGACGAACAGTGGAGGTTTTGGCTAGGAGCTCGTCGTGTTCTTCCTCCCTGCACTCCCTTGGCCGCCTCTTCCCCATGAGCTCTTCCCCCTATGCCTCCCTCGTCGCCTGCCTTCGAGATCATGCGCGCGCACATGTGTTCGAGGCGTCGGCCACGCGTCCACGGCGACGACAGCACGACACACCCCTCCACTGCCTATATAAGGCAACCCCGTCCCCGTCTCTGTAAGTGCATCTAGTGCCACCCCTAGTTTGGTTTTGGAGTATTGACGACAAACATGGTTGAGGGACTAATGTGTTTGTGAGAATTACAGGATAACACAGGTAGTAGTCCCTCCTTGATTCGGTTTACCTACCGGAGATGACCCCTAAAAATGTATGAAGACATTGAAGACAATGGTGGTACATGAAGATATTGACATTGAAGACTATGACAGAAGAAGACATTGAGTGAAGACTATGGTGCGCGAAGAATTAGCTGTTTCGTTGTTTCTTTTCTTCTTTGCTGAGTCATAGGAACCACCGCACTATTAAGTGGGGTCCAAGTGAACAAAGTCAGAGTGACTGATGTGATGCTCAACCAAAATCCTATGTCTCCGAGTGAAGACAACGAGAGCAAATCTTATCCAGAGTTAGATAAGTCAGCTTTACTTGTAGCCCAAGTCAAGTTGTCGCATGTGTTTGAAATCTAACCGTTGTGACACATGTCAGTTCCTTAGTGACCCAGGGTCATTTCGGACAAATCAGGTCGGGTTGCCTAGTGGCTATAAATAGCCCACCCCCTACACCATAAATTGGTGGCTGCTTAGAGTTAGTGCACGGCTTTTGTCGTTGAGAGCAACCCACCTCCGAAGAGTTTGAGAGAGAAATCCTTGTGAGGACAAATCCCAAAACACCCAGAGCCCAAAGAGTGTTTGGCATCACTGAAGTCTTTCTGTCCGCGTGATCTGAAGACTTGTTACACTTGAGGACTGTGAATCCTCCAGCCGGTTAGGCGTCGCATTCTGAGCATCCAAGATTAATTGTGGATCGCCGGTGAACGAAGTCTGTGAAGGTTTGGAAGTCTACCTTGAAGACTTACCAGAGTGATTGGGCGGGGACTGTGTGTCCTTAGCTCAAGGGGAATAAGGTGAAGACACGATCTTCTGAGTTGAATCTCAGGCTCCCTATCCAGACGTATAGTTGTCACAGCAACTGGAACTGGTCGAACAAATCCTTATCTTCACAACACACTTGTTCTATCTCTTACTCTCCACACTTACAGTTTGTCTTTGTGATGTCAATGCCTGATTGCTCTACCTGTTTGACTTCACTGTGTGACTACTTGTTCTGATTGGCTTCATACTATCTTCCATCCTGATCCTACTTCCGAGCTGCTATCAGTCATCATGCTTTAGCTTCATACTTGTTTGACTATGGCTTGTCTAGTGTAGTTCATCTTCCGCTGCATGTTTATAGGTCTAGTTTTCATGTTTGTATTCGAAACTTTCATGTTTTGAAGACTTTCATAAAAATCGCCTATTCACCCCCCCCCCTCTAGTCAATAACTAGTACTTTCAATTGGTATCAGTGCGACGTACTCCCTTGTTCTGTGTGATTCGGTTTAACCACCTGGAGTTTTAGCTATGTCGACTGCAGGGATAATCAAAGTCTCTGCTGCGTGCCCTGTCTTCGATGGCACTGAATATCCCTACTGGAAGAATAAGATGTGTATGCATCTTGAAGCCATTGATGTCGATCTGTGGTATGTCGTAAAGAACGGCGTTCCCAAGACTGGTGAAGGTGTCACTCCTACTGATGTCAAGAAGTTCATTCAACACGATTCCACTACGAAGAACAACATATGTGGTCATCTGACCAAAGGGCAGTATGGCTGTGTGAGTGCTTTGGAAACATCGAAGCTAGTCTGGGACTGGCTCTCCAAGGTCAATGAAGGCGTTTCAACTCAGAGAGATCAAAGAATCAGTGTTCTACGCAACCTCGTCAACCGCTTCAAGAGAAATGACAATGAGAATGTCCAGCTCACGCTTGATCGCCTCATCGACATCACAAATGAGCTTCAGGCTCTCGGCGCCACTGAGATCACCAAGCATGAAATCGTCAAGACGCTTCTGAGATCTCTTGACAGCTCATTCGACACTCTAGCTCTTATGATTCAAGAACGCCCTGACTTCAAGACACTCGATCCATCTGACATACTTGAGAGGCTTAACACACAAGAGTTCCAGCTATCTGAGAAAAGAGATATCTATGGTCCCAACTATGGCTGAACTCGCGCTTTGAAGGCAAAGGCTGTTTCCTCATCTGAAGAAGAATCTGACTGCAGTTCTGGTGAAGCTGAAGACCTTGGAAAGGAGCTCGCTATGCTTGTGAAGAATTTCCAGAAGTTCACTAAGAAGAGAGGCTTCAGAAACTCTTCACGATCCAGCTCAAGAAATGATGAAGCTTCTTCCCATGACCACAAGAAGAGAACCTGTCACAAGTGCAAGAAACCTGGTCACTACATCTCTGAGTGTCCATAGTGGGACAATGAGAAGAAAAAGAAGAAGAGAAAGGAATATGATTCTGATGACAAGAAGAAGAAGAAATACTCAAAATCTTCTTCCAAGTCAACTTCCAAGTCTTCATCACACAAGAAAAGTTAAATGCAGCAAGGCTCGTGCTTTTGTTGGCAAGGAAATGGATTCAGAGGAGGAGTCCGCTTCGAGGAGGCGTAGTGGTGGAGTCTCGAGGAGGAGTTCCGACTCTGGCGTTGCAATTTTAGCTCGCTTCAGCCTACGCTGCCAAGTCCATCTTCAACATCAAGAGAATGTGTCCATCACCAACGCCGATGCCATTGACAAGGATGACTCTGCTCCCACTTATCGCTTCATGGCACGCGGTGCCAAGGTAAACTCACGCGATGCTTACTTTCAAACATCAAGTGAAGATGACTCTGATTGTGAATCCAAACCCAGCTACAAAACACTTGCTAAAATTGCAACTGAACAACGGAAAGCTATGGGACATATTCAAAAACTGTTAGACAAAAGCGATGATTTGTTGGACGCTGAAACAACCCGATCTTAGTCCTTAATTGAAGATATAAAAAATCTTCATGTTAAGTACCAAAAGCTTGAAGGTCGTCATGAATCACTCTCAACAACCCATGAAAAGCTTTCCTATGATTATCTTCAAAGGAAGCAAGAACTTGAGAAGTTGAGAGCAACTCATGAAGATCTTCAAAAGGAAAACGAGTCACTTCAAGGCCAATGCATCAGTCCCGCTCAGGAAGGATTTGAACCACCATGTTTAAAATGTCTTGAGCGTGATAACGCTAATTTTGTTGCTGAGTGTTTTACTGCTGCTACTGTTTCAATATCTTCAATCATCGATGTGGTAACTAACCCCTCTACGGAGGATGCCACTGCTGTTGCTAATGAAAATGCTAGATTGAAGACATTGCTTGAAACAGGAATGTACAAAAGCCTCAAGGGGCATCAGACACTGTGTGAGGTCCTCAAAAAACAGATCTTGAAGCGAAATCCTAGGAAACAGGGTGTTGGGTTCGAGAGGAAAATGAATGTTGATGGTTCTTACTGGAAGCCTGAGCAGTACCCCAAAACCACATGGGTTGCTGCAAAGGAACCTTCAATGGATCCATCTACATTTTCTGGATTTACGTGTGCTAACCCAATTGCTATTGATGAATCCTTTGATGCAAACTATAAACTGTTTAAGAATCAGAATGGTGAAGTGTTTGCCAGGTATATTGGTACTAACTGCAGGAATGGACCACCTATGAAGAAGATCCGGGTACCTAAACAAGATATTGAGAATCTTCCTGTGAATGTCATCATGACACCACCAAGGAAGAAGACAAACCCCAGACCTATGGCTTCATATGGCCCAAAGGCTTCATACAGATACAGGACTCACTTGAGTTACCCTAACGCCAATGTTTTGCAGGGAAACCATACTCACTCTTATGAATATGAGCATGTGTCTTCAAACCGCTATGTTCATAGAACTAAGAACTTTTCTGCTTATTCATATGAGTATCGTTCTTCTGGTGCAAGGGTATTTGCTAGGGCTCCAAAGCTGAAATTCTCAGATGCTGCACTTAGACTCATTGCTTCTAAGCCACCCCTGAAGATGTGGGTGGTTAAGAAGAATTAACTTTCTTTTGCAGGGAAAGGTCTCCAGCCAGAAATCAAAGGCGTCCGATGCTATTGCTGGGGACCTAAAACACATTATGGGACGCAAGATAAAATGCCCAAATGGTCTTACTATGTATTTCGTTTCTGAATCGCTTGCTACCATACTATCAGTCCTAACCCTGATCTGAGCTTTGATAATCCTCTTGTGCGTCAAATGTTTATGCTTCACAATACTCTCTGTGAAGCCTATCCTCCTAACTGCACTGTAGGGTACGACACCTCGTGCTTCATAATGGATTATGGACAGCGGATGCACTAACCACATGACTGGTGATCGAAGTCTACTCATGGACTCAACCTTACGTCCATGTGATAAAAGTCACATCACATTCGCTGACACTGGTAAAAGCAAGTTATTGGGCCTATGTAGAGTTGCAATTTCAAGGGATCAACACATGGACAAAGTGATGCTTGTTGAATCCCTTGGTTTCAACTTAATGTTTGTCTCAATGCTTTGTGACTTCAACATGATTGTGCTATTTGGAAAATATCGTTGCCTTGTACTAATGGAATCTGACAAGTCTCTAGTCTTTGAAGGGTACATGAAAGATGATCTGTACATGGTAGACTTCTCAGGAGGACCACAGATGGCCGTATGTCTTCTAGCAAAGTCTTCAGAGTGCTGGCTCTGGCATCGGAGGCTAGGGCATGCTAGCATGAGGAACCTACACACTCTCGCCAAGAAGAAGCACGTCATGGGCATCGAAGGCGTCAAGTTCAAGAGAGATCATCTATGTGGTGCTTGTGAAGCTGGGAAGATGACAAGGGCCAAGCATCCCTTGAGGAAAATCATGACTACATCTCGAACTTTTGAGTTGCTCCACATGTACTTGTTTGGTCCCACTCACTACTCTACTCTCACTGCAACTGCTTGTCTCTATGGGTTCGTTATTGTTGATGATTATTCAAGATACACTTGGGTGCACATAATTCTCTTCAAGACTGAAGTGCAGGATGTCTTCAGGCGCTTCGCCAATCGCGCCATGAACAACTATGGCGTCAAGATCAAGCACATTAGGAGTGACAACGGCACAGAATTCAAGAACACATGCCTCGACCTTTATCTTGACACCTTAGGCATCACTCATGAGTTTTCTTCTCCTTACACACCTAAGCAGAATGGCATCATGGAGCGCAAGAACAGAACCCTTATTGAGATGGCTCGGACGATGCTTGACGAATACAAGACTCCAAGAAAATTCTGGCCTGAAGCCATTGATATTGCATGCCATGTCATCAACCGTGTTTATCTTCACAAGCTTCTGAAGAAAACATCCTATGAGCTTCTAACTGGTAAGAAGCCAAATGTAAGCTACTTCAGAGTATTTGGTGCTAAGTGCTGGATCAAGGATCCACATCATACTTCAAAATTTGCACCGAAAGCACATGAGGGTTTTATGCTTGGTTATGGAAAGGGCTCGCACTCCTACAGAGTCTTCAACCTCTTTCACTATAAAGTGGTTGAAACTGTGGATGTGCGGTTCGATGAAACTAACGGCTTGCAAAGAGAGCACCTACCAAATGTGCTAGATGGAGTACCTGCCAGTGAATCAATCAAGCTAATGGGAACAGGAGAGATCATTCCATCAGAGGCCCAGCTTGAAGAGGAACTTATCATTTCTGCACCTGATCAACCTGAAGACATTGCTCAGCCTGAAGACAATCCTCCAAATGATGACAATGATCAGCAGGAGCAAAATCTTCGTCCAGTTCATCCTCGTGTTGCTAATGAAGTTCAGATTGAGAAGATAATTGATAGCATCAATGCACCTGGTCCACTCACTCGTTCAAGAGCAACACAGTTAGCAAATTTCTGTGGGCACTTTGCATTTGTCTCAATCTCTTAACCCAAGAAAGTTACTGAAGCCTTCATGGAACCTGAATGGATTCAAGCTATGCAAGACGAGCTTCAACAGTTTTAGCTGAACAATGTGTGGGAATTAGTCAAGCGTCCTGATCCTCGCAAGCACAACATAATAGGCACAAAATGGATATATCGCAACAAACAAGACGAGCATGGTTAAGTAGTCAGAAACAAAGCATGGCTCGTTGCTCAAGGATACACACAAGTTGAAGGAATTGACTTCGATGAAACATTTGCTCCAGTGGCTAGACTTGAAGCCATTCGCATACTGCTAGCTTACGCAAATCATCATAACATCCTTCTGTATCAAATGGATGTGAAGAGTGCCTTCCTCAATGGAAAGATTGAAGAAGAAGTGTATGTTGCACAACCGTGTGGCTTTGAAGACCCAAAACATCCTGGTATGGTATACAAGCTCAACAAGGCACTATATGGCCTCAAACAAGCCCCTCGTGCTTGGTATGACACACTCAAAGAGTTCCTAAAGAGCAAAGGCTTCAAACTTGGTTCTTTAGATCCCACTCTCTTCACGAAGACATATGATGGTGAACTATTTGTGTGCCAAATCTATGTGGATGAAATTATCTTCGGTTGCACCAACAAGAAATACAGTGATGAATTTGGTCAGATGATGCAAGAACAATGTCAAATGTCCATGATGGGAGAGCTGAAGTTCTTTCTCGGTCTTCAAATCCACAAGAACGCATAGCGACATCTTCATATCTCAAGAAAAATATCTCAAAGATTGCCTGAAGAAGTTTGGAATGCAAGAATGCAAAGGATACACGACGCCAATGCCAACCAAAAGTCATCTAAGCCCCGACGCCAATGGTAAAGATTTCGATCAAAAGGTATACCTCTCCATGATTGGCTCTTTACTTTACGTATGTGCATCTAGGCCAGATATCATGCTTAGTGTTTTTATGTGTGCCCGATTTCAAGCGGCACCAAAGGAGTCGCATCACTTAGCTGTGAAGCGAATTCTTCGATATTTGGCTTACACCCCAACACTAGGATTATGGTATCCAAAGGGCTCAGAGTTTGATCTGGTTGGATTTTCGGATGCTGATTATGCTGGTGACAAGGTGGATCGCAAGTCTACATCAGGCACATGTCACTTTCTGGGTCGATCTCTTGTCTGTTAGTCTTCAAAGAAGCAGAACTGTGTATCACTCTCAACTACTTAATCTGAATTCATTGCTACTGGATCATGCTGCACTCAGCTTCTGTGGATGAAGCAAACTCTTAAGGACTATGGCATCCATCTGAAGCATGTGCCACTCTACTGCGATAATGAACGCGCTATCAAGATTGCTAATAACCTAGTTCAGCACTCGAAGACAAAGCACATTGGAATTCGTCATCACTTCCTCAGAGATCATGTTATGAAAGAAGATATTGATATCATTCACGTCAAGACAGAAGAGCAGTTGGCTGATATCTTCACTAAGCCCTTGGATGAGAAAAGGTTTTGCAAGTTGCGGTGTGAGCTAAATATCTTGAAATCCTCGAGTGTCATGTGATTAGGCACACATCCTAACACTTATGCATTTTGATGACTTAGATGTGCAACACACGAAGTAATGTATATCTTCAATCAATGAAGACATACACTCTAAGTGTGAATACATTAATGTGGAAATTGACTTCAGAGCGCCACGATAATTGTGCGCCGTGTCTGGGTCTAATACTTCCTATACGGTGGGTAACGCCACCACCAAACTCTTATGAAATGTTTTCTCATGGCGTCATATTTGCATAGTCTTCTCAATTAATTTGTCTTCAACATTGATTTGAATTCATGATTTTCTTCACTATGTTGATTTGTTCTTGACTGAATTATATACATATATAGTGTTCTGTCCTCTACAACATTCAGTTATGGCTATGTCTTCTTGTTTGAATCTTTTGAACTAAGTGAATGTCATCCGACCCTAACCTCTCTTTGCTTTCTACCTCAAGCTCTATCTATCCAAATCATATGCATTCTGTTGAAACTGTCAAATGTCTTCTCTGCGTCCTTGTCAGCAGAAGATACAGAGACAAACATTTATATCTAGTTTTAATGACATATCATTTTGCCTGAAACCCGGAGAATTCGGAACGACCATCCTGACAATCCAGGCACGCATGGGAACGTGGAACAACTCTCAATGAGTTGCATGTTAGCCACGTGTCCTTCAGATGTGAACCGCCAGGGGCACCTGCGTAATTGCGCTGTGATGTCTCTGTCCTTATAAATACCTGTCTCGCCTCAGTCAAAAATCCTTCTTCCTCCTTCGCCATCTCTCCCAAACCCTTGCGTCTCCGCTAGCTCTCGACGACACCAACGACGAAGCGCTTAGCTGCCGCAACTTCATCGACGCCGTCCTCACGCAGGCCGCGGACCTCGTCTTCTCTGCCATCGCCGTAGGTGTCTTCCGTCGCCAAGTTAGGGCATGGGAGATCGAACTGCTCGGCATCCATCTTCGCTTCGTCTAGCAGTTCTGCGTGTGGTAATAAAAGTTTACTTCTTACCGTCTTTTGATCTAATAGATTGATCCTTTCCTACCAAAAGTGGTTTCTAAATCTCCAAACATGAATCTATCTCTTTATGCATCTCATATTCTGCCTAGTATATTCACTTATGCTTCTTTACAAGTTAGATTCCTTACTTGTACTATTCTTGGATTTGTACAACTCTGGAACCAACTCTCATCATATAAGTGAATGTCTTCGCGTTATGAGGTCAATGTCTTCAAACTGATTTATCGTCAAAATCTTCTGAGAATGCATATGACCTTGTCGGTGTCAAAACCGGTGGATCTCGGGTAGGGGGTCCTGATCTGTGCGTCAAGGCTGATGGTAACAAGAAGTAAGGGACACAGATGTTTACCCAGGTTCGGCCCTCTCGATGGAGGTAAAACACTACTTCTTGCTTGATTAATATTGATGATATGGGTAGTACAAGAGTAGATCTACCACGAGATCGTAGAGGCTAAACCCTAGGAGCTATCCTATGATGGTATGATTGTAATTGTGATCGGCCTTCTAAGGACCAGCCTCTCCGGTTTATATAGACACCGGAGAGGGCTAGGGTTTACATGGAGTGTGTTACAAGGAAGGAAATATAATATCCAGATCGCCAAGCTTGCCTTCCATGCCAAGGAAAGTCCCATCCGGACACCGGCCGAAGTCTTGAGTCTTGTATCTTCACGCTTCAATAGTCTGGACGTTGTATACAGTCCGGCTGTCCGGATACCCCCTAATCCAGGACTCCCTCAGTAGCCCCTGAACCAGGCTTCAATGACGATGAGTCCGACACGCAGTCTTGTCTTCGGCATTGCATGGCGGGTTCCTCCTCCGAATACTCCAAAATGTTTATCGAACACGTAGATCGTGTATGGATCCGCAGGATGATCTTCGTATGGTAGGGATCTGATTTGATGGCAATCTTCGTGTGTCGTGCCCTTGTATCGTGGCTCGGTCCAATGTGAACCGACGTCTCCTACCCCACAACGACTCGCGTTACGAGGCAGTTTTATTGGCACGTCCCGTCGAGGCAGAGATCGTGTCCCTTTCATTACGGGATTTTCCATCAATACGAGCGTGCGAGAACCCACGACGGCCGTCGGTATTACCCCCGGGTGTTTTCAGATAAGCCTCAAACGGTCACATCGGGGACTCTTGATATTCACCCCCTTTATAAAAGGGGTCGAGACCTATGCCTCTTTTTCCCCTTCCCCGCGCCTTCCTGTACCTCGAGTTCTAACACCCAAAACCTAAGCCTCAACACCCCAGATCGGCCGATATGTCCGGATCCGTCCATCAAAGCCAATGGGTGGCCTCCTCGATCCAAGAGGACGACATTGCGAAGCTTAGGGAGGTCGGATACCTGACCGCCGACATCCAGCAGATGCTTCCTACATCCGGGCAGGTCATCCTCACACCGGAGACTAATGAGTGCGTCATCTTTGTCCCGCACTTCCTCCGCGGCCTGGGCTTCACCCTCAATCCTTTTGTGAGGGGGCTCATGTTCTATTATGGGTTGGATTTTCACGATCTGGCTCCAGACGCTATCCTCCACATCTCGTCGTTTATTATAGTGTGTGAGACCTTCCTCCATGTCGCCCCACACTTCGGCCTATGGCTCAAGACCTTCAATGTGAAGCCGAAGATGATCGAGGGGCGACATGCGGAGTGTGGAGGTGCTGTAATAAGCAGGAACACTGATGCCCCATGGCCAGAGGGTTCTTTCCCAGAAGTATCCGATGTATGGCAGCAGAGGTGGTTTTATTTCACGGCTCCCCGAGGCACAGAGTGGGTGGCCGCCCCCGAGTTTCGCTCGGGTCCTCCGCCGCAGTTGGCGTCTTGGACGGACGAGGACGGAATTGGGGGGCCGCTGTTGACATCCTAGTGCTACAGAATCGCATTCGGGAGCTTATTGAGAGAGACATTAACCTTGTCAGCATAATGCAAGTGATGTTAATCCGGCGGATATTGCCGTGCCAACGCCGGCCTCTCCGGATGTGGGAGTTCAATCCGGAGGGTCCGCGGACTGTCAACCACTTCTTCGGCTTGAAGCTCGAAGAGATGTGCAAATTATTCTTCGGACGGGAAGTAAAGTGTCCGGATACCACCGAGGATGCGGGCCTAAGCTGCAATCGCCTAGATACCCTAGTAAGTAAATTTGATACCGGACACTGTGTTTTGTATTTGTCGTAAGTGTTTATTCTGAATATCATCCACGTCCAGGAATGGCTCAGCAAGGCGGAGAGAATCAGGTGTCCGGCGCCACATCCCGAAGGCTTGCCAGCCCCTACCGTGGTCAAGATGCTCGACCGGGTACTCAGCAGAATGCCCTCGGGGAAAGACAAGGGGAAGGATGAGAGATCCGAACCCCACACATTACACATCTGAACCGGGGATTGTCAGGAAGGAGAGGTCGAGGCCTCCTCCCCACGCGGGAAGAAGAGGGCCGCTTCCGCAGACTCGGAGACGGAGATGCCCAAACCCGGGAAAAAGATAACACCAGGGGGCTCTGCCCCAAGGGGCACCCTCACCGCATCGTGCCCACCAACGGGCCAGCCCTCCACTGAGCTGTAAGTTAATTTTTGATTTGAACATACTGCATTCCTCCTAGATTAATAACCAGGATTCATCTTTTCACAGTCTAGCTAGTAGCCCTTCTCAACAGAGTTCGTCTTCGGGGGATCTTCCTCTGGAGATGATGGAGAGCGAGACCCCACCCACCTCTCCGGCTCATGAAGCAGGCAACACTGAGCTGTCATCACGGAGGAGTCCGGAACTGCCGAAGGCGGAAGCCAATGCGTTAGCCCCCCTTAGCCCGGAGCATTTGGCTCCTGCGAGGGGTGATGGGAAGGGTCCGGCACAGTTCGATGTCCGGCCGGACATACTGACGGGCCTGCTGGAGCGAGCTACGCTCTCGGGGGAGCACCGCTCATTAATGAGCGAGGTGCTCAAGAAGATCTCGTCCGCTACAAGCAGTTTGAATGAAGCATTTGCAAGTCTGCTCAGAGGCTTTGAGGTATGTAATGAAAAATACACTGTTTTTGGCTGCGAGGCACGTGTTAGGTGTGCTCCATATAGATATTAGCCCCTGAGACTCTGGTTGCCCGCCCTAGGGGGCAAATGGGGGATCATAAATCAATTATCGCGCTATAAATTTGTGCAGGTACCTGTGAGTCTGACCGCCGACCAGTCCGTGGGAATCTTCGAACTGACCAGGCAGATCCGATCGATTGATGCCGATATCACGCTGGTGAACGAGCGGCTAGACAAGTCACAAGGTATGTGCTCCGTCTTCCTTTGTATAGGAAAATATGGAGGCGGCATGATATTAGTGTAATATGTGTGGACTGCAGATGGTGCTGCTGCCGTGGAGGCCCTGAGGGAAGAACTTGTCCAAGCCAAGGAACAAGCTCGGGTTAGCAATGCGGCTACCCTAAAGGCGACCGAGCAACTGAGAGCCGAACAAGCAGCTCATCACCGAAGCGAAGAAAAGATGGCCGAAATGGCTATTGAGTTAAAAATGCCGCTGACCGGTATGAGCTCCTTGAAAGGGAGCATAAGGATAGCTTGGCCGAGCTGGACAAGGCACACAATGCCACCAAGGAAATACGGACCGAGCTCAGGAGTGCGCGGGAGGAGCTTCAAAAGGCCGGTAAAATCATGGCTGGATATTCCTACTTGCTGCGGACGAAGTTTTTTGATCCGAAGTGTGCTCCCCTGGATGGTTGCTGGAGTCCTGCGGACGCGTATGCGGATTTGGCGAAGAGTACGGCTGATGCTGCCAAGTTCTTCGAGGGTCAGGGTGATAAGGAAGTCGAGAAGCTTTTCTAGTCGCAATTCAATGCTCCCGCTCGCCCGCTGCCATTAAATGAAAAGATGGCTGCTGTAGCGGAGCTTCACCGGCTGTCCGGTCTTGCAATGCGGTCTGTAATAGACCATCTTTGGCCGGAAGGGCTTAAGCCGGACAATTACTTTGGCTTGGTGCAGCAATTCCTTGGGGCCGTGCCTCGGATCGATGCCATGAGGAGGTTGGCGTGCATAGAGGGTGCACGGATGCCTCTTGCCCGCGTTAAAGCCTAATGGATAGATATGGAGGCCAATATTATAGCGACCCAAGATCCGGCGGGGGGCCAATATCCGGCCGAGCACTACTTGGCGCAGGTCACAGAAGGTGCCCGCCTCATAGAGGCGCAGTGCTCGAAGAATGTATTATTCGAAAGTGATAAATCAATTATTGTAAAAACAATGTTATTTTGGTTATAAGGCTATATTTATACTTTTTGCCCGAAAATATTGTTGTGTCCCCTGTGCGGCCGTTTACATATATATATATATATATATATATGTGTGTGTGTGTGTGTGTGTGTGTGTGTGTGTGTGTGTGTGTGTGTGTGTGTGTGTGTGTGTAATCCGAAAGATAGCAGTCGTCGGCTTCAGCCCCCACGCAAACAATGCGGGGTGTTCGCAAAGAATATGCATAATCACACTTCATCCAACGTCTTGGTCCATGAAGGAGGTGATCGCACGTCGAACTAGGAAACCAGACTATATAGCTGTACAACTTTTGCTTAGCCATGCGAATTAATGTTGGGGCTACTATGTAGCCACTGGTACATTTCGCGGGCATCCGAATACGGGCGCATGTGTACATGACCGGGCAACGGCCCTTCCTTAATGCAGAGGAATCCTAAAGATTTCGATAGTTCTTCGAGTGGTTGAACAGTCTCTCGCTGTATCATGACAGTCAGTTTTCGGCTTTCTCTACTGAGGTGCTCGTCCGAAATAACCAGGGCACAATCGCAATAGTTCTCCTTTGGCCACCTTAGCCGATAGTAACGGAACGTAAGGCGGCGAACCTAGGAGCTGGGCAAACCCAACATTTGACCAAAGACATGATTCGGAGCTGCTTCATATAAGGCTAAACTCGTGACGCCGAACACTCCCGAGGGTATTCGGACTTTATAATAGTCGATGGGCTCAAGAATGCCCATTCGTTATAAACCCTATTTTTCCAGGTAAGTGCGTTACGTAAATGGCGAGATGCCAAAACGGCAAGATCCTCTATGGGTATGGAACCCATGGGATGTTTAATCAACAAGAGGCAATAAAAAGGTTTACACAGGGGCTTAATCGAAAAAGAAACCTGTTGAACGGGACCCTGCTGCATGTCTGCGCCTTTGTCTCCGTTGTGCCGTATCCGGGAAGGGTATCGCGCAAACGTTGTCTGTGGAAAAAAGGAAAACTCGTAGAAGAGTACAACGTGAGTATGCAGTGCATAATAAAAGTGTAGGATGTTGGCCTGTCCACCAGGTTGAGCCATCTGTGGGACTATGCTAAATATTTATGGCCCCTGATATCCATCGTGGGATTATATATACGCTGTCCTGGTTTAAATTTATCCGGGCGACCGGACTCGTCTAGCCGAGTCTGTGGCCTTTAATGACCAGTCATGTTTTCTTATGTTGGAGGCCGCTTACAGTCCGGCCACGAGGGCCGTCGCGTGTTCCGCTGCGTGTGACAAGCGCTTTGTTAATCCGCTAACGGTGATGACTCCACGTGGACCGGGCATCTTAAGTGTAAGGTAGCCATAGTGCAGCAATGCGTTGAAGCGGGCGAAGGTCGTTCTTCCGAGCACTGCGTGATATTCGCTTTGGAAGGGTGCGATGATGAAGAGTAGTTCTTCGCTCCTGGAGTTGCCTGGCGAGCCGAATGTTACCTCCAGTGCGACGGAGCCCCTGCTGTGGGCTTCAACGCCTGGTATCACCCCTTCAAAGGTGGTGTTGCTTTGGTTAATTCTGGATGGGTCTATCCCCATCCCGCGGACAGTGTCCTCATATATTAAATTGAGACTGCTGCCACCGTCCATAAGGACGCGGGTAAGACGGTATCCGTCGATTATCGGGTCAAGCACCAAGGCCTTTGATCCTCTGCGCCGAATACTAGTTCGGTCATTCGAGTTATCGAAACTGATCGGATAAGGCATCCAGTGGTAAGGCGTGAGTATGATGGGCTTGATGTCGATCGCGTCTCTATGCGCGCGTTCGTGCCTCCTCTTGGATGTGTGAGTCGCGTGGATCATGTTCACTGTTTCAACCTCTGGCGGGATTTTTTTCTGTCCTAGAGTGTTCGGCTGGCGGGGTTCATCCTCGTCTTCACTTGGTGTTTCCCTTTCCTTGTGTTCGGCATTTAATTTGCTAGCCTGCTTAAAGACCCAACACTCTCTGTGCGTGTGGTTTGCAGGTTTGTCAGGGGTGCCATGGATTTGGCATAGTCTATCTAGGACTCTGTTTAGACCGGACGGTCCCTCCTTACTGCCTTTAGGTGGTTTGTTTTTCTGAATTGGGTCCAGAGCCCCTGAATCCGGCATTAACCGTCATGTTGTCCGGGCTGTCTTCCTTGTTTTGGCGTTTGTTTTTGTGACACTGCTTCCTCTGCTGCCATCCCTTATTTCGGATGTCTTTGGGGTCAGCTGGTGCCTTTACGGGCTAGCTAGCTATCTTCTCCAGCAAAAGCGGGGCATAAGGCTTGTTAGGGCTTCCATTGTCCTTGGTTTTTCTTGGCCAAGGTGTTCAAGCGAGCCACTCGTCTTGGATGCTGTGTTTGAATGCCGCTAAGGCTTCGGCATCCGGACAATCAACAATTTGATTCTTTTTAGTGAGGAATCTGTTCTGAAACTTACGGGCGGATTCTCCGGGCTGTTGGACTATGTGACTTAAGTCGTCAGCATCCGGAGGCCGTACATAGGTCCTTTGAAAGTTGGCCCTGAAAGCGTCCTCGAGTTCCTCACAGCTCCCAATTGAATTTTCGGGGAGGCCTTTCAACCAGTGCCGAGCTGGTCCCTTCAGCTTGAGGGGGAGGTATTTAATGGCGTGGAGGTCGTCCCCACGAGCCATATGTACATGCAGGATAAAATCCTCAATCCGCACACAGGTCTGCTGCTCCGTCAGATGCCTCTATGTTCACAGTTTAAAAGCCCTGTGGAAATTCGTGGTCGATTTCATCAAGAAAGCATTGGGGTGAGCAGCCCGTCTGTATCTGGACGTGCTGTGGCATGTTGTCGGCTGTTGTTGTGTCCGGTCTTTATTCCGGACTGGTATTCGATTGGCGTAATCGTTTTGGCGACCAAAGTCTTTCACCGGGGTGCATCCTTTTGATCCATAAATGGACCTGGCCGCGCCAGCTTTCTTATTCAGGTCTTCATGTGGATCGGTAGCCGCTTTGTTGTGATTATGAAGTGGTACGGCTTCGTCATCGAATTCTGGTCGTAGCTTGCGTTTTGGATATCTCTTTGTACGGCGATCATCGCCGTATCTTTCTTCAGTGTCTAGCACTTTGTTCCATCTACGGTTGAGCGTTTCCTGTGCGACTTTGAGCCGTTGCTTCTGCTTCTTTAGACTTCTTGCGGTGGCCGTAAGCTTTTTGTGGAGGTTATATCGTTCCGCATGTTTTTTTGGAATTCCATCATTATCCTGACTGTTTTCCTGTGCTGGTTCGGTTTGATGACTTCGTCCGTCGGGATCATTATCCTCGGGCGTCTGCTCCGAACTGTGTTCGGGGTGACCTTGTTCGTCCTGCTCCATCGCGAGGTCCGTGTGGTCGTTGTTGCCTTCGGAGTTGGTTGTAGCATCGATCCTTCTGGCGCTCTTGTCACTATTTTTACTGTTGCTGGACTTAGAACGACGTCTGTGCCGTCACTTTGGCTTTTGTCCGGGGGTTTTATCGTCCGGATTGTCACCTTTGTCCTCTTTGGGCGTATCAACCATGTATATGTCGTGTGACGAGGGGGAAGTTTGGCGCCCCATAGATTCCGCACCTTCTCCTGCATCATCGTCCATACCGTCGATGTCTTCGGAGTCGAAGTCAGGCACGTCGGTTAAATCATCGATCGTGGCTATCAAGTGGGTGGTGGGTGGGCAACGAATTTCTTCGTCGCTTGCTTCCCACTCGAACCGGACGTAGCTTGGCCCAGAAATTTCTGTCAAAGAGAGAGTTTTCAACGAGTTCAACATGTTGCCAAAGGGCGAGTGCTGAAAGATGTCCGCGGCAGTGAACTCAATTACCGGAGCCCAACCTGGCTCGACCGGCTCGGGAGGGCGCGGACCGGAATCCACATCCGGATACGAATCCGGGGGTCCGGAGTCATGGGCCGTCGTAAAGGTAAGGCCCGTGTTCGGCTCCATCGCCGATGAGTGCGCGAGCTACGGGGCGGGGTCTAGCCCTCCGTCCTCAGGCAGCGCAGCCTGCTCCGGATTTAGGTCCGAGGCTAATACGGGGGTGATACCCCGAGCTTTGTCCGATAGCAGGTCTAAGCCGTGCTCATCGTGATTGTCCGGCATCGCGTTATTGGCCATGGTTGAAGGGGCCATCGAGCCCAGCAGCGACGACACAGAGGAACTCTCAATGAAAGAACCAATGTCGGCGTCAAAACCGGCGGATCTCGGGTAGGGGGTCCTGATCTGTGCGTCAAGGCTGATGGTAACAAGAAGTAAGGGACACGGATGTTTACCCAGGTTCGGGCCCTCTCGATGGAGGTAAAACCCTACTTCCTGCTTGATTAATATTGATGATATGGGTAGTACAAGAGTAGATCTACCACGAGATCGTAGAGGCTAAACCCTAGGAGCTAGCCTATGATGGTATGATTGTAATTGTGATCGACCTTCTAAGGACAAACCTCTCCGGTTTATATATACGCCGGAGAGGGCTAGGGTTTACATGGAGTCGGTTACAAGGAAGGAAATATAATAACCAGATCGCCAAGCTTGCCTTCCACGCCAAGGAAAGTCCCATCCGGACACGGACCGAAGTCTTGAGTCTTGTATCTTCACGCTTCAATAGTCCGGACGTTGTATACAGTCCGGCTGTCCGGATACCCCCTAATCTAGGACTCCCTCAGACCTCTTCCCCTTCCCTCGCACCTTTAATGCTACCACAGGTACATGTCCGTGGGAGAATCCCTTGGTTCTCATAGTCTGCATTCGTTTGCAGAATTCTTGCAGAGTCACATCAACTCACCTGAAGCGAGTTCCTGTCAGTCCAGCCGTTTGAAGCCATTGCACGTACTGAAGCCCTTCAGTTTACACTTCATGGCTACTGAAAAGTCAGCAAGAAAGGGAGGCAGACAACATCATGGTAACACTTCCAAGGACCTACCTCTAGATTTGTACGAGATGTACAAAACTGACCCAGAAAAAACCTATGCAGAACGCAAGTATCGAATCCAATGGATTCAAATATATTGGGCAGAAGAATGGTTTGAATATCGCTTCATCACTGAAGAATATGCTGAGAAGAATGCCAACAAGGCACCCTGGGGCAATATTTTGTACAAAAATCTTCCACCCAGGACTCAGGCTGAAGCTATTGAGCAAGGCTTCTATCCTTGCATGGTGCGCGGACCACAGCCTGAAAATCCTGATCCTTTTTCAATGCTCTGGTGTCGTGAAGACAATCTGTTCAAGCGCAACTACCAGTTCGCCAAAGACTCAGCTGCAAAGAACAAGAAGGATTTAGGGCTTGACTTCAACCCTGGTCCTTCCTCACCTCGGGACAATGGCACCCGTGAAACCAACGAGAACAGGATCGGTCCCTTCTACAACCTTGCTGGCCTCATCACTCACATTGATGTTCAAGGAGCCAAAGTGGACCATTCTGATGATGATGCTGGCACCGATGAAGCTCCTGCTCCTGCTCCAAAGCCGCAGAAGCAAAAGAACGCTAAAGCTTCAAAATCATCTGCTGCTCCAAAAGCTTCGATAGTGAAGCCATTGGCAACTGCCCCTTCTGCTCCCAGTAATAACTCTGAAGATCTCTCTCGCATCTCCATGAGGCGTGAGAAGTCACAGAAGACACCAGTTCAGCAAATGAGTCATGCACTGACACCTGCTGTCATTCTGAGGAATGAATCAAACCATTGACTTTTCTTCTTCGATGAAGAATTTGGTGAAGACGCCTGAGCAGCTGATCAAGAGCAAGCAAGAGGCGGAGATCTTCAACGATCTGCCCCTCTTTGATGTAAACATTCTGAAGAACTTCATTGATGAGTGGTTCGACAATCAAGATCTCAGCCTTGATGACCTTCAGCTTCCCGTTGGCGTCATCGTTGCTTTCCTAGGCGCCATTGCTCCTGAGATTGCTCTGGCTCAGCGCATAGTTGAACTGAAGCGAAAGATAGACTTCGAGAAGGAACATTTCAGGAAGCATGTAGCCAAGCTGAATGTGGCTGATGTGCAAAAGTTCAAGGTGATGCTTAATGACCTCAAGGAGTCGTTTCGGAAGAAACGTGAGGAAGCCAAAGGCTCAAGAGAGCGCATGAAAGCACTCACAGACAAATGCGTTCAAACCTACAATGAAGCTGAAAAGCACAAGACACTTGGCCGCCCTGGCATTGACCCCTCAATGGCTGCCAAGAAAAAGAAGTCATCTGAAGCCAACACTGAAGCACCATGGCAGAAAGAACCAAAAATTGTCTTCCCTGCTAGCATGCGCGGCTCGAAGCCCAAGGCTCCTTCAGTGGCTTCTGAACAGAAGAAAACCAAGACAGCTGAAGCCGAAGCCAGGAAGCGGAAAACCAAGCGCACCACTGATGAAGCACCACCCCCTAAGAAGATAAAAACAAGGAAAGAGAGATCGGGCTGCTCCCACAGAGCCCCTTGTTGTTGAACCCCTTGTTTTTGTTCCCCCTTCGTCTGCAAACCAAGAGCGTCGGATGATTGTTCATGAGCCTGCTTCCACAGAGGTTCCCGATGCTCAAGAAGTTCTAGTCGTCAACCCCATCGCGACTGAAGACATTGTACAAGATGATGTAGTTCTTCCTCAAATTGAGCGCCCAACGGTATCATCGCATGTTCAAACAAACAATGAGCTTATCAGTATTGGTCGTCCTTTGACGCCAATCTCACAAGATGCATCGTGGGCTGATCGCCCCCAGCAAGCTACCCCACATCAAGACTCACCAAGTACACCCCAACTGTCATCTGTGCCCTTCATCAGCCCCATGTCCAATGATGACAACTACATGGAGACATCACCATCACCAAAGGCATCGCCTGCATTCCAACGGCTTCGCAAAGGCCTGAGGCCATCCGTCTCCATGACCACCATTACAGAAGAGGGCTCCAACTTGTCAAGTTCAGTGGCACGTCAAATGTTTCCTGAAGACAATCCTTCTGTGACAGTCCCTGTGTCTGAAGCCAATGCTGCTGAAGACCCTCTGGCTGCATCAGCTGGAGCAACCCAAGAAGAAGAGCGTGTCGCTACTCCCCCTACAACTCAAGAAGAAGTTCATGAAGAGAACCAGTCTATGCCAGAACCTCCAGCTACTCAAGTGGAGGGTGAAAATCCTGAGGCTGCCACCAATGACATTCCTGAAGCCAATGATGTTGTCATGGCCGAAGCTAATGTGGAGACTATAGTGGCCAATGCACCAGTAGCCAATAAAGCTAATGAAGCCCATGAAGCAGATGAAGTCAATGCCGCACCTGACACAAATCTACAGCCAGAAGTCAATGCCACTGCTCCTGTTCCGCCTCCAAGGCCACATACTGTCGAGCAACCATACAAATATGGCCAGCTTGTCACTGTCAGATGGACAATTCTGATTCCTCCAGCTGCTGCTAGTCCTCAATTTGATTACCATGTCGAGCACAGGCCTTAGGTTCAGAAGCAAAAGCCAAGACTGCCCAGATTTCCAGGTACTGCCACTTCACCAGGATCTTTCAATGTCAACGGCTTCATTGCACACAACACCTTCTTCAATAGCGCAAAGAACCCCTACACCAAGCCCAAGATTTCATCTGATCGGTTCTGGAGTTATTAGCAGCGCAGCTATTATTCGTGCATTCTGTACAACCAAGGCCGCATATTTCCGCATATGCGCCTTGAGACTGAAGCCATAGCTGGCTTGCCCTTCTTAGAAGAAGCTCTCGATTGCTTCAGAGAGGCTGGCTTACTACATTTTGTCACTGATAAGGAGCACTAGAATGAAGAGTTGCTGCTTCAATTCTACGCCACTCTTCATATCAGAGGCTACTACAGGGATCCTAAGACTTGGGTACTTGAGTGGATGACAAGAAATGTCCATCATGAAGCCAAAGCATTTGATGTCATTGAGCTTACTGGCCTGGCCACTCCAGGGAATCTCTATGAGCCTGGTTGTCAACTTCACACTGCAGCTTTGGAAAGCATCTTTCACAAGTCAGAACCCAACATGAGCCAGATGGTAAGCATGATGAAGCCATTGCCTCCAGATGCAGAATCTCCTACGGAGTTCTTTGTTGAAGACCTTGAGTATCTGCCACGCACAATATATCAGATCATAAGGCGAACTCTCTGGCCCATCAAAGGACATTCTCCAAAGGCTAAGCTAGAAGGTGCAATGAAGACATTGGTCTTCCATATTCTTCATGGCAAATGCTTCAATGCACAGGATTTCTTCATCCGCCAACTTGCTGCATCAGGATCTAACATTTTTGGCTTGAAGTTCTATGCTCCATGGATCATGCGTCTGATCAAGCTTCACACTACTTTCAACTATCAGCCATCTGCGCAATCACATTGTATTCTTGCCAGATGTCGATATGTCGGTTGAAGCCATCTATCCAGAGCCTGACAAGGAGCCACTTTATCTTCATAATGCCGATCGTTAGAGCTTCACTCAGCCCATTGAAGGTGTGCTGGCTGCCACTAGAGTCTATTTGTTGGCTGGTACTACACGTGCACCTCACCGTGCCCAAACCGAAGCCACTGACAGCACAATTGCTCAACGGCCTCTAAAGCGATCGCGTGTTCTCAATGACAGAGAGCTTCTCGTTGGCCTGCATCAGAAACAGGATAGGCATGATGACTGGCTCAAGTGCCAAATGCAGAGCATCATGACTGACGTCAATCGCATTCGCAACCTTGCAACCAAGAATGCCTTTGTCGCGCATGAAACCTGTCAACGCACATGGAAAGGGCTGACGCTTATGTGTGCTGAGGAAGATCTTCAGGACGATGGCTTCTCAGAAAGATTCATGTTTGATTCCATTCCGCCCAGAAATGTTGTTCTGTGGCGCACTCCATCTCTTGAAGACTCAGAGTACTCCTCTTCTGCTGCAACCGTGAATGCTCGTGTGATCGATGATCAAGATGATGCCACTTCGCCACCTCCAACACGTGACGACACCGCTCCAAGTTCGCGCACCGCCAAACCTCGACACCAACCTGCATCTTCTCCTACTCCTTCCGGGAACGAGTAGAGGCTCAATGTCTTCAACCCTTTTGGTCCTTACTGCAAAAGGGGAGAAGCTATGAGTTGATAGTCTTCAAGCGGGTTCATATGGGCGGTTGCTTTATATTTTGCCTAGTGTTTACAACTCTTGCTCTTGATACATTTGGTTCTCTGAGTTGTAACACTTAAACTCAATGGTCGTCTCCTACTTATTTGCTATTTTGTGATGCGATGATAAATTCCACATGTGCGATGATAACTTCCGCACTTAAATCATTTTGCAGACGTCCATTTATCATTATGCATGTTATTATCTTCGTTACATCGAATAATGCATGATGTATTGTCTTCATAAGTTGAAGAGGATCTCCACAAGTAGAACCTGCCATGTGCATTTGCATTCCGAAAGAAAATTACTCATATGCACATCTTCAGGGGGAGCCTTTTGCTACTTATGAAGACAATACCTCATCCTTTACAATTTCACATATTTATATCCCCGTTGAAAACTTCAACCAGTTTGTCATCAATCACCGAAAAGGCGGAGATTGTAAGTGCATCTAGTGCCACCCTAGTTTGGTTTTAGAGTATTGACGACAAACGTGGTTGAGGGACTAATGTGTTTGTGAGAATTGCATGATAACACAGGTAGTGGTCCCTCCTTGATTCGGTTTACCTACCGGAGATGACCCCTAAAAATGTATGAAGACATTGAAGACAATGGTGGTACGTGAAGATATTCACATTGATGACTATGACAGAAGAAGACATTGACTGAAGACTATGGAGCGCGAAGACTTAGCTGTTTCACTGCTTTCTTTTCTTCTTTGTTGAGTCAGAGGAACCATCGTGACCGTTATGTGGGGTCCAAGTGAACAAAGTCGAGTGGTCAAGTGATGCTCAACCAAAATCCTATGTCTTCGAAATAAGATAATGAGAGCAAATCTTATCCAGAGTTGGATAAGTCAGCTTTACTTGTATCCCAAGTCAAGCTGTCGCGTGTGTTTGAAATCGACCGCCAGACACGTGTCGGTTCCTTTAGTGCCTGTGGTCATTTCGGACAAATCAGGTCGGGTTGCCTAGTGGCTATAAATAGCCCACCCCCTACACCATAAATTGGTGGCTGCTCAGAGTTAGTGCACGGCTTTTGTCGTTGAGAGCAACCCACCTCCGAAGAGTTTGAGAGAGAAATCCTTGTGAGGACAAAGCCCAAACCACGGAGAGCCCAAAGAGTGTTTGGCATCACTGAAGTCTTTCTGTCCGCGTGATCTAAAGACTTGTTACACTTGAGGACTGTGAATCCTCCAGCCGGTTAGGCGTCACGTTCTGAGCATCCAAGAGTAATTGTGGATCGCCGGTGAACGAAGTCTGTGAAGTTTTGGAAGTCTACCTTGAAGACTTACCAGAGTGATTGGGCGGGGACTGCGTGTCCTTAGCTCAAGGGGAATAAGGTGAAGACACGGTCTTCTAAGTTCAATCTCAGCCTCCCTAACCAGACGTACAATTGTCAAAGCAACTGGAACTGGTCGAACAAATCCTTGTCATCACAACACACTGGTTCTATCTCTTAGTCTCCTTACTTATAGTTTGTCTTTGTGAAGTCATTGCCTGATTGCTCTACCTGTTTGACTTCACTGTGTGAATACTTTTTCTGATTGGCTTCATACAATCTTCCATCCTGATCCTACTTCCTAGCTGCTATCAGTCATCATGCTTTAGCTTCATACTTGTTTGACTATGGCTTGTCTTTGAAACTTTCATGTTTTGAAGACTTTCATAAAAATCGCATATTCACCCCCCCCTCTAGTCGATAACTAGCACTTTCAGTCTCGCCTCACAACTGGCCTCCCCCGCATCCTAGAAGCCTCCCCGACCACTCCACGGAGCTTGAGCGCCTCCCTTTCCTCCCCCATGGCCGCCGTGCCCGTCTCGACCTCGTCCTAAATTCGCTCAAAGTTGTCTCCCTCCTTGCTTTCTTCCACCACCAGAGTTCTTCTCTACCTCTGTGATCCTTCCCGGCCGTTTTCCTCATCCTCCTGCGTGCCAGGGCGCCGTGCCCATCGCTGGCCGCAACCTCCATCCGCCACGTCGAAGGCTCTGCCCTCCACATCGCTCACAGGTGCGCGTGACAGGTCCAGGCGGGTGCGCCTCCCCGTGCTAGTCACTCTGGTGGCCGGGGCGTCGCCTGAGTTGGCCCGAGTCGCCGGGACGAGCGCCGGCGTCGAGCCTCTGCTCTGCTCTGTCGGGCGAGCAAGGAGTTGAAGAAGACGACCACGCCCGACGACCCCACCTGCCCACAGGACCCACCCATCAGCCGCTCTGGGCATTGACCCACACGACGCTGACCTGGATAAGTGGTCACGTACCCGTCAGAATGCGTTTTCCAGGTCAGAAGGCGTATTCTCGTGCTTCTTTAGAACCTAATACGGTTTCCTTATCCGAAAGCGCACTGTGCCTCTGTTTCGGCTAAGAATACGTTTTCTACTTGTAGAAGGCGTATTCCAGTAAAACGCGCTTTCAGTTTTTCTGTCAAGGGCTTGTTTGTGATGATTTTGTTTACAAATGGGTCCCTGGTAGAAAAACAACCATATCTTTTTACTCCCAACTCCGATTGAGGTGATTCCAAAGCCCACTCCTTTGTTTCGTCGAGCCCGTTCTGTTGGTATAATTTTCACCATGTTTTGACATTCTGAAAATGACCATTTTTCCCTTATGCTTGATCATCCCCCTCCGAGTGAGAATGTTTTCCCGCGATTCTTTCCGCGATCTTTCTGCGCTTCTCCCTGGTGTATTCTTCATCCCGAGGCAAGCCACACCCTCCATTTGCATCACTGTAATGAAGTGACATGGTTTAATCTATTTGAACTTGTTTAAAATATTTCTTTAGCTACATGACTTTGTGCATGGCATTCTCTCGGAGTACTATTCTGATCTTGTTGTTGCCATGCTATTGTTTGGATTACTAGGAGTTATGTTTGTAGTTGATGAGTATCATGTTGCCATTGGAGTATTAGTGGCTGATATTATGATTGTTTTCATTATGATATCTATTATTATATTTTGGAGTATTACTTTAGATGTCATGCTGCCTTTGGATTATTAGTGGTTAGTACGATTATTGTCATGATGCAAGTTGATGTTCTGTTACTATTGCTTGGAGTTCTAGGACTTATTTTTTGATGATCATGCGGATGACACATGTGCCTTTGGATTCTTAGTCGCTATTATGATTATTTTCATGATGGTATCTTGTATTATTTTGGAGTATTACTTTGGATATTACGTTGCCTCTCGATTATTAGCGGCAAGTATTATTTTCATCGTGATGCTAGTTGATATTAGGTTTTGGAGTATGATGTGGAGATGATGCTTGCATGTGGATCATAGTTGGGTAGCTAGTTCTTGATATTTGAGTAGTAGTATTATTATTCTTGGATTCTTCATGGTAGAAATGTTATGCTATCCTTGGAGTATTTTGTTATGTCGATGGTATGTTTCGGATTATTTGTTGGATATTGCTATGACTTGCATTATAGTTTGGTAGTTGATATTGGAGTATCAGTTATCACAATTATATTTTTGGGGATAAATTCCTTCATTAAGTTGGTCAGGTGCCACCGAACCCGGCTTTCTCCAGTGCAACCACATTTGCCTTTATGGGAAGGCCCTAATGCGATGCTATTGTCGTGCCTCCATGTCGGATTTCGGGTTCCGGCAGACCCTTGAGGTTCGAACTCTGGGGTGCGCACGGAGATCTTTCCCCTACCAGCTCACGCATTATTGGTTCGCAAGGGATCTAAACTAGGAACGATGAACAACACAAGAGACACAAGGTTTATACTGGTTCGGGCCACCGTTGTGGTGTAATACCCTACTCAAGTGTGTGGTGTGGTGGATTACCTCCATAGCTGATGAAGAACAGTACAAAGGAAGAACAGCCTCGCGAGGGGCTGTTCTTGAGCTGGTGCGATGAATTGCTTGGGTGAGTCCAGTCGCTTCTCTCTCTCTCTCTCTCTCTCTCTCTCTCTCTCTCTCTGGTAGGGTCGACCTCCCTTCCTCTCTCTCTGTGGTGGCTAGTCCTATTTATAAGGAGAACATCTAGTACACTTATCCTGACTAAAGTTGGTCTTCGGCTGCCAAAGGCTCTGACGGTGACGCCGTCCTGGGCTCCACGATGACCTCCGTCCTGCCGCTCTGCTGGTCTTGGTCTTGTTGCACCGAAGCGGTAACCTTTACCTCATGACTTGGTGTGTGCTTGCCTCCTTTGCACCAAAGGGGAACTGAGGACACTGCGCAGGCTGGCGCCCGCCTGGCGCCCGCCTGGCGCCCGCCTGATCTTGATCGTCATGGCTTGTGTCATGGGGCACCCTCGTGAGGTACCCTGCCTTGATCTCTCCGCCTCCTCGTGAGCCTGCCTGACGAGGCTGCTCCTGAGGAAGGTTCCTGTCATCCGCCCCGCGAGGCTTGGCCCCTTGCGAGGGTCCTGAGCTTGAGCTGATGAAGCTGGGCCGCGCTGGGCCCCCACTTGAGCCACGCCGCATGCCGCAGGTAGGCAAGTCTGGGGACCCCTGCTCCTGCAACTGCGACAGAGCCCCCGGCCCAAGGCGCGCCTGACTTGGCTTAGCAGAGTAGCGAAAGGGCAAATCTGAAGCCGCCAGGCCCCAACAGCCTGCGGCCTTGGGCGCCAAGGTGGCGATTGATTGGTCGTGGGCGTCTCCGCTTCTCCATGATCCCTCGGCAACCGCATGACTTGACATGTCCCTGCACGCAGAAATGGGTCATGATTACCTGTGATCGTGGAGGCCGACGGTTGGCCTCCTCCGGCTATAAGTACAGAACGACGCAAGCCCTTCCAGTCCATCCCTTCTTGCTACTGCTTCCTCTCCATCCTCGCCCTTGCTCCGCATTGCGATAATGGCTCCGATCCGCCGGTTTTCTGCAGAAGAGAAGGGAAAGGCCCCCCGAGAGGGTCCCGACCCGCTTCCGCCGAGGAAAGGCCAGTCCTCTACTGCCGAGATGAGAGTTCCCGGCAGCAGGCGTCGAGACCCTGGTATGAGCGGCCGCTGCCAGGGTTCCCGTTGCCCTTGTACGCCCGCATCGAGCGCCCTGGAGGAGTAGACGCCGAGTGACACGGAAGACGCCGCCGTCGGCGCCGGCGGGTCACGGCGGTGCGCGTTGTTCCTCATGGAGTCCATGTCGAGCGCTCCTCCCGAGAGCTTGTGCTCCACGCCGCCATGCCTCCTCAATCTTGGATTGTCCTTCCTCCCTGCTTCGCCTTCGAGATCCCGCCAAGGGGTTCTTTTGAGCTCTTGTTGAAGCACGCTGGCTGCAGCACCCCCGCGACCGGAGCGGAGGTTGCGGCTGTCGCCCCGGGCAAGGTCTACATGACCCCACGCTGGGGCGAGATCGCCCGGGTCTGCCGGACGAGGGGCGCCCTCGTGATCCACCTAGAATACAACGGCGGCTCCTTGATGTTCTTCAAGGTCTTCGATGCGGAAGGACGACGGCTGGAATGCTCCCCCGAGAAGGGCGGTCGGGGCATCACCGTGGCGAGGACTAGGCCCGCCGGTCGCCCCCTCGGGAGCTCCTCGAGCGGCAGCGAAGGGGCCGGAGGGTCCAGCGCTTCCGCTGAGCTTCTGGCGACTCCGGAGACGGGCGACGACAGCTATGAGCACCTGAGCTCGCGCCGCGCTCGGAGCCGGGCGGGCGCTTCAGGCCATCGGTGGCCAGTGATCTGGGTGGGGTTGGCGCCGGCGCCTGGCGGCCCACTGTTGATGATGGCGTCTCCTGCGGAGGCACGCGTAGTCGGCGTTCCTTAGGATTAGCACCTTTTATTTCCTGCGAAGAATCGAAGTAGCACCCCGCGGGGGTATGTAAGGCGCTGGCCATGTTTTTGTGAATATTATATCCTTATGATGAATCGGTGTGAGATGTGTGTTCTGTCCCGGCTCAGCTCCCCCTTTCTTTCCCCACGAGGGCTTTGTGCTCTGTATTTGTGAGGTCCCAGTCCCAGTAGGCATCGGCCCATTTGGTATGCCAGGTTGCGATGTCGTGGTCAAGGCCAGGAGGTGAGCGGCCCGAGGTCCAGTAAGAGCCCCTAAGTCGCGATGCTCAGGAGGTCCCCTTTAGCGCTCAAGCAGCCTCCGCTGGGCAAGAAAGGTAGGCAGCTTTGCCGTGACAGAGCAGCAGTAGGCGACGGTTTAGCGCTGAGTCGGATCAGTTTTTTGAGTGACTTATCTTGCAGGTTTGGAGCGGCGTTCGATGAGGTGTCGTGCCTGCGCGACGGCAACCGAGGTGTTGCCGGGTCGGGTCCTCGCGAGCTTCTTCCCTCTCCCCCGTGCTTTCCTTAATGCTCTACGTCCTCAGGTCCATGCCCTCGAGCGAGCTCAGCCGCCGCTCGTATGACAGGTCGTGATGCCGTGGGTCAAGGCCAGGAGGTGAGGGCTAGAGAGCCAGTAAGAGCCCATGAGTCGCGATGCTCAAGAACCCCCTTTCAACGTGCAAGCGGATCGCGCCGGAGAGGAGGAGAGAAGGCTCGTGTTGCCGCCAACATTACTCCTGGAGCAGGTCCTGTGTACCAATCACGAGGGGAAACAAGGTTCATCATTACGGTTGCCAGCCAACCATTGGTCGCTCCGAGGGAGTGATCGGGCACCAAGGGCTTGGCGAGGTGGCGCCTTCCAGGGCTGCCGTGGCCAGAGCTCAGTCACTCAGATTTATCGGCGTTGCAGGGACGGACCCGTGCGCAAGTGCCGTGCCTGAGCGAGCGGCTCCTAAGGTAGGTGTCAATCGAGCAGGCGATTAGGTCAAGCATGTTATGAATGAATAAGCAAATCCATTTAGATAGGTGCGGAGAAAGCACATGCCACTGGGTCTGGCCCGAGCAGCTTGGGGATAATGCAGCTCGAGGGGCGCCCCCGACAAGGTAAGTAAAGAACATAAGCAAAACGGATACATGCCGTAGGGACGGACCCACGCGCCCTGGGAATGATGCAGCCCGAGGGGCGCTCCCATCTGAAAACGGAACTTGGGAAGGTGTCACCTGATATGGTCGGAGATGGCGGGATGTTGAGGTAGCGGATGACGCGTGATGAGGAAGCCGGCCCTCACGAGTCCTCCGGACCTGGAGCCTCGGGAGGCTCCGGGGGCACGGGGGGTTCCTCGAGAGCCATCTCCATCTCTGCCAGGACCGCGCGCTGCTTGACCTCCTGAACCTCCAGAGCGCACCTTAGCAGGTGCTGATGGGCAGCAACTGCGGTCGGCAGGCCGAAAGGCATGCAAACGTAGCTGTGAGGTGGACCCTCAACGCCATGCAGCGTGAGGGCCATATAGGCGCCCACAGGGCGGCCCGGTTGAGCCCTGGTATGTCGACGCAGACTCGCAGCCCATCATCCTCGCCTGGATGTGGGGCCACGACGGGCAAGCGACGACAGCCGCGCATGACTCTTGACTCCTGTAGCTCCTGGATGTTCCTCGTGATGAACTCCTGAGGGTTTGGCCCTCCTTTCCTCATACCTTCCTGAGGGAAACGTGCCTTGAAGCACGCCTACAAGTGGTGCCCGAGCGCCTTCCTCGTGACCCCGGCTAGGTCGGTAGCTCGCCATGAAAGAGCCCCCGAGCCCCGCCCGAGGAGGGAGCCGGGCGCGCCTTCCTATGCGACAGAGGGTGGCGCCCCTTGAACGGGCGCGGGTCCTGTTGCCACGCCTCGGGAGGTGCCTTTCACGCGAGGGCTTTGACCAGGCGAAGCCTTCTTCTTCTTAGGGATCACCTCGGGAAGTCTCCCGCTCCTGCGATCTGGGTCTTCGATTGCTGTGGCTTGGAAGGCGCGATCAAGAGAGCACACTGCATCCCTTTCCTCACAAGGCACTGTGATGACTCCTCCGTTTCCTGGCATCTTGAGGACATTGTAGCCATGGTGAGTCACCGCCATGAACTTGGCCAAAGCTGGGTACCTGAGGATGGCACTGTATGGCAGGCGAAAGTGGGCGACGTCGAAGTCGATGAGCTCGGTGCGGTAGTTGTTCTGCTGTCCAAAGGTGACGGGAAGGTGAACTTGCCCTATCGGGACGGTGGAGCCATCGGTGACTACTGAGAAAGGCTTGGTCGGCTGAAGCTGATCGTATGGCACTTGGAGATCGTTGAATGTCTCGACATATAGGACGTTGAGTCCTGCTCCGTCGTTGATGAGGGTCCTGGTGACTTGCACGTTGCCAATGACTGGTGAGCAAAGCATGGGGAGGACTCTGACTGTTGCCGCGCACTTGAGCTGATCCGCTGAGCTGAATGTGATAGCGCACGACGACCACCTGAGAGGGCGTGTGGCCTCAGGCTTGGGGAGGACTGCATTCACCTCGCGAGCAAACTGCTTGAAGATGCGCTGAGAGGCTGGGGCCTGATCGCCACCCAGGATGCAGGCGATTGTGCGCGGCTCCTAGAAGCCCCCAGCCCCTCGTCCTGATGATGGTCTACATACCTCCTTGGCGCCTGCGGCAGAGGTGGGAGCCCTGCGTTGCCTTGAGGGCGGTCCTCACGAGGTTGGTCCCTCCAACCTCCCTCGCAAGGCTGGTCCTGCCAGCGGTCCTCGCGAGGTTTGTCACGCCATCCTTGGCGAGGGGCACGGTCTTCCCAGTGTCCTGCGCCTCTTCCTCCTCCTCGGCCGTAGCCCCGATCATTGCGCTCGAGGCGTCGGCCGATACTTCCTTCTCGCATGGCCCTGAGCTCCTGGCATTCGTTGGTGTTGCGGGTGTGGAGGTCATGATATACGTAGTACCGGCTGCCTTTGGATGACTCGGGCTGATCCCTGCCTCGCTTGTTGTCTGGTTCTGCCGCAAGAACGGCAGGCCCCTTGCGCTTCACGTCCTTGTCCTTGGGCTTCTTCTCTTCTGGATCGGCAGCCGGAAGCTCAAGGAGGGAGAGGCGCCCTTCCTCAGCCCTGGCGCATTTGGTCGCCAGTTGAACAGCTTCAGGGATGTTCGTGAAGACTCCACCACCGCGTCATCTCAGCTGCATGCCTGCCTACATGGCGCCGCACGCATCGCTGGCCAGGGCGCGTGTCGAAGCAAGGAGGAGCGGTGACGGACGTGACGGGCCTCGCCCAAGTCCCCCAATAAAGCGAGGGGACACCTAAGCTACGCATTTAATGCGTCTTGTCCTATAATACGAGCGATAAGCTCAGGGCACTGTACGCCTTTCCACCTCCTGTGTGCCACTGTGGCAACCCCTTTTTCCTATAAAAGGAGGCCCGAGGCGACCAACAGAAGGATTCGGCTCTTTTGAACCACACGCTGACCAGAGCTAGTTCGAGAGCTCAAGAACTCTCAGAAATACACCCACCAAAGCAGGACTAGGGTTATACGCATCATCGCGGCCCGGACCTGGGTAAACGATCCTTGTGCTGTCTACTAGCCCTGCTCTCCTCGCAACCCTGTGCCCCGGCAACCGTAGTAGGGATTCTTGTGATCCCATAGGTGTCGTTCCACACCGACATCTTTGGTGCGCCAGGTAGGGGGCGCAATTGTGAGAATCTGGTCTGGTAGTTAGCCTAGCAGTTCTTCATCGCCATGGCCCCTAAGAAGAAGATGGCCACGGTGATTGGCTCGTTGGGAGGCGAACGGCCCGTGCCGGTGCGGACGAGCAGCGGACCGGTCACGGACAGGAACCTGGCCGCGGCCCGCGAGTACCAGCATCGCCCAGGCAGTCGGAGCATGGTGAGCGGCATCGTTCGTGCGCCAGACGACCGGCTACACGTCGGCGGTCCCAAAGATGGAGCTGGGCCCCCAGCAAGCGGCGTGGGGCCCTCTAGGGGTGTCGTTGTGCCGACTCCGGGCGGTGCGGCGACCTCCGGGATGCATACACCAGCGACCATCGCGCGTTCCTCCCATGGTGTGCGCGCCGAACAGCGTCACCACGTTGGTGACCCTGAGCACAGCCGTGGGAAGAGCCATGCGTGTCGTCAGCAAGATGAAGGGGTTCAGCACGGTCGCCGAAGCGCTGGTGAAAATGGCACGCAGCCGCTGGGTCGTGACGGAGCTCCTTCTAACATAGTTAGAAGTCGAAGCGCGCCGCGATCCACGCAGCTGTCGCCGCCACCCACGCCAGCGGAAGGTTTGGCGCGCGCACCGCTGCTCCTCGACTTCCCTCCTGCTACGGAGAAGCTCGATGAGTGGAGGGCCACCATCCGGAGCCTCGTCGCCATCGCAAACAAATACGATCCGCGACCGGCGGGGCCCTCGGGTCGGTGCTCCACCGAGCCCCCACATGCTGGCGCTGGGAGGACCGGGGAGCCGCGCCACGGTGCACTCTCCTCCTCCTCGCCAGCCGCCGCGGGCGTCGGCCCGTCGTGACGACGCTTTTGATAACATCTCCATAGCGTCGCCTGACCCGCGGACCCTCCGCGACCAGTGCCAGGTCCTTCGAAAGTGAGCTCACGAAGACGGTCGAACCACCGTTGAGCGCCGGCGCGAAACGCCCTGCCGGTCGGACCAGCGGGGGGGGGTGGGGGGGTGGGGACCCGCTATGGACCACCCGGCACCGGGGGGCCTATGCGGCCTACCTTACGAGGTGGGCTGCCCGGCCTTTACCCGTGAGCTGAGGCAGTTCCAGTGGCCGTCCCACCGCACGTTCAAGCCCGACGTCGGCGAGAAGTACACCGGGAAGACCCATCCGTTCAAGTTCCTCAACATCTACACCATTGCGATGCAGGCCGCTAGGGCTCGCGACGACAAGGTGCTTGCCAACTATTTCTCATTGGCGCTCTGTCACGACCGGTTTTCCAATAAAAATGATTATTGAGAAACCGACCTTTTGATTCCAGTACGAGGAAAATCCTCCTGACTGGTAGACAGATTCTTGATTCAACAAGCCAGTAGCATTGGAATAAATTACAGGGTCGAGCTGGGGATGCTCAACCATTTATTACAAGCATGCCAGTAATATACATAATGGCAGTTATGACACAGTTGGGTGGCTTACTACTGACTCGAGAATATAGCGGTGGTGGAATATCACAGTGGAGTGGATAAAATGACCCCTACACTGGCAGCTCATGGAGCGTCGTGGTGAGGCTCGATGAAGTTATTTGGGTAGCGGAAGCGGATATAACACAGTGACCAAAACAAGGGTCGCACGAGACTGACTGGGATTCCTCTAGGCGTCGGACTCGCTATCGAACTCTTCATCCATGAGATCGCCTTCGTCAGCATCTGGCCAAATCAACAAGCCAGGTGAGTACTTTGAAAGTACTCGCAAGACAGTTCGGACATAAGATATAACCAATGCATGCATGAATGCGTCATGAGCAATTAGTATGGTACATCCAAATGAGGAAGTAACACGACATTAATTAGTAAGAAGGAAGTCAGGTGGTAGTAAAAATAACTGAAAACCGATCGGGTGTCTGAAGCGACGCCTCGAAGGGTGAACAAATAAATAAATCATGCCACAGTCGGGCGTCTGAGCGACACCACATAAAGGGCTTATATTGAAAGTAAGAGACATGCATGCCACAGTCGGACGTCGGGGCGACATCACAGAAAAGGCTTATATTGAAAGTAAATGACAACAATGCCGCTGTCGGACGTCGGAGCGACATCACCGAAAGGGCTTATATCAAAAGTAAATGATAACAATGCTGCAGTTGGACGTCTGAGCGACATCGCAGAAAGGGCTTATATCAAAGTAAGTAATAACAATGCCGCAGTCGGACGTCTGAGCGACATCGCAGAAAGGGCTTATATCAAAAGTAAATAATAATAATGCCGCAGTCAGACGTCTGAGGACATTGCAGAAAGGGCTTGAAATTCACTTTTCATATCTGTTAACTTGCAAGAAATAGTGCTCATAGGAAAATATTCAACACATGATAATAAACGGGTTAGTTCATCCACAGGAAATAAACATTTAATCGGACTTAACACTCATGTGGTTCTCAGGAGTTTCTGTCACCGAGACTGACACTGGATGGAAGATAATGAGCACGGTACTTGGACATGGATAAGAGGGTTTCAAAGATTTTTGACTCTGCAGAGTTTGTACTAAATTTCCCACAGCCAACAGGTTTCCGTAGTCACAAGGACTAGTTCCGTTTACGGTATTTTGGAAGAAAACACATCTAACCAGTACACACCCATACCACCTTATGTTGCCAGGAATCACCCTGGACAGCGTTCAAGAAAAACTTTGAGACGGGGTGATCACAATCTCGAATAGCATGGGATCAAATTTATAAACGCGCGCTCTATGGGGTGCCCCCCTCTCGGTCCCAACTGGAAACACCCACGCCCCCTGACCGGATGATAGGCTTTAATCCAGGGCCATGGAACCCTCATCCTGGCCTCTCGATTTGGTGTGTACCAGAAAGCGGTTTGCAACTTACTGAGCCATATTTCCTTGCGGAAAAACATGTGGTAGTACATGAGGGAAATGGATGGAAACTGGACCGATTCGTGTTGACACTGGTCCCTGGGCCAGCATAAGACTGGCATGCTACAACACTGCCATCTTACCCATTCTTACGCCATCACATGGCCATGCAAACTCGTATCCAATATCTTATGGATTTTAGAAACTCACTTGACTCCACTTTGCATGTAATATGACATTCATCGAGGTGCTCATGATCATGCCCTGCAACTACTTAATGCAAACATGCCAAAACACTCATCATATCGAAAGTTCAAACATGCTTTCCTGGTTCGGAGTAGTCGGGGCCTAGCTCGGTGAAGTTTGCGGTTCCGTCACCTCCTTCGGTATCTACGGTATACAAAAATACACGCGCTATCGTAAATACCGTGAGGTGTACAGAAATATACCAAACATTTTTCAAATAAATCTGATAATAAACTAGACAAAATTTTGAAGAGGGCAGAAAAAGAATCACTCAAAAATTCTTTTCTGTTTAAAATTTATAAGTGTTTTGGTCCAAGGACTTTTCTGTAATGAAACAGAAACTTCCCAGGGGGCTGAGCAGAAAAGTCTAGAAAACGATTCAGACTGGAAAGCACATTTTGCCAGAATACGCTTTCAGAAAATGGTTCGTTTTAAAAAGAAATGAGAGACTCACAGGCGGGTCCCACCCGTCAGGTTTGAAATTTCAAATGGGGAGACGTAGCTCGTCGGCGCCCGAGGGCTGCGGTGGTCGCCGGCGGCGATCCACGGCGAGGCAGGGGGATCGGGTGGTACCTCCGTGCTCATTGCATCCTTCCGCGTCGGTGGGTGGTGGTGGTGGTCGCCGGTGAGCACCACGTCGATGGCGGCCCTTGCTCCGGCGGACGGCGGTTCGGGTGGAGTTGGATCTCGCCGGAGAGTGCTGCGAAGGGCAAATTGAAGTGGGGTTTAGACTTCTGGGTGCTCGAGGGGATTGCTGACGAGGTTTGGGTGCCGGGGACGGCCTCACCGGAGTGAATCGAGATGGAGGCCGAGGTGGAACGTGGCGGCCGAAGTTGGGGGAGGAGACCTCCTCGAGGTCCTCCTAGTGGCCTAGTGGAGTGTTGGTGAGGTGCAGAGGTGGTGCGTGCTCGAGGGCGAGCTCGGGGCCCCTTTTTATAGGCGATCCGAGGTGATGGCCGTGAACGGAGTTCTCCGGCGAAGGTTACGGCGGTGCAGGGCTTGGTCGGGGTGGTTTAGTGGTTGAGCTTCATCGTGGAGGTCCAGTGGCTCCATTTAGGCACTAAACGAGCTTGGATTAGAAGCTTTGGGGTGGGTTCGATGGAACGGGGCGGCGCGGGCCCGTCGGCAGCAGAGGGCGTGCCCTGTGCTTGCCGGGCCACAGCAACGGTGCAACGGGAGTGCGCTGGCATGCATGAGCCACGCGGAGGGCCAGGGAGCGATGGGCGGCGCCGGGTGGCGTGGCGAGCTGGCTCAGGCCCTCGCTGGCCGCCACGGGTGGCGCAACCACCGCGGAAACTGCCAACGCCAGTGAGGCTCGCCGCCACCGACTCCTGCACCCGTCCAAGGGGGCATGCTGCGCTCTGGCCAGGGACGAGGGGCCGTGCGCAATGCGCCAGGGCGCACTATTGATAGGTGACAGAACTCTAACGAAGAAACGACACTGAACTTTCTGATTCTCTGAATCTCTCTGAAAGTGCAAGGTAACAGTGCCGGCCAAGTGTTTGACATAATGATTTTGGTATGTGGGAGGTTCTCCTTGAGCTGATTTTTGGTGGGGTGGCCTCTCAATGCAACTGGGGTTGCCTGAATTTTGGTGGAATTTTTGGAGAAGAGGAGATATGAATTTCACCAAATTTGGCAAATCTGGTCCAAACTTGCAGAAGCTAAAACTTGAAAATTTTGAAGAGAAGAAGAGTGGATCTTGATGGTTCTAGGTTGTGGGTGCTAGGGACTATCCAGAGGAGTTGGTTTGAGATCAAAGTTCAAAGGCAATTAGGTACTTGCTTTGCAAATCACCTAGGCTCAAAATAATGGACATAATTGTTTTGGGGAAAGAAATAAATGAAATAAAATCCAAAAATGAGTTGGACTTGTTGGGACAGAATATTGGACTGCCCCCAAAGTGGAAGGAGGGGTTTTGAAAGGGTTTACCACAAGAGGCATGGTAAAACCATGGGTGGTTTCAATATAAGAGAAGACCCAAAACTCCTAGGGTTTTCTTTTAAAAGAAAATAAATTCCAAGAATTAAATTTGAGAAGGGGATAAACAGAAGAAAGGTTTTTAATAACCAACACCAGGGTTGAAAGAGATGCCAAAATAAAAATCCTTTGCCAAAGGGGAAAATTTTGAGAGAGAGATTTTTGGAAGGGTTTAAATGACCTTCTTCAAAACCAACAAAGTTTTTGATGAAAACCAACTAAAATTTTTTGGAGTGTCACAACACCTACCCCCTTAGGAAAAATCTCGTCCCCGAGATTTCAGCTGATCCTCAAATAAGTGTGGGTGCTCTGTCCGAAGAAAGTCCTCTCTTTCCCAAGTGGCTTCACTCTCGGTGTGGTTGCTCCAGTGAACTCCGAAAAATTTGATGGTTTTCTGTCGGGTCCTTCTTTCAGATTCCTCTAATATTTTTGCTGGATGTTCCCGATAGGTGAGGTCTGGTTGTACGGCAATGTTTTCATGGGATACTTGTTTCTCTGGGTTGCTTACGCACTTCCTTAATTAAGTAGACGTGGAATACGTCGTGGATATCGGATAATTCTTCGGGTAAGTCTAGCTGGTAGGCTACCGTGCCCCTTCGTGCCACTATACAGAATGGTCCGATGAATCTTGGTGCTAGCTTCCCCTTAATCTTGAATCGTTGCAGGCCCCTCATAGGAGATACTCGTAGGTACACAAACTCACCGGGTTCAAAACTGACTCCCCGATATTTTTGATCATAATAACTCTTCTGTCGACTTTGGGCTGTCTTGAGTCGATCCCTAATCACCTTAACTTTATCTTCAGCCTCCTTGAGCATGTCTGGTTTCTGACCAATTTAGCGGGGTACGACATCTCCGCCCGTATAGAGCCTCAAATGGTGCCATTTGCAAGCTGGCTTGGTAACTATTGTTGTATGCGAATTCTGAGTATGGTAAGCTTTCTTCCCAACTGGTCCCATAGGTGAGGACACATGCTCTTAGCATGTCTTCTAGAATTTGGTTTACGCGTTCAGTTTGTCCATCAGTTTGGGGGTGGTATGCGGTACTGAATGCCAGTTGAGCTCCCAGAGCTTGTTGTAAGTGATCCCAAAATCGAGATATAAATTGGGTGCCTCTGTCTGATATTATTGTCTTTGGAACTCCATGTAAGCAGACGATACGGGAGAGATAAAGCCTGGCAAGCTTCTGAGTGGTGTGGGTTGTCTTCACGGGGATGAAGTGAGCTACTTTAGTCAGTCTATCAGTGATGACCCATATGGCATCATTTCCGTTCCGTGACTGAGGTAGCCCAACGATAAAATCCATTCGAATCTCGTCCGATTTCCACTCGGGTATTTTATTTGGCTGTAAAAGTCCGTCCGGTTTCTGTTGCTCGGCCTTGATGCGTTGACAAGAATCACAACATGCGATGAACGTGGCTATGTCCCTTTTTAGACCGTGCCACCAAATTTTTTCCTGAATATCCTTGTACATTTTTGTCCCTCCAGGATGGATTGAATACGGGGCGGTGTGGCCTTCAGCTAAGATCTGCTGTTTAAGATCCTTGATATTTGGTACACAAAGTCTATTTCCGTACCACAATATTCCCTGTTCGTCGACAACGAATTCTGAGGCCTTGCCCAAACTCACTTTCCGTTTAATGCCTTCAATGCTGGGGTGTCCATGCTGAGCCTCTTTAATCTTTCCTATCAAGGTAGGCTGCATTTCTAAATTCGATATGCTGCCTTCGGTAACTACCAGCAAGTTGATTTTAGCAAACTCCTGCCGAAATTCAGGTCTCAGGTTTGGTAGGTTGTCGTCGTTTGGGCTAGGGTTCCGACTTAGAGCGCCCGCCACTACATTTGCTTTTCCCGGATGGTAGTGGATTCCAACGCCATAATTCTTCACTAATTCCAACCAGCGTCGTTGTCAGAATTCAGTTCCGGTTGTGTGAAAATATACTTGAGGCTCTTATGGTCCGTCTATATTTCACAACGATTTCCAAGTAAAAAGTGTCTCCATTCCTTGAGTGCATGAATAATCGCTGCTAACTCCAGGTCATGAGTAGGATAGTTTTCCTCATGCTTGCGGTTGTTCCGAGACATATGCGACTACCTTGCCTTCTTGCATCAACACGCATCCGAGGCCCTTCCGGGATGCGTCACAATACACCTCAAAATTCTTGTGTATGTCTGGTACAATTAATACTGGTGCTGTCGTTAATTTCCTTCTTAATTCTTGGAAACTTTTCTCGCAAGCTTCCATCCATTCAAACTTCTTGTCTTTCTTCAGTAGCTGCGTCATTGGCTTTGTTATGGTGGAGAATCCTTCAATAAATCTTCGGTAGTATCCTGCCATTCCCAAGAAACTTCGTACGTCCGTTACGCTAGCTGGTGGTTTCCAGCCATTTACGGCCTTGACTTTTTCCTGGTCTACGGTAATACCCTCTTGGGTTAGTACGTGGCCCAGAAAACCTACTTGCCTTAGCCAAAACTCACACTTGCTGAATTTAGCGTACAATCGATGTTTCCTGAGTTCCCCTAGTAAAATTCGGAGATGTTCAGCGTGCTCTTCTGGTGTCTTGGAGTATATGAGAATATCGTCGATAAATACCACAACAAAATTGTCCATAAACTTCATAAATACTTTGTTCATGAGGTGAACAAAATATGCGGGGGCGTTCGTTAGTCCAAATGGCATTACGGTGAACTCATATAATCCATATCTGGAGGTGAATGCCGTCTTGGGAATATCTTCTGTTCGTACTTTTAATTGATGGAATCCCGACCTCAAGTCAATTTTTGAGAATACCTTGGCCTGAGCGAGCTGATCAAATAAATCACTTATCCGTGGCATCGGGTATTTGTTCTTGATTGTGACCATGTTAAGCGCTCGAAGTCTATACACAATCTCAGAGTTCCATCCTTCTTTGTGGCAAATAAAATTAGTGAACCCCAAGGTGAGGAGCTGGCGCGTATATATCCTTTGTCCAGTAATTATTTTATTTGCTTCTTCAGTTCTACCAATTCGGATGGTGCCATTCTGTATGGTTTCTTGTATATGGGGGCGGTTCCGGGTGCTAGCTCAATGCTGAATTCTATCTCTTGGTCTGGTGGAATGCCTGGTAGTTCTTCGGGAAATACGTCTGGAAATTCACACACTACTGGAACCTTGCTTATTTTAGAAATATCCACCTTGTTCAATCTTGGTTGCCGGGATATTTTTCTTTCTTTGGCTAAAACTTTTATTGTCTTCCCGTGGTGGTGGGTGAGAATTACGTTCCGGTTGAAGCAGTCAATAAAACCTTTGTTGGTGGTTAACCAATCCATCCCTAAGATGACATCCAGTCCTTTATTTTCCAACACAATAAGATTGGCGTGAAACTTCAACCCTTCAAACTCAATAATCATACCTTGGCAATAACTCCGTAACTTGCTTAATCCTGTGGGACTTGACGATCATAGATTTTTCCAAGGGAAGCATCGAAAAATTATTTTGCAAGGCAAAACTTTTCAAATGAATGAGTGAGAAGCTCCGTAATCAAACAAAACCATGGCAGGTATTGTGTTGATGTGAAACGCGTCTGAAATACGATATCTGGGGCATTCTGTGCTTCCTCTTTGGTCACGTGGTTCAGATGACCCTTCCTGTGGTTGTTATTTGGGTTGAAATTGTTGCGCTTTGGCGTTGAATTATTGCCTCCGTTGTTCGGCTTTGGGGTCGAGTTCCTTGGCTTGGGGCACTGCTTGGCATAGTGCGCTTCTTCTCCACAAGCGTAGCAAGTAACGCCTGGGCGGTATGTGAACTCCTTGTCCCTTGCATGGAAATTCTTGATTGGGCGTGAGACGTTGGTCGTGGGTTTGGGTGTCCCACCTTTCTGAAAATCTGTCTTGCTGCGGTGGTTGCGAGCATGATTAGTCTGGTCCTTTTTCGCTATGGAAATCTTCCAAGCTGCGTCTCTCATTTTCCAAGGTAATGGCCTTATCCACCAGCGTTTTAAAATCTGGGAAGGTGTGCACAACCAACTGGCATTTAAGCGCGGGCGCCAGACCGTCTAGGAATTTTTCCATCTTCTTGCTTTCAGACATACGCTCCTTGTTGGCGTAGCGAGACAATAGAGTAAACTGATTATTGTATTCTGACACCGTCATGGTCCTTGCTTGAGGTCGCCAAATTCTCTTTTTGATCTTCATAAGACTTTTAGGAATATGTGCTCCACGAAAGCCTTCTTTGAACTCCTCCCAGGTTATATTATTTTCGTTGGGGTGCATGTGTAGGAAATTTTCCCACCACGATGCAGCTGCTCTAGTGAGATAGTGCGATGCATATAGCACTTTCTCAAGATCTGAACACTGGGCAATAATTAATTTTCGTTCCATGTCTCGAAGTCAGTCCTCGGCCTCAAGAGGTTTGTCAGTATGAGAAAATGTTTGGGGACGCGTCTTCTGTAGCTCAGATAACTTTGATTGCTGCCGACATCGCCCACGGTGATTTCCCATATTGATGACTTGGTTCATCATTTCCTGATGTTGTTGCTGACTTTTCTCATAAAGACGACACATTTGGGAAAGTGTTGTTTCACTGTCCTGTTGACTTGACTACCCCTGTGTGAAATTGTTGCTTGGTTGTGTGCCATAATTTTGCTCTGGCGGAGTTGGCATGGAGCGCGTCCAAGGACGAGACATTGTTCACTCTGGGATATATTTTGTAAAACTCATAAGAAAAGAAATAGAGTTGCAAAAGTCAATAAATTCATGAAGACGGAAAAAGTCTTAAATGCTCCAAGATTTTTCCAGAGAATAAACGTTTGTGCGCGGAGAAGGACTGCTCATTACATATCTTACATGCAAGCAGTAATTATACAATACATCACTCAGGATATGCATACATATACCTGACATGTTATTTAGGCTAGTGCACTTCTCCCGCCCTACATGATGCGCAAACAAGCTACTTCTCACAGTCTATGTACATATAAACATATTGTACAAGTCGGTACATCACATGGCGGCTAAGCGTACTTAGTCGGAGATGGTAAGGATTTCCCTTGGCCTGCCGAGGGTGAGGCACAGTGAGGCTGGGGACTCAACTTCCTCCTCGCTAATAAGCTCCAAACGTGAAGTGCTGCGCTGAGTTGGAGGAGCTGGCGCCCTATGCGGGACAACACGAACAGGAGTGGGCGCAAGGGGTGGTGCAGAACAAACTGGAGTAGGTGCAATGACTTGGTTGAACTCCTAAGTGGTAGGCAGGCGACGAGTAGTGGCGAGAGTAGTAGGTGCAAAAGATGCCGATGACGAGACGAAAGTCAGTGGCGGTGCGGTGTGCAGGAGCTCCCTCCTGTTGGCGGCACAGCCATGGACTGAGTCCATGCAGGCAGCCACAAGGTCGTCCACCAGGTTGTCGAAGGCTGCCTCCAGAGCCCGGAGATACTCGATAAGCATCTCAAAAGCCTTGTCTCGTTCTCCTCTGGGGCAATAGAACGCGTAGTGACAGGTGTATGGCACGTGACATCAAAGGAAGGACATCCCTGAGACGAGCTATCGCCTCACGGGTCGCCATCTACATCGCATGCTTCTCCGTAGGCATGGCTCACCCCAAGAACAGGAAACGACGTAACTCAACACGCCCTCCCTTGAATTGCACCGCGCCCTGGTGCATGGTTAGACTGTCGTTGACCTTGTGCTGAGGGAGTGTGAAGACTGGGCGCACAGATGGCCCCATCCCGACTTGGACGATGAAGGAGAGAAGCTTGACGAACCCATCAGGCATGTTAGCGAACATCTATGACTCGCAATCGTTGTTACCATCTACAAAAGTAGGCAAAATTCGAGTGGTCGATCATAAATTTATGCCGATCGTCGTAAATTGACTACATTTGTAAAAATATGAATTAGCTCTATTATGCTAATAACCGATTAGCGATCGCACCTAGTGGCCTCCTACAGTCAGCCTTGCTCTGGTACCAAGCTTGTCACGACCAGTTTTCCAATAAAAATGATTATTGAGAAACCGACCTTTTGATTCCAGTACGAGGAAAATCCTCCTGACTGGTAGACAGATTCTTGATACAACAAGCCAGTAGCATTGGAATAAATTACAGGATCGAGCTGGGGATGCTCAACCATTTATTACAAGAATGCCAATAATGTACATAATGGCAGTTATGACACAGTGGGGTGGCTTACTACTGACTCGAGAATAAAGCGGTGGTGGAATATCACAGTGGAGTGGATAAAATGACTCCTACATCGGGCAGTTCATCGAAGCGCCGAGGTGAGGCTCGATGAAATTATTTGGGTAGCGGAAGCGGATATAACATGCTGACCAAAACCAGGGTCGCACGAGACCGACCGGGATTCCTCAGAGGCGCCGGACTCGCTTATCGAACTCTTCATCCATGACATCGCCACAAGATTCCGCCAAATCAACAAGCCAGGTGAGTACTTTGAAAGTACTCGCAAGACAGTTCGGACATAAGATATAACCAATGCATGCATGAATGCGTCATGAGCAATTAGTACGGTACATCCAAATGAGGAAGTAACACGACATTAATTAGTAAGAAGGAAATCAGGTGGTAGTAAAAATAACTGAAAACCGATCGGGTGTCTGGAGCGACGCCTCAAAGGGTGAACAAATAAATAAATCATGCCACAGTTGGGCGTCTGAGCGACACCACATAAATGGCTCATATTGAAAGTAAGAGACATGCGTGCCACAGTCGGACGTCGGGGCGACATCACATAAAGGGCTTATATTGAAAGTAAATGACAACAATGCCGCAGTCGGACGTCGGAGCGACATCGCAGAAAGGGATTATATCAAAAGTAAATGATAACAATGCCGCAGTCGGACGTCTGAGCGACATCGCAGAAAGGGCTTATATCAAAGTAAGTAATAACAATGCCGCAGTCAGACGTCTAAGCAACGTCGCAGAAAGGGCTGATATCAAAAGTAAATAATAACAATGCCGCAGTCGGACGTCTGAGCGACATCGCAGAAAGGGCTTGAAATTCACTTTTCGTATCTGTTTACTTGCAAGAAATAGTGCTCATAGGAAAATATTCAACACATGATAATAAACGGGTTAGTTCATCAACAGGAAATAAACATTTAATCAGACTTAACACTCATGTGGTTCTCAGGAGTTTCTGTCACCAAGACTGACACTGGACGGAAGATAATGAGCACGGTACTTGGACATGGATAAGAGGGTTTCAAAGATTTTTGACTCTGTAGAGTTTGTACTAAATTTCCCACATCCAATGGGTTTAAGTAGTCACAGGGACTAGTTCCGTTTATGGTATTTCGGAAGAAAACACATCTAACCAGTACACACCCATCCCACCTTACGTTGCCAGGAATCACCCTGGATAGCGTTCAAGAAAAACTTTGAGACGGGGAGATCACAATCTCGATTAGCATGGGATCAAATTTATATCTGCTACGCTCTAAGGGGTGCCCCCTCTCGGTCCCAACCGGAAACACCCATGCCCCCGACCGGATGATAGGCTTTAATCCAGGGCCATGAAACCCTCATCCCGCCTCTCGATTTGGTGTGTACCAGAAAGCGGTTTGCAACTTACTAAGCCATATTTCCTTGCGGAAAAACATGTGGTAGTACAGGAGGGAAACAGATGGAAACTGGACCGATTCATGTTGACACTGGTCCAACAGTCAGGCATAAGACTGGCATGCTACAACACTGCCATCTTACCCATTCTTACGCCATCACATGGCCATGGAAACTCGTATCCAATATCTTATGGATTTTGGAAACTCACTTGTCTCCACTTTGCATGTAATATGACATTCATGAAGGTGCTCATGATCATGCCCTGCAACTACTTAATGCAAACATGCCAAAACACTCATCATATCGAAAGTTCAAACATGCTTGCCTGGTTCGGAGTAGTCGGGGCCTAGCTCGGTGAAGTTTGCGGTTCCGTCACCTCTTTCGGTATCTACGGTATACAAAAATACACGCGCTATCGTAAATACCGTGAGGTGTACAGAAATATACCAAACATTTTTCAAATAAATCTGATAAAACACTAGACAAAATTATGAAGAGGGCAGAAAAAGAATCACTCAAAAATCCTTTTCTATTTAAAAGTTATAAGTGTTTTGGTCCAAGGACTTTTCTGTAATGAAACAGAAACTTCCCAGGGGGCTAAGCAGAAAAGTCCAGAAAACGATTCAGACTGGAAAGCGCATTTTGCCAGAATAAGCTTTCAGAAAACAATTTGTTTTAAAAAGAAATGAGAGACTGGCAGGCGGGTCCCACCCGTCAGGTTTGAAATTTCAAACGGGGAGACGGAGCTCGTCGGCGCCCGAGGGCTGCGGTGGTCGCCGGCGGCAATCCACGGCGAGGCAGGGGGATCAGGTGGTACCTCCGTTCTCAGTGCATCCTTCCGCGTCGGTGGGTGGTGGTGGTGGTCGCCGGCGAGCACCATGTCGATGGCGGCCCTTGCTCCGTGACGGGCGGTTCGGGTGGAGTTGGATCTCGCCGGAGAGTGCTGCGAAGGGCAAATTGAAGTGGGGTTTAGACTTCTGGGTGCTCGAGGGGATTGCTGACGAGGTTTGGGTGCCAGGGACGGCCTCACCAGAGTGAATCGAGGTGGAGGCCGAGGCGGAACAGGGCGGCCGGAGTTGGGGGAGGAGACCTCCTCGAGGTCCTCCTAGTGGCCTGGCGGAGTGTTAGTGAGGTGCAGAGGTGGTGCGTGCTCGAGGGCGAGCTCGGGGCCCCTTTTTATAGGCGACCCGAGGTGATGGCCGTGAACGGAGTTCTCCGGCGAAGGTTACGGCGGTGCAGGGCTTGGTCGGGGTGGTTTAGTGGTTGAGCTTCATCGTGGAGGTCCACTGGCTCCATTTAGGCACTAAACGAGCTTGGATTAGAAGCTTTGGGGTGGGTTCGACGGAACGGGGCGGCGCGGGCCCGTCGGCGGCAGAGGGCGTGCCCTGTGCTTGCCAGGCCACGGCGACGGTGCAGCGGGAGTGCGCTGGCATGCATGAGCCACGCGGAGGCCTGTGGAGCGATGGGCGGCGCCGGGTGGCGTGGCAAGCCGGCTCAGCCCTCGGCTGGCCGCCACGGTGGCGCAGCCACCGCAGAATCTGCTAACGCTGGCGAGGCTCGCCACATCGACGCCTCCACCCGGCCCAAGGGGCGTGGCGGTCTGGCCAGGAGGAGGGGTCAGGCGTGAACGCGCCAGGGCGCACTGTTGACAGGTGACAGAACTCTGACGAAGAAACGACACTAAAGTTTCTGAATCTCTAAATCTCTCTGAAAGTGCAAGGTAACAGTGGCGGCCAAGTGTTCGACAGAATGATTTTGGTATGTGGGAGGTTCTCCTTGAGCTGATTTTTGATGGGGTGGCCTCTCATTGCAACTGGGGGTTGCCTGAATTTTGGTGGAATTTTTGGAGAAGAGGAGATATGAATTTCACCAAATTTGACAAATCTGGTCCAAACTTGCAGAAGCTAAAACTTGAAAATTTTGAAGAGAAGAAGAGTGGATCTTGATGGTTCTAGGTTGTGGGTGCTAGGGACTATCCAGAGGAGTTGGTTTGAGATCAAAGTTCAAAGGCAATTAGGTACTTGCTTTGCAAATCACCTAGGCTCAAAATAATGGACATAATTGTTTTGGGGAAAGAAATAAATGAAATAAAATCCAAAAATGAGTTGGACTTGTTGGGACAGAATATTTGGAATGCCCCAAAGTGGAAGGAGGGGTTTTGAAAGGATTTACCACAAGAGGCATGGTAAAACCATGGGTAGTTTCAATATAAGAGAAGACCCAAAACTCCTAGGGTTTTCTTTTAAAAGAAAATAAATTCCAAGAATTAAATTTGAGAAGGGGATAAACAGAAGAAAGGTTTTTAATAACCAACACCAAGGTTGAAAAAGATGCCAAAATAAAAATCCTTTGCCAAAGGGGAAAATTTTGAGAGAGAGACTTTTGGAAGGGTTTAAATGACCTTCTTCAAAACCAACAAAGTTTTTGATGAAAACCAACTAAATTTTTTTGGAGTGTCACACGCTCAAGCCCAATGTGATGTCTTGGTTGATGCACTTGCCGGTGGATTCCATTTCTTCTTGGTCAGATCTGTGCCATGAGTTCGTTGGCGCCTTCGTAGGAGGTCACCAAACTCTGGCCAGGCTAGTGAACTGCATATCATTCCCTAGAAGGAAGGGGAGATCCTACGCAAGTACATCCAGAGATTCAGTCGGGTGCAGTACAACATCCCCGACGTTCATCCCACCGCTGTGATTAGCGCGTTCCACCAGAACATGCGCAATCGCAAGATGCGTGAGGAGTTGGCGATGACCAAGGTTAAGGATATGGCCGAGCTCTACGTTCTGGCCGATAGGTACGCCCGGGCTGAAGAGGGAAGGAAGTACCCCGGTGAAGACGCCGGCGCGGAAACCAACTCTACCGATGAATACGCCGCCACCCCGACGAAGAAGAGCCAGCGTCGCAACAGGAAACGCAAAGGCAAGGCCGTGCTTGCCGTTGATGGATCTGACGATACCAGTGCCGGCAAGAAGGTCAAGGCAGACGCCGCCGGCAAGGAGATTGCCGGGTTCGCCGCCTGCCGGGCCTTGGCGGCTACCGACAAGCAAGGAAGCATCGGCAAGCAATACTGCAAGATCCACCGCACCAAGGGCCACGACCTCCAGAAATGCCGACAAGTCGAGCTGCTTGCTGAGAAGCAAAAGGCTGAGTATGAAAGGCGGTCCTGAGGGATCCGGCAATAAGCGTGGCGGCCAAGGAGGCCGCCCCGGCAAGGACAACCAACAAGAGAGGCCCGCCCGGGGCCGCGACAAGAAACAAGAAGACGACGATCACGACAAGGACAAGGAGTCCGGTGAGCAAGGGTTCCAGAAGGCTACGGAGGCCATGTGCGTCGATGGCGGCGCCTCACTGCATACCTCTCACCGCCAGCTCAAGCAGTGGGCACGTAAGATTACAGCAGTAGAGCCTTTGTTCGACGCTCAGAAGCCGGTAAAATGGTCCAGCACGCCCCTCATCTTTGACGCCGAGGACCACCCTGACCGCATTACCGCGGTCGGGTGTTTGCCATTGTTTGTCTCGCCAACGATATGCAACCTAAGGGTGAACAAGGTGTTGGTTGACGGCGGGGCCCGCCTGAACCTGATCTCACCTGTCGTGATCAAAAGGTTGCAAATTCCTGATGGAGACCTCGAGGAAACGGGCACGTTTCAAGGGGTCCATCCGGGGAGGAGCCAGCCGAAAGGAAAGGTCACACTGCCCATGACATTCGGAGGAGAGTTGAACTACAGGACGGAGAGGATCGTCTTCGACGTGGCCGAGATCCCCTTGCCCTAGAACGGCATCCTCGGCCGCCCGGCACTGGCCAAGTTCATGGCGGCGTCACACAATGCCTACAACATGCTAAAAATGCCCGGGCCGTTGGCCATCATCTCCGTCCCCTCCGACAAGAAGGATGCGTTGATTTGCGCCGCCAACTCTACCGGGAAGCAGTTGCAGCAGCTACCGTCAAGGCACCTGTTCCTACCGCTGAAGGCCCGGGAGGGAAGAAGGAGCCCGGCAAGACCTCTCGCACCCACTCCGGCAAGCGCACCTCCTCGGAGTGTTGTGCTACCGCTGAGGACGTGCCAGAGAGCTCTACCGAGGAGAGCAAGAGATCCAGAGCCGAGCCTCCGCAGACCAAGAAGGTGCCCATCGGGGAGGATGGCACGGGAGGGGCCTTCATCATAGGCTCCACCCTTGACAGCAAATACGAAGGAGCGATCGTCACCTTCCTGCCGGCAAATGTCGACGTATTTGCATGGCAAGTGTCCGACATCCCCGGAGTTCCCAGGGAGGTGATTGAGAACAACCTAGCTGTCTGCCCCCACGCGCGGCCCGTCAAACAGAAGGTCAGAAAGCAGGATCTAAAAAGGCAGGAGTTCATCACAGAGGAGATCAGGAAGTTGGAAGCGGCAGGTTTGGTGACAGGGGTGCTCCACCCGACGTGGCTGGCCAATCCGGTAGTGGTACGCAAGGCGAATGGAAAGTGGAGGCTGTATATTGATTACCCAGATATTAATAAGGCTTGTCCTAAGGACCCCTTCCCGTTGCCGCGCATCGACCAGATTGTTGACTCCACAGCCGGGTGTTATCTGCTATCATTCCTCGATGCCTAATCAGGCTACCACCAAATCTTCATGACAAGAGAGGATGAAGAGAAGACAACGTTCATCACCCCATGTGATACGTATTGCTTTTTACGGATGCCTTTCGGGTTGAAGAGTGTTGGCTCAACGTTTGCAAGAGCAGTCCAAATTGGTTTTGAACCTCTGCTCCATAGAAATATGGAGGCCTACGTGCATGACATAGTGGTCAAAACCAAGGACGGGCTAACCCTTGTGCAAGATCTCGAAGAGACATTTACTAACCTGCACAAGATCAACCTCAAGCTGAACCCGGAGAAGTGCGTCTTCAGCGTTCCATCCGGCAAGATTCTCGGGTTCTTTGTGCCACAGCGCGGGATCGAGGCAAACCAGGACAAGATCAAGGCTATTGAGCAGATCGAGGCGCCCAGGCGGATCAATGATGTGCGTCGGCTCACCGGCTGCGTTTCCGCCATGAGACGATTCATCTCCAAGTCCACCGAGCGCGACCTCCCCTTCTTCAAAATCTTGAAGAAGGCAGGCCCAATAGAGTGGACCCCAGAAGCCGAGGCAGCACTGCAGGATCTGAAGAAATACCTTTCCTCCACACTAATATTGTTTGCGCCTAAACCACAAGAGTCGTTGCTGCTCTATCTGACGGCGATGAATCAAGTGGTCAGCACCGCAATGGTGGCACAGAGGGAGGTCGACGAGGAGGCGGCAATGGCGGCAGAACCAGCGGATGGCAAGCCAAAGATTCTCCCGGCAGGGCCTGGTGCCGACAAGGCGCGGCCCCCGGCAGAGTCTGGTACCACCAAGGCAATGCCTGCGCAGTCGAGTGAAGTGGTGCCGAAGAAGAAGATGATGCAGCACCCGGGTTACTATGTCAGCTCCCCCTTGCAGGGGGGCTAGGTCGATGTATTCCGGCGTGCAAAAACTGCTCTTCGGCCTCCTTATGTCCTCGAGAAAGCTGCGTCACTACTTCCAGGCCCACGAGATCACTGTCGTCACCCGCCTCCCGTTGCAACGGATACTGCACGACCGGACGCAACCGGAAGGATTGTGGAATGCGCCTTGGAGCTGTCAAGCTTCGGTTTTAAGTTTGAAAGTACCTCGACAATTCAGAGCAGAGTCTTGGTGGAGTTCATCGCAGAATGGACCTCGACACCTGACGAAGAAATCCAGGAGACCACTCTCCCCGGCAAGGAAGCAGACCGCGACTGGATCATTTACTTTGATGGGGCTTTCTCGCTGCAAGGCGCGGTGCCGGTGTGCTGCTCGTAGCGCCCACTGGAGAACACCTCAAGTACGTGATCCAGATGCACTTCCCCAGGGAGATGTCCACCAACAACAGCGCTGGGTACGAGGGATTGCTTGCCGGTCTCAGGATCGCAGAAGACCTCGGGGTTAAGAAGCTGATCGTCAGGGGCGACTCGCAGCTCGTTGTCAGGCAGGTCAACAAGGATTATCTGAGCCCATTGATGGAAGCCTACTTATATGAGGCGAGGAAGCTGGGGGAACGTTTTGACGGTATCCAGGCGTAGCATGTCACCCGAGCGGAGAACGACATCGCCGATTACCTGTCGAAGCGTGCCGCATTCAAGCTACCTGTGGAACCAGGTACCTTTTTGCTCCGGCTAACTCAACCATCCGTCGAACCATCAGTGGGGCAGAACAAGCGGAGGAAATCAGGTCCCGGCAAGTACTTTCCTACCGAGCCCCCTGGGGCCGCCGGCAAGGGTGCTGCCGCGGACGCTGAGCCTGCCCAAGAGCAACTGGCTCCGACAGGGCATCAAGCCCTGGCCGTAGAGACAGCCGCTCCCATGGCGGAAGAGATGCCTTTGGTCCTTGCCGTCGAGCCCCAGGCTCCGGCATTGGCGCAGCATACCGTCCACTTCCTCCAAACAGGGGAGCTTCCTGAGGAATAGGAAGAAGTAGAGAAAGCAGCCCGTCGGTCCGCCCTGTACTAGTTCATCGATGACGTCCTGTACCGGAGGAGGCCAAACGGTGTGAAACTCAAATGGATCCCCCGGGAGGAAGGACTGGAGCTATTGGCAGAGATACATGGAGGCATATGTGGATCCCACATAGGGACAAGGGCCCTTGCCGGGAAGGCGTTCCGGCAAGGTTTCTTCTGGCCCACCGCCCTCCAGGATGCAACGACACTAGTAACCAAGTGTGAAGCGTGCCAGTTCCATTCAAAGAAGCTTCATCAACCAGCCCAAGCCCTTCAAAAATCCTCTCTCCTGGCCATTCTCGGTGCAGGGCTCAATATACTAGGCCCTTTCCCCCGCGCTGTCGAGGGCTTTGAGTACTTGTACGTTGCAATCGACAAGTTCACAAAGTGGCCGGAGGTGGAAGCAGTGAGGAAGGTGACTGCTCAGTCATCCGTCAAGTTCTTCAAAGGACTGGTCTGCCGTTTTGGTGTGCCAAACAGAGTCATTACCGACAATGGCACACAGTTAACAAGACACACCTTCATGCAGTACATCCAAGACCTCGGCAGCAAGGTCTGTTTCGCTTGCGCGGCACATCCATGGAGCAACGGCCAAGCGGAGAGGGCAAATACTGAAGTGTTGCGAGGCCTGAGAACGAAGACCTTTGACAGGCTGCACAAGAGCGGAAGGCGCAGGGTCGATGAGTTGCCGATGGTTCTTTGGTCGATCGGGAAGACACCAAATAGAGCCACCGGCCAGTCACCTTTTGCCCTGGTATACGGGGCGAAAGCAGTTCTCCCCACGGAACTCATATACGGGTCACCTCGAGTGCTCGCTTATGATGAGCTTGAGCAAGAGCCGTTGCGCCAAGATGACGCGACACTCCTTGAGGAAGATCGTCACGCTACCAGCAAGCCTTGAGCCGCTACCATAGCCGCAAGGTTCATGCCCGAAGCTTTGAGGAAGGCGACCTTGTTCTTCGGCGCGTTCGGTCGACCAAGAATTCCAACAAGTTTACACCAAAGTCGGAAGGCCCTTATCGAGTAATACGAGTCACCAGGCCTGGTGCAGTCTGCCGGGAGACCGAAGATGCCGTCCCAGTGAGCAACTCCTGGAACATCGAGCATCTTCACAAGTTTTACCCATAAGGCGCGGCTTGCCGGGCCTCCCGGCAAGCCACCTTTTGTACAAGCTTTGCCGGCAAGGCATGTGACCCTTTGTATAGAGCCAGGCGCAGACCCTGAGAATAAATAAACGAAGCGCTGGAGCCCTAAGTGATAGCATGCATGCTAGGTCGAGTCTCTTCCTTGGTTAGGGTTGATAGTGCTTAGCGGCGACTAACCCCTAGCCTAGAGCTCGAGTGCGCATCTATCTGTTCCTTTTCTGTCCTACTTTGGTTCGCAAGGCATATGAGCACTTCTGCTGAGCTACTCGGAAAGAAGGAAATGGACCGGCGCCCCGACCCTGGCAAACAAAAGTTGCCGGGGGCTGCGAGCACAGGGATTCAACCGCGGCAAGATGAGATTGCTGGGGGCTGCAGATCCAGGTAAGTCTTTTATCCTCTGTCATGCATTTCAGAACCGGACTAGGGTATGTGAAACCTCGTTTTTATTTCTAGGTTGCCGTGCTCCCCTTTTTCCTATACCAAAGGATTATTTCCTGGGTCCGGATTTGGTCGTAGCCGCGGCAGCAAGGAGGTGGGACGAGGAGCCTGAAGCCCACTTCATCCCTACCTCCGCCAAGAGCGCGAGAACGATCGAGTGGAGTGGTGGGGAAGGCAAGGCCTGTTGCCGGGCGAAAAACCTTTAGCTTAGACCATAACAAGGATTCGCTCCTTGTCGCGAGATTTACCCGCGAACGAAAAACACGACAAGTATCCCTTTTTCATTAAAAACATCCCATACAGGTACAGTTCGTGCGAGATGAAAAACATGAGCAAGGGGATTACAAGTTTTAAATTTGACAAAGGCCCACGGGCTTACAAACTAAAAAAGAGATAAGATGCCCGTAATCCCTTTCTTGTCCCTCTCCACAGGAGGCAGGTCAAGGAGGCGAAAGGGCGAAAGGGGTGCCTAGGCGAGCTAAGAGCAGCATAAAGCACCAAGAGAACACCTCGGTGGCCGCCCAAGGGCGGACCGGTGATGACGGTGCCGGGAAAGGAGCTGGAAGACGAGGCGGCAGGACCGACATTACGCGATGAAGGCGTCGGTGCCCGCGTACTACGAGTTGACGGCCTTGCCGCCTGCCCTCTTCCTCTTCTGCAGCCTCCCGACGCCAGCCGCCCAAGGAGACGGCCCCGAGAAGTTCAAGGAGCTGGCCCCGCCCCTGGCAAACCTCTGCCGGAGGAGCTGGGCCCGATACTGTTGCTGCCGCACCAGCCCAGGCGCGGGGCATCCGACGCCTAGTCGGACTCGTCCCCGCTTTCTGCCCCACTGTCCTCCTCGTCACTTTCGCTCGAGGAAGAGCTTCCATCGTCAGAATCTCCATCGGAGGAGCTCTCCACGCAGCACTTCAGGCGAGTCCCGAATTCTCAAAAGACCTTGATGGAGAATAGGCCGTCCTCCATTAATTTGAAGAAGAGGACGACCCCACCGTCAGGCATTGGATGCGAGCGAACGTCTTCCACCCACGACGGAGGTACATGATTCGAGGAGCCGGGAAGTCGACGTCGACCCACGTGCCCCCGTTCCCGCAACCCCTCATGTGCAATCTGAGGGATTGGGGCCGGTCACGCTCCATCTCCCGAGCAAACGGGGCAGGAAGACAAAGACGGCGACGCGGAGGCCGGCGTACCCTGATGAAGAACTCGCGGGCTGGTCTCCGATATGGCCTTCCATCGGGAAAGGCATCATTGGCGGGGGCGAAGCCGGTGCGCCGCCACGTCCTCCTCTCCCCCGAGCACTGCGACCTCTGCCCCGGCCTCGCCCTCTCCCCATTCCCCTCGTGGCCGGCTCCACCACCGCTGGCTCGGGAGGAGGAGGGACGCGTTGTCCAGCGGCGACCCTCGCCGCCACCGTCGAAGGACCAGGATTCGCTTTCTCCATGGCGAGTGGAAGGAAGAAGCAGAAGCAAGAGGAGATAGATGACAGAAGGGTGCGGGACGCCATCCTCCCTTCCCCCTCCTTATAAAGGAGCGGGGTCGGGGCTCGGCCACCCTGTTCGGCCAATCCAGCGACCAGAGACGCGATGAATCAGAACCGACCCGCTGCCCCAACCAGCAACGGCCCGGTTTCCCACCCCCACCGCTTGCTACCCCAAGTGCATGGGGGACGCGTGGCGGACGCGCAGAACCGAGGGGACAGGCGAAGCGACCTCTCCCCACCCCGTGATCGTGGGGAGTGGACGCCTTGAAGACCGCGCCCGGGCCCCGTTCAGTAAATGAGCCGCGCCTCCACGCCTCCCTCTTTTTACGGGGAAGGTGCGAGCTGCCTATTTACTGCGATGTGACGCATGCGTGTGAAAACCGCCCCACGCATGCCGCCCATGTCACGCACACCCCTGCACGCCGCGCCACGCGCATGGGTCGTGGGAGGCGGAGCGCGCGAAGAATGTTACCACGGCAAAAACCGCCCCGCCTGCCCGCGCACCGTTTTGGGCCTGACCCCACAACGTGTCTCGCTTATGTGTGGCCCAGGCCCGGGGGCTCGTGTCGGTGTAAAAAAGGAGGGGCACGCTTTTGTACCCCTTTACCTATGCACGGGCAGTCAGAGCCGCGCCCACGACCACACCAAGGAGAGCAGGGGAGGCAAGCCAAGGTAAGAACGAAGCCCAAGATAATCAGAGCAACACCAAGGCCAAAACCACAAGGAGCAGAGGGACGAAGCAGGTTCGCCCGGCAAGACCCTTGCCGGGGCAACCTCAGCGGCCCCAGCAAGATCCTTGCCGGGGAAGCTCACCCCATACCAACAGAGTGAGCCACCCTTGAGCCCACGGCCGCCAACACCATCATCAATGTAGGGCCAGGACTCGGGAAGGCACCTCTGTGCTGACATGCAGATCTTTGTGAAGACATATTCAAGATTAGATGAGGATTAGAAGACGACGATCCTCGGCAAGATCCTTGCCGAGGAAGGCTACCAGACCCCCGGCAAGACCCATGCCGGGCCACCTGGCAAGACCCTTGTCGGGCCACCCGGCAAGGCCCTCACCAAGGACGCCAGCAGGGCCACCGCCAGACCCGCCGACGACCACGCTTCCACCGCTGTTCGCATGCAGCTGCCAGTCCAACCAGCTGGGCCGGCACCTGCGTGGCAACATGCAGCTCCCAGGCCAACTCGTCAAGCGCCTGCGTGGCAGCATGCAGATGTTCGTGAAGACTCCACCACCGTGCCACCGAAGCTGCATGCCTTCCTACATGGCGTCGCATGCATCGCTGGCCAGGGCGCGTGTCGAAGGAAGGAGGAGTAGCGACGGACGGGACGTGCCTTGGCCCCGTCCCCCAATAAAGCGAGGGGACACCTAAGCTCGGCATTTAATGTGTCTTGTCCTGTCATACGAGCGATAAGCTCAGTGCACTGTACGCCTTTCCACCTCCTGTGTGCCACTGTGGCAACCCCTTTTTCCTATAAAAGGAGGCCCGAGGCGACCAGGAGAAGGATTCGGCTCTTTCGAACCACACGCTGACCACAGCTAGTTCGAGAGCTCAAGAACTCTCAGAAATACACCCACCAAAGTAGGACTAGGGTTTTACGCATCCTCGCGGCCCGAACCTGGTTAAACGATCCTTGTGTTATCTACTAGCCCTGCTCTCCTCGCAACCCTGTGCCCCGGCAACCGTAGTAGGGATTCTTGTGATCCCATAGGTGTTGTTCCACATCGACACCAGTGGGGAGTGAGTCGGAGTGGCCGGGAGAGTGTCATGGCAGTAGATCGGTATTTTCGGAACGCTGTTGGTCCACCCGAATGGGGGTGCGAGGCCATGTGTTCGGTGGTGTGCGTAAATTGTGCTACCTCTGCAGAGTGTGTTTGTTTAAACTATCGATAGCTGCGTCCTCCGTCATGGGCATGGGTTCGTACTAGGTCACACTGTTCGATCAATACTCACATGACGGAATGACTTATAGGTGATCTATATATATATATATGTTGATATTTTGAGTAGTACAGGTTGGCAGGATGTTGATGATGATGTTGGGGACCAAGTGTTGCTCATTGTAGTGATCGCCGGCAAGGTCACCGTTTGAGACCAAGTGTTGGTCATGGTAGTGATCGACGGAAAGATGACTGTTTGGTTTTGATCACGAGGTGATCGAGATGGTATATTGCTTGGCCGGTTAGCCAAGAGGGATATGGTTATGGAGATCTGAGATGGTGAATTATCAGTATTGTATCAATCTCTTACCATGCTTAGTAGTTGTTGTCGTCTCATGGTAGATGTTAATTTAATTAACCAGCTTAATGCTATGTTATTGTCTTGCCTTGATGTTTATGGTTGTTGTGAGCTTGCAAGTACATTCCATGTACTGACCTGGCGTGTCATGCCACATTGCAGGTAATGCCATGATTGCTTGATTTCTTGTCGAGGTTGCCGTGCGTGCGAGCTAGATCGTGTCCTAGCCAGTGTCCCTGCGGAGTGGAGTTCACTGCCTTCGTTGTTGTTTCGCTGCTAGAAGTATTCCGCTGCTAGCATAGAGCAAGTGTAGTATCGCAGGCGTAGTGTCGCCGTGCTCATGTGCTTCTTTGTAAGATCAGACCCTTGTATTATTATTCTTGTAATAAGAGCCGATTTGTTCTATGTCAAGAAGGGTCGTATTCCAGAGACTTTTCCTTGATCTCTGGGCTCGAATACGGGGCGTTCCGGTTTCTCTGAGCCGGGGTGCCGCAAACAGACTTCTCTTCGAGCTCCTACAGTTGAAACGGGGTCCTGTTGACCGGGAGGGTTGTGGCGTACGGCAAAACGGAGGAAACGGACTTCTCTTCGACCTCCTACAGTCGAAACGGGGTCCACGGGCTACTATTCATCCACCGTCTACTACCTCGCTTCAGCCTCCACGGATTATTGTTCATCAACCGTCGACCTCCTCCAGCCTACACGTGCGACTGTTCATCCACATCGTGTCCATCCTGCCTCCACCAGCTACTGTTCATCCACGGGCTCATGTTCATCCAGCCTCCACCGGCTATTGTTCAACCAGCCCTCTCCACGGGGTCCTGTTCAACCAGTCCTCCACGAGCTACTGTTCATCCACCTTTCCACCGGCTACTGTTCAACCAGCCCTCCACCGGATACTGTTCATCCAGCACCCCACGAGGTTCTATTCATTCACCCCTAACCGGCTCGATCGGGGTCCTGTTCATCCATTGGCAACAACCTCTACTACCACGGGGTCCTGCTCATCCAACCCCCACCGGGAACTATTCACTACTAGGAAAAGGGCTATAGATGAAATGGACACTAATGGCGCACCAGACATGTGGTGCGCCATTACTATATACTAATGGTGCACCATGTGTTGGTGCGTCATTAGTGTCCAAATACTAATGGCGCACCACTTCCACGATGCGCCATTAGTAACAATTTTTTTATTTTTCTTTCAAGACTACTAATGGCGCACCAGGGGATAGTGCGCCATTACTACTTAAACTAGTAATGGCGCACCACATTCACGGTGCGCCATTAGTAAAAAAAAATTCAAATTTTTTTTCAATTTTTTTTATTTTTTTTTCTTAACTAGTAATGGCGCACCAGGGGATAGTGCGCCATTACTAGTTTTAACTAGTAATGGCGCACCACATTCACGGTGCGCCACTAGTAAATTTTTTTTTAAAAATTTTTCAATTTTTTAAATTTTTTTTCAAAACTAGTAATGGTGCACCACTCCCACGGTGCGCCATTACTAACTTGGCCCAAAAATTCCACCGAATGCACCCCCCTGTACCGCCTTTAAAGTTTTAAAAAAATAAAAGAAAATGATGAAAATGTCAAAAAAATAAAAGAAAATAGGTTTCCCATGTGATATGTGGTCTAGTTGTTGGGAAAATTTACAAATATGAATTTCGACTTTATTTGCAAAATCTCTCTGGAATTTGTAAAATGGGCATAACTTTTGCATACGAACTCGGATTAACAAGTTTTCTATATGAAAAATCATGTACTCGAAAAGTTACATCCGAATTTTCTTAATCCTCAAAAACCTAACAGAAAAAAGTTACGGGGCTTTTAAGATTTGGAGGCAAAAAAATTCAAAAAATTTCAAACTTACTAGTGGCGCACCGTTTGCTAGGTGCGCCACTAGTAACAGAAAAAAATAGTTTTGATTTTTTTTCGGGATTTTTTTTTCAAAATATGATGCGTAATATGAACGGAAGTTTGAAATATTTTTACAAAATTTCATCACACTCATGAACATGAACAAAGTCGTAAACATCAACAAGGTATAATAGGATTGATATGCTAGATATATCAACAAGTGCGTGTGAAGTGAAATTTGGTCTTTGAGGTTGGATAGAACTCTGAAGTTAAGCGTGCTTGGCTGGAGTAGTGTGAGGATGGGTGACCTTTCGGGAAGTTTGACCATGGAGTGTGATTTAACCTGAGATTAAGCATATTGACTCAAGATTAAGCCATAGTGACCTGAGATTAAGAAAAAAAAATAAAAAAATTGGATTTTTTTTAGAAAATTTAAAAGAAAATTGAAAAAATTTATTACTAATGGCGCACTTCTATGTGGTGCGCCGTTACTAAGTAAGATAGTAATGGCACACCTCTAGGCATTCTAATGGCGCACTACAGGCGCGCCATTAGTATGTCGTATACTAATGGCGCACCAGTGGTGCACCATTATTAAAAAATACTAGTGGCGTGGTACTAATGGCGCACCAGTAGTGCACCATTAGTAGGCAAAACTGTTGCGCCATTAGTAGGCCTTTTCCTAGTAGTGATTCATCCAATCCCCAAGAATGCTCACTATTCATCAAGAGCAGGTTCGATCGGCTTCAGTTAGCAGCTGTAGCGAAGGAATCGCTCGATCGGGTTCAGTTAATAGCCAAGGATCGATTGATCGCTCGGGTTCAGTAACGCGTAGCCAGTGCAATCGCACGGATTCAGTAGGCGAATGCCTCGCTCGGGTTCAGTTAGAGCCCAACGCCTCGCACCCACGCGCGTACGTGTATGAGAGAAACGCACAATCCCTTCGTGCATCGCTCGGCCCCGACCACCCACTGTAACCGGGAACTCCCCGATATTTTCCTCGCCCTCGCTTCTACCATGGTTTTTCCGGACGACCCAAAGAATGTCATGCATCTGCGTCTCCGGCACACCCAGGACGAAAAGCCCATTTTATGTCATGATTTTTTGTCATAGAAGTAAGAGCCCACCACATCTATGATGATACCGGGTTTTGTCCCAATTATCGTTATAGAAGAGTCATAAGCATGACAGAAAAAAAATTATTCTGCCCAAGATGTCACGGATGCGTCTTATTTTTTTGTAGTGATAGAGATCTCCGCTCCTCGGGAGGCAGGCTCGAGGAGCTGCTCCTTGGCAGGTCGGAGTCCTGATGAGGTTCTTGCTGTGGAATCTTGTGGCTGGGTCATACTGGGCATTCAATGAAGTCAAGTGATGGGCCACAGGAAGGCAGGTCTGGTGAGGGAGTCCTGGACTAGGGGGTGTCCGGATAGCCGAACTATCATCACGGCCGGACTCCAAGACTATGAAGATACAAGATTGAAGACTTCGTTCCGTGTCCGGATGGGACTTTCCTAGGCGTGGAAGGCAAGCTTGGTGATACGGATATGTAGATCTCCTACCATTGTAACCGACTCTGTGTAACCCTAACCTATCCGGTGTCTATATAAACCGGAGGGTTTTAGTCCGTAGGACGAACAACAATCATACCATAGGCTAGCTTCTAGGGTTTAGCCTCCTTGATCTCGTGGTAGATCTACTCTTGTACTCAATCGCGTCCGCAGCACTCGCCGCTAAGTCCAGATAAGCATCCTCCGAACTCCACAACTTGTCCAATTGAGCATACTTTGGATCCGTATATTTCCTCCAAGAAAACGGTTTTCCAGCCGCAATAGCACCGGCCTGACTCAGCTCCTCCTTGGCAGCTCTCAAAGCCGAACGTGCATCCTTGGATTCGGCGGCGGCCTTTTTCAGGCCCTCTTGCTCCGCTTGACGTTCTTTTTCAAGAACCTCGCAGCGATCGGTAGTATCCTTAAACTTTCTGGCCATATCGGCCATTTCCTCTTTGCTTCGGCAGTGAGCAGCCCGTTCGGCTTCTAGCTCTTCGGCCGCCTTTAAAGCGGCCGCATTACTATTTCTGGCTTGCTCTTTCGCTCGGGCGAGTTCCGCCCGCAGCTCCTCCACGGCAGTGACACCATTTGCATTAAGCATACACGTAGTAAGGCATGGGCGTCAAGCTCCCTTACCAGGTGTCCGCGTAGAAGTCGCATACCTTGTGACTCGTCAAACCTTTTATTGACCAGCGTGATGTCCGCATCCGCCTCGTCAAGTTGCCGCTTTAGTTCAGCATATTCATCAGTCCGGCTGGCCACCAGACGCCCCGCCACCTATTTAGGAGCTGCGGTATGTTATAACTGAGATTTTGATCCTCGGCACGCTGTCAATTTTGACAACATACCGAGTCTCAGGGGCTACCATCTGTACAGGGCGCATTCTATATGCATAACTGTTAGAAGGTACATCATTTTTGCGTACCTCGAACCCCGTCAGTAAGCTTCTGACGGCTTCATGCAATCCGCTCCCCGTGGATGCAATTCTTTCAATCACCGTACCCATTAGCACACGGTGATCCTTTGAGATAGCCACTCGCCCGAGCAGATCCTTCAGCTCCTCCGACCGGACACCACTTGGCGCCGGACCTTCCGGCCCCGCCGGACTTGGGGGAACCCTCCGCGACGACACCTTAGGGTCGTCCGCCTCGCATGAGGGTGCGACAGGTGGAGGCGTTTCGCTCTCCATCATGTTCGGAAGAAGATCCCCCGAAGATGAGCTCTGCTGAGAAGGGCTGAGATCCGAACTACAAGGTACAATTTCGGTTATCTTCAGAAATAAATACTGGGATATTCCTTACTTACAAAACCCCTTCCTTTTTACTTACAGCTCGCTGGAGGGCTGATCCCCTTGGGGAAACAGTGCGGCTGGGGTACTTCCCAGCTACGGACTCTCTGACGAAGATTTCTTTCCCCTCTTCGAGGCCTTGACCTCCAGATCTTCCGAAGCGGTCCTCTTCTCTCCTTGGAGGGTGGGACTTTTGATCCCTCCCTCCTCAAAGGCCTCCTTCATGGAGGCAGTTGCTTCCTCGCTCCCCTCGCCTTCTTTAGAAGGCGCGGCCTTCAACATCTTGGCCAGCATGGGATCTGGCGTGTTCTCTGGGAGGGGAGCCGGACACCTTATTAACTTTGCCTTGGCTATCCACTCCTGTTCAAGAAACGGCTCCTTTAAAGGGCGTGTATATGATAATTGAATGAGCAGCCTGTCCGGTTACAGGACTACTTACTTGAGTATCTGGGCGATTGCAGCTTAGTCATGCGTCCTCAGTTAGGTCCGGACGCTTCTCTTGTGATCCGAAGAACAGTTTATACATCTCCACGGGCGTCGTACCCATAAAATTTTGGAGATCTCGTGGTCCCTCCGGATTAAATTCCCACAGGCGGAGGGGGAGATGTTTGCAGGGCAGAAGGCGCCGAATCAACATAACCTGCGCCACTGCAACCAGATTGATCTCTCTTTCTTGGAGGTCTCGAATACGGCCCTGCAACAAAGGAACGTCCTTGGACGGCCCCCAGTCGAGCCCCTTGTTGACCCATGACGCCAGCCGCTGTGGTGGACCTGAGCGGAAGGTGGGAAGCGCCACCCATTTGGTGCCCCTGGGAGCGGTGATATAAAACCACTCCCGTTGCCACAAACCAAGCTCCTCTTGAAAAGATCCCTCGGGCCACGGAGCATCAGCACATTTGCTTATGACCGCCCCTCCGCACTCTGCTTGTTGCCCCTCGATCATCTTTGGCTCCACCTTGAAGGTCTTGAGCCACAATCCAAAGTGAGGGGTAATATGGAGGAAGGCCTCACATACGACAATGAATGACGAGATATGGAGGATGGACTTGATTCAAGTCATGGAAATCCAGCCCATGATAAAACATGAGCCCCCACACAAAGGGATCCGCTGGAAGCCTAAACCCGAAGGAAGTGAGACACGGACACCACGCTCTCGCCCGGTCTCAGAGTGGGAATGACCTGCCCGGAGCAGGTAGCCTATCTGCGAATCTGGCTGGTTAGATACTGGCGTCTCGCAGCTTTAGCACATCTTCTTCGTGGACGGAAGAAGACATCCATCGGCCGTGTTGGTCGGAGCCGGACATCGTCGAGGGTCCGGAGCGCCTAAATCTGAAGCTTTGGGTGTTAGAACTCGGCCTTGGCGAACTTCGGTGGAGGGTGTAAAAAGGAAGAGGGCCTTGGTCTCATTATAAAGAGGTTGAATACCAAGAGCCCTCCCCGTGGTCGATTAGGACTCGCCTTTGATAGAGGAGGCGTGCCAGCGGGCACGGTTGGGTTACCCACGTCCGTATTGATGGCAATCCCGGAAAAAGGGGGCGCGATCTACGCTTTGATAAAGACGTGCCAGGGAAACCACCTCGCTAAACTCGCTGAGGTGGAACAGTAAAAAACGATTCATATAAAGGCCTGGCCGTGGTGTGATGTCACGCCGCGGAATATGTCAACATATCTGTGCGAAAATTATTCTCTCTACGGTGGTATGTGGAACTTGTTTTGCAGAGCCGGACACTATCCTGGTGTTCAAAACCTTCTATGAGGTATTCGGTGGAGGAACCCGCCTTGCAATGCCGAAGACAATATGCACGTCGGAGTCGTCGTCATTGAAGCCTGGTTCAGGGGCTACTGAGGGAGTCCTGGACTAGGGGGTGTCCGGATAGCCAAACTATCATCACGGCCGGACTCCAAGACTATGAATATACAAGATTCAAGACTTCGTCCCGTGTCCGGATGGGACTTTCCTTGACGTGGAACGCAAGCTTGGCGATACGGATATGTAGATCTCCTACCATTGTAATCGACTCTGTGTAACCCTAACCTATCCGGTGTCTATATAAACCGGAGGGTTTTAGTCCTAGGATGAACAACAATCATACCATAGGCTAGCTTCTAGGGTTTAGCGTCCTTGATCTCGTGGTAGATCTACTCTTGTACTACCCATATCATCAATATTAATCAAGCAGGAGTAGGTTATTACCTCCATCGAGAGGGCCCGAACCTGGGTAAAAACATCGTGTCCCTTGTCTCCTGTTACCATCCGCCTAGACGCACAGTTCGGGACCCCCTACCCGAGATCCGCCGGTTTTGAGACCGACATCTGGGTACCCCCTATCCAAGAACACCGACAGTATTTCCTCTCTGATCTATTGATTCGGTTTGTCCAACTAGATTGATTTTTCTTACAATGGAAGAGGTGCTTTGTAATGGGTTCAATCTTGCGGTGCTCAATCCCAGTGACAAAATGGGACATGACATATATTTTTATTGTTTCCATTAAGGATTAAAAGATAGGGTTTATTCATATTTATTGGATCTATCCCTCTACATCATATCATCTTTCTTAAGGCGTTACTCTGTTCTTGTTAACTTAATACACTAGATTCATGATGCATAGCGGTCGATGTGTGGAGTATTAGTAGCAGATGCGGGCAGGAGTCGGTCTACTTGTCTCAGACGTGGTGCCTATATACATGATGATTGCCTTGGATATCGTTATAATTATTCACTTTTCCATCAATTGCTCAACAGTAATTTGTTTACCCATCGTATGCTTTCTTCAAGAGAGAAGCCTCTAGTAAAAATTATGCCCCCCACGGGTGCCACCTTACCTGGCCCGGGACCGTTTGCACCTTTTGGTTCATGTATATGATAGTGTCGCTAGCATCCATATGACAGAGAACCCAGGCCGACATGACTAGTCGTAAACCCAGGGTGGTACTAACTTACAGGGACAGACATACATGACCCAGCAACGAACGTGTCAATCATCAACGTATGAACCCAAGTAGTAGCAAGCTACAAGGACTTAAAGGAATAATGCGTGACATTTCCCCGAAGGGACAGACACGGGAACGAAGAAGGACACATGCCGGCCAGCCTAAGTGCTCAGAAGCAGTAGCAAGCTACCATGGCTCAGTGGAAGCACTAGGAGACATTTCCCCATAAGAGAGGCTACCAAGAATAAACAACTAGGCATTTCAACACATGCACACGATATGCTCGATATGTGCAAATACAACATGGCATCACAACCAAACTCTACAACTCAAAGTATTTATTTATAAGGCTCTGAAGAGTCATACGTAGTAAGAATTACAATCATGGATCACATGACCCAACATACAGAGCATACAGGCAACGGAAGCATAACATGTCTGAGTATAGACAACTACAAATGAAAAAGGATGAGAAGCCTGACTATCTGTAAGACCCTCCAAAGGGTACAAGATCATTGCTGAGGTAACAAACTAAACGTCGAAGTCCATGCGGAACTACTAGTGAGACTGAAGTCTCTCTGCAAAACATAAATTAAGCAAACGTGAGTACAAATGTACCCAGCAAGACTTACATCAGAACTAGCTACATATGCATCAGTATCAACAAAGGGGGTGGTGGAGTTTAACTGCAGCAAGCCAGCTTTGACTGTGGCTACCCCGAACTACGACTACAAGTAACTCTTTGTGGTGGTGCACACGAGTCCACATATTCACTATATCAATACACCATTATGGATCCGCTCTCGTCTCCCTACGAGAAGGCTATCCATGGCACTCACGCTTATCTTGCGCTTTCTAGAGTATCCACTTTCACTTGTCTATGAACTACACAAGCAACCAAGTAGTCCATTACCGCAGACGCGGGTATTCGAATAGTTTGATAACCCTGCATGGGTGTACTTCTTCACACACGCTCTCGCCACTTACCTCCATGTACACGTCATATATCTCGGCAACCTTCAAGCGGAAGCCTGGCGAGGGTGTCGGCCATGACCTGACTAACCACACAAGTCCCTAGTCCAGGTTCATCACCTAATCAGGTTCCATACGCAGGGAGTCCGGCCGAGGTTTCCACTACGGCCCCGAACGATGTGTGCAGGGTTCCCGAGGCACCAAACGGGCGCCCCGATACACCGTGCCACGTACCTACCGCATCACAGCCCACCCCTAGGGTCAGCGTTGTGCACGGCCTCTAGTATACTACAAACACCAGAAACAACTTGCAACTACTGGACAGAGGACAAGGGAGATTAATAAGCCGAGAGAGTCAATTAAGGATCCCAATGTGTGGAAGTAGCTGATCTTGAATCACGCACACATAACTCAGTTCCTAAGGACGGTTCCAATGAAACAACCCACCATGTACTCCTACATGGCCTCTCATCTATACTTTTACCAAATCATGTCCACACACTTAGCTCTCAATAGTATGACACGTCTCTAAGCATAGCAGGCATAACAAGCAAGCATGAAAGAGAAGGCACATTAAGGCTCAAACAAATCCTACTCATGCTAGTGGGTTTCAACTATTTACTGTGGCAAATACAGGCCATGCACAGGAAAGGGGTTCAACTACCGCAGCATGTAACAGTTGAAACGTTGTTGTCCTAATGTAATAAAAGAGAGCAAGAGCGAGAGAGGGGGATTGTATCGGAATGTTCAATGGAGGTTGCTTGCCTGGCACTTCTGAAGATAGTAAGACTCTTCATTCGTGTCATCGATCATGTCGCCGGAACAACGTCTACTGAGAGGGGACAAACACCGGCAAACAAGACGGAACATAATCAATGCAATGCAACAATATGATGCATGATCATGACATGGAAGCATGCTGTGATTTGAGCTAATGTAGCTAGCAACAATTTAAATGAAGTTGCTTGAACATGTATGAAACTAGTACCAATGGATAGATTGTATTTTCTGATAATTTTTCATATATAAATCTTTTCAATCTGAGTTATAGATTATTTTCTATGATTTTTAGAAGTTTTAACTATTTTTTGGAATTTCCTAGATTATTTTTAATCTAGAGAAGGGTTAAGTGGATCAGGACTGCGTCACTATGACGTTAGCAAGTCAACAGAGGTGAGCCAGGTCAAACCTGATCAGTCGGACCCACTGATCAGTGACATATAGGCTGACCCAGTTTAATCTGGCGCTGACCAGGCTTTGACCCAAGATGGGGCCCACGGTCATCGTCTGTGGGTGATCTAGCTGGCGATGGTTAGCGCTAATTACGAGGCCACGTCGGCTTCACCTGAATTCGGAGCCGACGAATTTGACGGAGATGGCCGGCGGTCCCGAGGTTGAAGAAGGCATCGATGGTAGTGTTGCAGTGAAACCCTGCTTGCGTCGCTCGTCGAGGAGATGCTCGAGGGAGTGGGAGTGGGATAGGGGGACCGGGGTGGCCCGAGACGTCGTCCAGACGCGCGGGGAGACGGTATGCAGGCAGGAGGTGGAGGCCTCGGGCGCGCGCGTGTCCACACGCCTCTTCCTACTGGCAGAGGTTGAAGATGACTGCTTTGGCAAGTGGGCTGGGCCGCCAGGTGGGCTGTGCCAGTAGAGCTCTCTCTCTTCTCTGTTATTAATTGCTTCTGTTTTATAATTTTGCAATTTTTTTTGATTTAGTTTTAATACCAAAACCATTCAATAAATCTTGAAAATATTTGTGAGCAGTAAATGAATTATTTCAGAGGCCCTCAGCTGTTTTCAGAATTGTTGGAGCATTTAAAATTATTTATAGCATTTAAATGGCCCAATTCAAATACATATGATTTAATTCAAAAATCCAGGATGACCTAGAAAATGTGCACCACTTTTGGCTGAGATTCTAGACCAATTCAAAAAAGATGAACTTTGTGAAGGGCATTTTGGGCTCATTGAAATGTTTTTAGTTGAACCTGGTATTTTTCGGGGGGGGGGGGGGTGCCGGGACCATTTCATGTTTAAAGAGAATTTAAACATGATGACAGGATGAGCAAGCAAAGTCAAACAAGGGTTGATCTAGGGCTGTGAGAAACCCAAAAATACCTTGTTTCAATTTTATTAACCTTTACTTTATTTTGCACTTTTACTTATCTTTTATATCCATCTCTATCATATCTCATCCTTGCAATTAACCGTGAAGGGATTGACAAACCCGTTATCGTGTTGGGTGCTAGTATTTGTTTGTTTGTGTAGGTGCGATTTTTGGAGACTTGTGTTTTCCTCCTACTGGATTGATACCTTGGTTGTTAATGAGGGAAATACTTATCTCTATTTTGCTGCATCACCATTTCCTCTTCAAGGGAAAAACCAACACAAGCTTAAGAAGTAGCCGGAAAAATTTCTAGCACCGTTGCTGGGGAGGATCTACATCAAGCCTACCAAGTACGTATCATAAACTCTTATCTCTTACATTTACATTATTCGCCATTTGACTCTAGTTTTCCTCTCCCCCACTTCTAAAACATTTTCGGAAAAACACAAAAATAATTACCTTTTATTTGCCTTATTTTCGTTTGCCATTATATCTTACTTGGTTTGTTTGCTTGTTCGCTTGGCATAATTTTGGGTTTATTCCAAATCATAAGAAAAAAATTTACGGATCCACATCCACTTGCTAATGTTTTTAAAAGATCCAACCATGATGAACCAATTGCTAGTGAGTTGAGTGCACTAGATTATCTTAATGAAGTTTTGCTTGAAATTCGTGAATCTGAAAATTGTGAGGAAGTGCTAAAAGAGGAAATTTATGAAGTGATTCATGATAGCTCCTTGAATGAAAAGCATGATTTCAATGGTGTTATTATAAATTCTATTAATGTCAACGGTGCTAATAATATGGAAAACCCCAAGCTTGGGGATGCTAATTTTTATATCTCCACTACTTATTGCAATCACCATGATTGGGGTGATTCTTCTTATGATATTGAAAATTTATTTAAGCCTCATGATGAATATGTTTGCGATAATATTGAAAGTGGGTTTGGAAGAGTGTCAACTCTAGGTAATAATGATCCCACTACTTTGGAGAATGATCAATCTTATGATTTTTTTTATAAAAGTGGGCTTGGAGAGGTCATGAATTCATTTGATGATAATCCCACTAAATTGGAATAGTGTCAACTCTGCATGTGTCGGTGGAAACGACACCTATGGGATCATTGGGAATCCCTTCTACGGTTGACGGGCGTGGGGCTGTGGAAAGAGCGGGTTTAGAAGATCAACACGGGGAATTTATCCAGGTTTGGGCCCCAAGTGATGCGTAATACCCTACTCCTACTGGTTTGTGTTTATCTAGTGTTCTTGGACTTTCTACAAAGTGTGCGGGGTCCAAAAGGTCTAAATCCTCCTCCAGTATGCCTCGTGCCTCCTTTTATAGCCCAAGGGGTCGCCACAGTGGCACACATGAGGTGGAAAGTTGGTACTGTTAAAAGTTTATCCCTGGCACCGTAGGAAAAATGCATTTAATGCGCTGCCGATGTGCCCTCTCCCTTTATCGGGGACGGTAAGGAAACTTGTCCCGTCCAGGCTGACTAGGCGCACAGTGCCACGCTGGCTGGCTGGCTGCTGAGCTAGTGCGGTGGCAGAGTCTTCATGAAGATCCGCATGCCACCACGCAGGTGCTTGCTGACTTGGCATGGAAGCTGTACGTCGCCACGCAGGTGCCGGCCTTGTTGGCGGGTTGACTGCTGTATTGGAACGGCGGTGGAGCTTGGGCAGGTGGGGGCCTGGCTACGGCCCCGCAGATGCCCCCGGCAAGGGTCTTGCCGGGGTCTTGCAGGTGTCCCTGGCAAGGGTCTTGCTGGGGGTCTTCTGAGTGTCCCCGTCAAGGATCTTGCCGGGGTTTCCATCTTCTGGTTCTCATCTAGTATTGGGTGTCCTTGGTCTTCACAAAGATTTGCATGCCACCATGCAGGTGCCTCCCGAGCCTTGGTTCCAATGTTGTCAATGGTGTCGGAACGTTTAGGCTCAAGGGTGGCGGCTTTGCACGTGTTGGGCAGGTTGCCCCGGCAAGGCTCTTGTCGGGGCTACGTGAGCTGCCCTAGGCAAGGCTCTTGCCGGGGAAAGCCCACCTTGTCCCTTTGGTCCTCGTGCCTCTGGCTTGGCACTGCTCTAGTTGTCTTGTGCCTTGGATTCACCTGCCCCGGCAAGCTTGGCCGCGGGTGGGTGGCCGCGACTGCCCGCGCACAAGTAAAGGGGTACAAAAAAGGACCCCTGCCTTTGTACACCGATAGGAGCCCCCGGGCCTAGGCCAAATATAAGCGCGGAGCGTTATTGGGCAAGGCCCGGAACAGTGCGCGGGTACGCGTGGCAGAGTTTTACTGCAGTAACTCCATCCCCAGTTGTGCTTCCCCACGACTTGCGTTGAATGCGTGAGGTGGGGGTCGTGCATGAAGTGGTTGCTGCACGCTTGCGTCACATCATGGTAAATGGTAAAGTGGCGGCTCGTGCCTTCCCGATAAAATGGGAAAACGCAGGGGCACGAGTCATTTACTAAGTAGACTCGGGTCGCGACTTTCAAGGCGCCTGCACCCAACGATCACGTGGTTGAAAACAATCGCTTCACTTGTCTTCTAGATTCTGGCCTGGCCGCCATGTGTCCTTCATGCCCCAAGGATGGTAGGTGGTGGACGCGGAGGGCACGGGCCATAATGGTGAGGCAGGAAACCGGGTCGTCGTTGATTGGAGCAGCGGGTCTGTCGTGATTCCCTGTGCCCCTAGCGGCCGGATTGGTTAAGTGGGGCGGCCGGGCCCCGGCCCTGTCCCTTTATAAGAAGGGGAGGGGGATGGCACCCTTCAATCCTTCAACATCCATCTCCTTCCATCTTGACTTCTACCTTCCCTTTGCTATGGCGAGGGGGCGCACCGGCGCTCCGATGGCCGCAACGACGGTCTCTGCTCGACAGCGTGGCCCTCATTCCCAAGAGCTCGTGGCGGGGGAGCCCTCCGCGAGAGGAAGAGGGAGGGGGCGAGGCCGAGGCTGCCATGGCGCTTGGGGAGAGGAGGACGGGACAGTGCACCGGCCTCGCCTCCGCTATCGGCTCCTCCCCCATTGGAGGACCATGTCGGAGACCAGCCCCGCGAATTCTTCATCAGGCAGCACAAGCCAGTGTGCGGTCGCCTTCGTCTCCCCACTCCGTTCGCTCGGGAGATGGACCTCGACCCACCACAGGCTTTGAGGCTGCATATGAGGGGCTGTGGGAATGGCAGCATGCGGGTCAACGACGACTACCCCACCCCCCATGTTATGTATATCCGCCATGGATGGAAAACCTTCGCCCGTGCCCATAGCCTGTCTGAGGGGCTCCTCCTCCACTTTAAATTGATGGAGAACGGCCTGCTCTATGTCAAGGTTTTTGGGTACTTGGGAACTCGCCTAAGGTGTTGCGTGGAGAGCTCCTCCGACGACGAAACCCCCTCCTCGAGCGAGGGTGACGAGGAGGATAGGGACATTGACGACGAGGGCATCAAGCGGGAGGAGTCCGACTGACCGCGCCGCCCTCCTCCCTCGGCCTTGCGCCCTGCCGAGGGTCTTCCTCGTGAAGCTCTCCTTCGGCGCATTCCCTGTCGCTTCCTTCTTGCCTTCACCTGCCACACCTGGGAGGAAAGGGGCAAGAACAAAGATCACGGGGCACCTATCTATCTTTTAAATTGTATGCACTTGGCAAATCTTATTTCTAGATAATGTAATCTCTCGTGCCCATGCTGGTGTCTTGTAACCTCTGTTCCTGCATCAACATGTTAATGAAAAAGTCTAGCTTTGCCGGGAACCCATGCACGCGTACGTTCATGCATAGGCGAAATGCCTCCTTAATGTAGATAAACAAGTCCTCCCGGCAAGCTGCCCTGCCGGCGCCCTCTGTGCCTGCCGGAGAGTCATATCTTCCGGGTTACATAAAAAGGGTCCCGCCCCCTGTCCAGCTCCTTTTAGCAAGGGCAACTACGGCCACTCCGACCGAAGCAACGTTCGGGCCGAAGATGAGAGCACCCAAGTTTTTAAAGGAGAGTGGTGAGGTTTTCTAATGCACAAGTCATAGGTTACAAACATGAATGGGCAAGAGGTAAACTTTATCTCTTTTGTTTGCCGGGGATCGCCGTGCTGAGTGGTGTTCTTGACTTCTTGCCGGAGCTGGGTCCTTGGCGGGATCGCGCTCCCTTGCCGTGGCTAGAAAGAAGAGAGGGCAGGAGCACGGAACCTCGGTGGTCCACTAACATTTATTGGAATCAAAAGGAGTACAGTACCCTGCACAAGCATGCATATACGTATACACATAAACATGGAAATTGACAGGAAACTATACATACTAAGGGCTTCCTTTCCCCGACTGGGCACAGGGTCTGCGCCTGTCTCTGTACATAGGGTTACATGCCTTGCCGGCAAGGCTAGTACAAAATGGGGGTTGCCGGGGCTCCCAGCAACCGCGCCATAGGTGTAAAACTTGCGAAGATGTTCAATATTCCTGGAATTTGCCACTGGAATGTGCTACCTCTTGAGCACTGTGTTGGTTTTTCCCTTGAAGAGGAAAGGGTGATGCAGCAAAGTAGCGTAAGTATTTCCCTCAGCTTTGAGAACCAAGGTATCAATCCAGTAGGAGGCCATGCTCAAGTCCCTCGCACCTACACAAACAAATGAGAACCTCCCAACCAATGCGATAAAGGTGTTGTCAATCCCTTCACGGACACTTACGAGAGTGAGATTTGATAGATATGATAAGATAATATTTTTGGTATTTTTATGATAAAGAGTAAATAAAGATGCAAGGTAAAATAAAAGGCAATAGAAATAGCTAAGTGTTGGACGATTAATATGATGGAAAATAGACCCGGGGGCCATAGGTTTCACTAGTGGCTTCTCTCAAGAGTATAAGTATTATGGTGGGTGAACAAATTACTGTTGAGCAATTGATAGAATTGAGCATAGTTATGAGAATATCTAGGTATGATCATGTATATAGGCATCACGTCATGACAAGTAGACGGACTCCTGCCTGCATCTACTACTATTACTCCACACATCGACCGCTATCCAGCATGCATCTAGAGTATTAAGTTCATAAGAACAGAGTAATGCTTTAAGTAAGATGACATGATGTAGAGGGATAAACTCATGCAATATGATATAAACACCATCTTGTTATCCTTGATGGCAACAATACAATAAGTGCCTTGCTGCCCCTACTGTCACTGGGAAAGGACACCGAAAGATTAAACCCAAAGCTAAGCACTTCTCCCATTGCAAGAACAAACAATCTAGTAGGCCAAACCAAACTGATAATTCTAGGAGACTTGCAAAGATAACCAATCATACATAAAAGAATTCAGAGAAGATTCAAATATTGTTCATAGATAAACTTGATCATAAACCCACAATTCATCAGTCTCAACAAACACACTGCAAAAGAAGATTACATCGAATAGATCTCCACGGGAATCGTGGAGAACTTTGTATTGAGATACAAAGAGAGAGAAGATGTCATCTAGCTAATAACTATGGACCCGAAGGTATGAGGTAAACTACTCACACATCATCGGAGAGGCTATGGTGTTGATGTACAAGCCCTCTATGATCAATGCCCCCTCCAGCGGAGCACCGGTAAATGCCCCAAGATGGGATCTCACGGGTACAGAAGGTTGCGGCAGTTGAATTAGGTTTTTGGCTTCGTATCTGATAGTTTGGGGGTACGTAGGTATATATAGGAGGAAGAAGTACGTCGGTGGAGCAACATGGGCCCCACAAGGGTGGAGGGCGCGCCCAGGGGGGTAGGTGCGCCCCCTGCCTCGTGCTCTCCTAGTTGCTTTCTTGACGTAGACTCCAAGTCCTCTGGATCACGTTTGTTCTGAAAATCATGTTCCCGAAGGTTTCATTCCGTTTGGACTTCGTTTGATATTCTTTTTCAGCAAAACTCTGAAATAGGAAAAAATAGCAATTTGGGATGGGCCTCCGGTTAATATGTTAGTCCCAAAAATAATATAAAAGTGTATAACAAAGCCCATTAATGTAACACCCCAAATTCTCTTAATCAGTGGATTTATTTATTAGATCATTTCATCCTGAGCTTTATTCATTAAAATGGATTGTTTTAGATTTTGGAGCTCTGTTTGTACTACAACCATTTGATAGAATCACTTAAAATTTCAACCAAAATTTGGAGATTTCATGAGATGTCTCTAAATCAATTATGTGCACTAATAAAATTATTTCATTGCTTATTTTGGGTTCTTTCACCTGGTTTGCTTCTCTGGTCCAGTCGGCATTTTTGCACTACAACCTATTTAAATATTTCCCTACAGCCTCCATCAAAATTTTGGGATGTCAGTAGTAGCATGCCATCCAACTTTATGCAAAAACATAGTGATGTTCTTTGGAAAATTTGAGTGCAACAGCCTCTTTTTCATTCTGGACCAGACTTGTGTTTTCTACTACAACTCTATTATTTCTTGCTCTAATGACCTTGTGTTTTCTCATGCTTGTAGTCAACCTTGCAAAACCCCTAAGTCTAGGAGCATACTCTATTTGGAACACTTTTGGTCCATGTAATGATGCCACTCACTCCCTGTCCAGAAGTGTAGTTTTGCAAAACTTGCACTAGGAAGTTTCTCCTTCTTGCAAACTGACTTCACCACCCTCTTGTGCATCCAAGGAACACTGATCTGGAAGATTTGGCCCCTCCGAGAATGGCCTAGTGCCTGTGGCATTTTGTCAAACACCTGGAGTGCATGATCAGATTTTACATGAGTTGTTGTTGGCATTGTGAACTTGGTCTCCTGACCAAACCACCCTGTCCCTTGAGCTTCACTCTATGAACAACCTAGCTCTGTTGCCTGCCAACCTCACCTGTGACCTGTAGCATGCCACGACATTTTATCGAACACCTTCCGTGCGTGCACTGGACGCGCCCAGAGCGCGCATATTGCACGAACCGCCGCAGCCGACACGCTGGCCCCCCCTGGTTTTGGCCCGCTCTGCAGCACCACGCCACGCACTAACCTCCTCTCAGCATCGCGCCAAGCCACCCTGGCAGCCAACAGCGCCGCGGACAGAGCTTTTGGCGGCACGCCGGCGTCCGCAACGCGCCTCTGCCACGGTCAGCGCCGCCAAAGCCACCCCAGCTTGCCACCTGCCTCCTGGAATAGTGCGAGCTCATCCGCAGCCTCGTCCGCTAGCGCTCGTCGCCGCCACGTCGCCCAAGCTACAAGGAGGCGGTTCGCCGTCGTCCTTATCACCGGCCGCCCAGAACCGACCTCCACCGCGTATATAAGGGTCCCGGAGCTTAACCGAGTCCTCGAGCAACCTCATATGATCCTCCTAGTGTTGCCTTGGCCAGCAGTCGAGCAAGGGAAGGCCTTCTTCCCCGAGTCCGGCCGGTTCGGTCGCTGCCAAGCCCTGGCCGATTCCATCGCCACCAGTGCCTCTCCCTCTCCATTCTCTCCACCAAGAACTCTCCCTTCCTCTCGCGAGCACAACCCCTCGCTCAATTTTGGCCGGACACCACCGCAGCCCCAAACTCGCTATCCACCCGAATGCCCCCTCCGCCGCGGAGCTCGCCGCCGGCGACTCCCTCCACCCCCGGCTACCCTACGACCACCGGAAGGACCGCCTAGGAGTGGCGGATCCATCCCTGCACTCGGATGCCCTCGAGGAGCCGCCTAACGCCGGCGAAGATCGCCGGAGTCCCCGCCTCCGTTCGGCCAGAGGAAGGAGAGGGAAGGAGACTGGTCAAACCTGACCAGTGCCCCCCCCCTTGACCCACTGGCAGTGACTCAGGCGCAGTCCATGCTGGATAAGTGGAAGCGCATTTTCAAAATGCGCCTTTGACGTGTACGTATATTTCGAAACGTTTTCTTTCTGTTTTTCTATTAAATATAAGATTTTCACCAAACTTTGACCGGCTGTATCTTTTTGAAAACAACTCCAAATGAATTGATTCTTTTTGCTACCTCTCTGAAATATTGTCTAGTTTATTTTAAGATTTATTTAAAAAGAAATTAAAAACAACTTTCTGTGTTGTTTTTATTTTGTGTGTTAATTCAAATATATTATTTTAAATAGGGTTTTTGAAGATTTCATGATGATTTGGATGCACCCTTCCTTCCCATGACCTGAAGGCAAGCATTCTGAACCCTGGTGAATTTTTGTGTGTGTTGCATAGCACGGTGGCAACACCACCCCGACACATACATGCGTCATTTTATGTGAGGATGAGATCCTATTCGTGGGTGCATATTAATGAGTTTATGCTAATGAAGTTGACATGATTTGCAATGGAAATCACCGTCATACGTCTTCCATGCATACCGGAAGGAAAGACGGGAAGGCCTCTGTCTTGGGTAGACACGGGCTTGCCCCTAGTCCTCCGTCGAGACGGTCGTGTCCGGTATGACATGAGGGGATGCCGCGTGATGTCTCCATCCGTTGTTTGAGATATATGCATTGTTATGCCAATCATGCAGGAAATATTACAACCTCCTGAGTCGACTGTAGATCGAGTCTTGTGCCAGTAACCCCCATACTTGCTTCAGATTACCACTCGTCCCTACACCAAGTAGGGTACGGCTCAAGAAGATGTCAACCCTTTCCTAGCACACACCGCATGTAGAGGCCGTGGTGGAAGATCTTTGGAGGCATCCGTAGTCATACCACCGGGTCCGGGAGCATGGGTGTTTCGGTTGTAGCCGAAAGGGGTAGCTCCCAGTTTCTTGCTGTATAAATTTTGTGATCCCATGTTACGTCGAGGTTGTGGCCTCCCCACTTAGAGTTTTGCTTAACAGGTGTCGTGGGTGATTCCAGACACATGTGAGTTAAGCTGGTGTGTGCAAGTTAGGTGTGTTTTCAACAAAAAGACCGTAGACGGAATTAGTCCCGATGGACTAAAGAAATCCGTTACTCGTGGGTAAAGAGTACACCCTCTGCAGAGATTAAACCTATTCGAATAGCCGTGTCCATGGTTAAGGATTACAGTTTGGGATGGGTCAAGTGTCGGTCTTAGTGTCGGTCTTCGGAGGTGAAACTGTTAAACCTGGAAGCACGATTGTGACTTGTGAAAATTTATGATTACTATTTTGGATATGAACTAACCCGTGATATTTTTTCGGTATTATCGAATATCCACAGGATGGTTCTACCTCCTGGATATTCACCGTGGCATTTCTTTTAAAGCCCTTTATGCGGTGTCGCTCAGACGCCTTGGTGGCATTTCTTTTAAAGCCCTTTATGCGGTGTCACTCGACGCCCGTTTGTAGCATTTCTTTTAAAGCCCTTTATGCGGTGTCGCCGACGCCTCGATCGTGGCATTTCTTTTAAAGCCCTTTATGAGGTGTCGCCAGACGCCCGATTGTGGCATTTCTTTTAAAGCCCTTTATGCGGTGTCGCTCAGACGCCTCGACTATGGCATTTCTTTTAAAGCCCTTTATGCGGTGTCGCTCGGGCCTTGGATCATGCATTTCTTTTTAAAGCCCTTTATGCGAGTGTCGCCTCGGGGCCTTGAATGACATTGTTCTTGTCTATTTATAAGCCCTCTATGCGGTGTCGCTCAGACGCCCGATTGTGGCATTTCTTTTGTGTTATTTACTTCATGATTTTTTTATACTACCATATTATTGTATATCCATAAATAACCTGCTTGTACGCATCAGAGTTTTACTTATCTCATGTGACTAACGTCTTAAGCATAATATATTTTCAGTACATCATTGTTAAATCATGCCTGTGTTCATTGTGTTTGCGAGTACATTCAAAGTACTCACTGGCTTGTCCCTGGCTATTGTCTTGGCCAGATTTCATGCTTGGAGAGGAGCGTTCTGGTGAAAGTCCCAGAACCTAGGCAACGGAGGTAACAGCCACGTGAAGATAGGAGTTATCCTGGTCAGCTGTTCCTGTGGGAAATGGAGTCCCATAGACGAGGATATTTCATAACCCGCTTCCGCCATCAACCTTTAGTAAAACCTTTTGTTGTACTCACAGGCCAGAATGGTCTTGTGCTACATATATTGTATTTTTCTTGGATTTTTTGGATCAAGTTAGTGCCTTATCAGCTAACAGTTATCCTGGGGTTGATAAGCACAAGGACCATTTTTCCTGGGATTAGCACCCGGAGAATTCGGTCGCCACAATTAATCATCCAAAGCAGAATATAATATAGCATGAAGCAATCAAAGATTATAGATACGTTGGAGACGTATCAGAATGCCATCTTCGGTCTCCAGGCGGACTGCGCCGGGTCTGGTGACTCGTATTACCCGATAAGGGCCCTCCCACTTCGGCGTCAACTTGTTTGAACTCTTGGCGGATTGAATCCGCTGAAGAATAAGGTCGCCTTCCTGAAGGCTTCGGGCGTGAACCTTATGGCTATGATAGTGGCGCAAGGCCTGCTGGTAGCGAGCGGCTCGCACAACATCCCATTAATCAAGGAGCGTCGCATCATCTTGGTGCAACTGCTCTTTCTCAGGCTCATCATAAGCGAGCACTCGGGGTGACCCGTATATGAGTTCCGTGGGGAGAACTGCTTCTGCCCCGTATACCAGGGCAAAGGGTGTCTAGCCAGTGGCTTGATTTGGTTTTGTCCTGATTGACCAAAGAACCTTTGGCAATTCATCAATCCGGCGCCTTCTGCACTTGCGTAGCTTGTCAAAAGTTCTGGCCTTGAGGTCTCGCAGCACTTCTGCATTCGCCCTCTGAGCCTGGCCGTTACTTATGGGATGAGCAAGAGAAGCAAAACATACCTTGCTGCCGAGGTCTTGAATGTACTGCATGAAGGTGCAGCTCGTGAACTGCGTGCCGTTGTTGGTGACGACTCTGTTCGGCACACCAAAACGGCAGAATAGTCCCGTGAAGAACTTGACGGCTAACTGTGCTGTCACCTTTCTCACTGGTTCCACTTGTTGCCACTTTGTGAACTTGTCGATCGTGACGTACAAGTACTCAAATCCACCGATAGCACGGGGAAAGGGGCCCAGTACGTCGAGCCCCCAAACCAAAAATGGCCAAGAGAGAGAGATTGTCTGAAGAGCTTGGGCTGGTTGATGAAGCTTCTTTGAATGGAACTGGCATGCTTCACACTTGGTTACTAGGGCAGTTGCATCCTTGAGGGCGAAGGGCCATAAGAAGCCTTGCCGGAACGCTTTGCCGGCATGGGCTCTCGACCCTATGTGGGAGCCACAAATGCCTCCATGTATCTCTGCCAATAGCCTCAGTCCGTCTTCTCGATGAACGCACTTAAACTTCACGTCGTTTGGTCTCCTTCTCTATGGGGCATCATCCACAAAATGATACATGCTGGACCGACGGGCTACTTTCTCTGCTTCTTCTTGTTCCTCAGGAAGCTCCCTTGTTTGGAGGAAACGGACGGTGTGTTGTGCCCATGCCAGAGCTTGAGGCTCGACGGCATGGACTAAAGGCACATCTTCTGCCGCAAGGGTAGCTGCCTCTTTGGTCAGAGCTCGAGGCTCTACCGGGGGTTGCTGCTCTCTGGCAAGCTTTTGGGGCACCCGGCAACGTCCTCGCCGGTGGCTCCTGGGAGCTCGGTGGGAATGTACTTGCCAGGGCCTGTCTTCCTTGGCTTGTTCTATCATGCCGATGGCTCGACGGATGGTTGAGTTAATTGAAGCACAAAGGTACCAGGTTCGACAGGGAACTTCTAGGCAGTGCGTTTTGACAGGGAGTCAGCAATGCTGTTCTCCGCTCGGGGAACATGCTCTGCTTGCAGCCCATCAAAATGCTCTTCCAACTTCCTCACTTCATCCACATAGGCTTCCATTAACGGGCTCTGGTAATCTTTTTTGACTTGCTGAACGATGAGATGTGGATCACCTCTGATGATGAGCTTCTTGATTCCGACGTCTACCGCGATCCTGAGACCGGCAAGCAATCCCTTGTACTCTACCGTGTTGTTCGTTGATTTTTCCTGAGGAAAGCGCATCTGGACTACGTACTTGAGGTGCTCTTCGGTGGGCGCGACGAGTAGAAGGCCGGCACCAGCACATTGCAGTGAGAAAGCACCATCAAAGTACATAACCCAATCGCGGTAGGTCTCCTTGCCGGGAAGGGTGGTTTCTTGAACCTCTTCGTCGGGTGTTGCAGTCCATTCCGCTATGAATTCTGCCAAGGCTCGGCTCTTGATCGTTGAAGTACTTTCAAACTTGAGGCCAAAGCTCGACAACTCCAACGCCCACTCCACAATCCTCCATGTCGCATCTGGGTTGTGCAAAATCCGTTGCAAAGGGAGGTGGGTGACGACGGTGATCTCAATCCTCCATGTCGCATCTGGGTTGTGCAAAATCCGTTGCAAAGGGAGGTGGGTGACGACGGTGATCTCATGTGCTTGGAAAGAGTGACGCGGCTTTCTCGAGGCCATGAGGAGGCCGAAAAGTTGCTTTTGCATACTCGAATATCTTGATCTAGCCCCTGCAAGGGGGAACTGACAAAATAAATGGGGTGTTGCACCACCTTTTTCTTCAGTCCCGCTTCGCCCATCTGCTCAGAATCTGCCTTGCCGGGGTCGGGCCTTGCCGGCGGTCACGCCTTGCCAGCGTCGGGCTCTGCAGGGGAGGGCCCCGGTACGCCATCCGATGACTCTACTACTACTGTTGCTTCTTCCTCAAGCTCCCTGTTGGTGTCAAAACTGGCGGATCTCGGGTAGGGGGTCCCGAACTGTGCGTCTAGGCGGATGGTAACAGGAGACAAGGGACACGATGTTTCTATCCAGGTTCGGGCCCTCTCGATGGAGGTAATACCCTACTCCTACTTGATTAATATTGATGATATGGGTAGTACAAGAGTAGATCTACCACGAGATCAAGGAGGCTAAACCCTAGAAGCTAGCCTATGGTATGATTGTTGTTTGTCCTACGGACTAAAACCCTCTAGTTTATATAGACACCGGATAGGTTAGGGTTACACAGAGTCGGTTACAATGGTAGGAGATCTACATATCCGTTGTTGGAAATATGCCCTAGAGGCAATAATAAAAGCATTATTATTATATTTCCTTGTTCATGATAATTGTCTTTATTCATGCTATAACTGTATTATCCGGAAATCGTAATACACGTGTGAATACATAGACCACAATACGTCCCTAGTGAGCCTCTAGTTGACTAGCTCGTTGGTCGACGGATAGTCATGGTTTCCTGACTATGGACATCAGATGTCATTGACAACGGGATCACGTCATTAGGAGAATGACGTGATGGACAAGACCCAATCCTAAGCATAGCACAAAGATCGTGTAGTTCGTTTTGCTAGAGCTTTTCCCATGTCAAGTATCTCTGCCTTAGACCGTGAGATCGTGTAACTCCCAGATACCGTAGGAATGCCTTGGGTGTACCAAACGTCACAACGTAATCGGGTGACTATAAAGGTGCATTACGGTATCTCCGAAAGTGTCTGTTGGGTTGACACGGATCGAGACAGGATTTGTCACTCCGTATGACGGAGAGGTATCACCGGCCCACTCGGTAGTGCATCATCATAATGAGCTCAAAGTGACCAAGTGTCTGGTCACGGATCATGCATTACGGCACGAGTAAAGTGACTTGCCGTAACGAGACTAAACGAGGTATTGGGATACCGACGATCGAGTCTCGGCAAGTAACATACCCTCGACAAAGGGAATAGCATACGGGGTTGATTGAACCCTCGACATCGTGGTTCATCCGATGACAACATCGAGGAACGTGTGGGAACCAACATGGGTATCCAGATCCCGCTGTTGGTTATTGACCGAGAGCGCCTCGGTCATGTCTCGCAAGTCTCCCGAACCCGTAGGGTCTACACTTAAGGTTCGGTGGACGCTAGGGTTAATAGGAAGACAAGTATGTGATTACCGAATGTTGTTCGGAGTCCCGGATGAGATCCCGGACATCACGAGGAGTTCCGGAATGGTCCGGAGGTAAAGATTTATATATGGAAAGTGGTTAAACGGACTCCGGAAAGTTTCGGGGGTATACCGGTAATGTACCGGGGCCACCGGGAGTTCCCGAGGTCCACTGAGGGGCCACCCCTCGGGGGCCACATGGGCTAAGTGGGAGAGAGCCAGCCCCTGGTGGGCTGGGCGCACCTCCCCACCTAGGCCCATGCGGCTAGGGCTTGGGGAGGAAACTCTAAAGGGGCAAAGGCGCCCCACGGCTTGGGGGCAAGCCACCCCTTTCCTCCTCCCTTGGCCGCCGCCCCCCCCTCTAGATGCCATCTAGAGGGGCCGCCCTCTCCCTTCCTCCTATAAATAGAGGGGTGGGGGAGGGCTGCACACACCATTGATGGCGCAGCCCTCCCTCCCCAACACCTCTCTTTCTCCACGCCAGCTTGGCGAAGCCCTGGGAGAACTGTCGTACCAACCGCACCACGCCGTCGTGCTGCCATTGGAGTTGTCTTCCTCAACCTCTCCTTCATCCTTGCTGGATCAAGACGGAGGAGACGCCATCGTCCCGTACGTGTGTTGAACGCGGAGGTGCTGTCCGTTCAGCACTTGGTCATCGGTGATCGAAATCACGTTGGGAACGTCTTCATCATCACCACTCCCTCGAACGCTTCCGTACTCGATCTACAAGTGGTATGTAGATGCAAACTCTCTCTCTTGACTCGTTGCTTAGATGAACTCATAGATAGATCTTGGTGAAACCGTAGGAAAATTTTAATTTTCTGCAACGTTCCCCTACAGTGGCATCATGAGCTAGGTCTATGCGTAGTTCTCTTTGCACGAGTAGAACACAATTTAGTTGTGGGCGTGGATCTTGTCAATTTACTTGCCGCTACTAGTCTTATCTTGCTTCCGCGGTATTGTGGGATGAAGCGGCCCGGACCAACCTTACACGTACGCTTACGTGAGACCGGTTCCACCGACTAACATGCACTAGATGCATAAGGTGGCTGGCGGGTTTCTGTCTCTCCTACTTTAGTTGGAGCGGATTCGATGAAAAGGGTCCTTATGAAGGGTAAATAGAAGTTGACAAGATCACGTTGTGGTTATTCATAGGTAAGAAAATGTTCTTGCTAGAACCCAATTGCAGCCACGTAAAAGATGCAACAACAATTAGAGGACGTCTAACTTGTTTTTGCAGCAATTGTCATGTGATGTGATATGGCCAAGTTGTGATGAATGATGAATGACACATTGTGATGTATGAGATCATGTTCTTGTAATAGGAATCACGACCTGCTTGTCGATGAGTATGACAACCGGCAGGAGCCATAGGAGTTGTCTTTATTTTTGTATGACCTGCGTGTCATTGAAGAACGCCATGTAACTTACTTTACTTTATTGCTAAACGCGTTAGCCATAGAAGTAGAAGTAGTCGTTGGCGTGACAACTTCATGGAGGCACAATGATGGAGATCATGATGATGGAGATCATGGTGTCATGCGGTGACAAGATGATCATGGAGCCTCAAGGTGGAGATCAATGGAGCTTTATGATATTGGCCATATCATGTCACTACTATATATAATTGCATGTGATGTTTATTATGTTTATACATCTTGTTTACTTAGAACGACGGTAGTAAATAAGATGATCCCTTACAACAATTTCAAGAAGTGTTTCCCTAACTGTGCACCGTTGCCAAAGTTAAATGTTTCTAAGCACCACGTGATGATCGGGTGTGATGGATTCTTACGTTCACATACAACGGGTGTAAGACAGATTTACACATGCGAAAACACTTAGGGTTTACTTGACGAGCCTAGCATGTACAGACATGGCCTCGGAACACAGAGACCGAAAGGTCGAACACGAGTCGTATGGAAGATACGATCAACATGAGAATGTTCACCGACGAGACTAGTCCGTCTCACGTGATGATCGGACACGGCCTAGTGGACTCGGATCGTGTAACACTTAGATGACTAGAGGGATGTCTAATCTAAGTGGGAGTTCATTTAAATTTGATTAGATGAACTTAATTATCATGAACTTAGTCTAAAAACTTTTAAATGATATGTCTTGTAGATCAAATGGCCAACGCTCATGTCAACTTGAACTTCAACGCGTTCCTAGAGAAAACCAAGCTGAAAGATGACGGCAGCAACTATACGGACTGGGTCCGGAACCTGAGGATCATCCTCATAGCTGCCAGGAAACAATATGTCCTAGAAGGACCGCTAGGTGACGCCCCGTCCCCGTAGAACCAAGACATTATGAATGCTTGGCAAACTCGCTACCGATGATTACTCCCTCGTTCAAGGCGGCATGCTTCTGACTTAGAACCGGGCTCCAAAAGCGTTTTGAGCATCACGGAGCATATGAGATGTTCGAGGAGCTGAAACTTGTTTTCCAAGCTCACGCCGGGTCGAGAGATATGACATCTCCGACAAGTTCTATAGTTGTAAGATGTAGGAAAACAGTTACTGTCGGTGAGCACATCTGAAGATGTCTGGGTTGCACAACCGTATGACCCAGTGAACATTAACCTCCCCGATGAGGCGGTCATTGACAGAATCCTCGATCGCTCCCACCAAGCTACAAGGGCTTTGTGATGAACTACAAAATGCAGGGGATGGTAAAGACCATTCCTGAAGTGTTCTCTATGCTGAAGTCAACCGAGGTTGAAATCAAGAAAGAACATCAAGTGTTGATGGTCAATAAGACCACTAAGTTCAAGAAGGGCAAGGGTAAGAAGAACTTCAAGAAGGACGGCAAGGAGGTTGCCGCGCCGGTAAGCAAGTTGCCGGAAGAAGTCAAAGAATGGACCCAAACCCGAGACTGAGTGCTTTTATTGCAAGGAGGGTCATCGAAGCGGAACTGCCCCAAATACTTAGCGGACAAGAAGGCCGGCAACACCAAAGGTATATTTGATATACATGTAATTGATGTGTACTTTGCCAAGACTCGTAGTAACTCCTGGGTATTTGATACCGGTGCCGTTGCTCATATTTGTAATTCACAATAGAGCTGCGGAATAAGCGAAACCCGGCAAAGGACGAGGTGACGATCTTGCGCGTCGGGAATGGTTCCAGAGTCGATGTGATCGCCACGGCACGCTACCTCTTCATTTACCTACGGGATTAGTTATGAACCTTAATAATTGTTATTTGGTGCCAAGTTTGAGCATGAATATTGTATCTGGATCTTGTTTAATGCGAGATGGCTACTCATTTAAATCTGAGAATAATGGTTGTTCTATTTATATGAGAGATATGTATTATGGTCATGCTCCGATGGTCAATGGTTTATTCCTAATGAATCTCGAGCGTAGTATTACACATGTTTATAGTGTGAATACCAAAAGATGTAAAGTTGATAACGATAGTCCCACATACTTACAGCACTGCCGCCTTGGTCACATTGGTGTCAAGCGCATGAAAAAGCTCCATGCTGATGGACTTTTGGAGTATTTAGATTATGAATCATTTGACACATGCGAACCATGCCTCATGGGCAAGATGACCAAGACTCCGTTCTCCGGAACAATGGAGCGAGCAACCAACTTGTTGGAAATCATACATACCGATGTGTGCGGTCCAATGAGCGTTGAGGCTCGTGGAGGGTATCGTTATGTTCTCACTCTCACAGATGACTTGAGTAGATATGGGTATGTCTACTTGATGAAACACAAGTCTGAGACCTTTGAAAAGTTCAAGGAATTTCAGAATGAAGTAGAGAATCAACGTGACCGAAAGATAAAATTCTTACGATCAGATCGTGGAGGAGAATATTTAAGTCACGAATTTGGTACACACTTAAGAAAATGTGGAATCGTTTTCACAACTAACGCCACCGAACACCTCAACAGTAATGGTGTGTCCGAACGTCGTAATCGCACTCTATTGGATATGGTGCGGTCTATGATGTCTCTTACCGATTTACCGCTATCATTCGGGGATACGCTCTAGAGACAGCTACATTCACTTTAAATAGGGCACCGTCTAAGTCCGCTGAGACGACACCGTATGAATTATGGTTTGGGAAGAAACCTAAGCTATGCGTTTCTAAAAGTTTGGGGATGCGATGCTTATGTCAAGAAACTTCAACCTGAAAAGCTCGAACCCAAGTCGGAAAATGCGTCTTCATAGGATACCCTAAGGAAACCATAGGGTATACCTTCTACTTAAGATCCGAGGGCAAGATCTTTGTTGCCAAGAACGGATCCTTTCTCGAAAAGAGTTTCTCTCGAAAGTAGTAAGTGGGAGGAAAGTAGAACTCGATGAAGTACTACCTCTTGAACAGGAGAGTAGTGCAGCTCAGGAAAATGTTCCCGTGATGCCTACACCAACCAAGAGGAAATTCATGATGATGATCAAGGTACTTCGGATCAAGTTGCTACCGAACTTCAGAGGGTCCACTAGGACACGTTCCGCACTGCAGTGGTACGGCAACCTGTCTTGGAAATCATGTTGTTAGACAACAATGAACCTTCGAACTATGAAGAAGCGATGACGGGCCCAGATTCCAACAAATGGCTAGAAGCCATGAAGTCCGAGATAGAATCCATGTAACGAAACAAAGTGTGGACTTTGACTGACTTGCCCGATGATCGGCGAGCGATAGAAAACAAATGGATCTTTAGGAAGAAGACGGACGCGGATGGTAATGTCACCATCTATAAAGCTCGACTTGTCGCTAAGGGTTATCGGCAAGTTCAAGGGATTGACTACGATGAGACTTTCTCTCCAGTAGCGAAGCTTAAGTCCGTCCGAATCATGTTAGCAATTGCCGCATACTATGATTATGAGATATGGCAGATGGACGTCAAAACAGCGTTCCTTAACTGATATCTTAAGGAAGAGCTGTATATGATGCAGCCGGAAGGTTTTGTCGATCCTAAGAATGCTAACAAAGTATGCTAGCTCCAATGATCCATTTATGGGCTCGTGCAAGCATCTCGGAGTTGGAACATTCGCTTTGATGAGATGATCAAAGCGTTTGGGTTTATGCACTTATGGAGAAGCCTGCGTTTACAAGAAAGTGAGTGGGAGCTCAGAGCATTTCTCATATTATATGTAGATGACATACTTTTGATGGGAAATGATATAGAATTCTTGGACAGCATTAAGGCCTACTTGAATAAGTGTTTTTCAATGAAGGACCTTGGAGAAGCTGCTTATATATTAGGCATCAAGATCTATAGAGATAGATCGAGACGCCACATAGGTCTTTCACAAAGCACATACCTTGATAAGATTTTGAAGAAATTCAAAATGGATCAGTCCAAGAAGGGGGTCTTGCACAGTATTGCAAGGTGTGAAATTGAGCTCAGCTCAATGCCCGACCACGCAAAAGATAAAGAAGAGATGAGTGTCATCCCTATGCCTCAGCCATAGGATCTATTATGTATGCCATATGTGTACCAGACCTGATGTAAACCTTGCCGTAAGTTTGGTAGGAAGGTACCAAAGTAATCCCGGCAAGGAACACTGGACAGCGGTCAAGAATATCCTGAAGTACCTGAAAAGGACAAAGGACATGTTTCTCGTTTATGGAGGTGACGAAGAGCTCGTCGTAACGGGTTACGTCGACGCTAGTTTGGACACAGATCTGGATGACTCTAAGTCACAAACCGGATACGTGTATATGTTGAATGGTGGAGCAGTAAGCTGGTGCAGCTGCAAGCATAGCGTCGTGGCGGGATCTACATGTGAAGCGGAGTACATGGCAGCCTCGGAGGCAGCACATGAAGCAATTTGGGTGAAGGAGTTCATCACCGACCTAGGAGTCATACCCAATGCGTCGGGGCCAATCAAACTCTTCTGTGACAACACTGGAGCTATTGCACTAGCCAAGGAGCCCAGGTTTCACAAGAAGACCAGGCACATCAAGCGTCGCTTCAACTCCATCCGTGAAAATGTTCAAGATGGAGACATAGAAATTTAGAAGTGCATACGGATCTGAATGTCGCAGATCCGCTGACTAAACCTCTTCCACGGGCAAAACATGATCAACACCGTAACTCTATGGGTGTTCGATTCATCACAATGTAAACTAGATTATTGACTCTAGTGCAAGTGGGAGACTGTTGGAAATATGCCCTAGAGGCAATAATAAAAGCATTATTATTATATTTCCTTGTTCATGATAATTGTCTTTATTCATGCTATAACTGTATTATCCGGAAATCGTAATACACGTGTGAATACATAGACCACAATACGTCCCTAGTGAGCCTCTAGTTGACTAGCTCGTTGGTCGACGGATAGTGATGGTTTCGACTATGGACATCAGATGTCATTGACAACGGGATCACGTCATTAGGAGAATGACGTGATGGACAAGACCCAATCCTAAGCATAGCACAAAGATCGTGTAGTTCGTTTTGCTAGAGCTTTTCCAATGTCAAGTATCTCTGCCTTAGACCGTGAGATCGTGTAACTCCCGGATACCGTAGGAATGCCTTGGGTGTACCAAACGTCACAACGTAACTGGGTGACTATAAAGGTGCATTACAGGTATCTCCGAAAGTGTCTGTTGGGTTGACACGGATCGAGACAGGGATTTGTCACTCCGTATGACGGAGAGGTATCACTGGGCCCACTCGGTAGTGCATCATCATAATGAGCTCAAAGTGACCAAGTGTCCGGTCACGGGATCATGCATTACGGTACGAGTAAAGTGACTTGCCGATAACGAGACTAAGCGAGGTATTGGGATACCACGATCGAGTCTCGGGCAAGTAACATACCGTCTGACAAAGGGAATAGCATACGGGGTTGATTGAACCCTCGACATCGTGGTTCATCCGATGACAACATCGAGGAACGTGTGGGAACCAACATGGGTATCCAGATCCCGCTGTTGGTTATTGACCGGAGAGCGTCTCGGTCATGTCTGCATGTCTCCCGAACCCGTAGGGTCTACACACTTAAGGTTCGGTGACGCTAGGGTTTATAGGAAGACAAGTTTGTGATTACCGAATGTTGTTCGGAGTCCCGGATGAGATCCCCGACATCACGAGGAGTTCCGGAATGGTCCGAGGTAAAGATTTATATATGGAAAGTGGTTAAACGGACTCGGAAAGTTTCGGGGTATACTGGGTAATGTACCGGGCCACCGGAGAGTTCCGGAGGTCCACCGGAGGGGCCACCTCCTGGGGCCACATGGGCTAAGTGGGAGAGGGAGCCAGCCCTGGTGGCTGGGCGCACCTCCCACCTAGGCCCATGGCTAGGGCTTGGGAGGGGAAACTCTAAAGGGGGCAAAGGGGCGCCCCCCACGGCTTGGGGGGCAAGCCACCCCTTTCCTCCTCCCTTGGCCGCCGCCCCCCTCTAGATGCCATCTAGAGGGGCCGCCCCTCTCCTTCCTCCTATAAATAGAGGGGTGGGGGGTGGGCCTGCACACACCATTGAAGGCGCAGCCCCTCCCCTCCCCAACACCTCTCTTTCTCCACGCGAGCTTGGCGAAGCCTCACGGAGAACTGTCATACCAACTGCACCACGCCGTCGTGCTGCCATTGAAGTTGTCTTCCTCAACCTCTCCTTCATCCTTGCTGGATCAAGACGGAGGAGACGCCATCGTCCCGTACGTGTGTTGAACGCGGAGGTGCTGTCCGTTCAGCACTTGGTCATCGGTGATCGAAATCACGTTGGGAACGTCTTCATCATCACCACTCCCTCGAACGCTTACGTACTCGATCTACAAGTGGTATGTAGATGCAAACTCTCTCTCTTGACTCGTTGCTTAGATGAACTCATAGATAGATCTTGGTGAAACCGTAGGAAAATTTTAATTTTCTGCAACGTTCCCCAACATCCGTATCGCCAAGCTTGCCTTCCACGCCAAGGAAAGTCCCATCCGGACACGGGACGAAGTCTTCAATCTTGTATCTTCATAGTCTTGGAGTCCGGCCGTGATGATAGTCCGGCTATCCGGACACCACCTAGTCCGGGACTCCCTCAGTAGCCCCTGAACCAGGCTTCAATGATGACGAGTCTTGCGTGTATATTGTCTTCGGCATTGCAAGGCGGGTTCCTCCTCCGAATACTTCATAGAAGGTTTTGAACACCAGGATAGTGTCCGGCTCTGCAAAACAAGTTCCTCATACCATCGTAGAGAGAATAACTTTTGCACAGATCTGCTGATGTATTCCGCGGCGTGACATCACACCACGGCCAGGCCTTTTTATGAATCGTTTTTTACCGTTCCACCTTAGCGCGTTTTGCGAGGCGGTTTCCTTGGCACGTCTTATCAAAGCATAGATCATGCCCCCCTTATTCCGTGATTCTCATCAATACGGACGTGGGTAACCCATCCGTGCCATTTATTATGGCTCTTGGAAGATAAGCCAGTTTTACCAGGCTGGTGGGGCACACATAGCTTCGTCCTTCCATATGAGGGGATAAGGATCCACCTTTTCACCTACGCCTTCTTCCTCCTTTGCTCATCCATTTCCGCGCACTCGAGCTCTAGCGCCCAAGTCTGCACATTCCTCCTCAACCTTCTCCAACCATGTCAGGAGCAGGAGGCAGATGGATGGCCTCCTCTGTCACGGAGGGGCACATCACAACACTGCGGGAGGCCGGATACTTGTCCGGCGATATCACGCACAGGCTGTTCGACGCGGGGCAGCTCATTCCAACCCCTAGGCCCCATGAGAGGGTGGTGTTTCTCCCCCACTTCCTCCGCGGACTAGGTTTTCCACTTCACCCATTTGTCCGGGGGCTCATGTTCTACTACGGCCTGGACTTCCATGACCTGGCCCCAATTTCGTCCTCAACATCTCGGCGTTTATCGTCAGGTGAGGCCTTCCTCTGCATCCAGCCCCACTTCGCCTATGGTCAAGACCTTTAATGTCAGGTCAAGGTTGTGGGCGGCCGTCAGAAAAGTCGGAGGCGCCATGGTCGGCAAGATGGCCAAAGTCCTCTCGCTCGAGGGCTCCTTTGTGGAGACAATGAAGCGGTGGCAATCGGGTGGTTCTACATCACCGAGCCACGCGACCTGAATGGGTGGTGGCCCCGACCAGATCTGGCTTCCCCACACGGCTCTCGTCATGGAAAGAGACGGGCCTGAAGTGGGGGGATTCGGACGAGCTATACAGACTCCCAACATGCATCCGAAACCTGGTGGACAAGAATCTCAGGCTTGTCGACGTAATCCAGGTGATGCTCATCCGCCGTATTCTCCCATGCCAACAACAGGCCTTCAATTTGTGGGCATTCGATCCGGCACAACACCGAACCTTGAGCTGGCTATTCGATACAACATACGAGGATGCCTGGAAGGTGCTGTTCAAGGGCGCCGAAGCCCCCGCATCCGCTAAAAAAGATCGCGGATACAGCTCGCGGCATCAAGCCGGCGGGGTAAGTTATTTTACCCTTTACGGGAATCTTTTTTCATAGATTGACTCTACGTGGGATCTAAAAACTCCCTATTCTTTGACAGGACTGGCTGAAGACGTCCGGACAGATTAACTATCCGGCTCCTTTGCCAGAAGACCCAGCGGATGCCCGATTGATGGGGCTGCTGGCTCCGGCACCCCATGTGGTGCTGGAGAAGAAGGCCAAGAAGGAGGCCACGGGAACTCGAAGGAGCTCTTGACGACAGGTGCTGTCAGATTCTGAAGCAGAATCTTCTCCTGAAGAAGAGGAGGAGGAAGAAGAAGCTTCTCCCCCAGCGGGGGAGGAGAGGAAAAGGAAGGCCGCCCCAACTCGGGAGGCCGGAGGTTCCAAGAAGGGAAGAACCCTTCCTCCGGACTTCTCCACCAACAGCGACGACGACGAGGAGGATTGGCCAACAAAGGCCAAGCCCCCGGCGAGATCGTAAGTGTCCAGATACCCATGGCTTTTCATCATTGCATGGTGTTCTCTAATACCGTATCATCATGCAGCCCGCCCAAGGGCGAGTTCGCCGCTTCGACGAGCGGATCCCTGGGTTCGTCGGAAATGGAGAGTACTTCACTTCGGACTGCCTCCTCACCTCACGCCGCAGACGACGTCGCGGTGGGGCCCCAAGAGGGGCTTGGTCAAGAGGAAGTGGCGCAGGAGGTGCCATAAGGCAACCTCCCGGACTCCAGGCGCTTGGGGGGCAAGACCCCCAGGGGCTCTAAGCCCGACCCTTGTACGGACTCCATGCCGGAACCTTCAGTGGTTCCGGAGTCCGGCAAGCGGTCCCTTCGCAAGAAGGGTAAGACGCCGGTGTCCTCCGTCCAACCGGAGGCACCGGATATCTTACTGGATGCACTTAACAGCGCTTCCATCGAGGAGGAGCACCACACTGTTATGAGTGCGGTGATCCGGAAAGTTCAGTCCGCGAAGAGCGGGCTGACCGAAGCCTGTACCAGCCTTCTAACAGGCTTTGAGGTAAGTTTTAGAATATGTAAAAATATTACCGCATAGACAGTAGCCCCTGATGCTTAGTTCGTTGTTCGGAAAGAAAAGCCGGACTAAGGGTCTAAAAAGATATACGCAGGAGTCTAACATAAGTATGTCAATATGGGAATGCAGCGCGCTGCCGACCTCTGCCAGACCGATCATGGAGGTCGATGCATTGAAGCAAAGCCTCGAGCGGTCCGAGAACGAGCTTGGCAAAGCCAAGAAGCAGCTCGAGGACAAGGAAGGTAAGTAGTACCTTATTAAAGAAATACCTTAGAGAAAGGTTTCGGTTGCAAAAAATAACAGGGATAACATGGGCACTGCAGGGGCCATGAACGAGGTGGAGACCCTGAAGGAAGCGGTGTCCGTGGCCGAAAAGAAAGCGGCTGCGGAACGCACCGAGCGAGAGAAGGGGAAGGCGCAACTGGCCAAGGTACGGCAAGAGCTCCAAGATCTCGTGGAAAAACACGAGAGTTTGGAACGTGACTCGAAGACTCGAGAGTCCGAGCTTGCCTCGGCTCTTGAGAGTGCGAAAGATGCTAAGGCCGAGGCCCAAAAAACCCTCCAAGAAATTGATTCGTTAAAGAAGATAGCGGCGGGTAAGGCATTCTTTATGCAAAGCAAGCATGTGAAAGTGAATTACCTATTACTTACCCGGATTCGGAGCTCTCCAGGAGCATTCACAGATTTGCCCTGTAGTGTGTCTGATGCTGCCGCATTCTACCGCGCCAAGGAGGGGAGCTCGACGGAAAGGTGTTCTGGTCTCAGTATGCTGAGGCCGGACATCCGGTGCCCCTGAGTGACCAGCTGAAGTAGCTGGTCGAGCTCCACAAGGTCGCCGAACAGGCCATGAAGGGCCTTATAGCGCGGCTGTGGCCATTGGAAGCCATGCCAGGGAGCTACTTCGGCTTAGTGCAGCGGCTGGTGGACGCCTGTCCACGGATTAAAGTCATCAAGTGCTCCGTCTGCATTGAAGGTGTCCGTCGGGCCCTTGCCCATGCTAAAGTGCACTGGGGCAAGCTGGATACGGAGAAGCTTGTGACGGACGGGCCACCGAAGGGCAAGGAACATCGCACGCCCGAAATGTACTATGAGGGCCTCCTGAAGGGTGCCCGCCGAATAGCGGATGAGTGCTCCAGAGATGTAATTTTTGAATAGGCTCGCATTTGTTATCCCAGACGCTGAAAACTTGTTCATATGCGCTAAGCAACGCTTGTTAATTTAAAATATTACCTTATGTGCGGCCGTTTATCAAATTTGAGAGATGGTAAGTCGTTGGCTTCAGCCCCCATGCCACGAAAGTGTGGGGTGTTCGATAAACTTGAGCACTCTTGTTCCCATTCTTGGGTCCATCTATGGAGGCGCTCAACACAACGTAACAAGGCAACCGGACTTATAGTGCTTGAACACTCTCACTTAGCCATAGAATTCTATAATTTTAAATTTCATGAAGCCCCTAGTATTCGGAAGACCGAGTTCGGGCGCTTATCCACACCTTGGCCGGACAACTCCGGTTCCTCGCTCTAAGCGGCATAAGTCTTGAGGGACCCGAAAAACCTCTCGAACAGCGACCGGCTCTCGCCCTATCATGACTGGCCAGTTTTAGCTTTCTCCACTGAGGTGCTCGACCCAGCTCAACTGTGGCACAATCCCAGTGGTTCTCCCGGTGCTACCTTAGCCGATATAACGGAACGTAAGGTACCAAAACACGGGAGCCGGGCAAACCCAACTATTGAACAAAGACATGATTCGGAGCCGATTCATATAATGCTATAAGTTCGGGGTGCCGCACTTGTGAAAGTGTTCAGACTTATCACACCATAATTTTGGGATACTTAAGCCCTGGTGTATTGGCCGTACCAAAGTGTACGGGTGCCACATGTCATAAAACGAACATATATATAGATAAAGAAAAGAGTGCAATAATAGGCGAAGGCCACGTATTATTTATTCAAAAATGTACTGCAATGAAAGCAGAACGATACAAATAGTGCGATAAGCAAGGGATGGGACTATCTAACATGTCCCCCTCTAGGGGTAAGCTGCGGGATGGTATGTAAAACAGGTATAATGCTCGTAATAAAGATCACCTCAACATTCGACGTAGCGTTCTACTTCCCTGGCTGTTGCATCGTGAGTTCGGCGATTCTAGTGCCGGACAGGACTTCTGAAAGACGGAGTCCTGAAAGTAAAAAAAAGGAAAAAAAGGAAAAAGAAAAAGAATGACACAATCGAGAGCCCCTGGTGCGGTTGAGCCATATTCCGGGCGTGCCGTGGTCTTGCCCTTCCCCATATGCCCATGGTATCTCCAGAGCGTAATTATGTACGCATAATACTAGCTTCGTAATTCCGCGAGGGCTGGGGTTGGGGCCGGATTGCTACGCGTGCTTGAATCGTGCCAGGCGGTCTTGTTGTAGGTTACTCCGGGCGCGCTTGACAGTGTCTAGACTCGAGAATTGCTGTGAGAGGATGCTTTGTACTTCCGCCACGAGGGCCGCCGTGTGCTCCTCCGTTCGGAGAGAGCGTTCGGTGTTTACATTGACCGTGATTACTCCTCGAGGGCCTGGCATCTTGAGCTTGAGGTATGCGTAGTGTGGCACCGCATTGAACTTTGCGAATGCGGTTCGTCCGAGCAGTGCATGATAGCCGCTGCGGAACGGGACGATGTCAAAGATTAACTCTTCGCTTCGGAAGTTATCCGTGGATCCGAAGACCACTTCGAGTGTAACTGAGCCCGTACAACTGGCTTCTACACCCGGTATGACGCCTTTAAAGGTCGTCTTTGTAGGTTTAATCCTTGAGGGGTCTATGCCCATTTTGATAAAGCAGGTTCAGGCTGCTACCGCCGTCCATCAGGACTCTGGTGAGGTGAAATCCATCAATAATTGGGTCAAGAACCAATGCGGCAAAACCGCCGTGACGGATGCTAGTGGGGTGGTCCCTTCGATCGAAGGTGATCGGGCAGGAAGACCATGGGTTGAACTTCGGGGCGACTGGCTCCATCGCATATACGTCCCTTGGTGCACGCCTCCGCTCCCTTTTGGGTATATGGGTTGCGTATATCATGTTCACCGTCTGCACGTGTGTGGGAAAACACTTCTGTCCTCTATTGTTTGGCGACCGGGGTTCTTCCTCGTCATCGCTATGAAGCCCCTTGTCATTGAGTTCGGCATTTAACTTGCCTTCTTGCTTGAACACGCAACAATCCCTGTTGGTGTGCTTGGCTAGTTTTTCGAGGGTGCCATGTATCTGGCACAAGAGATCGAGTATTCGGTCCAAGTTGGACGGCCCCTGGGTATATCTTTTGAATGGCTTCTTCCGCTGACCGGGTTTAGAGCCTCTGAATCCGGCATTGACGGCCGTGTCTTCAGCATTATCGCCGTTAATGTGGCGCTTGTTCTTGTTGCGACGCAACCTGCCATTGTTGTCCTTGGTATCCGAACTCTCAGGGTGTTTGGCCAAGTTGTTGCTTCGAGCTAGCCAGCTGTCCTCTCCTGCATAAAAGCGGGTCATGAGTGTTGTGAGGGCTGCCATGGATTTCGGCTTTTCCTGTCCTAGGTGTCGGGCAAGCCACTCGTCGCGGATGTTATGTTTGAAGGCTGCAAGGGCCTCTGCATCCGGACAGTCAACGATTTGGTTTTTCTTTGTTAGGAACCATGTCCGGAATTGTCTGGCCGATTCTTCTGGCTGCTGAATTATGTGGCTAAGGTCATCAGCGTCTGGTGGTCGCACATATGTGCCCTGGAAGTTATCAAGGAATGCGACTTCCAGGTCCTCCCAACAACCAATTGATTCTGCTGGCAGGCTGTTGAGCCAATGCCGAGCTGGTCCTTTAACCTTGAGTGGGAGGTATTTGATGGCATGTAGATCATCACCGCGGGCCATGTGGATATGGAGGAGGTAGTCCTCGATCCAGACCGCCGGATCCGTGGTACCATCGTATGATTCGATGTTTACGGGTCTGAAACCCTCAGGGATTTGATGATCCATTACTTCATCTGTGAAGCATAGTGGGTGTGCGGCGCCTCTGTATTGGGCTATATCCCGACGTAGCTCATATGAGCTTTGTCTACTATGTGCGGCCCGGCCGGGTTTGCTGTATCCGGCGCGACGGTAATCATCCCGCGTTGTTGGGCGCCCACGCGATCCATAAATCGATCTTGTATGTTTTGGCTTGTCCTCCAATATATCTCGCAAGTCAGGCGCGTTTTCCCGTGCCTTGGTACTTTTTGAGCGGCATCGGGGTGTGGCTTGAGCGAAGGGCCGAGAGGCTTCTCTGTCACGGCCACGGGGTGGCCGTCTGCCATGTCGTGCGCTGGTGACTTGGGTGCTTCCTCTTCTGAGCGAGGCAACGGCCTGCGTTTGGGGTTGCTTTTGGAGGGGCGTTCGAGTTCATACTCTTCGGCTGCAAGGACTTCAGTCCATCTGTCAGCTAGCAGGTCTTGGTCAGCCCTAAGCTGTTGCTCCTTTTTCTTGAGGCTGCTTGCCGTGGCTATAAGCCTGTGTTTGAAACGCTCCTATTCGGCGGGATCCTCAGGCACGACAAATTAGTCGTCGTCGAGGCTTGCCTCATCTTCGGAGGGAGGCGCATAATTATCGTCCTCGACCTCTCTTTCTGCCACACTGTTGTGCGGACTTGCTTCTCCCTCCTCCTGTGCTGAGTCCTGCTGGAGGGGGTTGTCTTCGGCACTGTCCGGGGTGTTATTATGCCCCGTGTCGGAATCACCGTTTTTGCTGTGGCGGGATTTAGAGCGGCGCCGCTGACGCCGGCGCTTCGGTTGCTTTTTGGAGGGGTCATCCTCCGTTGTTCCATCGCTGTTCCCATCTTTTGGGATATCCACCATGTATATGTCGTATGACGAGGTGGCCTTCCAGTGCCCTGTAGGCGCTGGGTCTTGGTCGTCTCCGGCATCGTCGTCTAGACCGTCGATGTATTCGGAGTTGAAGTCGAGCATGTCGGTTAAATCATCGACAGTGGCTACAATGTGGGTGGTGGGTGGGCGTTGAATTTCTTCGTCGTCCGTATCCCAACCTTCCTATCCATAGTCCGGGAAGGGCTCTCCGGATAAACGGAGAGACTTTAGTGAATTCAGGATGTCGCCAAAGGGAGAGTGCTGAAAGATGTCCGCAGCAGTGAACAACCTGACCGGCGCCCAATCGGATTCGATTGGCAGGGGCGCGGAGGGTTCGGAGTCCAGAGAGGAGTCCGGCACCCTGGAGTCGAGGTCTTCGCAAAGGACAATGATGGAGTTCGGCTCAATCGCCGTAGAGATTGTATCCCCCGAGGCGGTGTCCAACCACTCGTCCTCGATCGGGGAATCCGGCTCCGGATTAAGGGTCGGAGCGGATGCAGGTGCGGCCTCCAGGGCACTGTTCAGCTGCAGAGCTAGATCATGCCCATCGAGACAGTACGGCACGCTTGGCTGCGGCTCGAATCTGTCAAAGATCAAGTCTCCGCGGATATCGGCCTATAGTTCAAACTTCCAAATCTGACCTGATGGCCAGGGGCGTAGCTTTCGATCTGCTCCAGATGGCCTAGCGAATTGGCCCGCAGTGCAAAGCCGCCGAATAGGAAGATCTGTCCGGGGAGAAAAGTCTCACCCTGGACCACGTCGTTGTTAATGATCGAAGGAGCCATCGGTCCTATCGGTGACGACACAGAGTAACTCTCAATGAAAGCACCAATGTCGGTGTCAAAACCGGCGGATCTCGGGTAGGGGTCCCGAATCATGCCTAGGAGGATGGTAACAGGAGACAAGGGACACGATGTTTTTACCCAGGTTCGGGCCCTCTCGATGGAGGTAATACCCTACTCCTGCTTGATTAATATTGATGATATGGGTAGTACAAGAGTAGATCTACCACGAGATCAAGGAGGTTAAACCCTAGAAGCTAGCCTATGGTATGATTGTTGTTAGATCCCCACGGTCTAAAACCCTCCGGTTTATATAGACACCGAATAGGTTAGGGTTACACAGAGTCGGTTACAATGGTAGGAGATCTACATATCCGTATCGCCAAGCTTGCCTTCCACGCCAAGGAAAGTCCCATCCGGACACGGGACGAAGTCTTCAATCTTGTATCTTCATAGTCTTGGAGTCCGGCCGTGACGATAGTCCGGCTATCCGGACACCCCCTAGTCCGGGACTCCCTCACTCCCTCTACGCCACTAGCGCAGCACTAACCACTTGATTCGTTGTTGCTAAGCACAGAGCAACGGCTCTTGTGGTTTAGGCGCGACTAGTATTGGCGTGGAGGAGAGGTACCTCTTTAAATCTTGCAGCACTGCCTCTGCCTCCGGAGTCCACTTTACTGGACCCGACTTTTTCAAAACTTTGAAGAAGGGGAGGGAGCGCTCAGCAGATTTAGAGATGAACCTACTGAGGGCAACAACGCAGTCGGCGAGCCTACAGACGTCTTTGACACGTTTTAGCACTTCAATCTACTCAATTGCCTTGATCTTGTCGGGATTTGCTTCGATTCCGCGTTGAGACACAAAGAACCCAAGAAGTTTGCCGGAGGGGACACCGAACCCGCACTTCTCTAGGTTGAGCTTGAGGTTGATCTTGCGCGGATTTGCAAATGTTTCTTCTATATCTTGCACAAGCGTGGCCCTGTCCTTGGTTTTGAACACTATGTCGTCCATATAAGCTTCCATATTTCTATGTAGCTGGGGCTCAAAACCAATTTGGACCGCTCGGGTAAACGTCGAACTAGCGCTCTTCAACCCAAAAGGCATTCGTACAAAATAGTACGTACCACATGGGGTGATGAACACGGTCTTTTCTTCGTCTTCCTTCACCATGAAGATCTGATGGTATCCTGAATAAGCATCGAGGAATGACAGCAGGTCACACCCGATAGTGGAGTCCACAATCTGGACGATGCGTGGCAGAGGGAAAGGATCCTTTGGACATGCTTTATTGATATCTGTGTAGTTAATACACAGCCTCCATTTCCCATTTGCCTTACGCACCACCACTGGATTGGCCAACCACATGGGCCGGCGCACTCCTCTAACCAGGCGTGCCGGCTCCAACTTCCTGATCTCCCTCGACGATGAACTCTTGTCGCTCCAAATCTTGCTTCCCAACCTTCTGCTTGACAGGCCACCCATGAGGACAGACAGCAAGATGTTGCTCAATCACCTCCTTGGGAACGCCGGGGATGTCAGATGCTTGCCATGCAAACACATCGACATTCGCCCGCAGGAAGGTGACGAGCGCGTTCCTATTTGCTGTCGAGGGTGGAGCTTATAGTGAAAGCACCGCCCGCATCGTCCTCCTTGACGGACACCTTCTTAGTTTCTGGTGGTGCAGCCTTGGACTTCTTGCTCTTGCCGGTGGAGCTCTCTGGCACGTCCTCGACGGGAGCGCTGCACTCTGAAGAGGCGCGCTTGCCGGAGTGGGTGCCGAAGGTCTTGCCGGAAGAGGACTCGCCGGAAGGGGTCTTGCCGGAAGAGGTCTTGCCGGCCTTCTTCCTTCCCAGGGCTTCTGCGGCAGGAGCAAGTTTCTTGGCGGCAGCTGCGGCAACTGCCTCTTGGTAGAGTGGGTCGGCGCAGATGAGCGCGTCTTTCTTGTCAGAGGGGACGGTGATGATGGTCAGCGGCCCCGACATCTTCAACTTGTTGTAGGCGTAGTGTGACGCTGCCATGAACTTGGCCAGCACCGGGCGGCCAAGGATCCCGTCGTACGGTAAGGGGATCTCGGAGATATCAAAGACGATCTTATCCGTCCTATTGTTCAGCTCACCCCCAAATGTAACGGGTAGCGTGATTTTACCTTTCGGCTGACTCCTTCTCGGGTTGACCCGTTGAAACGTGCCCGTCTCCTCGTGATCTCCATTAGGAATCTGCAATTTCTTGATCACAATAGGTGAGATCAAATTCTGTTCGGCCCCACCGACAACCAGCACTTTTGTCACCTTGAGGTTGAGTATTTTTGGTGAAACCAACAACGGCAAACACCCGACCACAGTTGTGCGATCAGGGTGATCCTCGGTGTAAAAAACGATGGGCGTGCGGGACCACTTTCATAGCTTCTGGTCACCGAACGATGGCTCTGCCGCAGTGAACTCACACGCCCATTGCTTTAGTTGGTGGTGAGAGGTGTGCAGCCAGGCGCCACCGTCGATGCACATGGCCTCTGTAGCCTTCTGGAATTCATTCTTGCCAGACTCGTCGTCCTCATCATGATCATCATCTTCCTACTTCTTGTCGTGGCCCCGAGTGGGCCTCTGTTATTGATTATCTTTGCCGTGGCGACCTCCTTGGCCGCCACGCTTATTGCCGGACCCGTCAGCACCATCCTGACCCTTCTCCTTGTCCCGCCTTTCATATTCCACTTTCTGCTTCTCCACAAGCAGCTCAACCTGTAGACAGTTCTGGAGGTAATGGCCCTTGGTGCTGTGTATCTTGTAGTACTGCTTGTCGGAGCCTCCGGGCTTGTCGGCAGCCGCCAGGGCCCGGTAGGCGGCGCACCCGGCAACCTCCTTGCCGGGGTCGTCAGCCTTGGCCTTCTTGGCGGTGCCGGGGTCGCGGGATCCCTCAACAGCAAGCACAGTCTTGCCCTTATGCTTCCTGTTGCGGCGCCGGCCTTTCTTCATCGGGGCGGCGGCATCTTTGTTCATGGAGTCGGTTTCCGCGCCGGCGTCCTCGCCGGGGTACTTCCTTCCTTCCTCAGCCCGACCACATCTATCATCCAGAACATAAAGTTCGGCTACATCCTTGACCTTCTTCATCGCCAGCTCTTCACACATCATACGATTGCGTACGTTCTGATGGAACGCACTGATGATAGCGGCGGGATGAACATTTGGGATGGTGTACTGCACACGGATGAATCTTTTTATGTACTTACGTAGGGATTCGCCATCCTTCTGGGGTATGACATGCAAGTCACTCGCCTGGCCAGGAGATTGGTGGCCTCCGGTAAAGGCGCCAACAAACTCGTGGCATAGATCCGACCAAGAAGAGATGGAATTCACTGGCAGGTGCATCAACCACGACATGACGTTGGGCTTAAGCGCTAACGGAAACTAGTTGGCGAGCACCATGACATCGTGAGCCCTGGCAGCTTTGCATCGCGATGGTGTAGATGGTGAGGAACTCCGACGGGTGAGTCTTGCCGTTGTACTTTTCCCCAACATCGGGCTTGAACGTGCGGTGGGAGGGCCAGTGGAACTGCTGCAACTCTCGGGTAAAGGCCGGACAACCCACCTCGTAAGGTAGGTCGCCAGAGCCCCCCTGGCGCTGGGTGGTCCATATCAGGCCCTGCACGCTGATCTGACTGATGGCGCGCCTCCCGCCATCACTCGATGGTAGTTCGAGCATCTTCCTGAGCTCGCTCTCGAAGAACTCGACGCTGGTTGTAGCGGGTTCGCGGGTCGAACGATGCTGTGGAAATGTTCTCATAGGCGTCGGCCCGACGAGCCGGTGGCTGCTGTCGCGGCTGTGGGGGAGGAGAGTACACCATGGTCGCAGCATCTCCGGTCCTCCCACTGCCGGCATGCACTGGCTCGACAGAACGCCGACATGATGATCTCGCTGGGAGCGGCTCGTCTTTGTTAGTGAAGCTGATGAGGCTTTCGATGGTGGCCCTCCACTCGTCGAGCTGCTCCTCAGCAGGGGGGAAGTCGAGGAGCAGTTGCACACGCGCCAGCGCTTATGCTGACGTGGGCGGTGGCGAAAGCCACGTGGACTGTGACGCGCTCCGACTTCTAACCAAGTTAGAAGGAGCTCTGTCACGGTCTCGCGGTTGCACACCGCTTCCAGGGGTCCGGGCGCGCACGCCGGCCTGGTGCGTCCTGAGAGTGGTGCACAGGGTTCTTCTCGCGGCGGTCCTCAGGAGCTCTACATCGCGGTGTCGCTCATCGCGTGCGGCCTAGGAAGGCCACTGCGCGGGTGCCAGCTGGGGCGCAGTAGAGGTTGCTGCGCCGCCCATGGGCAGCATGGCCCCGTCCCCGGACCCAGCGGCGTACGGCTCGTCGTCTCAGAATCTATCGAAGTCTCTCACTTGGCTTCGATTGGCAGAGTGTCGTGGATGCTCGCGGGCCATGATACGTCTCCAACGTATCTATAATTTTTGATTGCTTCATGCTATATTATATTCTGTTTTGGATGATTAATGGGCTTTGTTATACACTTCTATATTATTTTTGGGACTAAACTATTAACCGGAGGCCCCGCCCGGAATTGTTGTTTTTTGCCTATTTCAGAGTTTCACAGAAAAAGAATATCAAACGGAGTCCAAACGGAATGAAACCTTCGGGAACGTGATTTTCGGAGAGAACATGATCCAAAGGACTTGGACCATACGTCAATAAAGAAACCAGGAGGGCACGAGGTAGGGCGGCGCGCCAACCCCCCTGGGCGTGCCCTCCACCCTCGTGGGGCCCATGTTGCTCCACCGACGTACAACTTCCTCCTATATATACCTACGCACCCCAAACTCCTAGATACGGTGCCAAAAGCCTAATTCCACAACCGCAACCTTCTGTACCCATGAGATCCCATCTTCGGGCCTTTTCCGGCGCTCCGCGCAGAGGGGGCATTGATCACGGAGGGCTTCTACATCAACACCATAGCCTCTCCGATGATGTGTGAGTAGTTTACCTTAGACCTTCGGGTCCATAGTTATTAGCTAGATGGCTTCTTCTCTCTCTATGGATCTCAGTACAAAGTTCTCCATGATTCTCGTGGAGATCTATTTGATGTAATCTTCTTTTGCGGTGTGTTTGTTGAGACCAATGAATTGTGGGTTTATGATCAAGTTTTTCTATGGAAAATATTTGAATCTTCTCTGAATTCTTTTATGTATGATTGGTTATCTTTGCAAGTCTCTTCGAATTATCAGTTTGGTTTCGCCTACTAGATTGATCGTTATTGCAATGGGAGAAGTGCTTAGCTTTGGGTTCAATCTTGCGGTGTCCTTTCCCAGTGACAGCAGGGGCAGCAAGGCACGTATTGTATTGTTGCCATCGAGGATAACAAGACGGGGTTTACATCATATTGCATGAGTTTATCCCTCTACATCATGTCATCTTACTTAAAACATTACTCTGTTCTTATGAACTTAATACTCTAGATGCATGCTGGCTAGTGGTCGATGTGTGGAGTAATAGTAGTAGATGCAGGCAGGAGTCGGTCTACTTGTCACGGATGTGACACCAATATACATGATCATACCTAGATATTCTCATAACTATGCTCAATTCTATCAATTGCTCAACAGTAATTTGTTCACCCACCATAATACTTATGCTCTCGAGAGAAGCCACTAGTGAAACCTATGGCTCCCGCGTCTATTTTCCATCATATTAATCGTCCAACACTTAGCTATTTCTATTGCCGTTTATTTTACTTTGCTTCTTTATTTACTCTTTATCATAAAAATACCAAAAATATTATCTTATCATATCTATCAGATCTCACTCTCGTAAGTGACCGTTGATGGATTGACAACCCCTTTTATCGCATTGGTTGCGAGGTTCTTATCTGTTTGTGTAGTTGCGAGGGACTCGTGCGTGGTCTCCTACTGGATTGATACCTTGGTTCTCAAAAACTGAGGAAAATACTTACGCTACTTTACTGCATCACCCTTTCCTCTTCAAGGGAAAACCAAGGCAGTGCTCAAGAGGTAGCAGGCCACGTCTCTGGGACCATCGGTGGCCACTCCGTCGCCTGCCCGCGCTGGCGCGGATGGGCCGTCTCTGGATGACCCGATCGTTGTGATATCCTTCTTCTTGCGGGCCATGGTCACGACGAAGTCGATGTGCTAACTTCCTAACCGGATTCTCATAGCTTGCGCCCCCTACCAGGCGTGCAAAGATGTCAGTGGAAACGACACCTATGGGATCACGGTGAATCCCTTCTACGGTTGGCGGGCGCGGGGCTGTGGAAAGAGCGGGTTTTGAAGATCAACACGGGGAATTTATCTAGGTTCAGGCCGTAAGTGATGCGTAATGCCCTACTCCTGCTGGTTTTTGTTTATCTGGTGTTCTTGAACTAGCTACAAAGCGTGCGGGGTCCAAAAACTCTGAATCCTCCTCCAGTATGCCTCGGGGCCCAAGGGGTCGCCATAGTGGCACACAGGAGGTGGAAAGTTGGTACTGTATACAAGTTTATCCCTGGCACTGTAGGAAAAACGCATTTAATGCGCTGCCGACGTGCCCTCTCTCTTTATCGGGGACGGTAAAGAAACTCATCTCGTCCGCTGCCGCTTCGCGTCGCTCTGACGCGCGTCCAGGTTGACTAGGCATGCAGCGCCACGCTGGCTGGCTGGCTGCTGAGCTAGTGCGGTGACAGAGTCTTCACGAAGATCTCCATGCCACGACGTAGGTGCTTGCTGAGTTGGCCTAGAAGCTGTACGTCGCCACGCAGGTGCATGCCTTGTTGGTGGGTTGAGTGATGTATTGTAACAGCGGTGGAGCTTGGGCAAGTGGGGGCCTTTCTACGGCCCCGCAGATGCCCCCGGCAAGGGTCTTGCTAGGGACCCGGCAAGTGCCTTGCCGGGGTCTCGCAGGTGTGTCCCCGGCAAGGGTCTTGCCGGGGGTCTTGTGAGCATCCCCGAGAAGGATCTTGTCGGGGTTTTAGTCTTCTGGTTCTCATCTAGTATTATGTGTCCTTGGTCTTCACAAACATCTGCATGCCACCATGCAGGCACCTCCCGAGCATTGGTTCCAATGTTCTCGATGGTGTCGGAACTCTTAGGCTCAAGGGTGGCGGCTTTGCTGGTGTTGCGCAAGTTGGCCCGGCAAGGCTCTTGCCGGGGCTATGTGAGCTGCCCCCGGCAAGGCTCTTGCCGCGGAAAGCCCACCTTGTCCCTTTGCTCCTCGTGCCTCTGGCTTGGCGCTGCTCTGGTTATCTTGTGCCTCCGCTTCTCCTGGCCCGCCAAGCGTGGCCGCGGGCGGGTGGCTGCGACTGCCCGCGCACAAGTAAAGGGGTACAAAATAAGACCCCTACCTTTGTACACCGATAGCATGCATGTGGATCATGTAGAGAATATGTTTGGTGATAGCTATATTGTTAAATTTGAATATGATCCCACATGTAATTATTATGAGAGAGGGAAATATGGTTGCAGAAATTTTCATGTTACTGAATTACCTCTCTTCATGTTGAGATTGCCAATGATTTATTCATCTTCCTAGCATGTGTTGGTTTCTGCTTGTTTTGATAATTTGTTTGCGTATAAAATTTCCTATACATAGGAAGTACTCCCTCTATTCCTAAATATTTGTCTTTTTAGAGATTTCAAGTGGACTACCACATACGAATGTATATAGACATATTTAACAGTGTAGATTCACTCATTTTGCTCCGTACGTAGTCACTTGTTGAAATCTCTAGGAAGAAAAATATTTAGGAATTGTGGGAGTATATATTATGCTCTCTTTGTGCATCAATTCTTGTCCTTCATGCGAGCATCATTAAAATTATCAATGCCTAGCTAAAAGGGTTCTAAAGAAAAGCGATTCTTAGGAGACAACCCAATATCTTGTTTCTTTTCTATTTTTGTGAGTATATGTCATTATGCCTCTGTTATGATGGTTTTCTTGTATTTTAATTTAGTGTTTATGCCAAGTAAGACCTTTGGGATGATTTGGAAGATAGTTTATTTAATTTTGTGAAAAAACACAAACTTTTACGCCTAGTTATGGAATTTTTTAAATATACAGAAATGTTGTTTTGCTCTGAATTTTTTACACAAGATTGATATACGAATTTCCCACGTTTTCCTAATTTTCAGAATTTTTAGGGTTACAGAAGTATGGTCGTTATTCAGATTCCTCTGCACTGTTCATTGTTCACACATTCTGTTTTTGTAGTGTTGTTCACTTATTTTTGATCAATCTATGGGTTGTATCGGGTGGTATGAACCATGGTGAAGTTAGAATACAGTAGATATAATGCCAATATAAAATTGGAATGAGTTTACAAGATTACCTAAAAGTTGTGGTCTGCTTTATTTACCAATGGATCTCACAAGTTTTCTGTTGAGTTTTGTGTTGTGAAGGTTTCAAGTTTTGGGTGAAGTTTCGTGGGCTAAGAGCCTAAGCATGGGGATGCCTAAGGCACCCAAGGTAATAGGAAAGGACAACCAAGCGTCTAAGCTTGGGGACCTCGGAAGGCATCCCCTCTTTTGTCTACAATCCGTCGGTAATCAATTGAGGCTATATTTTTATCCACCACATGAGATGTGTTTTGCTTGGAGCGTCTTGTATGACATGTGTCTTTAATTTATTTGCTTTTTTGTTTGCCACAATCATTGTCACTGGACACACCTTTTTGAGAGGGACACACATTTTTTGTGAATTTGTTAGAATACTCTTTGAGCTTCACTTATATCTTTTGATCTAGGTAGTTGCTCTAGGGCTTCACTTATATTTTTTAGAGCATGGTGGTGGTTATATTTTAAAGAAATTGATGAACTCTCATGCTTCACTTATATTATTTTGGGAGTCTTATAAATAGTATGGCAATTTGTTTGGGTTATGAATTTAGTCCTGATATGATGGGTATTCAAGAGGGATATAATAACAACTTTCATGAAGATCATTGAATCTGTGAGAAGTTTGACTACTTGGAATTGTTTTGAGATATAAAGATCGTGATATTAGAATCATGCTAGTAGTAAATTCTGGAATAGTATGAATACTTGTGTTAGGGTTTGTGATTCCCAAAGCATGCACGTATGGTCTCATGTTATGCTATGAAATTGGAGCATGATTTATTATTGATTGTCTTCCTTATGAGTGCCGATCGGGGACGAGTGATGGTCTTTTCCTACCAATATATCCCCCTAGGAGCATGCGCGGTAGTACTTTGCTTCGAGGGCTAATAAACTTTTGCAATAAGTATGTGAGTTCTTTATGACTAATGTTGAGTTCACGTATTATACGCACTCTCACCCTACCACTTTTGCTACCCACACTAGTACCAGGTAACTTTCACCGGTGCATTAAACCCTCCTTATACCCTTCCTCAAAACAGCCACCATACCTACCTATGATGGCATTTACATAGCCATTTCGAGATATATTGCCATGCAACTTCCACCGCTCTGTTATTTTGAGTTGTCACATTGAGTTGTCATGTTGAGTTGTAAGTAAATAATAGTGTGATGATCATCAATATTGACAATGTTATTATCCTTTTCCACACTTGTGCTTCAAAGAAGCACCATGTTCTTCATGATAGAGTCTCCTATTTTTTCACTTTTATATATTACTATTGGGATTTTTTTTGTATTAGAACTTGTCTTGTATATTCCAATGATGGGCTTCCTCAAATGCCCGAAGTCTTCATGAACAAGCAAGTTGGATGCACATCCACTTAGTTTTATTTTGAGATTTCATACACTTATAGCTCTAGTGAATCTGTTGCATGGCAATCCCTACTCATTCACATTGATATCAATTGATGGGCATCTCCATAGTCCATTAATTTGCCTAGTTGATGGGAGAATTTCTCCCCTCTTCTTTTTTGTCTACTACCATCTTCTACCCTACCTAAAGTGCTATATCCATGACTCATGCTCATGTATTGCGTGAGAGTTGAAAATGCTAAAGCATGTTAAAAAGTATGAACCAATTGCTTGGCTTGTCATCGGGGTTGTACATGATAAATACTATGTTTTAAGAAGATGGAGCATAGCAAGACTATTCGATTATGTAGGGATAACTTTCTCTAGCCATGATATTTTTAAAACATGTGATTGCTTTTTAGTATGCTTGAAGTAATATTATTTTTATGTAAATATTAAAATTTTGTTTTGAATCTAATGGATCTGAATATTCATGCCACATAACAGAAAGATTACATGATAAACATGTTAGGGAGCATTCCACATCAAATATTCTGTTTTTATCATTTACCTACTAGAGGACGAGCATGAATTAAGCTTGGGGATGCTTGATACGTCTCCAACATATCTATAATTTTTTATTGTTCCATGCTATTAGATTATCCATATTGGATGTTTTATATTCATTGTTATGCTATTTTATATCATTTTTTGGGACTAACCTATTAACCTATTGCACAATGCCAATTGGTGTTTTCCTTGTTTTTGTCTTTACAGAAAATGAATACCCAACGGAGTCCAAATGGAAATAAACTTTTTGAGGATTTTTCTTGGACCACAATACACCATGGAATCTTTGGGAGGAGGCCAATAGAGGGCGCCCACCAGGCTCGTGGGCCCCCCGTGACTCTTCAAACCCTAATTCTTATTTTATAAAAACCTAAATATTCCCCATTGACTAGAAGACACACATAAATTACTTTTCCGCCTCCACAAGTTCCTGTCCACATGAGATCCCATCTGGAGGCTTTTTTCGGTACTCCGCCGGAGGGAGATTTGATTACGGAGGGCCCCTACGTCAACCATGTTGCCCTTCCGATGATGTGTGAGTAGTTTACCACAGACCTACGGGTCCATAGCTAATAGCTAGATGGCTTGTTCTCTCTCTTTGATCTTCAATAAAATGTTCTCCTCGATGTTCTTGGAGTTCTATTTGATGTAATCTTATTTTGGGGTGCGCTTGTTGAGATATGATGAATTGTGGGTTTATGATCAAATTATCTATGAATATTATTTGAGTATTCTCTCAACTCTTTTATGCATGATTTATATAGCTTTGTGATACATCTCCAACGTATCTATAATTTATGAAGTATTCATGTTGTTTTATTGTCATTCTTGTATGTTTTACAATCATTTTTAGCAACTTTATATCATTTTTTGGGACTAACCTATTGACCCGGTGCCCAGTGCCAGTTGCTGTTTTTTGCTTGTTTTTTTACATTGCAGGAAATCAATATCAAACGGATTACAAAAACCGCAAAACATTTTGTGGATTTTTGATGGATGTCGGTGTCAAAACCGGCGGATCTCGGGTAGGGGGTCCCGAACTATGCGTCTAGGCGGATGGTAACAGGAGACAAGGGACACGATGTTTTTACCGAAGTTCGGGCCCTCTCGACGGAGGTAAAACCCTACTCCTGCTTGATTAATATTGATGATATGGGTAGTACAAGAGTAGATCTACCATGAGATCAGAGAGGGTAAACCCTAGAAGCTAGCCTATGGTATGATTGTTGTTCGTCCTACGGACTAAACCCCTCCGGTTTATATAGACACCGGAGAGGGTTAGGGTTACACAGAGTCGGTTACAATGGAAGGAGATCTACATATCCATATCGCCAAGCTTGCCTTCCACGCCAAGGAAAGTCCCATCCGGACACGGGACGAAGTCTTCAATATTGTATCTTCATAGTCCAGGAGTCCGGCCAAAGGTCATAGTCCGGCCATCCGGACACCCCTTAATCCAGGACTCCCTCAGTAGCCCCTGAACCAGGCTTCAATGACGACGAGTCCGGCGCGAATATTGTCTTCGGCATTGCAAGGCGGGTTCCTCCTTCGAATACTTCATAGAAGATTTTGAACACAAAGATAGTGTCCGGCTCTGCAAAATAATTTCCACATACCACCGTACAGAGAATAATATTTACACAAATCCAATCTGCTGACGTATTTCGCAGCGTGTTATCACACTACGGCCAAGCCTTTATTCGAATCGTTTTTACTGTCCCACCTCAGCACGTTTAGCGAGGTGATTTCCTTGGCACGTCTTGTCAAAGCAGAGATCGTGTCCCCTTATTCCGGGATTCTCATCAATACGGACGTGGGTAACCCAACCGTGTCATTAATTTACGGCGCTTGGGAGATAAGCGAGTTTTAGCAGGCTGGTGGGGGCACATAGTTTCGTCCGCCCATATAAGGGGATAAGGATCCACCTTTTCCCTCTACGCCTTCTTCCTCCTTTGTTTACCCATTTTCGCGCACTCGAGCTCTAGCGCCCAAGTCCACACATCCCACCTCAACCATCTCCAGCCATGTCCGGAGCGGGAGGCAAGTGGATGGTCTCCTCCGTCACGGAGGGACACATCAAAAATCTGAGGGAGGCCGGATACTTGTCTAACGACATCGCACACCGGCTCCCAGACAAGGGGCAGCTCATCCCTACCCCCAGGCCCCATAAGAGGGTGGTGTTCCTCACCCACTTCCTCCGCGGACTAGGTTTTCCACTTCACCCATTTGTCCGGGGGCTCATGTTCTACTACGGCCTGGATTTCCACGATCTGGCCCCGAACCTTGTCCTCAACATCTCGGCGTTTATCGTTGTGTGCGAGGCTTTCCTCCACATCAAGCCCCACTTCGGCTTATGGCTGAAGACCTTCAATGTCATGCCGAAGGTAGTGGGCGGCCAACAAGCGGAGTGTGTAGGCGCCATGGTGGGCAAGATGCCCAACGTTACATGGCTCGAGGGATCCTTCGTGGAGACCATAAAGGGGTGGCAATCGGGGTGGTTCTACATCACCGAGCCGAGTGACCCTAAATGGGCAGCGACCCCAGAATTCCGATCTAGCTTCCCTACAAAGCTCACTTCCTGGAAAGAGACAGGCCTGTCGTGGGATAATTCGGAAGAGCAGACCGGACTCCAATCCAGCGTCCAAGACCTGGTAAACAAAGAGGTTAAACTCGTCAACGTAGTCCAGGTCATGCTCATCCGCCGGATCCTCCCGTGTCAAGGACGGGCCTTTAACTTCTGGGAGTTCAAACCGGCCCAGCACCAAACTCTGACCAGGCTCTTTGACAAAACGCACGGGGATGCCTGGAAGGTGCTATTAAAGGGTGCCGAGGTTCCCCCTCCCATCACCGAGGATTGCGGGTTCCGCGCGAAACGACAAGCCAGCGTAGTAAGCTTATTTTACCCTTTACGGGATACTTGTTTTTCATAGTTTAACTCTATGCGGGATCTAAGCTCCCGTTCCTTTGACAGGAATGGCAGAAGAAGACCGGACAGATTGACTGTCCGGCTCCTTTGCCCGAAGATCCAGTAGACGCCCACTTGACGGGGCTGCTGGTCCCGGCACCTTACGTGGTGCCGGAGAAGAAGGCCAAGAAGCAGGCCACGGGAACTCGAAAGAGTTCCCGGCGCCAGGTGGTGTCAGACTCATCGTCCGATGGCTCCGAGGCAGACTCCTCCCGTAAAGACGAGGAGGAGGAAAGAGAGGTATCTCCCCCAGTAGGGGGAGAGAAGAAAAGGAAGGCCGCCCCAACTAGGGGGGCCGGAGGGTCCAAGAAGGGAAGGACCCTCCCTCCGGACTACTCCACCAACGCCGACGACGGCGAAGAAGAGTGTCCACACAGGGCCAAGCCCCTGGCAAAATCGTAAGTATCCGGGTACCAGAATAACTCATGGCGTTTCTTTATTGCACAGTACCTTCTGACGCCGAATAAAATCATGCAGTCTGCCCAATGCCGGGTTTGACACTTCGTCGAGCGATTCCCTGGGTTCGTCGGATGTGAACAGCACTTCAATTCCGACCGCCTCCTCTCCTCGCGCAGCGGATGATGCCGAGGTGGCGTCCCAAAAGGGGCCAAGCTAGGAGGAGGTGGTCCTGGAGGCGCCGTAGGGTCACCTCCCGGACTCCAGGCGAAAAGGGGATAAAACCCCACAGGGCTCTAAGTCCGTCCCTAGGCCGGACACCACACCGGAACCTTCAACGGTTCCGGCATCCGGCAGGCGGTCCCCCTACTAATAAGGGCAAGCCTACGACGCCAGTGACCTCCGTCCAACCGGAGGCACTGGATAATCTGCTGGAGGTGCTTAACGGAGCCTCCATCGACGAGGAGCACCGCACTATTATGAGTGCGGTGATTCAGAAGGTTCAGTCCGCCAAGAGCGGGCTGACCGAAGCCTGTGCCAGCCTTCTAACAGGCTTTGAGGTATGTATTTAAGATATGTAAAAATATTGCCGCATAGACAGTAGCCCCTGATGCTCATTTTGGTGTTCGGAAAGAAAAGCCGAACTGAGGATCAAAAAGATATACGCAGGAGTCTAACATAAGTATGTCAATATGGGAATGCAGTGTCTTTCTTGACCTCTGCCGCCGATCTGCGGAGGTTAGTGCATTGAAGCAGAGCCTCGAGCGGTCTGAGGATGAGCTTGGCCTTGCCAAGAAGCAGCTCGAGGACAAGGAAGGTAAGTAATACCTTATGTAAGTATATATAAAAAAATATGTGGTTGCAAAAAATGATAGGATCAACGTGGGTATGGAGGGGCCACGAACGAGGTGGTGACACTGAAGGAAGCGCTATCCAAGGCTGAAAACAATGCGGCCGTGGAGCGTACCGAGCGAGAGAAGCAGGAGGCGCGGGTGGCGGCGGTGCGGCAAGAGCTCCAGGCTCTCGTGGAAAAACACGAGAGTTTGGAGCGTGACTGAAAGACTCGAGAGTCCGAGCTCGCCTCAGCGCTTGAGAGCGCCAAATTTGCCAAAGCCGAAGCCCAAAAAGCCCTCCAGGAAATTGAGGCGATGAAGAAGATAGCGGCAGGTAAGGCATTCTTTATGCAAAGCAAGCCCGTGAAAGTGAATTATTTGTTACTTACCCGAGTCCGGAGCTCTCCAGCAGCATTCGCAGATCTTCCCCGGAGTGTGTCCGACGCTGTCGCATTCTACCGAACCGAAGAGGGAAGCTCGACGGAGAAGGTGTTCTAGTCTCAGTATGCTGAGGCCGGACACCCGGGGCCATGAAGGGTCTCGAAGTCCGGCTGTGGCCTGGGGAAGCCGTGCCTGGGAGCTACTTCGGGCTGGTAAGGTGGCTGGTGGATGCCTGTCCAAGGCTTGAAGTCATCAAGCGCTCTGTATGCATCGAAGGTGCCCGTAGGGCCCTTGCCCGTGCTAAGTGCATTGGGGCAAGATGGACGCTGAGAAGCTTGTGACGGACGGACCACCACCGGGCAAGGAGCATCGCAAGCCCGAGATGTATTATGCGGGCATCCTGAAGGGTGCCCGCCGTATAGCGGATGAGTGCTCCAAAGATGTAATTTTTGAGTAAACTCGCATTTGTAATCCTGTACGCTGAAAACTTGTTCATATGCGCTAAGCAACTCTTTTGAATTTAAAATATTACCTTATGTGCGACCGTTTATCAAAATTGAGAGATGGCGAGTCGTCGGCTTCTACCCCCATGCCGCGAGTGCTGGGGTGTTCAGGATAAACTTGAGCGCTCTTTTTCCCATTATTGGGTCCTTCGAGGGAGGCGCTCAACACAACGAACAAGGCAATCAGACTATGATGCTTGAACACTCTCACTTAGCCATAGAATTCTATAATTTTAAATTTCGGCGAAGCCCCTAGTATTCGGAAGACCGAGTTCGGGGCGCTATCCATGCCTAGGCCGGACAAAGCCGACTCCTCGCTCTAAGCGGCATAAGTCTTTAGGGACTCGAAAACCTCTCGAACAGCGACCAGCTCTCGCCCTATCATGACGGTCAGTTTTCGCTTTCTCCACTGAGGTGCTTAGCCAGGCTCAACCGGGGCACAATCGCAGTAGTTCTCCCAGTGCTACCTTAGCCGATATAACGGAACGTAAGGTACCAAAACATGGGAGCTGGGCAAACCCAACTATTGACCCAAGACATGATTCGGAGCCGATGCATATAATGCTATAAGTTCGGGGTGCCGCACTCATGAGAGTGTTCGGACTTCTCACACCATATTCTGGGGTACGTAAGCCCCTGGTGTATTGGCCGTACCAAAGTGTATGGTTGCATAATGTCATAACTGAACATATTAAAAAAAAAGGTAATGCAATAATAGACAAAAGCTATGCATTGTTTATTCGAAGAGTCTGCGGTAAAAGCAGAACGATACAAATAGTGCGATAAGCAAGAGATGGGACTATTTAACATGTCCCCCGTCCAGGGGCGAGCTGCAGGATGATATTTGAAACAAGTAAATTGCTCGGTATAGAGACCACCTGGACACTCGACGTAGCTTTCTGCCTCCCTGGCTGTTGCATCATGTGTTCGGCGATTATGCTGCCAGACACGCCTTCCGGAAAGTGGAGTCCTGAAAGTAGGAAAAAAAAAGAATGACAAAATTGGGAGCCCCTTGTGCGGTTGATCCGCATTTTAGGCATGCCGTGGTCGTTCCCCTCCCCCTATGCCCATGGTATTTCCAGAGCATAATTATGTACGCGTAATACTGGTTTCGCAATTTATCGAGGGCTGGGGTTGGGCCGCATTGCTAAGCGTGCTCAGAACGTGCCAGGCGGTCTTGTTGTAGGTTACTCCGGGCGCGCTTGATGGTGTCCGGATGTTTAATGGCCAGACTGGAGAATTGCCTTGAGAGGCTGCTTTGTACTTCCACCGCAAGGGCCGCCGTATGCTCCTCCGTTCGGAGAGAGCGTTGGTGTTCCACTGACCGTAATGACTCCTCGAGGGCCTGGTATGCGTAGTGCGGCACCGCATTGAACTTTGCAAATGCGGTTCGTGCGAGCAGTGCGTGATAGCCACTGCTTAACGGGACTATGTCGAAGATTAACTCCTCGCTTCGGAAATTATCCGGGGATCCGAAGACCACCTCAAGTGTAACTGAGCCTGTACAGTTGGCCTCTACACCTGGTATGACGCCTTTAAAGGTCGTCTTTGTGGGTTTAATTCTTGAGGGATCTATGTCCATTTTTCGCACTGTATCCTGATAAAGCATGTTCAGGCTGCTGCCGCCGTCCATAAGGACTCTAGTGAGGTGAAATTCATCAATGATTGGGTCTAGAACCAATGCGGCGAATCCGCCATGGTGGATGCTAGTGGGGTGGTCCTTTCGATCGAAAGTGATCGGGCAGGAAGACCATGGGTTGAACTTTGGGGCGACTGGCTCCAACGCATATACGTCCCTGATTGCATGCTTCCGTATCCTTTTGGGGATGTGGGTTGCGTATATCATGTTCACCTTCCGCACTTGTGGGGGGAAACCCTTCTGTCCCTTATTGTTCGGCGGTCGGGGCTCCTCCTCGTCATCGCTATGCAGCCCCTTGTCATTGTTTTCGGCGTTTAACTTGTCTGCCTGCTTTAACACCCAGGAATCCCTGTTGGTGTGGTTGGCTGGTTTTTCGGGGTTGCCGTGTATCTGGCACGAGCGATCGAGTATTCGGTCCAAATTGGACAGGCCCGGAGTATTTCTTTTGAATGGCTTTTCCCGCTGACCGGGTTTAGAGCCTCTGAATCCGGCATTAACTGCCATATCCTCAGCATTGTCGCCGTTAATGCGGCGCTTTTGCTTGTTGCGACGCGACCTCCCAATGTTGTCCTTGGTATCCGAATTACCAGGGCTCTTGGTCATGTTATTACTACGAGCTAGCCAGCTTTCTTCTCCTGGGCAAAAGCGGGTCATGAGTGTTGTGAGGGCTGTCATGGATTTCGGCTTTTCCTGTCCTAGGTGCCGGGCAAGCCACTCGTCGCGGATGTTATGCTTGAAGGCTGCAAGGGCCTCTGCGTCCGGATAGTCGACTATTTGATTTTTCTTGGTTAGGAACCGTGTCCAAAATTGTCTGGCCGATTCCTCTGGCTACTGAATTACGTGGCTTAGGTCATCGGCGTCTGGTGGTCGCACATAGGTGCCCTGGAAGTTGTCGAGGAATGCGGCTTCCAGGTCCTCCCAAGAACCAATTGATTCTACTGGCAGGCTGTTAAGCCAATGCCGAGCTTGTCCTTTAAGCTTGAGTGGGAGGTATTTGATGGCGTGTAGATCATAGCCGCGGGCCATGTGGATATGAAGGAGATAATCCTCGATCCATACCGCCGGATCGGTTGTGCCATCGTATGATTCGATGTTTACGGGTTTGAAACCCTCGGGGATTTGATGATCCATTACTTCTTCTGTGAAGCATAGTTGGTGTGCAGCGCCTCTGTATTGGGTTATATCATGATGTAGCTTGAGTGAGCTTCGTCTACTGTGTTCGGCCGGGCCGAATTTACCATACCCGGCATGACGGTTATCGTCACGTGTCGTGGGGCGCCCACGCGATCCATAGATCGATCTTGTTTGCCTTGCCCTGTCTTCCAATATATGTCGCAGTTCTAACGCATTTCCCCGTGCCTTGGTATTCTTTGAGCGACGCCGGGGTGCGTCTTGAGTAGATGGCCGAGAGGCCTGTCTGTCGCGGCCACGAGGTGGCCGGTCGGCCGCATCATGCGCTGGTGATGTAGGTCTTTGTGCTTCCTCCTCTAATCGGGGTAGCAGCCTGCGTTTTGGGTAGCTTTTGGAGGGGCGTTCGAGTTCGTACTCTTCGGCCGCAAGGACATCAGTCCATCTGTCGGCTAGCAAGTCTTGGTCAGCTCTAAGCTGTTGCTGTTTTTTCTTGAGGCTGCTCGCCGTGGCCCTAAGCCTGCGTTTGAAATGCTCTTGTTCGACGGGATCCTCAGGCATGACAAATTCCTCGTCGTCGAGGCTTGCCTCATCTTCGGAGGGAGGCATGTAATTATCGTCCTCTACCTCTCTGTCTGCTGCTCTCTCATGAGGGCTGGCTTCTCCATCCTCCTGTGCTGAATCCTGCTGGAGGGGGTTCTCTTTGGCACTGTCCGGGGTGTTATTCTCTCCGGTGCCGGAATCGCCGTTTTTGCTATGGCGGGATTTAGAGCGGCGCCGCTGACGCTGGCACTTAGGTTGTTTCTTGGAGGGGTCATCCTCCGTTGTTCCATCGTCGTTCCCTTCTTTTGGGGTGTCCACCATGTATATGTCATACGACGAGGTGGCCTTCCAAAGGTGCCACAGTAGGCGCTGGTTCTTGTTAAATCTCTGCATCGTCGTCCATACCGTCGATGTCTTCGGAGTCGAAGTCGAGCATGTCGGTTAAATCATCGACAGTGGCCATGAAGTGGGTGGTGGGTGGGGTTTGAATTTCTTCATCGTCCGCATCCCAACCTTGCTGACCATAGTCCGACCAGGGCTCTCCTGATAATGAGAGAGACATTAGTGAATTCAGAATTTCGCCAAAGGGCGAGTGCTGAAAGATGTTCGCGGCGGTGAACTCCATGATCAGCGCCCAATCGGATTCAATTGGCAGGTGCGCGGAAGGTTCGGAGTCCGGAGAGGAGTCCGGCACCTTGGAGTCACGGGCTTCGCAAAGGACAGGTATAGTGTTCGGCTCGATCGCCGTAGAGATTGCAGCCCCCGAGGCGGTGTCCAGCCACCCATCCTCGATTGGCGCAGTCGGCTCCGAGCTAAGGGTCGGAGCGGAAACTGGTGCGGCCTCAAGGACACTATTCGGCGGCAGAGCTAGATCATGCCCATCATGACAGTGCGGCGCGCTTGGCTGTGGCTCGAACCCGTCGAAGATCAAGTCTCCGCGGACGTCGGCCGTGTAGTTCAAACTTCCGAATTTGACCTGATGGCCAGGGGCGTAGCTTTCGATCTGCTCCAGATGGCCAAGCGAATTGGCCCGCAGTGCAAAGCCACCGAATACAAAGATCTGTCCGGGGAGAAAAGTCTCACCCTGGACAACATCATTGTTTATGATCGGAGGAGCCATCGGGCCTAAAGGTGACGACACAGAGGAACTCTCAATGAAAGCACCAATGTCGGTGTCAAAACCGGCGGATCTCGGGTAGGGGGTCCCGAACTGTGCGTCTAGGCGGATGGTAACAGGAGACAAGGGACACGATGTTGTTACCCAGTTTCAGGCCCTCTCGATGGAGGTAAAACCCTACTCCTGCTTGATTCATATTGATGATATGGGTAGTACAAGAGTAGATCTACCACGAGATCAGAGAGGCTAAACCCTAGAAGCTAGCCTATGGTATGATTGTTGTTCGTCCTACGGACTAAAACCCTCCGGTTTATATAGACACCGTAGAGGGTTAGGGTTACACAGAGTCGGTTACAATGGAAGGAGATCTACATATCCATATCGCCAGGCTTGCCTTCCACACCAAGGAAAGTCCCATCAAGACACGAGGCGAAGTCTTCAATCTTGTATCTTCATAATCCAGGAGTCCGGCCAAAGGTCATAGTCCGGCCATCCGGACACCCCCTAATCCAGGACTCCCTCAATGGACCAGAAGACTCCTGATGGGCTAGAGCAGCACCTGGGGGGGTGCCCCGAGGGGGCACAACCCACCAGGGTGCGCCTGGGGGCCTAGGCGCGCCCAGGTGGGTTGTGGCCACCTCAGTGGCCTCCCGCACCCCCTCTTTACTGTATCAATTCCCAAATATTTCAAAAACCCTCGGGGTTAACCTAGATTAGAAGTTCCACGCTGCAAGGTTCTATGGCCACCGAAAATCAATCTAGACCCCGTTTCGGCACCCTGCCGGAGGGGGAATGATCTCCGGTGGCCATCTTCATCATCGCGGTGGCCACCACGATGAGGAGGGAGTAGTCCACTGTAACACTCCAAAAAATTTTATTTGGTTTTTATTAAATTCTTTAAGGGAGGTTATTTGAATTTTTCTAAAAGAGGGACTCTCCTTCTCAGTAATTGGCTCAGGAGCCGTCTCGGGAGTTGCCCAATTATTTTCATTTGTCAACATATTATTCAATAAAATTTCACCTTCATCCAGTGTTCTTTCCATGAAAAGAGAACCAGCACAACTATCCAGGTAATCTCTGGAAGCATCGGTTAGTCCATTATAAAAGATATCAAGTATTTCAGGTTTCTTAAGAGGATGATCAAGCAAAGCATTAAGTAACTTGAGAAGCATCCCCCAAGCTTGTGGGAGACTCTCTTCTTCAATTTGAATAAAATTATATATATCCCTCAAAGCAGCTTGTTTCTTATGAGCAGGGAAATATTTAGCAGAGAAGTAATAAATCATATCCTGGGGACTACGCACACAACCAGGATCAAGAGAATTAAACCATATCTTAGCATCACCGTTTAATGAGAATGGAAATATTTTGAGTATATAAAAGTTGCGCGATCTCTCATCATTAGTAAATAGGGCAGCTATATCATTTAGCTTAGTAAGATGTGCCACAACAGTTTCAGATTCATAGCCATAAAAAGGATCAGATTCAACCAAAGTAATTATATCAGGATCAACAGACAATCATAATCCTTATCAGGAACACAGATAGGTGAAGTAGCAAAAGCAGGGTCAGGTCTCATCCTATCTCTAAGAGATTCTTTACTCCATTTAACTAGCAGCCTCTTAAGTTCATATCTATCCTTACAAGAAAAAACAGCTGTAGAAGATTCCGCATCAAAAAGATAACCCTCGAGAATAGCAGGCATATTTTCATCATCACTTTCATCATTGTATTCAGTTTCAATATTTTCTCTTTCTCTAGACCTAGAAATTTGTTCATCTAGAAATTCACCAAGAGGCACAGTAGTATCAAGCATAGAAGTAGTTTCATCATAAGTATCATGCATAGCAGAAGCGTCATCATCAATTACATGCGACATATCGGAACGAATAGCAGAAGCAGGTTTAGGTGTCGCTAGCTTACTCATAACAGAAGGTGAATCAAGTGCAGAGCTAGATGGCAGTTCCTTACCTCCCCTCGTAGTTGAGGGATAAATTGTTGTCTTAGCGTCTTTCAAGTTCTTCATAGTGTCCAGCGGATATAAATCCCAAGTGACTCAAAGAATAGAGCTATGCTCCCCGGCAACGGCGCCAGAAAAAGGTCTTGATAACCCACAAGTATAGGGGATCGCAACAGTTTTCGAGGGTAGAGTATTCAACCCAAATTTATTGATTCGACCCAAGTGGAGCCAAATAATATTCTCAAGTATTAGCAGCTGAGTTGTCAATTCAACCACACATGGAAACTTAGTATCTGCAGCAAGGTGTTTAGTAGCAAAGTAATATGATAGTGGCGGTAACGGTAGCAAAAGTAAATACAGCAAAAGTGATGTTTTTGGTATTTTTGTAGTGATTGTAATAGTAGCAACAGAAAAGCAAATAAGCGTAAACCATTATATGGAAAGCTCGTAGGCAACGGATCAGTGATGGATAATTATGCCGGATGTGGTTCGTCATGTAATAGTTATAACATAGGGTGACACAGAACTAGCTCCAGTTCATCAATGTAATGTAGGCATGTATTCCGAATATAGTCATACGTGCTTATGGAAAAGAACTTGCATCACATCTTTTGTCCTACCCTCCTGTGGCAGCGGGGTCCTATTGGAAACTAAGGGATATTAAGGCCTCCTTTTAATAGAGAACCGGAACAAAGCATTAGCACATAGTGAATACATGAACAACTCAAACTATGGTCATCACCGGGAGTGGTCCCGATTATTGTCACTTCGGGTTGCGGATCATAACACATAGTAGGTGACTATAGAATTGCAAGATAGGATCAAGAACACACATATATTCATGAAAACATAATAGGTTCAGATCTGAAATCATGACACTCAGGCCCTAGTGACAAGCATTAAGCATAGCAAAGTCATAGCAACATCAATCTCAGAACATAGTGGATACTAGGGATCAAACCGGCTGTCGGTGTCAAAACCGGCGGATCTCGGGTAGGGGGTCCCGAACTGTGCGTCTAGGCGGATGGTAAAAGGAGACAAGGGACACGATGTTTTTACCCAGGTTCGGGCCCTCTCGATGGAGGTAAAACCCAACTCCTGCTTGATTAATATTGATGATATGGGTAGTACAAGAGTAGATCTACCACGAGATCAAAGAGGCTAAACCCTAGAAGCTAGCCTATGGTATGATTGTTGTTCGTCCTACGGACTAAAACTCTCCGGTTTATATAGACACCGGATAGGGTTAGGGTTACACAGAGTCGGTTACAATGGTAGGAGATCTACATATCCGTATAGCCAATCTTTCCTTCCATGCCAACGAAAGTCCCATCCGGACACGGGACGAAGTCTTCAATCTTGTATCCTCATAGTCCAGGAGTCCGGCCAACGGTGATAGTTCGGCTATCCGGACACCCCCTAATCCAGACTCCTCAAGAGCCCCTGAACCATGCTTCAATGACGACGAGTCCGGCGCGCATATTGTCTTCCGCATTGCAAGGCGGGTTCCTCCTCCGAATACTTCTTAGAAGATTTTGAAGGCAAGGATTGTGTCCGGCTCTGCTAAACAAGTTCCACATACCACCGTAGAGAGAATAAACTTTGCACAGATCTGCTGACATATTCCGCGGCGTGACATCACACCACGGCCAGGCCTTCATACGAATCGATTTTACTGTTCCACCTCAGTGCGTTTAGCGAGGCAGTTTCCTTGGCACGTCTTATCAAAGCGGTGATCGTGCCCCCTTATTCCGGGATTCTCATCAATACAGCATGGTAATTCCATTCGCGTGCTCGTTGGCACGCCTCCTCCATCGGCGAGTCCCAAACGGTCACGGGAAGGGCTCTTGGTATTCAACCTCTTTATAACGAGACCAAGGCCCGCTCCTTTCTTTCAATCTCAATCGAATCCGCCCCTTGCCTCGAGTTCCAACACCCAAAGCTCAAGATTTAGGCGCTTCGGACCTTCAACAATGTCTGGCTCCGACCTGCATGGCCGGTGGATGTCTTCCTCCATCACGGAAGGAGATGTGCTAAAGTTGAGAGACTCAGGTATCTCACCGGCGAAATTTCGCATAGGCTGCCTACCAAAGGGCAGGTTATTCCCATTCCCGAGCCTGGTGAGAGCGTGGTATTCGTGTCTCACTTCCTTCAGGGTTTAGGCTTCCCGACGGACCACTTTGTGAGGGGACTCTTGTTTTATTATGGGCTGGAATTCCATGACTTGTATCCGGAGTCCATCCTCCACATCTCGTCGTTCATTGTCGTATGTGAAGCCTTCCTACGCATTACCCCTCACTTCGGATTGTGGCTCAAGACCTTCAAAGTGGAGCCAAGATGATCAAGGGGCATCGAGCAGAAAAGTGCGAGGGTCTGTTATAAGCAAGAATGCGGACGCTCCATGGCCCGAGGGCTCTTTTCAAGAGGAGCTCAATTTATGGCAATGGGAGTGGTTTTATATCACCGCTCCCAGGGGCACCAAATGGGCGGCGCCACCTGCCTTCCGCTCGGGTCCTCCACTGCAGCGGGCGTCATGGGTCAATAAAGGGCTCGACTGGGACCGCCCAAGGACGTACCTCGCTGCAGTGGCCGTGTCGAGACCTCCGAGAGTGAGAGAGATCAATCTGGTCGTAGTAGCGCAGGTCATGCTGATTCATCGCACCTTGCCTCGCAAACGCCGCCTCCGCCTGTGGGAGTTTAATCCGGAGGGACCACGAGCTCTCCAACATTTTATGGGCGTAACGCCCGTGGAGATGTACCAACTGTTCTTCAGATCACAAGCAATGTGTCCGGACTTAACCAAGGACGCAGGTCTGAGCTGCAATCGCCCGGATACTCAAGTAAGTAGTCTTGTACCCGGACATGCTATCCGCATATTTATCATAAACTTGCCCTTAAAAGAGCTGTCCTTTAAACAGGAGTGGATAGCAAAAGCAAAACTGATTAGGTGTCCGGCCCCCCTCCCTGAGACCACGCCGGATCCTGTATTAACCAAGATGCTAGAGGATGTGCCTTTTGAAGAAGGCGAGGGGGGGGGGACAAGGGAACTACTGCCTCCGTGAGGGAGGCTATCAAGAAAGGGGGGGTCGAGAATCCCTCCCTACAAGGGGAGAAGAGGACCGCCTCTGAAGATCCGGGGACCAAAGCCTCGAAGCGGGGGAAGAAATCTTCACCAGAGGGTCCTGCGGCGGGAGATGCCCCGACGGCACTATTTCCCCAAGGAGATCAGCCCTCCAGCGAGCCGTAGGTAAAGGGGGGCGTTTTTTTTAAAAGAGAGACATCCCCGTTTTATTTCTGAAGGTAACCGAAAGTTTACCTTGTAGTTCGGATCTCAGCCCTTCACAGCAGAGCTCGTCTTCAGGGGATCTTGGTCCGGAGATGATGGAGAGCGAAACGCCTCCGCCTGCCGTACCGTTATGCGAGGTGGACCACCCTGAGGTGTCGTCGCGGAGGGCTCCTCCGAATTCAGCGGGGCCAGAAGGCAGCCATAAGTCCCCTCAAAGCCCTCCGTGTCCGGCCATCGAAAAAGGCCACCGGACGAGTCCGGCACCAACGGGTGTGCGGTCGGAGGAGCTGAAGGATCTGCTCGGGCGAGCGTCTATCTCGGAAGATCACCGTACGTTAATGGGTACGGTGATTGAAAGGATTTCATCCGCTGAGAGCGGATTGCATGAAGCCGTCGTAAGTTTACTGACGGGTTTTGAGGTATGCAAAATGATGTACCTTCTGACAGTTTTGCATATAAAATGCGCCCTGTATAGATAGTAGCCCCTGAGACTTGGTGCGGTGTCAAAAATAACGGCGTGCCGAGGATCATAACCCCAGGTATAATATGCGCTCTTCCTATGTAGGTGGCGGCGTCCGGTGGCTAGCCGGCTGATGAATTTGCCGAATCAAGCGGCAACTTGACGTGGCGGATGCGGACATCACGCTTGTTAATAAGCAGCTTGACGAGTCACAAGGTATGCAACTTCTCCGCGGACACTGGTAAGGGAGTTGACGCCCATGCCTTACAAAGATGTATGCTTAAGGCAGATGGTGCCATCGCTATGGAGAGCCTTCGGAGCTCGCCCGAGCCAAGGAGCAAGCTAGAAAAAGTGATGCGGCTGCCTTAAAGGCGGCCGCAGAGCTAAAAGCGAACAGGCTGCTCATGCCAAGCAAGAAAGAAATGGCTGAGATGGCCGTGAAATTGAAGAATGCTATCGACCGTTATGAAGCTTCTTGGAAAAGAAGATCGAGCGAAACAAGAGGACCTGAAAAAGACCGCCACCGAGGCCAAGGATACTCGCTCTGCAATGAGAGCTATGAAGGGGGAGCTACGTCAGGCCAGAGATATTGCGGCTGGAAAGCCCTTTCTGTTGCGGAGGAAATTCACGGATCCTAAATACGCTCAATTGGACCGGCTGTGGGGTGCGAAGGATGCTTATCTGGACTTGGCGGTGAGTGCCGCAGACGCGACCGAACACTTCCGAGGTCAAAAGGATCACGGAATGGAAGAGCTTTTTTGGTCGCAGTTCCATAGTCCGGAGCGTCCACTTTCATTAACCCATCGTTTGGCCGAATGGGCTGAGCTGAATAGGTTGTCCGAACTTGCCATGAAGGCTGTCGTGACTCATTTGTGGCCGAAAAGGCCCGAGCTGAAGAGTTATTTTGGCTTGGTGCAACAGTTCCTTGGTGCGGTGCCGCATATCGGTGCAATGAAGCGGTCAGCGTGCATAGAGGGTGCGCGGATGGCTCTTGCCCGTGTCAACACATACTGGGCAGAGATGAAGGCCACCGTCGTTGCATCCCAAGATTCGGACAGGTTTAGTACCGCCGAGCACTATTTTGAGGAAGTCCTGCAGGCGCTTCGTTTAATAGAGACGCAGTGCTCGAAGGATACTATGTTTTAATGACATGTATGATTTGTGAAAACAATGTTTCAATATAATATCGTAGCTTTTTATACTTGTGCGTTCAAGTATTAAAACACCTCCTGTCTGGACGTTGATGTATATGTGTATATAACCCGAAAGATGGCAGTCTTGACATTCAGCCCCACGCACATAGTGCGGGGGTGTTTGCAAAAAGGTGCATTTTCACACTTAATCCAACGTCTTGGTCCTGTAAAGGAGGTGACAGCGTAGCAAACTAGGCAACCGGACTATAATGCTTTATCACTTTCACTTAGCCATAGGGGTTCGATGGTGGGGCTACTATATAGCCCCTAGGGGCACCGCGCTCTCCCGAATTCGGGGCGCGTATGTGCCTGACTAGGAAACGGTCCTTAATTAATGCGAGGGAATTCTAAACATTCCGGTGGGTCATCGAGTGGTTGACCAGTCTCACACTATATCATGACAGTCAGTTTTAGCTTTCTCCACTGAGGTGCTCAACCCAGCTCAACCGGGGCACAATCACAGTGGTTCTCCCAGCGCTACCTTAGCCGATATAACGGAACATAAGGTACCAAAACATGATTCGGAGCTGATGCATATAAGGGCTAACTCGAGATGCCGAACACTCCCTAAGTTATTCGGTCTTTATGAAAACGGTCAGAATAATGCCCTAAGCCCCTGGGGTCCAGGTACGCGCAAAAATTCTGGTGCGGTCGATGCCAAAATGCCAGCCTCCTCCTCGGTTATATCAAGAAGCCAGGGGATGTGTATCAACAAGAGACAGTAAAAAAGGTTTACGCAGGGTCTTAATCTGAAAAGAATCCTTGCAACGGGTCCCTCTCGCACGCTCATACCGTGTCTCCGCGCAGCCGTATCCTGGACGGGTGTAGCACGGTGTTCATCTGTAAAAGAGAAGAACTTAGTTGAAAAGAAAAAAGATCATGCGAAAAATGTACTTTATATTAAATAAACAGAGTACGGTTCGAAAAGTGAATACAATTGAGCTTTATTGTCTCTTGTTGTACATGCGTGCAGCCCCTTGTACGGGGGTATGCCGCTAGTAGGCGTTTACATGTTTACGCCGGACTCGTCTAGCCATGTCCGGGGTTCGAATGACCTATTCAGGTGCTTTGATTAGCGGAGACGGATTAGTGTGGGGCTGTCAAGGCAGTCTCACGTTCTTCCTTGCTCGAGTAACACTTGATACTCCCTTTTAATGAGGTGATGTCGCGTGGACCGGGCATTTTAAGTGTAAGAGATGCATAATGCGGTATTGCGTTAAAGCGGGCGAAAGCTTCACGTCCCAGTAGTGCTTGATAGCTACTTTCGAATGGGGCGATGTGGAAGGTTAACTTTTCACGGCGGAAGTTGTCGGATGAGCCGAACACAACTTCTAGCAGTAGGGAGCCCGTACAATGGGCATATAGGCCTGGCATTACCCCTTTGAAGGAGGTGTTGCTGTGGCGAATTTTGGTTGGGTCTATCCCCATTTTGCGGATTGTCTCCTGATATAGAAGGTTTAGATTGCTACCTCCGTCCATTAGGACTTGTGTAAATTGGAGTCCGTCGATTATAGGATCTAATATCAAGGCAGTCCATCCTGTGTTCCGGATACTTCCGGAATAGTCCTGATGATCGAAGGTGATTGGTTTTGACAACCATCGTTCGGACTCCTCTGGGATAGACCGTGCGGCGCGTGTTTCTATGGGCGCCGCTCTGTTTTTCCCTTTTGTCACTTGAAGTGAGTTCACTGTTTTGACTTTTTGTGGGAAATTCTTTTGTTTTCCGGTGCTCTGCTTGTGGGGTTCGTCATCGTCCTCGCTTGGTGTGTCGAGCCCCTTGTGTTCGGCATTGAGTTTGCCGGACTGCTTGAAGACCCAACAATCTCTGTGGGTATGGTTTGCAGGCTTCCCGGGAGTACTGTGGATTTGGCATATTTTGTCCAAGATTGTGTTTAGGTTGGATAGCTCGTCGATGTTGTCCTGCCGGGAGCTTCTGAATCCGGCGTTGACTGCCGTGCTCTTCGGGCTGTTTCCCGTTGTCCGGCGCTAGTCCTTGCTGCGTCATGGTTTTCCATTTACATCCCTGACTTCGGATGTATTTGGGTCGCTGGTACTGCATCTTGCCAGCCAACTATCCTCTCCCGCGCAAAAGCGGGTCATGAGGCTTGTTAATGCAGCCATTGTTCTCGGCTTCTCCTGGCCGAGGTGTCTGGCGAGCCATTCGTCTCGGACGTTGTGTTTGAAAGATGCTAAGGCTTCGGCGTCCGGACGGTCGACTATTTGGTTCTTTTTGATGAGGAACCTGTTCCAGAATTTGCGGGCTGACTCTCTGGGTTGTTGATTTATGTGACTTAAATCGTCTACATCCGGAGGACGGACATAAGTCCCTTGAAAATTTTCCCGAAAATCATCCTCGAGCTCTTCCCAACTTCCAATGTTATTTTCAGGGAGGCTTTTGAGCCAATGTCGGGCTGGCCCTTTGAGCTTGAGGGGTAAGTATTTTATGGCGTGGAGATCATCTCCTCTAGCCATGTGTATGTGGAGGATGTAATCCTCAATCCAGGATCCAGGGTCTGTTGTTCCGTCGTATGCCTCTATGTTTACGGGTTTGAATCCCGTTGGGAATTCGTGATCCAGCACCTCATCGGTGAAACACAGGGGGTGTGCGGCACCCCTATACTTGGGTGTGTCGTGATGTTCGGATATTGGGCGTGTTGCATTGCTTGGAAGAGCTTGCTTTCTCGCCCCATTGATGGACCTAACTGGGCCATTCTTTTGATGCGAATCCTTATGCGGATCGCGTGCCGGCTTGTGTGCTGCGCCGCTTGCCGCTCCATGTTTGCCATGTGGTCGTCTATCTGACCGGGCGGCCTCTTTGTTCTTTGATTGCGGCGGCTCTACGGCCTCCTCATCGAATTCGGGCAGTAATTTGCTCTTCGGGTAGCTCTTTGTTTGGCGACTGTCGTCGTATTTCTCTGCGGTGTTGAGTACTTTGCTCCATCTGATTCGGAGTGCATCTTCCGCTGTTTTGAGCTTCCGCTTCTGCTTATTCAGGCTCCGCGCAGTGGCGACGAGCCTTTTCTGGAGGTTCTTCTGTTCCAACAATTTGTCCGGCGTGAGATCGTCCGGACTGTTATCTTCGCCGGGGACGGGTTGTTTATCCAAGTTGTGCTCTTCGGACGGTTGCTCGATAGCATGTTAAATGCGTCCATCGATTCGCCCCTGCTCTATGGCTGGGTCTGTGTGGCTGCCGTCTTTGTCGAGGCGGGACTTGGTGTGGCGTTTACGTTGCCATTTTGACTGCTTTTCGAGGGATTTATCCTTCATAGTGTCCCGTTGTTCCTCGTCGTCGCTTCCTTTAGGTGTATCCACCATGTATACATCGTGGGATGAGGTGGCTGTCCAGTATCCTATAGGTGCTGGTTCATGGTTGTCTCCTACATTGTCGTCCATACCGTCGATGTCTTCGGAGTCGAAATCGAGCACGTCGTTTAAGCTTTCGATAGTGGCTACAAAGTGGGCGGTGGGAGGGCGTTGAATTTCTTCGTCATCCGCATCCCAACCTTCCTGACCGAAGTCCGGCCAGGGCTCTCCTGATAAAGAGAGAGACTTTAGTGAATTCAGGATGTCGCCAAAGGGCGACGGCTGAAAGATGTCCGCGGCAGTGAACTCCATAACCGGCGCCCAATTGGATTCGATTGGCAGGGGCGGGAGGGTTCGGAGTCCGGAGAGGAGTCCGGCACCTTGGAGTCACGGTCTTCGCAAGGGACAGGGATGGAGTTCGGATCAATCCCCGTAGAGATCATAGCCCCCGAGGCGGTGTCCAACCACTCGTCCTCGATCGGCAGAGTCGGCTCTGAGCTAAGGGTCGGAGCGGACGCTGGTGCGGCCTCCACGACACTATTCAGCGGCAGAGCTAGATCGTCCCCATCAAGAAAGTGCGGCGCGCTTGGTTGTGGCTCGAATCCGTCGAAGATCAAGTCGTGTAGTTCAAACTTCCAAATCTGACCTGATGGCCAGGGGCGTAGCTTTCGATCTGCTCCAGATGGCCAAGTGAATTGGCCCGCAGTGCAAAGCCGCCGAATACGAAGATCTATCCGGGGAGAAAAGTCTCACCCTGGACTGCGTCGTTGTTGATGATCAAAGGAGCCATCGGGCCTAAAGATGACGACATAGAGGAACTCTCAATGAGAGCACCAATGTTGGTGTCAAAACTGGCGGATCTCGGGTAGGGGGTCCCGAACTGTGCGTCTAGGCGGACGGTAACAGGAGACAAGGGACACGATGTTTTTACCCATGTTCGGGCCCTCTCGATGGAGGTAAAACCCTACTCACCTTGATTAGTATTGATGATATGGGTAGTACAAGAGTAGATCTACCACGAGATCAAAGACGCTAAACCCTAGAAGCTAGCCTATGGTATGATTGTTGTTCGTCCTACGGACTAAAACCCTCCGGTTTATATAGACATCGGATAGGGTTAGGGTCACACAGATTCGGTTACAATGATAGGAGATCTACATATCCGTATCGCCTAGCTTGCCTTCCACGCCAAGGAAAGTCCCATCCGGACACGGGATGAAGTCTTCAATCTTGTATCTTCATAGTCCAGGAGCCCGGCCAACAGTGATAGTTCGGCTATCCGGACACCCCCTAATCCAGGACTCCCTCACCGGCCCTAACAAAACTAACTTGGTTACATGGCGAATCTCATCCAACCCATCACCGTCCAGCAAACCTACGATGGATTTACTCACGCACGGCGGTGAGCATCATGAAATTGGTGATGGAGGATGGTTGATGATGACGACGGCGACGAATCCCCTCTCCGGATCCCCGAACAGACTCCAGATCAGCCCTCCTAAGAGAGAGAGGGCTTGGCGGCGGCTCCGTATCGTAAAACAAGATGAAACTTTCTCTCTGATTTTTTTTCTCCTCGAAAGCCAATATATGGAGTTGGAGTTGGCGTCAGTGGATCTCCAGGGGGCCCACGAGGTAGGGAGGCGCGCCCAGGGGGGCGCCCCCACCCTCGTGAGCAGGGTGTGACCCCCCTAGTCTTCATCTTTGGCGAGGATTTTTTATTATTTTTTATAAGACACCCCGTGGAGTTTCAGGTCATTTCGAGAACTTTTGTTTTCTGCACATAAAACAACACCATGGCAATTCTGCTGAAAACAGCATCAGTCCGGGTTAGTTCCATTCAAATCATACAAGTTAGAGTCCAAAACGAGGGCAAAAGTGTTTGGTAGAGTAGATACGACGGAGACGTATCAAAGCCCTTTATGTGGTGTCGCCCTGACGCCCGACTGTGGCATGTTAAATTTAATTTTTCCCCTCGAGGCGTCGTTTTAGACCCCCGATCGGTCCTTAGCTATTTTGTTGGGATTTCGGGAGGACTACCCCCTGACTTCCTTTCATTTTACATGCAGTACAAATTATTATCTGAGTGCGCTTTACTAATCTGCTCATGTGCATCATGTTTGCATATGTTATATCTCATGTCCAAACTGTCTTGCGAGTACATTCAAAGTACTCACCTGGCTTGTTGATTTGGCCAGATGTTGACGAAGGCAATCTTGTGGATGAAGAGTTTGATAGCGAGTCCGACGCCTAGAGGAGTCCCAGTCAGTCCCGTGCGATCCTGGAATTGGTCACTTGTATTATATACACTTCCGCTACCCAGAATAAAGAAATCATCGAGCCTCACTTCGGCGCTCGATGAGTTGTAAGATTTAGGAGTCATGTCACCCACTTCACTGTGACATATCCACCACCACTTTTATTACGAGTCAGCAGTTATGCCACCACACCCTTGTGTCATATCCGCCCTTATGTATAATATCGGTGTGCTTGTAATAAATTGTTGAGCGGCCTCGGCTCAACCTTGTATAATATTTAGTACTTCTGGATTTATGTATCAAGGATTTGTCTACCAGTAAGGAGGATCCTTCTATACTGCTCTGATAAAAGGGTCAGTTTCTCAATAAATGTTTTATTGAAAAACCGGTCCTGACAACCTAGGTATCAAAGCCAGGCTGACTGTAGGAAGCCACTAGGTGCGATCGCTAATCGGTTATTAGCGTCTTAAGTTCTATTTTAACATTTTTGCAAACATAGCAATTTTCCTGTTGGTCATCATAAATTTATGATTTGACTATTCGGAATTTTTGTCTACCTATGTAGATGGCTGGCAGCGACTGTGAGCCACAGGTGTTCGCCAATGTGCCTGAGGGGTTTATCAAGCTTCTCGTCTCCATTGTCAAGGTCGCGATTGGGCCATCGGCTCGTCTGGAGTTCACACTCTACCAGCACAAGATTAGCGACAGTGTGTCTATGCACAGGGCCGTGGTGCAGTTCAAGGGAGAGGATGTTCCGAGTCACGTCGCTTCTGATTTGTGGGAAGGGTCGTGCCTACGGAGAGGCATGCCATGCAGATGGCTGCCCGTGAGGCGATAGCTCGTCTCCCGGATGTTCTTCCTTCAATGAAGACTCGTCGCTACCGCTACCTGCCATGCCACGTGCCATACACTTGTCACTATGCATTCGCTTGCCCTAGGGGAGAGAGAGATGAGGCTATTGAGATGCTTGTCACTATGCACCTACCATTCTAGCCACCTCTCGCCGCCTGCCTACCACTGTGGAGTTCGACCAAGTCATTGCTCCTACTCCAGTCCGTGCTGCACCATCTGCGGCGCCCGCACCAACTCCTCAGCTCAGTACTTCGCGCCTGGAGCCTATTAGTGAGGAGGAGGTTGAGTCTCCAGCAACACTGGGTCTTACCCTCGGCAGGCCGAGGGAAGTTTTTACCATCTCCGACTGAGTGCGCCTAGCAGCCGTGCGATGTACCAGCTTGTATGATATGTTTATATGTATATAGGTTTGGTGAGAAGTAGTTTGTGTGCGCATCATGTAGGAACTCGGAGAAGTGCACTAGCATAAATAACATGTCAGGAAGGTGTACGCACATCCTGAGTGATGTATTGTATAATTACGACTCGCGTGTAAGATATGTACTGAGCAGTCCTTCTCCATGCGCAATCAAATATTTTCTTGAAAAGTCTTGGAGTCTTTAAAAAAATTCTGCCTTTGCGAAATTATTTATTTTTGCGACTCAGAATTTTTTTCTCATGACTTCTGCAAAAATACCCAGAGTGGAAAATCCCTCGTCCCTAGAGTCATTCCATGCCAAGTCCGCCGGAAGAAAATTATGGTACCCAGACAAGCAACAATTTCACATAGGGGCAGTCAAGTCAGCAAGGAAGTGAAGCAGCATTTTCTCAGGTATGTCGCCTTTATGAGCAAAGCTAGCAGCAACATCAAGAAATGATGAATCATGTTAGAAATATGGGAAATCACCGTGAGCCATATCAGTAGCATTCCAAATTATCTGAACTACAAAATACACGTCCCCCAACGTTCTCTCACACTGATAGACCTCTTGACGCTGATGATTGGCTTCGAGACATTGAAAGGAAGTTAATTATTGCACAATGTTTGGACCATGGGAAGATACTTTATGCACCTCACTACCTCACTGGAGCAGCTGCATCATGGTGGGAAAATTTTCTACACATGCACCCCAATGAAAATAACATCACCTGGGAAGAATTTAAAGAAGGTCTTCATGGGGAGCACATTCCCAAAAGCATTATGAAGATCAAGAAAAGGGAGTTCGATGACCTCAAGCAGAGAAGCATGACAGTGACTGAGTACAATAGTCAGTTTACTCAATTATCTCGTTATGCCAACAAAGAGCATATGACTAAAAAATAAAAAGATGGAAAAATTTCTGGACGGTCTGGCACCAGCACTTAAATGCCAGCTGGTCGTACACACCTTCCTGGATTTCAAAACACTTGTGGACAAGGCTATTACATTGGAAAATGAGCACCGCAGCTTGGAGGATTTTCACAAGCGCAAAAGGGACAAGACTACTCACGCTCGCAGAAACAAGACGGATTTTCAGAAGGTTGGAGTGAACAAACCCACAACCAACGTTCCACATCCAAACAAAAAATTTCATGCAAGGGACAAGGATTTTACGTATCGCCCAGGTGTTACTTGCTACGCTTGTGGAGAGGAAGGACACTATGCCAAACAGTGCCCAAAACCAAGGAACTCGGCCCCAAAGCCGAACAACAATGGGAATAATTCAACACCCAAGCGTAACAACTTCAACCCCAATAACAACCACAAGATGGGGAACTTGAACCATGTGACCAAGGAGGAAGCACAGGATGCCCCGGATATCGTATTCGGTACGTTCCCTGTCAACACAATACCTGCCATAGTTTTGTTCGATTCTGGAGCTTCTCACTCGTTCATTTCAAATAAATTTTCTTTGCAACATGATTTTTCGAAGCTTCCCTTGGAAAAATCCATGATCATCAAGTCCCCCAGGATTAAGCAAATTACTCAGAGTTACTACCAAGGTGTGGTTATTGAGATAGAGAGATTAAAGTTTCAGGCAAACCTCTTTGTATTGGAAAATAAGGAACTGGATGTTATTCTAGGAATCGACTGGTTAACCACCAACAAGGGATTTATCGACTGCTTCAATCGGACTGTAATTCTTACTCATCATCACGGGAAGACAATAAAAGTTGCAGCTCAAGAAAAACCAGTATCACGGCAACCAAGGTTGAACAAGGTGGACATTTCAGAGTTAAGAAAAGTTCCAGTGGTGAGTGAGTTCCCGGACGTATTTCCCGAAGAACTACCAGGCATGCCACCAGACCGGGAAATAGAATTCATCATTGAACTAGCACCTGGAACCACTCTCATTTACAAGAAACCCTATAGAATGGCACCCTCCGAGTTGGTAGAATTAAAGAAGCAAATAAAAGGATTACTGGGCAAAGGATTTATACGGGCCAGCTCCTCACCTTGGGGTTCACCGGTTTTATTTGCCAAGAAAAAGGATGGGACACTGAGATTATGTATAGACTATTGAGCTCTCAACATGGTCACCATCAAAAACAAATATCCGATGCCACGGATAAATGATTTATTTGACCAGCTCGCACAAACCAAGGTGTTTTCAAACATTGATTTAAGGTCGGGGTATCATCAATTAAAAGTACGGACAATGGATATCCCTAAGACAGCATTCACCTCCAGATACAGATTATATGAATTTATAGTAATGCCGTCGGGGTAACATGATTCACCTTTTCTTTTTATGCCCCCGCATATTTTGTACACCTCATGAACAAAGTGTTTATGAAATTTATGGACAAAAGAACGTGCTGGTATACTCTAAGACACCAGAAGAACATGCTGAACATCTCAGAATTGTACTGGGAGAATTGAGGAAACATCAATTATACGCCAAATTCAGCAAATGTGAATTTTGGTTAAGACAGGTTGGTTTTCTAGGCCACGTATTGACCCAATAAGGTGTTGCCGTGGACCCAGAAGAAGTCAAGGCCATGCTTGGCTAGAAACCACCAGCCGACGTGACAGATGTACGAAGTTTCCTAGGAATGGCTGGATATTACCGAAGGTTTATTGAAGGGTTCTCCACCATAGCACAACCAATGACACAGTTACTCAAGAAGGATAAGAAATTTGCATGGACTGAAGCTTGCGAGAAAAGTTTCCAAGAACTCAAAAGGAAGTTAAGAACAACACTAATATTGGTTGTGCCAGACATACACAAAAGCTTCGAAGTATATTGTGACGCATCCCGGAAGGGCCTCGGATGCATACTAATGCAAGGAGGCAAAGTAGTCGCTTATGCTTCCAGGCAACTACGAAAGCATGAAGAAAAATTATCCTACTCATGCCTTGGAGTAGGCAGTAGTCATCCATGCACTCAAAGAGTGGAGGCACTTTTTGCTTGGAAATCGTTGTGAAATATATACGGATCATAAAAGCCTCAAATATATTTGCACACAACTCGGACTCAATTTGCGACAACGACACTGGTTGGAATTAGTGAAAGATTATGATGTTGGCATTCACTACCATCTAGGAAAAGCGAATGTAGTGGAAGATGCTCTTAGTCAAAACCCCAGCTCAGGCAATGACAGCCTACAGAAATTGAGACCAGAATTTCAGCAAGAGTTCGTCAAACTCAACTTGGTGATGGTCACTGAAGGCAATGTGTCAAATTTGGAAATACAACCCACCCTTGTGGAACAGATTAAGAAAGCTCATCATGGACATCCTAGCATCGAAGGCATAAAAAGAAAAGTGAGTATGGGCAAGGCCTCAGAATTCGTCGTAGACGATAAGGGAATATTATGGTACGGAGACAGAATTTGCGTGCCAAATATAGAGGACCTCAAACAGCAAATTCTAGCCGAAGGCCACACCGCTCCATATTCAATCCACCTTGGAGGAACCAAAATGTATAAGGACATTCAGGAAAAAATTTGGGTGCACGGTATGAACAGGGATATAGCCACATTAATCGCATGTTCTGATTCGTGTCAGAGCATTAAAGTCGAGCACCGAAAACCAGCAGGACTATTACAGCCAAACAGGATACCTGAGTGGAAATGGGACGAAATTGGAATGGATTTTATTGTCAGACTACCTCGGTCACAACACGGAAATGATGCCATATGGGTCATCACAGATAGATTAACCAAGGTGGCACATTTCATTCCCGTAAAGACAATCTACACCACTCAGAAGCTTGCCAAACTTTATCTCTCCCGTATAGTTTGTCTGCATGGAATCCCAAAGACTATAATATCCGACAGGGGCACTCAATTCGTCTCTAAATTTTGGGATCATTTTACAACAAAGTTCGAACTCAACTAGTATTCAAGACAGCATACCACCCCTGCATCGATGGGCAAATTGAAAGCGTGAACCAGATTCTAGAGGACATGCTGAGAGCATGTGTTCTCACCTATGGAACCAGTTGGGAAGAAAGCTTGCCATATGCCGAGTTCACATACAACAACAGTTACCAAGCCAGTCTACAAATAGCACCTTTTGAAGCCTTGTACGGGCGGAGATGTCATACTGCATTAAATTGGTCAGAAATAGGAGACATTCGCATCTTGGGCCCAGACATGCTCAAGGAAGCTGAGGAGAAAGTTAGACTAATCAGGGACCGACTCAAGATAGCTCAAAACCGACAAAAGAGTTATTACGATCGAAAACATCGGGAAGTCAGCTTTGAACCCGGTGAATATGTGTATCTAAGAGTATCTCCTATGAGGGGCCTGCAATGGTTCAAAGTTAAAGGAAAGCTAGCACCAAGGTTTATCGGACCCTTCTGTGTGGTTGCACGAAGAGGCACAGTAGCCTACCAGCTAGACCTACCCAAAGAGCTGTCAGACGTCCACGACGTGTTCCACGTCGCACAATTGGGGAAATGCGTAAGCAACCCAAAGAAGCATGTATCACATGAGAGCATTGACGTGCAACCAGACCTCACCTAAAGGGAACGTCCAATAAAAATATTAGAGGAGTCTGAAAGGAGGACCCGTCAGAAAACAATTAAATTTTTCAAGGTTCAGTGGAGCAATCGCACCAAAGATGAAGCAACATGGGAAAGAGAGGACTTTCTATGGGCAGAGTACCCACACCTATTTGAGGATCAGCTGAAATCTCGGGGACGGGATTATTCCTAAGGGGGTAGCTGTCGTAACACTCCAAATTTTTTCATTTGGTTTTATTTAAATTCTATAAAGGAGGTTACTTGAATTTTTCTAAAAGAGGGACTCTCCTTCTCAAAAACTTTTTATGACAAATATTTTTTAAAGGTCCTTCTCAACCTAGATTTTTGGTTTTAAGGGTTTTTCATATTGCGTTGGCTCGGCATACATAATTTTGGAAAGTTTTGAAATTCTTTCTACTAAAAAGAAACCCTATGGATTATGGATTTATTCTTTTCCCATTCAAAAATTTCTCTTTTGCCATGACACATGTTGATATCTTTCTTCCAAAATCCACTCCCTACTTTGGGTTAAGTCAAACACCCAATTCCAGCAAGTCTCAACCTCTTTTAGATTTTCTTTCTATTTAATTTACCCTCAAATATTTTTCTTTCATTTAAATTGGACTCTTGGGATTTACAAAGGAAGTACCAGATCCTTTAAGTTTCTGAGCCCGAGCAAATTACCCTAGTTAGTACTTAGTACCCTCAACCGAGATCCATCAAGATCCACTGGTCCACAGTTCAAATTTTTCAAAATATGCTTGTTGCAAGTTTGAACCAGATTTGCCATTTTTGGTGAAATTCATTCTTTTTCTTCTCCTAAAAATATGAGATATATCAGGCAGCCTCTAGATGCATCAAGAGATCACCTCACCAAGCCCCAACTCCAGAAAAATTTTCCACATGCCAAAATCATTTCGTCGAGCAGGTGGCCGGCACGGTTTTTGTCAAGTTTCAGAGTTTCAGTGTTTAGTTTCAGTCGACAGTGTCGTTTCTTCAGAGCGCGGTGTCGGTGTCAAAACCGGCGGATCTCGGGTAGGGGGTCCCGAACTGTGCGTCTAGGCGGATGGTAACAGGAGACAAGGGACAAGATGTTTTTACCCAGGTTCCACTACGGGAAACAACTAATTTGCCGTCAGGAGACGTCTTTGCCGTCAGCTTTTCGTCGGGCAGACGGCAAAGAAAGGGTTTGCCGTCAGCGGCGGATGACAAAGAAAAACTAACAGCAAAATAAACTTTGTCGTCTGCGAAAAACAACACAGACGGCAAAGAGCTCACTTTGCCGTCTGCAAAAAAAATCACAGACGGCAAAGAATCTTTGCCGCCTGTGTTTGTTTTGATAGACGGCAAAGAATCTTTGCCGTCTGTATTTTTTGGTAGACAGCAAATTGAGCTCTTTGCCATCTGTATTTGTTTCCCCAGACGGCAAAGAAGAAGCACAACACGCGGATTGATCACACGGATTGACGACATGGCAACATCCTGGACGCACATCCCAGCCCACTCAGGATCGTCGTGCGAACGCCCCAACCCACCCCACGATGCACGCGCCCCCACGCATGAACCCACCCCGTGGCCACGCCTGTACCTGCCCCACCCACAATTCACATCTCGTTCTCCCCCGTGTTCCCCCATCTCTCCATCACCACGAGCATCTAGCACGCCGCTAGCTAGCTCCCTCCTCCCTCCTTCTCCCCTGAGCAGCCACACACCGCCGGCCAACACCGCCCGCCCGTCCGGCGCCCCCCTCCAGCACCCACCCGCCCGACGCCCCCGTCCAGCGCCCACTCGTCCTCGAGCAGCAGCAGGACATGGCCAGCACCCCCGAGCCCCGTTCGTCCGCCGCCATGCCCCGCGCCCTCCTGCGCGTCCGTCCGCCACACCGCCAGCGCCTCGTGAAGCTCTACCTCGCGAGCTCGACCTCACCGGCTGGCCGTGCGTACCCCAGCTCCGACCGCGCACCCCAACCCGTCCACACCCCGAGCTCCTCCTCACCGGCCGGTCCTGTGCTCTGCCTCGCGAGCTCTGCCGGTAGAGCAGCCGGGCGCTCCGCCTGTTGAGCACCGGCCATCCCCAACCTCCCTCGTGTGCTTCCCCGCGGCGGCCGAGTGAGTCAGCTCCCGAGCGCGGCTGGGCCAGAGCTGCGCGGCTGAGTTGGGCCGAGCGGCGGCGCGGCGAGCAGAGCACGGCAGAGAAGCAAGGCGAGTGTTGGGCTGGACAGCGGGGTGGGCAGAGCACCGGAGTGGAGAAGAAGGGCCCGATTGCTTTTCGGTCTTACTTGTTAGGGTCTTTTGTGTTAACTTTCAGGCCTACTATGTAACTTTAGTTTTGGTTCTGGGTCATATTTGCAATTTGTACTCCAATAACATTGAATGAAAGGCACTACATACGGATGGGCCTTTCCCTGTTAAAAAAGAAGAAGAAAGATAGTTATTGCACTTGCATGAGTTGACCGCATCGCCAGAGCAATGCTGATGTGTATTTTTTTTCTAAAAAATTGACCCTTTCTTTGCTGTCTGTGATATACGAGGCTGACGGCAAAGATGCGCATAGCTGACGGCAAATTTGTAGTCTGGCTGACGGCAAAACTGCATTTTTTTCCCGTCTGTGATTTATTAGGTTGACGGCAAAGAAGGTTTGGCTGACGACAAAGTCTTTGCCGTCTGGTCGATGAAAAGCTGACGGCAAAGTATTCTTTGCCGACTAATCTTTGCCGTCTGACTTTGCCGTCTACTTCCTGACGGCAAAATCTTTGCCGTCTGGATTTAGGCCTTTGCCGTCTGTGATCCCCAGACGGCAAATTACATGTTTCCTGTAGTGTTCGGGCCCTCTCGATGGAGGTAATACCCTACTCCTGCTTGATTAACATTGATGATATGGGTAGTACAAGAGTAGATCTACCACGAGATCAAGGAGGCTAAACCCTAGAAGCTAGCCTATGGTATGATTGTTTTTCGTCCTACGGACTAAAACCCTCCGGTTTATATAGACACCGGATAGGTTAGGGTTACAGAGAGTCGGTTACAATGGTAGGAGATCTACATATCCGTATCGCCAAGCTTGCCTTCCACGCCAAGGAAAGTCCCATCCGGACACGCGACAAAGTCTTCAATCTTGCATCTTCATAGTCTTGGAGTCCGGCCGTGATGACAGTTCGGCTATCCGGACACCCCCTAGTCCAGGACTCGCTCAGTAGCCCCTGAACCAGGCTTCAATGACGACGAGTCCGGCGCGCATATTGTCTTCGGCATTGCAAGGCGGGTTCCTCCTCCGAATACTTCATAGAAGGTTTTGAACACAAGGATGTTGTCCGCTCTGCAGAACAAGTTCCACATACCACCGTAGAGAGAATAACTTTTGCACAGATCTGCTGACGTATTCCGCGGCGTGACATCACACCACGGCCAGGCCTTTATATGAATCGTTTTTTACTGTTCCACCTCAGCGCATTTAGCGAGGCGGTTTCCCTGGCACGTCTTATGAAAGCATAGATCGTGCCCCCTTATTCCGGGATTCCCATCAATATGGACGTGGGTAGCCCATCCGCGCCATTGGTTACGACGCTTGGGAGATAAGCGAGTTTTACCAGGCTGGTGGGGGACGCATAGCTTCGTTCGTCCATATAAGGGGATAAGGATCCACCTTTCCACCTATGCCTTCTTCCTCCTTTGCTCATCCATTTTCGCGCACTCGAGCTCCAGCGCCCAAGTCTGCATACCCCACCTCAACCTTCTCCAACTATGTCAGGAGCGGGAGGCAGGTGGATGGCCTCCTCCGTTATGGAGGGGCACATCACAAGACTGCGGGAGGCCGGATACTTGTCCGGCGACATCGCGTGTCGGCTACACGACGAGGGGCAGCTCATCCCCACTCCCAGGCCCCATGAGAGGGTGGTGTTCCTCACCCATTTCCTCCGCGGACTAGGTTTTCCTCTTCAACCATATGTCCGGGGGTTCATGTTCTACTATGGCCTGGATTTCCACGATCTGGCCCCAAACTTCATCCTCAATATCTCGACGTTTATCGTCGTGTGCGAGGCCTTCCTCTGCATCCAACCCCACTTCGGCTTACGGTTGAAGACCTTTAGCGTCAAGCCGAAGATAGTGGGCGGCCGACAGGCGGAGTGCGGAGGCGCTATGATGGGCAGGATGCCCAATGTCCTTTGGCTCGAGGGCTCCTTCGTGGAGACAATAAAGGGGTGGCAATCGGGGTGGTTCTACATCACCGAGCCGCGCGACTCCAACTGGGCGACGGCCCCCGAATTCAGATCTGGCTCCCCCACACGGCTCACATCATGGAAAGAGACGGGCCTGAAGTGGGGTGATTCGGAAGAGCTGACCGGACTCCAAACCTGTGTCCAAACCTGGTGGACAAGAAGCTCAAGCTTGTCCACGTAGTCCAGTCATGCTCAACCGCGGATTCTCCCATGCCAGGAATGGGCCTTTAATTTGTGGGAGTTTGATCCGGCACAGCACCGAACCTTGAGCCGGCTCTTTGACACTACGTACGAAGATGCCTGGAAGGTGCTGTTCAAGGGCGCCGAAGCCACCGCATCCGCTAACAAAGATCACGGATACAGCTCGCAGCGTCAAGCCGGCGAGGTAAGTTATTTTACCCTTTACGGGACTCTTTTTTCATAGTTTGACTCTATGCGAGATCTAAAACTCCCTAATCTTTGACAGGACTGGCTGAAGACATCCGGACAGATTAACCGGGTTGCTGGCTCCGGTACCCCATGTGGTGCCGGAGAAGAAGGCCAAGAAGGAGGCCACGGGAACTCGAAGGAGCTCCCGACACCAGGTGCTGTCAGATTCTGAAGCAGAATCTTCTCCTGAGGACGAGGAGGAGGAAAAAGAAGCTTCTCCCCCAGCGGGGGAGGAGAGGAAAAGGAAGGCCGCCCCAACTGGGGAGGCCGGAGGGTCTAAGAAGGGAAGGACCCTTCCTCCAAACTTCTCCACCAACGTCGACGACGACGAGGAGGAGTGGCCAATGAGGGCCAAGCCCCTGGCGAGATCGTAAGTGTCCGGATACCCCTGGCTTTTTTATCATTGCATAGTGTTCTCTAATGCCGAACAATTATGCAGCCCGCCCAAGGGCGAGTTTGCCGCTTCGTCGAGCGGGTCCCTGGGTTCGTCGGAAATTGAGAGTACTTCACTTTCGGCCGCCTCCTCGCCTCACGCTGCGGACGACGCCGAGGTGGGGCCCCAAGGGGGGCCTAGTCAAGAGGAGGTGGTGCAGGAGGCGAAGCAAGGCGACCTCCCGGACTCCAGGCGCGTGGGGGGCGAGACCCCCAGGGTCTCTAAGCCCGACCCTTGTCCGGACTCCATAACGGAACCTTCAGCTCAAGTCCGGGAAGCGGCCCTTCGTAAGAAGGGTAAGACGCCGGTGTCCTCCGGCCCAACCGAGGCACCGGATAACTCTTGAGGCGCTTAATGCGCGCTCTATCGAGGAGGAGCACCGCCTTTGTTATGAGTGCGGTGATCCGAACGATTCGATCCGCCAAGAGCGGGTGGCCGACAAGCTGCACCAGCCTTCTAACAGGCTTTTAGGAAATTTTAGAATATGTAAAAATATTACCGCATAGAAAGTAGCCACTGATGCTTAGTTCGGTGTTCGGAAAGAAAAGTCGGACTAAGGATCTAAAAAGATATATGCAGGAGTCTAACATAAGTATGTCAATATGGGAATGCAGGCTACTGCCGACCTCTGCCCGCCTTGGCTGGAGGTCAATGCATTGAAGCACAGCCTCGAGCGGTCCGAAAACAAGCTCGGCCTTGCCAAGAAGCAGCTCGAGGACAAGGAAGGTAAGTAATACCTTATTAAAGAAATACCCTATAGAAAGGTTTCGGTTGCGAAAAATAACAGGAATAACATGGGTACTGCAGGGGCCACAAACGAGGTGGCGAATTTCAAGGAAGCGTGTCCGTGGGTCGAAAGCAAAGCGGCTGGAGCGCACCGAGCGAGAGAAGGGGAGGCGCAGCTGGCGGAGGTGTGGCAAGAGCTCCGTGCTCTCGTGAAAAAACACGAGGGTTTGGAGCGTGACTCGAAGACCCGAGAGTCCGAGCTTGCCTCGGCTCGTGAGAGTGCCAAAGCTGCTAAGGCCGAGGCCCAAAAAGCCCTCCAAGAAACTGAATCATTGAAGAAGATAGCGGCGGGTAAGGCATTCTTTATGCAAAGCAAGCATGTGAAAGTGAATTACCTATTACTTACCCAGATTTGGAGCTCTCCAGGAGCATTCGCAGATCTGCCCCATAGTTTGTCTGATGCTGCCGCATTCTACCGCGCCAAGGAGGGGAGCTCAACGGAGAAGGTGTTCTGGTCTCAATATCTTTGAGGCGGACATCCGATGCCCCTAAGCGACCAGCTGAAGCAGCTGGTCGAGCTCCACAAGGTCGCCGAACAGGCCATGAAGGGCCTCATAGTTCGGCTGTGGCCATTGGTAGCCATGCCTGGGAGCTACTTTGGGCTAGTGCGGTGGCTGGTGGATGCCTGTCCACGGGTTGAAGTCATCAAGCGCTCCGTCTGCATTGATTAATATTCATGATATGGGTAGTACAAGAGTAGATCTACCACGAGATCAAGGAGGCTAAACCCTAGAAGCTAGCCTATGGTATGATTGTTTTACGTCCTACGGACTAAAACCCTCCGGTTTATATAGACACCGGATAGGTTAGGGTTACACAGAGTCGGTTACAATGGTAGGAGATCTACATATCCGTATCGCCAAGCTTGCCTTCCACGCCAAGGAAAGTCCCATCCGGACACGGTACGAAGTCTTCAATCTAGTATCTTCATAGTCTTGGAGTCCGGCCGTGATGATAGTTCGGCTATCCGGACACCCCCTAGTCCAGGACTCCCTCACGCGGCGTCAATCTTGCCAGTGCCCGCCTTGGAACCTTGATCACTGCTTCTCCTCCTTATCCAGTGCGCCACACGGTCGTTTGGACGGGCGCAAGCGTCGGTGGCGACATGTCCCGCCAACGCCGGCGTCTTCCGCGGTGGAAGAACCACCCGTGGCGGCCAGCAGGTGCCAGCCCTACCATACGGCGCCGGCCAGCACCGCCCACACCACCAGAAGTCCCCGCGTGGCCGTCGCCTTCCCTGTGCGTGCTGCAGAGCAGTCGTCGTAGCCTGGAAAGCAGAGAGCACGCTCCCTACCGCCGACGTGCCTGCGAGGCCGTTCCGTCGAGAGATTGGAGTATCACCCAAGTCATGCCAAGTTTAGCCCTTGAACGGAACCAGTGGACCAACACGGTGATGCCCAATCACCTAAACCTCTAGCCTCGACCACTGCCTCGCCGTAATCACTCGACGGAGTTATCCCGTCCTCGGCAACCGCCTCGGGCCGGCTATAAATAGCGACCCCGAGCTCGCCCTCGACCAAGCACCACCCCTCCACCTCACCAGTACCGCGCCCAGCCTCTAGGAGGACCTCGAGGAGGTCTTCTTCCCCGACTCCGGCCGCCCCGATCCGCTTCGGGCTCCGGCACGATTCTCTCCGGTGAGGGCACCCCCGCCTCCCAAACCTTGCCAGTAACCTCCTAGTGCACCCACTCTTCTGACCCTAGCCTCAATTTGGCGTCTGCAGCCCTCCTCGGCGAGATCCACCACCGCCCGAGCCACCGTCTGCCGGAGTAGAGACCGCCGTCGACGTGGTGCTCACCCACGACCAACTCCGCCACCCACAGACGCGGAAGAACTCAGTGAACCCGTAGGTACCCTCAGTTTCCCCTTCCTCTCCGTTGATCGACGCCGGCGACCACCGAGGTCCTCGGGCGCCGGCGTACTCTGTTTCCTTTTCAAAATTTCAAACCTGACATGCGGGACCCCTTCGTCAGCCTCTCTCTTTTTATTCGAATCGTTTTCTGAAGAAAACGCCTTGAACAAAATACGCTTTTCCTTTGGGGTTGGCGTATTTCTAACCAAACGCTTTTCTATTTTATAAACTAACCCTGGAAACTTTCTCGTTTCATTACCGATGAGTCCTCGACTAAAACTTTTAACTTTTTAACAAAAGATGAATTTGAATTGATTCTTTTTCTGTCACCTTTATTTTTCTGTCTAGTTTTTTATCATATTTATTTGAAAAAAATTTGGAGCAATTTTTCTGCAAGCACGGTATTCACGTAGTATCCGATTTTTTTTATACCGTAGATACCGAAGGAGGTGACGGAACTGCAAACTTCACCGAGCTAGACTCCGACTAATCCGAACCAGGAAAGCATGTTTGAACCTTTGATTTGATGAGTGTTTTGCATGTTTGCTTGAGTAGTTATTTCATGGCATGTTTATATAAGCATCGGTGAGTGTTATATTTCATGCAAGGGAACTACAAGTGAGCTTCGAAACTTGATGTGTTCATTGATGGGAGATAACATGATCATGTGGTGACATGAAAGGTGGTAAGCTGGTATTGTTGAAGCATGCCAGTCTTATGCCAACCGTCCGTCCCCTTTTTCGTACTGCCACACGTTTTCTGCAAAGAATACGGTTTAGTAAGTTGCAAACCTCTTTCCTTGTACACACCAAACATAGGGGCTGAGATGAGGGTTCCATGGCCCTGGATTAAAGCCCGTCATCCAGTCAGGGGGCATGGGTGTTTCCGATCGGGACCGATAGGGGGGCACCCCTTAGAGCGCGCAATATGAATTTGATCCCGTGCTACTCGAGGTTGTGGCCTCCCCGTCTTAGAGTTTTTCTTGAACGCTGCCTAGGGTGATTCCTGGTAGCGGAATGTGGAATGGGTGTGTACTGGTTAGATGTGTTTCTCCAAAAATACCGTAAACGGAACTAGTTCTTTGTGACTACTGAAATCCGTTGGCTGTGGTTAAAGAGTACAAACTCTGCAGAGTCAAAACCATTCGAATATCCAGGTCCGCGATGAAGGACTTGAACAACATCTCAGTGTCAGTGTTAGTCTCAGTGTCAAATCTCAGTGTCAACCTCAGTGGCAGTCTCCAGAGCATAAACAAGAAACTGAGAGTGGTAAACTCGGCCGAATATTATTCCTGTTGATGGACTAACCAGTTTATTATTATGTACCGAGTATTTCCTTGGGATGATTTAAATTCGTAAGCTACTTGAATTCGAATGGTGAAATATAAGCCCTTTATGTGATGTCGCTCAGACGTCCGACTGTGGCATTCTTGTTATTTACTTTTGATATAAGCCCTTTACGTGATGTCGCTCAGACGTCCACTTGTGGCATTCTTGTTATTTACTTTTGATATAAGCCCTTTATTGGAAGTCGCTCAGACGTCCGACTGTGGCATTCTTGTTATTTACTTTTGATATAAGCCCTTTATGGGATGTCGCTCAGACGTCCGACTGTGGCATTCTTGTTATTTAATTTTGATATAAGCCCTTTATGTGATGTCGCTCAGACGTCCGACTGTGGCATTCTTGTTATTTACTTTTGATATAAGCCCTTTATGTGATGTCGCTCAGACGTCCGGCTATGGCATCTTTGTTATTTACTTTTGATATAAGCCCTTTATGTGATGTCGCTCAAACGCCCGACTGTGGCATTCATGTTATTTAATTTCAATATAAGCCCTTTTCGAGATTTCGCTTAGACGTCCGACTGAGGCACGTTCTGTCATTTACTTTCAATATAAGCCCTTTATGTGGTGTCGCCCTGACTCCCGACTACGGCATGTTAAATTTAACTTTTCCCTTCGAGGCGTCGTTTCAGACCCTCGATCGGTCTTCATCTATTTTATTGGGATTTCGGGTGGACTACTGCCTGACTTCCTTTCATTTTACATGCAGTACAATTTTATTATCTGAGTGCGCTTTACTAATCTGCTCATGTGCATCATGTTCTCATTTGTTATATCTCATGTCCAAACTGTCTTACGAGTACATTCCAAGTACTCACCTGGCTTGTTGATTTGGCCAGATGTTGACGAAGGCGATCTTATGGATGAAGAGTTCGATAGCGAGTCCGACGCCTAGAGGAGTCCCAGTCAGTCCCGTGCGATCCTGGAATTGGTCACTTGTATTATATACGCTTCCGCTACCCAGAATAAAGAAATCATCGAGCCTCACTCCGGCGCTCGATGAGTTGTAAGATTTAGGAGTCATGTCACCCACTTCACTGTGACATATCCACCACCACTTTTATTACGAGTCGGCAGTTATGCCACCACACCCTTGTGTCATATCCGCCCTTATGTATAATATCGGCATGTTTGTAATAAATAGTTGAGCAGCCTCAGCTCAACCTTGTATAATATTTAGTACTTCCGGATTTCTGTATCCAGGATTTGTCTACTGGTCCGATAAAAGGGTCGGTTTCTCAATAAATTTTTTATGGAAAAACCGGTCCTGACATCCACCCTCGGGGCCGAGGGTTTGTACCAGTAGCTATGTGTTTAATCTCTCTCTCTCTCTATTGTGTTCTTGAGATATCATGGTCTTGATGTATCGCGGTCTTTGTTAATATAGTCGGATCATATGGTGTTATGCCATCTCTATCTTGTTGTGATGAAATTGAGTTTTCCCTTTGAGATTTCGTTGTTATCGGGTTGAATACATTTATGGATTTGAGAACACTTGATATATGTCTTGCAATTGAATACTCGTGGTGACAATGGGGTATCGTAAATATTCACTTGGTATATGTTTTGGCACTCAACTCGCGGATTCCCGAGGTGACTTTGGCGTAATCTATGCATAAGGGTTGATGCACGTTCTTGCCTTTGTTTCTCCTGTTGAAATCTTGGGGCACTCTTTGAAGTTCTTAGTGTTGTATTGAGTATTATGAATATGAATTTGCTTTGGTGTTATTTTAGTACGAACTCTATGATAGATCGAACAGAAAGAATAGCCTTGTGTTATTTTAGTATGAACTCTTGAATAGATCGAACGGAAAGAATAGCTTTGAGGTGGTTTCGTACCCTACAAACAATTTATTCTTATGTTCTCCGCTAGATAGGAACTTTGGAATGATTCTTCATCACACTTTGAGGGGTGGTTATATGATCCAATTATATTAGCTTTGTTGAGAGATTACACTAGCGAAAGTACGGACCCTAGGCTTCATTTTCAAGCATTGCAATGCCGTTTTTGTGCCTGTTTACTATTTTCTACCTTGCTGTTTTTATTTATTCAGATTATAAAAATATATTTCTACCATTCATATTACACTTTTATCACCATCTCTTCGTCAAACTAGTGCACCTATACAATTTGCCATTGTCACTACGGGAAACAGCTAATTTGCCCTCAATGGACGTCTTTGCCGTCAGCTTTTTGTCGGGCATACGGCAAAGAATGGGTTTGATGTCATCCATAGACGGCAAACAAAAAATGACGGCAAAATAGACTTTGCCGTCTGCGAAAAAAAGACAAACGAGAAAGAGCTAACTTTGCCATCTACAAAAATAAACACAGTCGGCAAAAATCTTTACCATCTACCTTTTTTATTACAGACGACAAAGTGAGCTCTTTTTCATATGTAATAATAAACACAGACAGCGAAGAGAAGAAACACACCTCGCGGATCCATCTCCTGGATCGATGAGGTGGCAGGATCCCCACCCCACGCTCCCGAATCTCTCCCACGCCCCAAGGTTCTCTCTCACCCCACCCACTCTTTCGGCCTCAACCTGACCCCGCTCACCACGCACGTGCTCGCACCTACGACAGGAACCACAATGACACCCCTGCGACTGCACCACCACTCCACCACCCGCCTGCTGCCTCGCCGGATCCTGCCGCCGCCGGCCTCCGCCTACATCCGCTCGCCGCTACGCCCGCATCCGCATCGCTCCACCCGCATCCGCATCGCCTCGCCGGACCCCGCCGCTGCCGGCCTCTGCCCGTTCGGCCGCCTGCATGCTGCATTGCGCGCTGCCGGCCTCCACCGGCCTCCGAATGGACGAGCGCATCCGCCAACCTTGGCCCAGCTCCGCGCTGTTCCACGCGATGCATGCCTCCACTCGGCCGCCCGCCTTTGCCAGCCTCCGACCGGACGAGCGCCTCCGCTGACCTATGCCCAACTATGCGCTGCTCCACGCGACGCGTGCCTCCACTCGGCCGCCTGCCTTCGCCGGCCTCCGACCGGCCGCGCGCCTCTGCCGACCTCTGCCCAGCTCTGCGCTTCGCTGGCCTTTGCCCGCCCTCCGCGCGGCTCTGCGCACCGTCGAACTGCACCCTGCTTCGGACACCGCCGACGTAGACCTCTTCTTCCTCCCTCTTTCCAACTCGAACCGCGTGTCTCCGCTGCTGTCCTCTGACAGTGGCGGGGCTGACAGAGTTGGCACGGTCCAATGGATCCATGGTCCACGACTGTCTCTAGTACCTTGACGAGGGTGGCGAGCTCCAGAGGAACGGTTGATGGCTTCAGCTCCTTGATCTTCCATGGTGGCGTCGGTGTGCTCTTGTCCATGGAGAAGGGAGAGGGGCGCAGCTGCTGGTTGCTGCTTCTCCGGCTAGCACGAGCACGAGGATGGTTGGAGTAGCGACCGCCCTCCAAACGTTTCGACCGATTTTATTTAAGTAAAATAAAAAACTATCTTTGCCATCTGTAGTTTAGTCTTGATGGCGGCAAAGAAAATATTTTGACTGACGGCAAAGACCGCATTCTTGTCCGTCTGTTATTTATAAGGCTTATGGCGAAGCAAATTTAGCTGACGGCAAAGCCTTTGGCGTCTTCCCGATGAAAAGCTGACGGCAAAGTATTCTTTGCCGACTTATATTTGCCGTCTGAGTTTGCCGCCAGCTTCCTGACGGCAAAATCTTTGTCGTCTAGATTTAGGTCTTTGACGTCTGTAATCCACAGACGGAAAATTTCCTGTTTCCTGTAGTGTGTATTTGGTGTGTTGGTGACACAAGAGATTTCTTGTATTTGGTTGCAGGGTTGTTTGAGAGAGACCATCTTCATCCTACACCTCCCACGGATTGATAAACCTTAGGTCATCCACTTGAGGAAAAATTGCTATTGTGCTACAAAACTCTGCGCTTGGAGGCCCAACTCGAGTCTACATGAATAAAGTTGCTTAGTAGACATCAAGCTCTTTTCTGGCGCCGTTGCCGGGAGGTGATTGCATGAAAGTATATCTTTAGATCTTGCAATTGAATCTTTTAATTTCTTGTTTTATCACTAGCTTGGTGTAAAAAAGAAAACTACATAAAAAATGGAATTGAGGTTCCATCATATTATTAATCATCTTTATAATATCTTTCTTGAAAATGATGGTTCTGAAAATTGTGCTCAATTGCTAGAAGAAGAGGTCAATAAAATGGTTGCGCAAATTATTTGAATGATGAGCATGATTGCAAGGTTGTTAGTAAGAATTTTTTCAATATGCAAAATGCTAATGATGATTGCACAAGTCATGAAAAAAAATGTTTCTTATAAGCATGTCAATTTTTGCAGAGTGAATTCGGAGTGCAATTGCACACCCAAAAGGGAAGAGAGATTTTGTAAGAGGCATAAATATTTAGAAACAAAAAAGTTGCAAGAGAGGCTAGATGATTGTGTTGAAAGATGTAATTTTTTTCGTCATCCTTCTGAACTTTGCAATGAACGTGGTCATTTAAATCTCCAATGCAAATTCTTTCATGACCAAATCGTGTCCAAAAATTGTGATAACTTGATTACCCTTGAGCATCATAAAGAGCTTAGTCTGCTTTTGGGGTATGAAGAAATGAAATGTATAACTAAGGGTTTTCCAAATCCCGATAGATTTCTTGATTTTGATCTAGAATAAGTTTATATGTTTTGTGCGGTAAATTGCATATAGAATCCTTATGTTGCCAACTATCTAAATACAAGAACACAAATAGAATATGAAGAGAGTACTAATGAAAGGGAAAATATTTCCCAATACCCTCCTAGTGTTTATTATGATGAATAAGGTAACGAGGAGAAGCTTCCTATCGAATCAATCTCTTCAACAAGAAGCTTGAAAAAATTTATTAAACCCACACATGTTGTGATGAAGAAGAAGAAAAGAAGAAAGAATAGAGGTAAAAAGGTATCTCTCCCAAATAATTTTGCTCCCATCACCATCGTGCCTCATGAAAGTGAATCAAATATGCTGATGGAGGATGATGATATTGATGATGACTTTGTTATGTCTATTTCTTGTTGTGATGATTATGATTGGGAATATAATGATACTTCTTTTAATCTTGGAAATCTTTTTGGCACCAACTTGGAAATTATGATGATAGCTATTGTTATACCGTTGGTGCTATTCATACTATTAATGATGAGAGTGAGTGTGCTTATGATATACCAAGTCACAAGCTTGGGGATGCTATGTTTGATGAGAATGACATGTTTGAAAATTTATTTGCTGCAATTAATGTTTGTCCCAAGAATGGGGATGCTATGTCGATGAGAATCACATGTTTCAAAATTTATTTGCTGCAATTAATGTTTGTCCCAATCATGGGGATGCTATGTTTAATGAAGATGATCTTTTTAGTCCCCCTACTTTGAATGACCAAATTTTCTCTGATGACTGCATGCCTCCTATCTATGATGAGAACAAAGTAGCTACTTATGATGATTATTGTAATGATACTTATGTTATAAAAAGTAGTGATAATTATTGTCATAATTTTTAATATCCTTCTACTAAACATTACTCTCTTAATGTTGGAACAATTTATAGTATTCGAGTTTTATATGATACTCCCAGCATTATGAATGAGAATAAAATTTCTTATATGGAGATTAATAAATTTTCTATGCTTTCTTTCAAGAGAGAAGCCTCTATTGAAAACTATGGCCCCTGTGTCTATGTTTTATCATATTATTTTCAGATCTATCAAATCAAAAACCCAAAAATACCTTGCAGCAATTGATTTACCTTTACTTACTTATGTTTTATATCCATCTCTATCAGATCTCATCCTTGCAAGTAACCGTCAAGGGATTGAAAAACCCTTTATCGCGTTGGGTGCAAGTATTTGTTTGTTTGTGCTGGTGCGGTTATTGGAGACTTGTGTGTTCCTCCTACTCAATTGATACATTGGTTCTTAAATGAGGGAAATACTTATCTCTACTTTGTTTAATGGCCCTTTCCTCTTCAAGGGAAAAAACAATGCAAGCTCAAGAACTAGCAGCCACCAAAACAACTTTTCTGCCACCGCAAGTCTCTATTCATCCGTGATCCCATCTACAGGCCTTTTCCGGTACTCTGTCGATGGGCGAATCGATCGCAAACACTACTAGTAAAACGCTTATAGATAGAAGTTTACCAGTAGCGTCTGTTTATGACCCCGCGCTCCTAGTAGTTAGTAGTAGCGCTGGCTAGAAAGAGCGCCACTGGTATAAGTTAGCAGCAGCGCTTGTTATATAAACCCACGCTACTGCTAAGTGTAACACACCACAATATCTGATCAATAAATATTAGCAGCGCTTGTGGCCCAACCAGCGCTACTGTTAGTTCTGGATCTATAGCGCATGTTAGTATAAACACGCTACTGCTATTTTTTCTATCTATAAAATTTTACCAGTAGCGTGTTTTTTAGCCCGCGCTATGGGTAGTGGACCACTAGTCGAAGATATTTTGCAAGGTGCCATAGCAGTGGCGCGCATAGGAGACCCGCGCTACTGCTATGCCTGCCACCCACCCACCACCTTTCCCCTCCTTCCTCCCCCCTTCCTTTCTCCCCCTTTCCTTGCACCGTGCTTGCTCCAATGCTCCCCCTCCACCACCCCACATTAGAGCCCTCCCTTCCCCTCTTCTTTGCCCTTCCATCACCCCCCTCTTCTTATATGCTCCTCCACCACCCTTCCATTAGAGCCCTCTCTTCCCCTCTTCATTGCCCTTGCATCACCCCCCCCTTCTTTGCCCCTCCACCACACCCCTCCATTAGAGCCCCCTCCCTCCCCTCTTCATTGCCCTCCACCACCCCCCTCTTCTTTGCCCTCCATTAATGCCCTCCCTCCCCCACTTCATTGCCCTCCACCACCCCCTTACATTAATGCCTTCCCTCATCTCCTCTCCCTCACCTCCCACTCTCACCCAAGCAGGCTAGCTAGTTAGAGCTATATATCTATAGAGCTACTAGGTAATTAAGAAGAAAGGTGCTCGATATCCCTCACGACACATTGGTGAGTAAAAAAATGTTTGTGTGGATAGGACCGAAACTATATATATATATATATATATATATATATATATATATATATATATATAGTAGCACTATTCTAATCTCAGGATTAGAATAACTATTTGGATCACGACGCGCCTTATATAGGGCCGGACCAGATGCTCCCGAACTCACAAAACCAAAACAAAGAAAAGAAAAAGCCCATCCCGAACCCCACGTTCCCCACCTCTCCCCACTCCCCCCTCGATTCCCAATTGCCGCCATCCCCGCCGCCTAGTGCCTCTTCCCCCACGGCCGGCGGGCCTCCTCCCCGTGGCCGGCGTGCCACTTCGCCCCCCAACGACCGTCGTGCCTCGCACCTCCTCCCCCGGCCGGCGCGGTTCCTCTCCCACTTAGGTCCAGGCTGGCTCCCACGCGCCGCCATCGCTGACTGCCCCGACGCGCTCGACTCCGACAATTGTCCCGACGTGCCACCCGCCATCTTCCCCGACGCACCGCCGCCACCATTCCTCACTGCTGAGACCCAACCTAGCCGGCCAACCCCACGGAACACCCCCCCGACATCCCCTGCACATCGACGGGTCACCACCGCGAGCCGCTCCTCCACCTCCTGGCCGAGCTCTGGCGGAACCTTCCTCCTCATCCCGGTGGGGCTCCGCCGCCGAAGCGCCCAAACAGTTCACCGCTACCACCTTGGGCCATTCAAGGATGCACCACCAGGACGGCCATGTGCAGGACGGTCACGAGACTCCACCCAGCATGTCAATGTTCAGCTGGTGAGCCTGTGTAGCCCCTGTCCAATAGCCGCACGAGCAGCTATTTTTATTGCTGCGTTTCTGCTGCGGATAATAGAGGAGATGAACGGCTGGTAGAATTCTCTCTGAACTTCCATGTTCTCCTCTATGGCATGACCTTCTAAGCACTCCCTCTCTGAACTCCTTCAAAACTAGTACGTATATGTGATTCTAGTAGGAAAATGAATTCAGTCAAAAAAGGATTGATGCATGTTTGCTGGCTGTAGTTCCAATGTGAAGCTGCACATGTCGAGCAAAAACATGCTTATGTGCATGTTCATATGCTCCTTGCCTATAATATTTTGATCTTTATCTTTCTGATCTGCACTAGACTTCCTTGTGGCGTATTATTCCTAATTTCTCTTGTGAGATTGTGTGAAATGAAGGAACCATCTTGGTGGATGAGTATTTCAAGTTCAGTTCTTGCTAGAGATACTTTGATTTTTATTCTGAAGTTCAGTTCTTGTGGCGCCTTATCGTCAAGGTAGCTCCTCCCCTTGTCCCTTTCTCTCTCTCATATTTTTTGCAGCTACACACCCTGATATTCTACACCTACTCATTTGTTCTTGCAGATTTTGCCGACCACCATTTCTGTAGGCCAATGTGTTGATTGAAGAAATGATAGTAGAGTGTGATACAAAAAAAGAGAACTTTGTAATAAAAATATTAGTTGAACCAGAAAAGAAGATAACACTGAAAGTATGTGTGTGATGCAGGCAGAGTACTAGTTGTACATAATAGCTCCCCAACCCACTCCCAGGGACACGCCACAACAACCAATAGAGCTCTACCGTGACCCTCACTATAGAACTTGTGTTGCACCTGAAGTTCAACACAAGAAGTATGTGTGTTCCGTAAGTTTATCAATTTCTAAAGAAATCCTTGAAGTTCAAATTGAAATAATAGGGCGGTCCAATGTTTATTACAAACCTGTGATTTTCCCCGTTACTATAGAATAAACCAAGAAGTTCAAAAATAAAAAATGGAATAGTTCGATTAGTTTATCAAAAATGGCGTTTCCCATTTTACTAAACAATTGGAGAAATTCAAATTTAAATAACATAGAATTTCAAAATGTTTATTCCAAAATCAAGAAGGTGAAATTAAAAAATCAATCGGTTTAAAAAAGTTTGTAAACATGGAGTTGCCCCTGTTTTTTTAAGATCTGGAATTTCAAATTTAAAGATGTGATTGGTTCAATGTTTATTACATAACTAGGAGTTTTCCCTTTACTAATGAATAACACCAAGAAGTCCTAATTAAAAAATAAAGCCGTTTGATGTTTATTAAAAATCTTACAGTTCGCTCGATAGTAAAGAATTAAATCAAGAAGTTCAGTTTTAAAAGACGGAGTAGTTCAATGCATATTAAAAACTCCATTTTTTCTCGTTACTAAAGAATAAAGCCAAGAAGTTGAATTTTAAAAAGCAGAGCAGTTTGATATTTATTTGAAAACTCGATTTATTTGACTAAAGAATAAGACCAATAAGATCTATTCAAAATAATGAAGAAATTCAATATTTCTAACAAAACTACAATTTTCACATTCCTAAAAAGCACAAAAAGAAGTTGAAAAAAAAAGTTAGAGCGGTTCGATGTCTATAAAAAACTAAATTCTTTTTGTTATTAAAGTGAAATAGGTAGAAGTTCAAATTGACAACAGACGGGAGTTCATGTACTGCATGCTGTGTCTTTCGTATGAGAAAATAAGAGTAAAAAGGCGAAATCCAATTTTTTTTTTGTTTCTAGAAGTTCAAGTGCACAAACCGAGAAAGTTCAAAAAGTTCTCCTGTTCAACCAGTTTCCACAATGGAAGCTCAAATTAAAATAACAAAAGTAGTTTAGAAAAATTAATTAGAAAAAAGAATGTGGAGGGGGTCCAATATTTATTACAAAACTAGGATATTTTGACGCTAAAAGAAATAAACCAAGAAGTCCAAATTATAAAAAAAGAGAAGTTCAATATTTATAAAAAAACATAGGTTTTCTTTGTTACTAAAGAATTAAATTAAAGAAGTTCAAATTAAAATATAAGGATTAGTTTGATGTTTACGGAAAACTCAAATTCTTTACATTTCTAGGAAAAATAAACGTATGAGGTTTAATTTTAAAAAATGTTTGATGCTTATTTGAAAACATGTTTTTTCTAAGAATAAGACTAAGAAGTTCAATTTGAAATAAGAGAGAAGTTTGAATTATATAAAAAAACTTAGATTTGTTGCAAGAAATTCACGTGCATCTCCGTGCACGGTTTAAAATTTATATGGCGGGACATTCAACCTCCAATTACATGTTTTAAAATGCCAAAAAATGACGTTCGACCTTCAATTGTGTGTAGTTCGACGTATACACAAAAATGTGACAAAAGTTCATAGTGAAAACAGCGAGAAGTTCAAGTACTACAAGGAATGCATTTTAGGTGAGAATAAAAAGTATAGAAAAATAAAAGCTTAAAAGGTTTGTTGACAGAAGTTCAAGTGCTCTGTCCGGAGAAGTTTAAAAATTCTTGCGAGAGAGGTTCACCTTGTATTTCCATGTTCGATTTTTTCGTATAATAGAGAAGGTCGGAGTAGTTCAAATTGAAATAATAGAGAAGTTCAGAGTTTACCTGTTCAAAAAATAAAAAACACAACGCCTTTATTTGCACTTTTTAAAACAACTCATAAATGAAAAAAATGGTTGCTAGAAGTTCAACTGCTCGGCGAGGGAAAGTTCAAAAATTCTTCTGAGAGAGGTTCACCGTGTATCTAGATGTCCAAAAAACGTAAAAAAAATATGTTGTTTTTTGGGTTTTAAAATAATTCTCTCAAACCAGAGAAAAGTTTAAAGTGATATCAACCAGAAGTTCTTGTACTAAAAGGTGTGTATTTGATATAAGAAAAATATAATAAAGTGAAACAAAGTGAAGTTCAGACATACATGCCTAAGAAGTTCAACTACTTCACGCAGTGCAAAAAATAGCACGTCAAAAAACAGCACATCAAAAATTAGAGTGAAGTTAAAACAGACATGTCCGAGAAGTTCAACTACTTCACGCAATGCATTTCCATTCACGATGAAGGCAGAAATCATGATCTCGTCGTTTTATAATTTACTTCAAAACGGCAGGAATATCATTTGTGTAAGTTCAAGTTCTCGGTCGGAGAAAGTTAAAAAAATATTGTGAGAGAGGTTTGTACAAAAAGAATATCATTAGTGTAACACTGACGAAAATGGATGGGAAAATTACAAACAAAAATATGTCACAGAAGTCCAACGTGAAAACAGTACGAAGTTCAACTACTACACTGAATGAATTTCACAAGAAAAACTTTTAAAACCGTCGCGAGTATGAAAAAATGATCAACACGGAAAAGTTACGTGTTTATAACAGCTTTCCATCAGCATATCACTTGCTTAATTCCGATGAGTGAATGAAGAGCTACGAGCAAAAAAAAAGAACATGAAAAACAGAGTGAAGTTCAGGTAAAAATGCCACAGAAGTTCAAGTACTTCACGCAATGCATTTTCGACGAATCTGTTTCGCGATAAAGGCAGAACGAGTGATCTTGTTGTTTCTGAAATTACTTAAAAATGGCTAGGATTCAGAGAAAATCATCAACATGAAAAAGTTTCGCATTTTTCGTAGCTTGCCAACAGTATATTATTTGCCCCGTTCCGATGAAGTTTGTAGAAATTAAGGCAAAAATACGTTTTTAGGCATTTTCAAAATCAATGTAAAAACGTAATGAATTTGGAGAAACAATATATACCAAAAAGTTTCGAATTTGTTCAGGCTTTCCAACACCATATCATTTTCTATATTCGGACGTATGATTAAAAAAATAGATTGAAAATACCAACTTGGTAGAACTTGTACCGTTTTCTAAATTACTCTTAAACCATTCAAAATTAGAAAAAACTTTGAACATGAGGAAAAAGCGTATTTTCACAAGCTTTCCAGCGCCATATCATTTGTCTCAATTGGATTAGGCGTTTAGAAATGGCAATGAAAATACGAACTCGGTTGTTCGGTTTGCGAAATTTTATGATTTTCCACATTACTCTTTAACCATAGGGAATTAGAGAAAACTTTCAACATGTGGAAGGAGCAGTTTTACAACAGCTTTCCAACGCCATATTATTTGCCTCATTCCGATAAACACTTTGGAAATGCGATAAAAAATACGATTCACGTTTTTTGTGTGAAGAAAAAACGGTTTTCAAAACTGCTCTTAAACCGCTTACATTTTGCCAAACTTTTAAGTTGGATCATGATACTGGTGTCCATAGCTTTCCAACGGTATATAGCAAGCACCATTCGGGCAAAGTTGGCGGAAGTTCAACCTAGCATAGGGGGAAGTTCAGGTCGAACAACTCAGGCAGTAAAATTGCAAAAAACGCAATTTCATCACGAGCCTAGAGCAAAATCCGCCAGCGAGCGAGATTTCTATTTAAAACTAGTATTTAGTTGCTAAAAAATGTTTCTAGATTACACTAACATCATATAGAACACTACTAACCAGAATAATTCACGGGGGAAGCCACGGTTGCAAAGATAGCCCGAAGGTCGGGTTCGCACACAGGGAAGTTCAGGCGCGTGTAGAAACAAAAATACATCACAGAAGTTCAACATGAAAACAACATGAAGTTCAACTACTACGCTGAATGAATTTCAGATGAAAAACTTTTAAAATCGTTGCGAGTATGAAAAAATAATCAACACAGGAAAATTGCGTGTTTACAGCAGCTTTCCATCGGTATATCACTTGCTCAATTCCGGTGAGTGGATGGAGAGCTAGGAGTAGTGGATAGAGATATACGAGCAAAAAAAAGCACGTGAAAACAGAGTGAAGTTCAAGTACACGTGCCGAGAAGTTCAGGTTCTTCACGCGGTGCATTTTCGAAGAATCAGTTTCGCGATAAAGGCAGAACGACTGATCCCGCCATTTTCGTAATTACTTGAAAACGGCTAGGAATCAGAGAAAACGATCAACATGAAAAAGTTTCGCATTTTCCGTAGATTTTCAACAGTATATTATTTGCGCCCTTCCGTTAAAGTTTGTAGAAATTATGCCAAAAATATGTTTTTTCCATTTTCCAATTTGACTTAAAATTGTAAAGAATTAGGAGAAATAATAGATACGAAAAAGTTTCGCATTTCCTCAAGCTTTCCAACGCCGTATCATTTTTTGCATTCGGACGTACGGTTGAAAACTTATCTCGAAAATACGAACTCGGTGGAACCTGTTCCGTTTTCTGAATTACTTTTAAACCGTTCCAAATTAGATAAAACTTTTAACATGAAAAAAGTAGCGCATTTCCACAAGCTTTCCAATGCCATATCATTTGCCTCAAATGGATTAGCCGTTTAGAAATTACGTTGAAAATACAAAGTCGGCTGTTCGGTCGAAATTTTACGATTTTCAAAACTACTCTTTATCCACAGGGAATTATAGAAAACTTTCAACATGTCAAAGGAGCGGTTTTGCAGCAGCTTTGCAACGCTATATTATTTACCTCATTCCGATAAACGGTTTAGAAAAGCGATCGAAAATACGATTCACGTTTTTTGTATGAAGAAAAACGGTTTTCAAAACTGCTCTTAAACCGCCTACATTTTGCCAAAAATTTAACTTGGATCATGATATTGGTGTCCATAGCTTTCCAACTGTATATCGCAAGCCCCATTTGGACACTTTTTAGTTGAAGTTCAACCTAGTACTCGGGGAAGGTCAGGCGTGTTACTCGGGAAGTTCATGTTGTGATCACAATATTATTCTGATCCCGTGATCAGAATAGTGTTTATGTATATATATATATATATTGGGCGATATGAGAATATACCAAATTGTGTGTGGCATAATTTGGGTTGCCTACATTGCGTATTTGATGAAATAATGTGGGTGACATGAGTTGCCTATGTTTTGCCGAATTGTCGATTCAATTCCGTTTCGGCGAATTTCGGGCAAACTCAATATGTCCTATGTTTAGGGAAGGTCATGCCGAATTTTTGTATGAATTTGATCCATGCATGTGTATATACGTGGTTATAATATTTGCTCCGCCCGCAGGTGATCATGAAGGTCAATGGAAGGATGGTAGAAAGATACTGGCAATCTGTTGTGGATGCCATGTATGAATAAAGACTGAGGGATGTTTTATGTCCGAGTCGAAAATGCAAAGGAAGAGTCAGGCTCGACCCCTTTAAGGGTGGGAAATTCAAGGCGCACCTGCTCATGCATGGTTTCATGCATGGCCATACTCGATGGATAAGTGAAGATGATGATGATAATGATGATGATGATGATGACGTCGGCAAGGCAGGAAATAACGACATGGGGCCTCCAGACGAAGAGACACTAGTAGAAAAGAGGGCTTTGGTTCAGGCCGGGTCAGCCCATTAGTCCCGGTTCAGTCCAGAACCGGGACCCATGGGGGCATTGGTCCCGGTTCGTGAGCCCAGGGGGCGGGCCGGGCCACGTGGGCCATTGGTCCCGGTTCGTCTAGACCTTTTGGTCCCGGTTGGTGGGACGAACCTGGACCAATGGGCCTGGCTCCTGGCCCACCACCATTGGTCCCGGTTGGTGGCTTGAACCGGGACAACAAGCTACCCTTTAGTCCCGGTTCGTGCCACGAACCGGGACCATTGAGGTGCCTATATATACCCCTCGCCCACGGCGAGCACTCCACCGCTCTGCTTTTTCTCTAGCCGAGGAGGGAGGGCTTTGTGGTGCTCTAGCTCACCTCCTATGCACATGAGGTGTTCGATGAAATGCCCGAGCCACACTAGTTAAGCTTTCTCCTCTCGAAGCACGACCCCCGAACTCTATTTTTCCCGAGATTTGTCTAGGTTTATATTAGCGGCCTGTCATGCCCCGTCCCCGTCTTCACTGTCGTCGATCGCCCGCGCCGATCTCGTCGCCGGCACCACAGTGGTGAGCCTCTTGTTCTTATCTTCTTTCTGAAAAAAATATATTCTTGCTTTAGATAGATACTTGTCTAATTTTCTTACTATTTTATTGCTTGTTATTATATATTGCGATGGTTTTAGTATCTGCCCCCATTGGCCCTCGTCCTGTCTATGATTCAGATGTGGTATATATTATCTTTATAACTATTGGTTCATTTATTGTTTATGAAAATTATGCCGACCAACGTGACATAGATTTTATTTATCTAGCAGGTATGTGAACCGGAATTCCAACCGACCCTATTCTCAAGAGGTTAAATTTAGTTGAAGAAGAAAAAAATTCTTGAAGGAAAAAATTAAAAAAATTGAGGAGGAGAAGATGATATTGGAGTTGCATGTTGCGGATGTCGTCGATGATCACAAGATCAAGATGGATGTAATGCGCTTGAAGATTAGAAAGATTATAAAATATGCCATTCATACCGAGGCTTGGTATCATTATGCCATTGGATCAATTGTTACCTTGGTTGCGATTATGATTGCATTTGTTCTCGCATTGAAATGTTTTACATAGTTTCAAAGTATGGTTTAATTAATTTAGATGCTTTGGAGAGCTTTATGTTGTTAGATGAGAACAATGTATGTACTTTGGTTTTAATGTGATGATGAACTTCTATTAATTTGGTCTCTTAATTATCTATTCATGATGTTCTGTAATGGTGTTTGACACACTTAATTATATATAATGCACGCAGATGAACCGGCAATGGATGTACGGTGATGTATACACCTCCGAGTACATTAAGGGCGTGCATGATTTTCTCAAAGTTGCTGAGGCAAACAAGCAGAATGGTTTTATGTGTTGTCCATGCCCTAAATGTGGGAATACAAAGTCTTACTCTGACTGGAAAATCCTTCACACCCACCTGCTTTACAATGGTTTCATGCCACACTATAATGTTTGGACGAGGCACGGAGAAATATGGGTTATGATGGCTGACGGTGAAGAAGAAGAGGACGATGACAACTATGTGCCCCCTAAATACGGTGATGCTGCAACGGGGGAAGCTGCTAAAGATCAAGAGGAACGAGATGATGTGCCCAATGCTACTGCAACGGGGGAAGCTGCTGAAGATCAAGAGGAACCAGATGATGTGCCCGATGATGATGTTCTCCGCCGGGTCATTATCGATGCAAGGACGCAATGCGAAAGTCGAAAGGATAAGCTGAAGTTCGATCACATGTTAGAGGATCACAAAAAAGGGTTGTACCCCAATTGCGAAGATGGCAACACAAAGCTCGGTACCGTACTGGAATTGCTGTAGTGGAAGGCAGAGAATGTTGTGCCTAACAAAGGATTTGAGAAGCTACTGAAAATATTGAAGAATAAGCTTCCAAAGGATAACGAATTGCCCGACAGTACATACGCAGCAAAGAAGGTCGTATGTCCTCTAGGATTGGAGGTGCAGAAGATACATGCATGCCCTAATGACTGCATCCTCTACCGCGGTGCGTACAAGGATCTGAACGCATGCCCGGTATGCGGTGCATTATGGTATAAGATCAGACGACATGACCCTGGTGATGTTGACGTCGAGCCCCACAGGAAGAGGGTTCCTGCGAAGGTGATGTGGTATGCTCCTATAAAACCACGGTTGAAACGTCTGTTCAGAAACGGAGAGCATGCCAAGTTGATGCGATGGCACAGTGAGGACCGTAAGAAAGACGGGAAGTTGAGAGCACCCGCTGACGGGTCGCAGTGGATAAAAATCGAGAGAAAGTACTGGGATGAGTTTGCAAGTGACACTAGGAACGTATGGTTTGGTTTAAGCACGGATGGCATTAATCCTTTTGGGGAGCAGAGCAGCAATCACAGCACCTGGCCCCTGACCCTATGTATGTATAACCTTCCTCCTTGGATGTTCATGAAGCGGAAGTTCATTATGATGCCAGTTCTCATCCAAGGCCATAAGCAACCCGACAATGACATTGATGTGTACCTAAGGCCATTAGTTGAAGAACTTTTACAGCTTTGGAATGGAAACAGTGTACGTACGTGGGATGAGCACAAACAAGAGGAATTTGACCTAAAGGTGTTGCTGTTCATGACCATCAACGATTGGCCCGCTCTCAGTAACCTTTCAAGACAGACAAACAAGGGATACCACGCATGCATGCACTTTTTGGATGACACTGAAAGTATATACATGAAAAAATGCAGGAAGAATGTGTACCTGGGCCATCGTCGATTTCTTCTGACCAACCATCAATGTCGAAAGAAAGGCAAGCATTTCAAAGGCGAGGTAGATCACCGGAAGAATCCCGCCATGCGTACCGGTGATCACGTACTTGCTATGGTTAATGGTTTACACGTAATCTTTGGAAAGGGTCCCGGCGGACTAGCTGTTCCGAATGACGCTGAGAGACACGCACCCATGTGGAAGAAGAAATCTGTATTTTGGGACCTACCCTACTGGAAAGACCTAGAGGTCCGCTCTTCAATCAACGTGATGCACGTGACGAAGAAGCTTTGCGTGAACCTTCTAGGCTTCTTGGGCATGTATGGGAAGAAAAAAGATACACTTGAGGCACGGGAGGACCTGGAACGTTTGCACGAAAAGGACGACATGCCTTCGAAGCAGTATGAAGGTCCTGCCAGCTACGCTCTTACGAAAGAAGAGAAAGAAATCTTCTTTGAATGCCTGCTCAGTATGAAGGTCCCGACTGGCTTCTCGTCGAATATAAAGGGAATAATAAATATGCCAGAGGAAAAGTTCCAGAACCTGAAGTCTCATGACTGCCACGTGATTATGACGCAACTGCTTCGGGTTGCATTGAGGGGGCTACTATCGGAAAATGTCTGATTAGCTATTGTGAAGCTATGTGCATTCCTCAATGCAGTATCTCAGAAAGTGATCGATCCTGAAATCATACTAAGGATAAGGAGTGATGTAGCCCAATGTCTTGTCAGTTTGGAGCTGGTGTTCCCACCATCCTTCTTCAATATCATGACGCACGTCCTAGTTCATCTAGTCGACGAGATTGTCATTCTGGGCCCTTATTTCTACACAATATGTTCCCCTTTGAGAGGTACATGGGAGTCCTAAAGAAATATGTCCGTAACCGCGCTAGGCCAGAAGGAAGCATCTCCATGGGCCATCAAATAGAGGATGTCTTTGGGTTTTTTGTTGACTTCATTCCTGGCCTTAAGAAGATAGGTCTCCCTAAATCGCGGTATGAGGGGAGACTGACTGGAAAAGGCACGCTTTGAGGGGACTCAATAATATGCAGGGATCGATATTCTTGGTCTCAAGCACACTACACAGTTCTACATAACTCTACCTTGGTGACCCCGTATGTCGATGAACACAAGAACTGTCTGTGCTCCAAACACCCGGAGCAGTGCGACGACTGGATTACATGTGAACACATCAGGACTTTCAGTAGTTCGTTGGAAACACGTCTCGGAGGTGACAAGACTGTTCGTGATGAGTGGTACTTGTTGTCCAGGGGACCATCTTTGACTGTATTGATTTACAAAGGATACGAGATAAATGGGAATACATTTTACACGATTGAACAAGATCAAAAGAGCACCAACCAAAACAGCGGTGTCCGCTTTGATGCAAAGAACCGAGAGGAAAGGACACATATTATGGTAACATAGTAGACATATGGGAACTTGACTACGGACATGATTTTAAGGTCCCTTTGTTTAAGTGCAAATGGGTCAATCTGTCAGAGGCGGGTACAAGTAGACCCACAAGCATCTTAAATGACAATAGTGGATCTGAAAAATCTTGGGTACACTGACGAACCGTTCGTCCTAGCCAATGATGTGGCATAGGTTATCTATGTGAAAGACATGTCTACCAAACCGAGAAAAAGAAAAGATAAGGAAGCGAATACATCATACGATGAGCCAAAGCGCCACATAGTTCTTTCAGGAAAAGGTACATCATGGGAATGGAGGGCAAGACAGACATGTCTTAAGATTATGAAAAGTTTCATGAAATTCCTCCCTTCAAAGTCAAGGCTGACCCAAGTATCCTGATAAATGATGAAGATTATCCAATGTTACGGCGCAATAAGCAAATGACACAAGAGAAGAAAAAGTGAAAATTTATAGAAATTTATTATGAATTTAGGTTGAATTTTCTCGATAGGCGCATCTATGCTCATTTTTTAGTAAAGTAAATCACAAACATGTGATTCACACAAATTTCAAAGAATTCAAATTTTAACTATTCAAATTTGAAAACTAATGGCACTAACAGAAAGTTTATCATTTTTGTAAAACTAATGGCACTAACAGAAAGTTTATAATTTTGCTGACCTAAAAGCAAAAAGAATTAAAAAATAAAGCAAAAAACAAAAGAAAATAAGTAATGCAAAAAAACAAAACAAAAAAAACTGGAAAAAAACTTTGAATTTTAAACACATTAATATTAAACACAGTAATTTTAACTATTCAAATTTGAAAACTAATGGCACTAACAGAAAGTTTGTAATTTTGGTGACCTAAAAGAAAAATAATTAAAAATAATATTTAATAAAATAAATAAAAATAGCAACAATAAGTATTTTGTTGTAAGTAGAAACAAAATAAAATAAATAAAGCAACAAAGAAAACAAATAAACAAAATAATTTTTCTAAAACTAATGGCACTAACAGAAAGTTTATAATTTTCTTTGACCTAAAAGCAAAAAGAATTAAAAATAAAGCAAAAAACAAAATGAAATAAATAATGCAAAAAACAAAACAAAAAATGGAAAAAAAATTGAATTTTAAACACAGTAATTTTAACTATTCAAATTTGAAAACTAATGGCACTAACAGAAAGTTTATAATTTTTGTCACCTAAAAGAAAAATAATTAAAAATAAACTTTAATGAAATAAATAAAAATTGCAACAATAATTATTTTGTTGTAAGTAGAAACAAAATAAAATAAATAAAGCAACAAAGAAAACAAAAAAACAAAAAAAGTGCCACCTACTAGCCCCCCACGGCCTGAATACGACTAGAAACCCTACCATGGGTCAGGATTCAGGCCCGCAGGGGCCCAGTAGGCCCACAGGCACACAGCGTACGGTTTGGCCCGAAAGCCTACAATTGAGAGGAGCTCGAGAGGGTGGGCGCAGCAGCGCTTATAAACCACTCTCGAGCTCTCTCACGTAGCGAAGTGGTACTAAACTTTTGACGCGGGGCAGCACAAGGCCTTTGGTCCCGGTTGGTGGCACCAACCGGAACTAAAGGGGTGCATTGGTGCCGGTTCGTGGCACCAACCGGGACCAATGCCCCCCTTTAGTCCTGGTTGGTGCCACCAACCGGGACGAAAGGCCTCTGCTTCCCGCCCTTTGGGCTGCTGAAAAGAGACCTTTGGTCCCGGTTGGGGGCACGAACCGGGACCAAAGGGGGCATTCGTCCCGGTTCGTGCCACGAACCGGGACCAGTGCGCTGTGTATATAAGCAGGACTTGGCAGTTTCTCCAAAATCCATCACTTTCTTCTCCGCGCGACGCCCACTGCTCCTCGTCACCGTCGTCGCTGAGCCTGCCCGACGCTGTCAGGCTGGTCCGCGTCACCGTCGTTGCCGCTGCCGACGCCGTCAGGCTGCTCAACTTCGCCGCCGCCGACGCCCTCGACGCCATCCACCCGGCGTCGGCGCCGCTCCCAGCGCCTCTGCGCCAGCCCAGCCGCCCGTCGTGCCCCGCCACCCCCTGTGAGCACCTGCCTCGCGCCCCTGCCTTGCCTCGCTCCCGCACCCCTGCCCTGCCTCGCACACCTACGCCCCTGCCCTGCCCCGCCGGCACCGCCGCCGCCATGCCCCTCTACCCGGTCCCTAGCTTTCCTTTTTTGTTATATATATATATATATATATATATATATGCTATTTGTTTAGATGTTTTTAGATGTTCTTATATGTTGTTTTCAGATGTTTTTTGTATGTATGTATGTATGAGGGATCATATATGTATTATTTGTATGTATGTATGTATGAGGGATCATAGATGTATTTTTTCAGAATTTTCGATCGTGCATAGACCGTGCGGGAGAAAGGAAAATAAGAAGAGGAAGAAAGGAGAAGAAGAGGAGAGGAAGAATAGGAGAAATAAATAAGAAGAGGAAAAAAGAAGAAAAAGAAGAGGAGAAGAAGAAAGGAATAGAAGAGAAGAAGAAAAAATAGAAAATATTCAATTTTCTCTTCTTATCCTCCATTCCTTTCTTCTTCTCCTCTTTTTATTTCTTCTTTTTTTCTTCGATCTTCTCCTCTATTCCAGTCTTCTTCTCCTCTTTTTATTTCTTCTTCGTTTTCTTATGTTTTATCGGGTCTGTCGTCGTCGATATACCCCTCCCGATAACTTCAACACGAGCGGTTGGGTCGATATACCCCCTCCTCGATAATATTATTTTCCCATGTACGTATGTCGTCGTTGTAGATATAACCCCCTCCGAATAACTTCAACACGTGGGGGGGGGGGTCGATATACCCCCTCCCCGATAACATTATTTTCCCGTGTATGTATGTCATCGTTGTCGATATTACCCCCTCTCGACTGTGATAACTTAAACCAAAACTCTCGAGGACACCCAAACCATAGAAAAAACGATGTCGGTCTCCTACCCCCTCCCGTCGCGCCCCTACCCGACAAACTCTCTCGAGGCCACCCCCTCTCGCTCGACCAAAACTCTCGAGGACACCCAAACCCTAGAAAAAAACGATGTCGATCTCCTACCCCTCCCGCCGCGCCCTACCCTTGAAGTGTTGCCGAGGCCACCCCAAACCCGGAATAAGCTCGGTCTATGTTTGCCAGTAATATATCCACCTATTGTCATGTTTGTGTAATAATTTCCATGTTCTAATATTTGCAGAAACAATGGAGCACATACGAGACGAGGAAGCAGAAGAGGTGTTGGGGGACATAATCTTAGCCGGAGGTGATATCTTGTCGTATCTTAACGACAACGATGGTCTGGAAGAACAGGGTGAAGAAGCAGGCTACGGTGATCGAAGAATGGAGGAGGAAAGACATGATTATGATGGCTCCGGTGACCCAATGACGGTGCAAGAAGGAGATCGTGATGACGGCTCCAGTGACCGAACCGAGTCCGGCCAGGTATATACATATTAGTTAAGCCTGTGCTGACTAGCTAATTGATGCATTCATTGTTTTGGTATATGTACACATATTAATTAACTCTCATCTTTCTTCTTTTTTCTAGCCCTCCGGATCGAGCACAACTTCGGTAAAGAGACGAGGCCCGAAGAAAAAGTTGCGCTCGGATGAAAGGTTTGAGATCACAGCAATCGCGCGCGACGGCCAACCGATTGAACCCATCCGGACAAAGGAAGCATTTGCTGCTCAGTGCGGGGTTCTTGTTAGGGACAAGATCCCGATCAGCATCCACCAATGGTATAAGCCTAAGAACGAAGACCCTGAGGTGTCTTATGTCAATGATATGCAGAAAGATGATCTTTGGACTAAGCTGAAGGCAAATTTCACCCTGCCGCCAAAGCAGGATCTGGAGAAGCCAGTTAAAGAGCAATTAATCAAGTCTCATGCTCTTAGAAGATGGCAGACCTATTTAGGAGGTGGAAGAATGAGCTGAAAAGGTTTGTCGACAAAGAAGAGACACCAGAATTTATCGGCAAATATGAGAAGATCAGAGATCACTGGCCCGCATTTGTGGCCCACAAGACATTGGAAAAGAGTAAGAAGATGTCGGTGACAAAAAAGCAAAATTCTGCGAAGAAGAAGCTTCACCATCGCACGGGGTCAGGTGGCTACCTCAAAGCCCGGTCTAAGTGGGCCAAGGTTGAGAATGATCTACTTGATAAAGGGATCGAACCAGAGACAATGAATTGGCCAGACCGTTGCCGGACTTGGTTCTTCGGGGCTGGCGGAACATTGGATCCTGTATCAGGGAAGTGCCTTTGGACGGACGAGCAAATGAAAATACCAGTCAAGAGGCTTCAGCACTATATCGACGCAACGCAGGAAGGGACATTCGTTCCAGACAGAGAGAACGACGAGCTCACAATGGCCCTCGGGAATCCTGAGCACCCTGCACGGACCCGAGGCACGCCAGCCTCCGTTCTGTGGAAGGCTGGGTTTCCGGACGCAGGCGGTTACAAATGCCAGGAGAGGAGGAAGAAAGTGCAGCAGACCGAACTGCAGGCGCTGCACGCAAGGGTACAAGCGATAGAGGAACAAGAAGCAAATCGCAGCAAACGAACTGCCGAAGCTTCCCCCGAAGCTACCGCGCCATTTCAGTGGAGAAGCAGCGTGGCTTCCACCGAGCTGCTTCAGCCGGAGCATGTCTTGACGGCTCCTTCTAGCTACTCCATGGATGCTATCACGGAGTCTCAAAATTGCCACCTTATGACGCAATAGCAGAACTTAAAAGTCAAAGCGGTTGTTCGCTCTATTCGACCTTTAGAACCCCGCGCAACTTTTCACTATCGTCCGATTCCATAATGATATGCTAGGGTGACGGTGGACGAAATAACGGAGGGATTTGAGGACCTCCAGCTTGACCACCCAACCGGTGAACCGGACACTCGGCTGGGTTCTGCTCTGAAGACTCCATGCATATGGCGGAAGGAGTTCATCAACCTTCCGAACTGGACGCCTCCGCCTCCTCCTCCTCCTCCGGTGAGTCAGGGCACTCCGCCTCCTCCACCGCCTCCTCCTCCGGCGAGTGACGATCAGGGCTCTCAGCCTCCTTCTCCAGCGCGTGGCGGCACTCCGCCTCCTTCTCCACCTGCGCCGGCGCGCCCGAGCAGCCAGCAGCCTCCTCCTTCTCCGCCTCGCCAGCAAGGGCGGAAGAGAACCGCCGCCGCCCCGGCTGCTCCGGCGCGTCGTAGTCCTTCTCCTCCACCTCGTAAGCAAGCACGAAAGAAGACAACTGTAGCCGCTCCGTTTGCTCCGGCGTCTAGCAGTACAGCCAGAGGCGGGAGGCAATACAGATATGATCCACCTCTCAAGCCTCTAGAGAAGTTACCGTATGAGAGGACCGAGGAGGAAAACATGAAGATCGTGCGGACCGAAGTGAAGGACTTCTTTGAAGGGTTGAAAGCAAAGAGACATCCACCTCCGGAGGAGAAGGTAGATCCGGTGAAAGCAAAGCGCACTATCGATGCCCTGAGGAAACCACCAAAGTCTCCGCCTAAAACCAACTATGAGCGCATTACTGAAAAGGCATATCTTGAAGCGGAGCGGTCAGGAAGTATTGTCAGTGATCAAAGGTAAAAAGAACGAGCAGCTGGAAAAAATTGCCCATCTCGGTGAATAAGCAAAGCAATCGTGCCCCCCGCTCAATGTGTCTAGCGACATTGTCGCTAATGCTCCGGGGATGGTGCCCGGTTATAGCAATCTTGGAGATTACCTTCCCAACGATGTACATTTTGATTTCTTGGAGGTGGACCAACACAGATGCGAGTACGGGAAGCCTCTCGTCAAAGATGAAAAATCTCTAACAACGATGATGCTAAGATTCCATAATTGGTACATGAAAACCTGCAGAGAGTCTGGGGGGAGGAATACTTTGTATCTCAGAATTAAAGAGGAGCACGACCTTGTTGGAACTGATCTGTTGCATGTTCCATTTGAGGAGTTCTTCGAGTTCTTCAATCAAAAGGCCCTTGACAAATTAATGGTCTTTTGCTATTGTCTATAAGTACTATTTTTGTCATTAAGTCTATATATAGCTCAGCTCTTTCATTGCATGTATTTATAATTAATTATCCTCACTATATTATGCAGATTGAAGATCATCGAGTGCAGAAAAGAAGAAATGTATGATATTGGGTTCATTAACACAAATATCATAGATGAACTTCTTGTTACCAAGGACGCCGAAGAGGCTGAGGCCTACTTGCTACAATCGTTGATCAAAAATCAAAAAAATAGATTAATACTCTTTCCTTACAACTTCGAGTGAGTGTTATACTGTCGTGTGCATATTCGGTTTCCCTTATTATTCGAGCGAGGTTATAGTAATGTAATTGATGAGTTATGCATGCGTGCGTAGCTTGCACTATGTTCTTCTGGAGATTAAGTTGGAGCGGGGACTAGTAACCGTCTTAGACTCGAGACGAAAAGATCCCGAAACCTATGCGACATGCCTAAAATGCTCAACAAGTAAGTTCAATCGATCATTATCGCACCATATCGGCAACTTTTTGTTCATTTCCTAATATCTCAAGTAATAATAATTATTTTCTTTGTCTTGCAGGGTTTGGAAAAAGTAAGTACTACTAGCTAGCTAGTTGCGCGCATCTCCCGTTGATTCTATAGCTATACTTTCATCAATGCCATTTATAATGCTTCATTATCAGTTTGATGGACCTCTATTTCTCGTAAAGTGCTTGTGGCAGGAACAAGGGAATGTTTACTGTGGATACTACGTGTGCGAGTTCATCTACAACGCGACTTTGAAAAATAAAGCGGGGCTACTCTAAAAGACAATATGAAGTGCGTAAGCAATAATATTCACAATTTCATTTTATTACACCATCATTTCATTGAGTTTCATTCATATATATGTATTAACCCCTTCTTCAAATTACACGTGGCGATGCGGAATGAACTCTTATCACAAGATCGCACGAAAGCAATTCAAGAGGAATTTGCGGGATTCTTTCTTGACCACGTCATCAATAAAGCCGGAGAATACCATGTGGAAGTTGATTTCAAATGCTAGGGGATTGTAAGAGATCTTACATATTGTATATGTATGTAGCCAGTAGTGTCGGATAGATAATACGAAAACTTGTTGTTCGACCAATCTCTCGGAGAAGGAGAGGTCGATCGATCACTTCTCTCGGTATGCATGACGAACTTCTGTACTTAATGGTTTCCTTCATTTTCTTACTAGCTAGCGTATCGAGGGCCTCTCTATGTATAGTACGTAGCGTCGACCAGGCGCGGACATAAGAGAGGACACTTCTCTCTATTAATTAGCTAGCTAACACAATATATGAAACACCTAAATTAACCCCCCAAAACCCCCCCACCACCTTTCAAAAAAAAATCCCAGCCCCTGAAATGCTGACGCGTTGATGCCTTTTGGTCCCGGTTGGTGCCAACAACCGGGACCAAAGGCCCTCCTGCCTTGGCTCGGCGCACCGGCCACGTGGAGGCCTATCTACCCCAGTTCGTGTAAGAACCGGGACTAAAGGGCTAGGGCATTAGTAACGACCCTTTAGTCCCGGTTCAAAAACCGGGAAAAAAGGCCCTTACCAACCGGGACGAATGTGGGTTTTTCTACTAGTGACATGACCGATTATGTGCCCGAAGAGGAAGACGGCCTTGGAAATGTCGATGGCAAAGAGGCAGTTCAAGGCGGAGAAGACGCGGACACGCCACCATTTTCGTCGCTACTAAGTTCAGCCATGCGGGACCCGCATGTTCGAGACCTGCTTCTCAAGAAGATGACTAGCGGCCGAGCTGCTTCTAGAGAGGAGGCCAAACTGGCACAACTGGAGGTAGACTCAATGACTCCTTTGTATGATGGTTGCAATAATCCCGAGGTGACCCGCTTGAGTTTCACACTAGAACTTCTAAAGATGAAGGCAAAAAACAAATGGACAAATACAAGACTAGATGAGCTTTTGAAGTACCTAAGAAGGTTCTTACCACAGGAAGCCTGTGTCCTACTAGTGTCGAGCAGGCAAAGAAAATCGTGTGCCCTCTTGATCTTCCACATATTAGATATCACGCATGCATCAATGATTGCATCATATATCGGAATGAGCACGCGGAAAAAACCATCTGTCCAAAGTGCAATGCTTCACGATATAAAAAGGTCAGAGAGAAAGCTCCATAGAAAGTTGTATGGTACTTTCCGATCACTCCGCGTCTACAGCGGTATTTCGTAGATCCTAAGGAAGCAAAGCTTATGCGCAGGCACGCGGAGAGGGTGAAGCCAGATGACGGAGATGAGCCGAAGTTGAGACACCTCGTAGATGCTAGCCAATGGAGAGCATTAAATGCTGAATTGGAATTTTTCGCAAATGATCCAAGGAACATCGTGCTTGGCACTAGTAGTGATGGCATGAATCCATTTGGCAACCAGAACACCAATCATAGCACATGGCCCGTGTTTGTATGTATGTACAACCTCCCCCCTGGTTGTGCATGAAGGAAAAATAGATACACATGGCTATGCTTATTCAAGGGCCGAGACAACCGGGAAATGATATAAATCTGTATCTCGGGTTACTGAAAGAGGAGTTACAGACCTTATGGACAACGCCGGCCAACACATGGGATGCAAGAAAAGGAGAGTATTTCTACATGAGAGTCACGCTGATCACGATGGTGCAGCACTATCTCGGTTACGCTATCTCTCCGGCTAGGTGTGCCACGGATATTGCGGATGCACGAGGTGCATGGATGATACAACTTCTCTGCAGCTATCGAAAGATGGCGGGTCTTCGAAAATCGTGTATATGGGGCATCGAAGATGGCTCGAGAAGGATGACCGATGGAGAAAGCGTGGAGATCTATTCAATGGTAAGGCTGAGCATCGAAGTCCTCCATGTAAGTGTAGCGGTGCAGATATATATGAGTTATTGAAGAACTGGAAAGAGTGCTCCTCGCCGGGAAAGATGAAGAAAAAGGCGCCGGAGCCCCAGCTGAAGGTATGGAAGACGAGATCTGTATTCTGGGACTTGGTATACTGGCCCATACTCGACACGCCACATAGCCTTGATCAAATGCATATCACAGAAAATATCCTTGAGAGTTTGCTTGGAACATTGATGAACATGCCGGAGAGGACCAAGGATGTGCCGAAGGCAAGAAAAGACTTGGAATTTTTGAAAATCAGGAAAGATCTCCAAATGCCCGGTAAAAGGTCGTTAGAGGAGATCGAGACGGAGACGGAGAGGGAATATAGGGGCAAAAAAGTAAACAAGAAGGAAGAACAATATTGCCCCCCCTATTGCTTCACCTTAGATCCGAAGGAGGTCGATCAATTGTTCAAGTGCCTTGCCGGAATCAAAGTTAGTTCCGGATACTGTGGCAAGATAAGCAGATATCTGGACACTAAGAAAAAATGTTGAGTGGGATGAAGTCTCACGACTGTCATGTGATGATGATGCAGTTACTCCCGGTTGCACTTAGAGGGATTATGGACACACATGTGCGTGAGACGCTTACTGACCTATGCCACTTTTTTGATGCTATCTCTCGAAAGTCGATCTGTGTGAAGCAACTCCATAGGCTACAGGAAGAGATCGTTGTCATACTGAATGAGCTAGAGATGTACTTCCCGCACGTGTTCTTTGATGTCATGGTGCATCTATGTGTCCACATCGTGGACGACATCATCGACCTGGGGCCGACATTCCTGCATAGCATGATGTCGTTCGAGAGGACGAATGGGGTCATCTAAGGATTCGTTCGTAACATGTCCCGTCCAGATGGAAGCATAGCCCAGGGATATCTGACCAAAGAGTGCATCTCTTTCTGTGAGAGTTATCTGACCAAAGACCCTGTTGTCGGTTTTCCCGTCAACAAGCACTGTGGAAGGCTCGAAGGCGAAGGTCACACCAACGGTCATAGGGATGTGAATGTGTTACGCTCGGGCCAACAAAACGACATTGACAGGGCAAACTTAGTAGTGCTACAACACCTAGATGTGCTAGAAGATTTCGTGACACTGCACAAAGACACCATCACAAAGAAATACCGTGACCGTGGGGTGCACAGGACGGACGCTGAAGTTATTAGAGAGCACAACTCCACTTTCCTGCGTTGGTTCAAAGAGCGAGTTCTGGCTAATCCCCCGGAAGAGGGTTGTCTGAACAGAACACTCTTATACGCCTTAGCACATGGCCCCTCGACCAACCTCGCGACTTATCAAGCATATGATATCAACGGATACACATTCTACACGGAGGAGAAAGATATAAACAGTGATGACCAAAACTCAGGGGTGATGATGGAAGCCATGACCGGGAATGTAATTGGAAGGTATTACAGAAGGGTCAAAGAGATATGGGAGCTTAACTACTCTGGATTGCATAGCACGACGATGTTTCTTGTCAGATGGGCTAAAAATGTACACAGAGAAAACCGACATTTCACTACCACGTGTATCCCCGACTCCGATGATAGCGGTACCGTCAACACCATCGCCAAAAATGAGCCATGGGTACACGCTAAACACGTGACACAATGTTTCTTCATAACTGATCTGATCAATCCCAGCCATGTTGCTGTGAGGAGAAGCAAAAGGAGCATCGCCGGAATGGATGAAGTCGCCAACGAGGAAGACTAAGCCTAGTATGGTGATCCGATGAGGGAAGATGATGCTGATGATGACGAAACATATGTCAAAAGAAGAATGAAGACTACATTACCTACGAAAGATCGTAATCCCTGGAGAAGGAAAAGCCACGACCATGGGCTCAATTATTCAACAACGAACAAAAGAGGGAAGAAGATCAGTCTGAAGCGTCGTCGTCGCCCAAGATGACAAACTAATCCCCAAAGTTTGTGTGTCTTTTTTGTATACCGGTGTTAGCGGTCAAATCATGTCATATATATTATACTAATTATTATCCGGAGGGTAACAGTGGTATTGCTCTAACGACATACCAAATTAAAGGAAGGAACGTGCAAAAGAAAGATAAGAAAAATAAAAGTGCAAATGAAAGAAAAAGAAAAAGAAAAAGAAATACAAAAAGAAATGAAGAATTGCAAAATGAAATTAAAAAAAATAAAAAGAACGAATAAGTTGTGGAAACTGAAATGAAAGAAAAATAAAAAAGAAAAAGGAAGGAAGTTTGTGGAATATGAAAAAGAAAAAGAAAAAGAAAAAGAAAAAGAAAAAGAATAATAAATATAAAAAGAGAAATATAAATAAAATAAAAAGGAAGAAAGTTTGTGGAATATGAAAAAAAAAGAAAAAAAAGAAAAAAAAAGAAAAAATTAAAAATAAATAAATAGCAGTAGTGTGTTTTGGCTTGGGCAGCGCCATAGCTAACTTAGCTATAGCGCGTTTTGCCAACAATCGCTATAGCTATATTGCCTACAGCACCGTCCGCTAGATCCTATCTCTTTTCTCTCTCTCACTCTTGCTCGAATCCCCTTTCTCTGAGCTCGCCACCGCCGACGCTCAAGACCACATACCACGCCACTGACGCCCGCACCACTGACTCGCACCACGCCACGACGCTCAAGACTACCACGCCATCACCGACGCCAAGACCAGCCCATCGTCGCTGCCGACGCTACCAGACCTCGACTCGGACGTGGCCGGTGACCCCTACGCTCCCTCCCCCCGTGCTGCCCCCTGGCCTAGGTGCACCCCTGGCCCGACCCCTCCCCCCGTGCCGCCCCTGCTCTCTCTCTCTCTCTGACCAAATTTGGTCTCTCTGCAGATCGACGAGGAGGAGAAGGACCCCGACCCATCTTCCCCGGCGAACCCGACCTAGGTGCACCCGGCCCCTCTGCCCCGGCGACCCCGACCTTGATCCCAACCCCGGCCGAGGTGTGCCACCCCCTCTTCCTTCCCTTTTAATATGCTTGTTTTGTTCAAATGCTTGATGTCCAAATGTTGAATGATGTTAAAATGCATGTTGTTAGAGTGTTAAATGTCTGTTGTTAGAGTGTTCAAATGTGTGTTGTTAGAGTGTTCATTTGCTGTTAAAATGCCTATTATTAGAGTGTTCAAATGCTAGCTGTTAAAATGGATGTTATTCAAATGCGTGCTGTTAAAATGCCTATTGTTAGAATGCTGTTAATATGATTGTTTTGGATTTTGTTGCTAGAGTAAATGAAAATGAGTGTTTAGTTTGTTTATAGAGTAAATAAAATGAAAATGAACATTTTATTAGGCAGATTGTAGGTCCACAATTGATCTTGTGTGTCTACAATAATTTATCTTCTGTGTCTACAATAATTTATCTTGTGAATGCTTGACGCACCACACCCTCATCCTCGACAGGCAGATAGTGACCATCCCAAAACCCACACTATATAGAGCTCTGTCCATGCAGATGCTAGAGGAGAGTACATGTGCATGTGGTTGTTGTGCTGCTATAGTGAGCATCCTATATTGTTGTGCTGCTGTAGTTCTACCGGACTTTGGTTGTTGATTCATTTCCCGATTGTGAGTGACCTATGTTTTGCCGGGAATGTTGACTCATTTCCATTCCGGCAAATTTCAGGCGCTCTATATGTGCACTTTCTAGCAAAGGTCATGCCGAAATTTTCCGTGAATTTCGGCCTGACTTGTGCTAGAAAGTTTGACATATCGAGTGCTTGAGATTTGCCGCGACGGGAATGAAACGACATTTCTGGCAAAACAAAGGTCACTTTTTTGTCATTATTCACTTTATTATATAAAGTTCGATAATTAAACGACTACGACATTGAACCCTAGGAAACATGACCGACAGCACCGATGAGGCCAGAGGTTCTCACTCCCAATTAGGTCGAGCACACGCCTACCTCGACTTTCTGGCGGATCAGGAGAGAGAGGAAGCTGGGTGTCCGGACCGCCTTGTCATGACGGATGACGACGGTGGTGGCGCCGGCGTCGACATTGATGCTACCAACGACACCGGCACTGAGACTGGCGCTGATGATGTTCCTAACTATACCACGGAAGGTGGGACCTCCCAAGCCAGTGAGGAAAAGAAGGAAAAGAGGACACGACACCCAAATGAGCTCGGCACCGGAAGACTGGTGGTCACGACGGTGCACCCTGGCGAGTTCGAGCCAATAGAGCCGCGAGAAGTGGCAGCGTGTTACGGCAACCAACTAGCATGCATCCTACGGGATACCGCTAACATCAACACCACAAAAATACGAAGAATGAACATTTGAAGAAGCTACTTCTAACTAGGTTGCATGCAAGATTCCAGTTCACCGGTCGAAATAACGAAGTTGATCCATGGGATGATGATGCCATGAAAATAATCAACAACAAAGCCCTAGGGAAATTCAGCAACGCATTGAGCGCTTGGAAATCTAGGATGAAAAAGGCGATTCAAGTAGACCATGAAACCTACGCCAAGATTGTTGCAGACCATCTGAAAATTACGATAGAGGACTTTGAAAAGTTCTAGGAGACTTGCAATGAATAAGCTGCCAAGGCCAGGTCGGAGAGAGGCAAGCAGCTGCAGGCAAAGAACATGCAGGTAAAAAATTTGGATGTAGCTTTTCGAGTAGATGTTTTTTCATATAGAAAACTTTTTCATCCGAGTTCGTATGCAAAAGTTATGCCCATTTTACAAATTTCCAGAGACATTTTGCAAATAAAGTCAAAATTCATATTTGTAATTTTTCCCAAAAACTAGAGCACGTATCACATGGGAAACATATTTTCTTTTATTTTTTTGATATTTCCATCATTTTCTTTTATTTTTTTTTAAAATGAAAAGGAGATCCACGGGGTGCATTCGTGGAAGGGGTGGCCAAGTTACTAATGGCGCACCGTGGCATGGTGCGCCATTACTAATTCAACTAGTAATGGCGCACCACTACCACGGTGCGCCATTAGTAGTTTTGACAAAAAAAAATGATATTTTTTTGATATTTTTTTTTGAAAAAAACTTAGTAATGGCGCACCAGTGGAAAGTGCGCCATTACTAGTTAAAACTAGTAATGGCGCACCGAGACCTGGTGCGCCATTCGAAACAAATTTCTATTTTACTTTTAATAACAAAACTACTAATGGCGCACGACGGATGTGGTGCGCCATTACTATGTCAATTAGTAATGGCGCACTATGCAACGGTGCGCCATTAGTAACAAAATTTATTTTTATGTTTTTTTTTTCAAAACTACTAATGGCGCACCACACACCAGGTGCGCCATTAGAATATAGTAATGGCGCACCACATCACAGGTGCGCCATTAGTGGCCATTCCATCTATAGCCCTTTTTGTAGTAGTGGTTGGGTGCGCCCAGAGCGCGTGTTTTGCACGTGCGTGCACGCGGGTCGCCACGTCTGGACATGGCCTTTGCTCGCCTGCAGAGCAACGTCCCGTCCTCGACCACTCGCCAGAACACTCCAAGCTGCCTAGCGCCCTACAGCTCCGCCGTCAGGGCCCTCTTGGCGGCACGCCGGCGTCCACAGTACGCCTCTGCCATGGACGGCGCCGCCCGAGCCACAACTTCTCGCCAGCTGCCATCGTGAGTATGCCGTCCTTATCTCCAAGCCCGTCCGCTAGCACTGACCCTGCTCCGGCCATCGCCACATCGCCCTGCTAGCTACAGCGAGGCAGTTCACCGAGCTTATCTCCGGCCGCCGCGGAACTGATGTAGGCGCGTTATAAATAGGGTCACCGAGCTCGTCTAGGCCTCAAGCAACCTCAGGCCACCCCTCCAGAGCCCCCATGGCCGGCAGTCGAAGAGGGGAAGGTCGTCTTCCCCATCTCCGGCCAGCTCGGCCGCCGCCACGTCCCAGTCCAATTCATCGTGAACAGAGCTTCTCCAGTCCATCCAGTGCCACCAACCTTCTCCCCTCGTCCTTGCGGAGCCGCCTAGCCTCTCAAACGCGATCGAAAGAGACCATAGACCAGACCCCCAATTCATCCCGAAGCTACCTCCGCCGCGGAGCTCGGAGCCGGCGACTCCCTCCGTCCCCGCCAGCTTGTCGACCACCGGGAGGACCGCCCTGGAATGGCGGATCCATCCCCACCCTCAGAACCCCTCGGGGAGCTGCCGTTCGCCGACGGCGATCGCCGGAGCCCCGCCCCCGCTCGGACAGAGGAGGAGGGAGACGCGGGCGACTGGTCAAACCTGACTAGTGGGCCCCGTGGACCCACTGTCAGTGACCCACGCGCCGTCCCCGTTGGAATAAGTGAAGACGTAAACCCAGAGTACGCCTTCGACGTGGTTAGTTTCGAAACATTTTTCCTTTTGTCTGTTTTATTTTAAAAATAGAAATTTGATTAAACTTTGACTAGCTGTAACTTTTTAAATATAACTCCAAATGAGTTGATTCTTTTTCCTACCTCTCTCAAATATCGTCTAGTTTATTTTCAGATTTATTTGAAAAAAAATTAGACAACTATTTTTTACTGTTTTAAAACTATGTTTTAATTCAATATTTTCAAAAAAATAGGATTTTTGAAGAAGAAGAAAACTTTCAAAAGTTTTAGGATGCACCATGCCTCTACACAACTTGAAGGCAAGCATTCTGAACCCTAGCATAATATTGTTTGTGTTATTTGACACGGTTACAACACCACCTCGACACGGAATATCCGTTATTTTATGTGATGATATGTTCCTACTCATGAGTGCATATTGATGACTTCATGCTATTGGAGTTTGATATGTTTGTGATAGTAGTCGCCATCATATGCCTTACATGCATACCGGAAGAATCCAGGAAAGCCTCTGTCTTGGGTAGAGACGGGCTTGTCCCTATTCCTCCGTCGAGACGGTTGTGTCCGGTACGGCATGATGGGGTATGTCGAGTGGTGATTCTTTCTGTTGGTTGAAGTATAAATTGTTATGCTAATCATGCAGGGAATACTTAAACCTCCTGAGTCCACCATAGATCGAGTCTTGTTCCGGTAACCCCCATACTTGTTTCGTACTACCACTTGTCCCTGCCATCGGTAGGGTACGGTACAGTAAGTTGTCAACCCCTTTCCTAGCACACACCGTACAGAGAGGCCATGGTGGAAGATACCGGAGGCATCCAGTAGGCATGCCACCTGATCCGGGGGCATGGGTGTTTTCGGTTGGAGCCGAAGGGGTAGCTCCCCTAGTGTGCGCGCGTTATAAATTTTGTGATTCCATGCTAAGTCGAGGTTGTAGCCTCCCCACTTAGAGTTTCGCTTAGCGGGTGTCGTGGGTGATTCCAGACACCGGTAAGTTAGGCTGGTGTGTGCGGTTAGGAATGTTTTCATTAAAAGACCGTAGACGGAATTAGTCCCGATGGACTAAAGGAATCCATTACTCGTGGGTAAAGAGTACACCCTCTGCAGAGATTAAACATCTATTCGAATAGCCATGTCCATGGTTAAGGACTACAGTCTGGGATGGGTCAAGTGTCGGTCTTAGTGTCGGTCTTCGGAGGAGAAACTGTTAAACCAGAACTTGGATCATGACTTGTGACTTGTGATGATCATGATTATTATTTATTATGGACTAACCCATTGTATTATTTGAATTATCGAGTATCCCTGGGATGGTTCTACCTCCAGGATATTCACTGTGATTATTTTATAAGCCCTTTATGTGGTGTCGCACAGATGCCCAACGGCGGCCTGCTTGTCATTTCTTTTATTTATAAGCCCTTTATGTGGTGTCGCTGAGGCGCCCGACTGTGGCATGCTTGTTATTTATTTACTTTATAATCCCTTTATGTGGTGTCACTGAGGCGCCCGACTGTGGCATGCTTGTTATTTATTTACTTTATAAGCCCTTTATGTGGTGTCACTCAGACGCCTGACTGAGGCATGCTCGTTATTTACTAACCTTTCGAGGCGCCGCCTGCATAATTCGATTGGTGCATTTTATTACTACTTTGTTATTGCATATTCATGTATACAAATAACCTGTTTGCGTGCATCAGAGATTTTCTTTTTATGACTGACGTTGTGATCATAGAATATTTTAGAGCATGATTCTCATTTTTTACATGATACCCGTGTTCATATTGTTTGCGAGTACATTCAAAGTACTCACTGGCTTGTCCCTAGCTATTGTCTTGGCCAGATTTCTTGCATGGAGAGGAGCGATGCGATGATAGCCCCGGAACCTACGCAATGATGATAGCAGCCTCGTGAAGATAGGAATTATCCTGGTCAGTTGTTCCTGTGAGAAATGGAGTCCCACAGACAAAGATGAACCACAAACCGCTTCCGCCATCAGCCTCTACAAACCATTTGTTGTACTCATAGGCCACAATGGTCTTGTACTACATATTATGTACTTTGCTTGGAGTTTTTGTATCAAGTTGTGTCTCGCCAGCTAACAGTAATCGTGGGGCTGATGAGCACAAGGATCATTTTTTTGGGAAAATATACCCCGAAAATCCGGTCATGACACACCTCCTCCGGCACCTGCTCCTCAGCCCAGCTCTCACAGCAGCCCTAGCTCCGTCTCTGGCTTGAATGTCAGGCCGTCGACATTGGCTGAGCTCGATGCCCTCACGGTAAATACGCGTCGTCGCACCTTCATCAACTCAACTAATTAATTAATCTTCAGTTGCCGTTCTTTTTGGATCTCTGACGTCGCACGTATATGTCTTTGTAGGCCGACTCCATTCCGTGCTCCCTCCTTTACAACATGAAGGGCGGGTTGGTGGATGTGGGGAAGGGTACTATAGTGAAGCCTAAGGATCTATTTTTCACCGTCGGCAGATGCCTGATAGGGTCTCCGTGGCGAGTGTGAAAGTGGGCTACGAGGGTCTCCCTCATCCGATACCAAGCGATGGAGAGGATGACGAGACCCCCACGCAGCTTCGGCAATGCAAAAATTGGCCGATCTTGAGGCCGAAAAATCTTCTTTGTGTCGAGGTGGCCGGGAGCACACCAATGGGACCTCAGGAAGGTATGACCACAACACCACCTACACAAGTGCAACCATCGTCTGTGCTGCTTGCTGAGATTGAGAGACATGAGGAAGGAGGGTCAACCGTTCCGCCGGTAGATGATGCCATCTGCCCCATGGAAGAGGATAGGGATCATGACATGGAGGAGGTCGACGATGACCCTAACCAGTATTTCAATACTGCCTTTGACGAGTCAACCATATGAATATGAGATGCATGTACCAGAGTCGAAACGTCCTCGGGAGTGCAAAAAGTCTTTGTTCATGCAATCCTCGCAGGACATGCCTCCAGATGCCGGCCCCACCCAAGCTCAACTAATTAGCCAGAGTCATCCAAAGCTGAGCCCGACAACACTACGGGTGGTGCTCAGGGAGTGTCTAACAGACCCACCAGCACCTGTGCCCACCAAGAAGAAGTAGAGGAAGAGACCAGCGGCGAGAATATCCAATAAAGCTGGCAATGTTGGTTCTAGCAGCCAGCCGCCTTCGACCAAGGTTGACCGTGTACTGATGAAACATGCGCCATTACTCCATGTCGGGAGAGAGCCAATGGTACCGACGAATGCACTAGCTGCCATAGAAGGGGATCTTAGGAGACTCCATGAGCATGTGCTTTCAACAAAGAGAAGCCTCCTCGCCTCGGATGATCCAGGATACCCACTTTATACGGTTCATGTGCTGAGCAGTTGCAAGATGTATGTCCACACATGCCCCGCGGACCTCTTCTTCCTGAGGTTTTGATTACATCTTCCATATGTTTCAAATGAGGACACTCGATTTTACCTTCGTCCGCCTGTATGCACTGCACATGAACTACATAGTCAGGAGAGAGAAAGTCACCGGTCTTGCGGTCGCGGACCCATACTACATGCATGAGGGCTTCTTGTCAATCAACGACGCCAACCGTCAATATGCGAAGTCGATTACATCAAGAATTCTTGGTCAGCAATAAGGATAAAGAAACGATTGTCCTACCCTATCATCCCAGGTAAGTCATCCGCGGATAGCACTATAACACATACATCCTTTCGTGCATTTCAATAGTTAATTTGCACGCATGGAGGCTAAACTTGATCGTTTATTTTGCGCAGCGGGGGGTGTCGTGCCGTTCTCATTGTTCTATACCCGCGTTACTCCCGTGCTCTATATTTGGACCCGTCGAAGAACATACAGAAGAAAGATTACACACAGATAAAGTATGTTCTGGACAGGGCTGTGCTGGGCTTCAGCATGCGGGGTGGCTACGTCCAATGCAAAAAATCAAATAAGACCGGGATTTATTTCAACCACAAGACTGACTTCTGTTGCATCCAGCAACAAGCAAGAAGTGAGAATGATGGATTCTACGTCATCCATCTAATGATGGAGTACAGAAGGGATGTGCAATCACTTTGCATGAAATCTTCATCCGATACCCATATCCAGAGATGGGCCGAAGCCTTTGGAGCCGTGACGGATAATCGAGTTCGAAATGATTTCTACCGGATCCAACAGGAAATTGCGTCCATCATCATCAAAGAAGTCCTCGAAGAGATTGGGATGTTCTACGGCGGCCCACTATCGCGTGCTAACATCCAAACCCGCATTGCCCTATAGCGTCAGGACATGACACCTTTCACTAAGCTTGGGTGCACCCTTCCGGATATGGACAGATGGGAAGAGTGCACTGCTTAAAAACAATGTGTCTTTTTAGTTACTTGTTACTTTATGTATGAAAAAACTTTGAACCTTTCAGTACGACGAAACTATTAGATGTATGGTGCCGCGCTTTAGTTAATTACTTTCGGTACGATGAACTTTGTTAACTATGTTTACTATATATGTTGCTTCTATTTCATAACTGTTTCATTGAATTCGCTTCATGGTATATATATGTGCATCTCTGACAGGTATATAGATCAACGATGGCAAGGAAGTGGTATGCCGTGTATCTAGGACATGTTCCGGGTGTGTATGATGAGTGGCCAGAGTGTCAGGTCCAAGTCTCTGGCTTCTCTGGCGGAAGCCAGAAAGGGTTTGATAGCAGAGCGTAAGCCGAAGCTAGTTACTTGAGATTCATAGCACAACAAGGGATTCAGAACCAGCGCCACTGCAAAAATTACTACATCATACCGCTTTTGATATTGTGATCGCTCTTATCGTGTATGTCTTAGTTTAGGTAGATGATGAAACATGTGTCTACGGTGACAATGTAAGAGACATGTGATCATTAACTTGTATCGCTATTCTGAGATGATGATGAGATCGACATCATTTGTGTTGAGACTATGTTGATATGATGAGACTATGTTGTACCACTTCGATGATGATGAGACATTACTTTTTCATATAGTTCCAGTGTATGTGTATGTTGTAACTGTATAAAACCTGTAAAAATACGAATACAACAACATAAAAAATACTAGCAGTAGGTTGGGGTATTGGAGTAGTAGCAGCGCTGCTTACCAGTAGCGTTTTTTTGAAGCCCACGATACTAGTATTAGTAGTAGCGATGGACAGAGGCGCGCTACTGCTAGATACATATAGCAGTAGCGCTGGTTCAAAGAAGCGCTAATGCTAAAAAATAGTTGTAGCGACGTAGCAGTAGCGCGCATGCCCGCGGTACTCATAGCCAAAAAACCAGCGCTACTGGTAAGGGTTTTCCTAGTAGTGAAAGGGCTTATACATTGACGTTGCTGCCCTACGATGATCTGTGAGTAGTTCACCACAGACCTACGGGTCCATAGCTAGTAGTTAGATGGCTTCTTCTCTTTCTTTAATCTTCAATACAATGTTTTCCTTGATCTTCTTGGAGGTCTATGATGTTATATTCTTTCGCGTTGTGTTTGTTTTGTAGCGACCCGACCCGAATGGATCAAGTCTCTGTGCTTTCGTGTCATCCCTGGATCGGTATGCTGACACACACAGTACTCGAAGGATTTATAACAGAGGTAAATCACATGTATAAAGTAACGTAAATACTATTACCTCGATCCAAATATATAGCGGAAGCAACAAGGTTGTGGATTCCCATCAACACCAACGGCAAAGTTGAGTATAGGAAATCGTAACCCTAACATATCACTTACTCGCCGTCTGAAAATTCTGCAACATGAAAAGTTGCAGCCCGAAAACGGGTCAGCACATGGAATATGCTGGCAATGTAACACATAGAGAGTAATAAAGGAATAAGCCTATACTACATGCATATATGACTGGTGGAAAAGCTCTATAGTTATAAGGTTTTGCGAAAAGCCAATTTTTCCCTACTTCAAAGGAATAAATTTATTTAACTATCATGGTGGTTGTTGAACATTGAGAATGGTTGACAGCATCCTCAATCCCAATTAAAAGTACTCATTAAACTCAAACAAATTATATTAAGTAACGTGATGAGATCAACAGGATATCCAGGTCCTAGATACTCAAAATTGTCCATAACCGGGACACGGCTAACCATGATTAGTTTGTACACTCTGCAGAGGTTTGCGCACTTTTCCCCACAAGACTCGATCGCCTCCGTTTGGTTCTCGTGACTACATGGTGTTTGAGAGACGGATGACCGAGACACAGTCTTTCGAAGCGCTTAGCACCTTACGATGGGTGGACGGTACACCTACATCCCCTACATCTGCTAGTCCACCACTATAAGAGTTCGCACGACTTACTCAACTATGCGAGCCCATAATGGCTTGTGGCTGCACACGGAAGTTTATAGTTTGAATAATCTTATGATCCCTTTGAGCATGGGTGGCGGTCCATAGGAAGATCACACGGGTACCCCGGGATTTCCAAAAAAAACAGACAACACTTGGTTCCCCAGGTGCCTCAATCCACCCAGATGTGTGTTTAAGTTGCCACCTTAAATAAACCATTAATTAACAATCTCACATCTGTCATGGATATTCACTCACCCAATCCACGTCTACTAGCATAGCATGGCATAATAAGCAAACGTAGAAGTAACTCCCAAGGTTTCATAAGTAAAACAGGTAATAGGTACTACCTCCATCTACTTCCCATCCCACAATTTAATTAGATCCTAATCATGCAAGTGTTTGAGGATTGATCTAATGCATAAAACTGGGTAGTAGAAAAAATATGATCAAGTGTTACTTGTCTGCAAAGTTGATGAAGATGATTCGCACTCAAAACTCTTGATAGATCTACTCGTCACACTCCGGTCAATCTATCGTAAGCAATCAATAGTAACCACACATAAGCAATCACTCAAAAGATCGGAAAGATCGAAGAAAACTATTCAGAAAACATCAAAACCAAATCAAATAACTCTTGCAACTTAAAACAATTTCTAACAGTACCAAAATTATGTGAATTTGGCCTTATCAGAAAGTTTAGGTCAAGAGCTTCGATGTGCAAAAAGAATCAACTAAATCGGAGTTATAAAACTCAAGTTATGATCAAACGAAGTTTGAATTCAAATCTGATCTAATTCAAATTTTTAACTTTCAAAAACATGTTTGAGTTGGATTACTAGATAGAGGAGATCATAACGAAGAAGTGGGCGTTGGTTTTGTTGGATTCCGACTTACGAGTAAAAAGTTATGATCGTTTGAAGATTAGGGACTACGGATAGGTCCATGACGAAAATTAAAAATAAAAAGAAAAATCTATCGAGCGAACACTCGCTAAACAAAACCGGAAAGAAAAACCAGCGAGAAAACCGATCTAGGGTTTCGGAAAGAAAATCGAAACGAAAAACCGATTTAGAAAACGGAACGGAAACCGATCTAGAAAACGGAACGGAAACCTATCTAGAAAACCGATCTAGAAAGCGTGGCCTTGAGCGGGCTAGTACCTCAAGAGGCGAGGGGCTCGGCGGTGGCGGCATAGGGCGGCGGCGGCAAGTGGCGGCAAGCGGCCAGGAGGGGCGGCACACAGAGGGGCGGCGGCGGCACTGGTGAGGGGCGGCGGCGTAGGGCGGCGGCGGCGGCGGCTATGTGGGGCGGCGGCGCGGCGGTGGCACTGCTGCTGCTGCTGCTGCTGTGGAGGAGAGGAGAGGAGAGGAGAGGAGAGTTGATTTGATGTGTTGGAGGGGGGGGTGCTTGGGTATTTATATTGGGAGGGGAGCGGTTTTGCTTGGGGTAGGGGACAAGAAATAGATTAGATTAGGAATCCTAGGAATAAAAGCGGAATAACAAAAGCGGGGACAAATTCTACTAGGAATAGTAAAAGAATAGGAAACTTGGGGCTCCCTCGCTCCCCTAGGTGCGTGGTGCGTGCGTGGCTTGGCCTTCGGCCGGCCGATGGCTATGGCGGCTTGGGCCTTTGGCCCAAGGCGCTGCCCTCCCTTTTTTTTTAAATCCAGACGAAAAAAATAATAAAACCAAATAAATAAATATATTATATAGGCATATAATATATCAAAATTTGCAGAAAAATATTTCCTACAAGATGAACATTATTTTAGCTTCAAATAAAATACACACAAATCCAAATAAAACAAAGAGTGTTTCAGCTCTAATAAAATCCAATAAAAATCATTTTGAAAATACCAAAATGAATTCAAATAAATTTCTCTCCAATTTTCTGATGTAGGGAATCATGTTACCCTATTTTCCATATATTTTATTTTTGGAGAAAATAATTTGAATAAAACTCAAATAACTCCAAATTGAAAATAAATTCAGAAGAACTTTGAATTTATTTCTTTGAAACTCCCAACTCATATTTCATATGTTTTGAAGAAGTCATTTTATCTTATTTCGTGAAAATCATTGAGTTGCAAAAGTTTCAGAATTGGAAAATATTTTCCAAATGAAATTCAAATATTTTCAACACCCTTGTCATTTAAATAAATGGAAGAAGTCATGTCATCTTCTCTCCAGGGTTTTGTGATGAAAAGAATTTGAATTCCCGAAGATCATAAAAGCAAAATGAAAGTTTGGGAAAGTCCTTTTATTCCCTCTCATCTAAATTTCAAAAAATTTCGAATTCACTCACTTTCAGTCAATCAATCAAGCAATCAATCAAATCTATCTATTTGTTTATAACATTCCAAAATTTAGAATTTTGGGATGTTACAAACTACCACCCTTAAAATGAATCTCGTCCTCGAGATTCGGAGAGGCTAGAAAGAAATAGGTTATGGTTTGGGGGTCTTCTCAAAAATCCATCGATCATCACAAGGGGTCTCGGGTGCTACCACCCTTAGAAGCATTGTTACGGTTCCATCAAAACTCAGATACTCCATCCTTATTGCTGACAGTGTCGGTCTTCTCAGATCGTAAGTATAATTCCTTCTCTGGGCTCTTTTTGTAACGGCATAACCTTTTCCTCAATCCTTTTGTCCTTTACTCTGGGTAAGGTTATTCCGAGACTGGGTCTTCTTAGCTGACGGGTCTGGCGCCAATTCTAAACAAATATCGGTATCTCATGGTGGTCAACGATTTATGGTTTCTCCTGCAGAAAACGGGTCTGGGTTGAACCTCACCGTATAACCTACGGTTGGCAACAACTGCCTTGTACAAGGGAAAATACTTATACCATTCTAAGGTTCAAACAAGGTTTAATATCGTCGTCTTGCAACTGTAGGTAAGTCACTCAGATTTACCATCCCATATAGAAAAGCGAATAATAAGAGTAAGTCGGTATGGTGATCAATCCATCCCGCACCCAAATCATTACCTTGTACATGGTTTAGCGAATCTCGCATTCTAACACTCGGTCATCCTCACAAGCATTGCAGAATTTCTCTTGTCGACGAACCAAGTCCGGAAAATCCATTGATTCTGCAAGCCAAACAAACATCTATCGTTCCTTAACAACTCTCAGGTTTTGCGTAAACTCCTATAGAATCGTGGGTTGATACAAGTCGTAACTCTTCGGGGTTTCTCCTTCAAAGAAGAGTGTGCTTGCTTCTTGGCAGGTCCTGGGGCCTATGGGTTATGGCCCATCTCATCACTTGCAAATCTTGAACTCATCATCTAGGCAACTGGTCATTATCCCAACATCCAACTTCCTGGCATACTTAATTCCATCCAATTGTACTGTCCTTCTTCCTTCTATTTGCACCAACGGGGACATGATTACTCAGACTCTTCATGGAATTTCCATTGATCCATATTTCCAACATCATACCTCCTTTATATCCAATAGTAATTCATCTCTTCATCCTCGTGGGATGTCCCACATACCAAGATAAAAAAAAACTTATACTTATGAAGTCCATACTTCACTTCGTGGAACATCATTATCCTTTCCAGGGTCAAGCGTCCTTACAAGGAAATATTGGCCATCCCTGCATGGCACTTCTTCAACTGGAAAACGTGAAACACATCATGAACTCCTGACAGTCCTTCGGGTGACTTCAACTTGTTAGCCTATTCTCCCATACGCTCCAAAACTTCGGTATGGTCCTACAAATCTCGGGGCTAACTTTCCCTTAACTCCAAATCGTTTAACTCCTCGCAGAGGTGGCACACAAAGATATGCTCATCTCCGATTTCATAGACTACCTCCTTGCATTTTTGAGTCTGCATAACTCTTACACTGGATTGAGCTATCTTGATGCATCTCGAATCAACTTAACATTCTCTTGACTCCTTGATCCTATTTGGTCCAAACAACCGACGGTCCCCAACTTCATCCCACATCAACGGTGTCGGCTCTTTCTCCCATACAAAGCTTCAAAAGGGCCATCTTTAAACTGACTTGGTAGCTGTTGTTGTATGAGAACTCCCGTAGGGTAGATTATCATCACTACTAGATTCCATAATCTAAGCGCTGCAGCTCTCAATATGTCCTCCAAAATCTGATTGACTCTCTTGATTTATCCATCATGCTGCGGATGAAAGGCATCTTGAACTCTAGCCTAGTACCCAAAGTCTGGTGCAGCTGATTCCAAAACTTTGAGGTAAACTGTGTTCCTCTCGATGGTCCTCGGAACTCCATGCGGACATCTGATCCTTGTCAAATATATCTTGGCCAACTTCACACTTGTATAGGTGGTTTTCAACGAATAAAGCGAGCCACTTTGGTCAAGCTATTCAACTACTACCAAGATAGAATCATATCCCAATCGGGTTATGGGAAATCCGGAAATGAAATCCATGCCAAGCTTATCCTACTTCCATTCGGGTATCGGCATAGGCTGCAATAATCCTGCTGGCTTCTGATGCTCTGCTTTTACTTTCTCCGCATACATCACTTACGACTACATACTCCGCAATATCCTTCTTCATACCAGTCCACCAGAAACACTCCTTCAAATCCAAATACATCTTGGTGTTTCCAGGGCGAATCGAGTATGGTGAGTCATGAGCCTCCTGAAGCTTTAACTTCCTGATCTTTGCATTATTGGGTACATGTACACTGTCCTCAAACCATAAGCTGTCATGCTCATCCTTACGAAAACCTTTGGCTTTTCCTTTGCTCATCCTCTCTTTTACCTCAGCAATCTCTTTGTCATCCTTCTGAGCTTCACGTATCTTTCCCAACAATGTAGACTGAACTTCCATTGATGCAACAAAACCTTTTGGGAATAATCTCCAATCAAAGTTCCCTGAAAATCCTCGGCTAACTCCTTTGACAATCCTCCGATTATGAGGGTATTCGTCCTTGTGTTCTTTATGGTTGTGTGCTATTTCTCCACAAAGCTTGCATGCACTTTCTCCATATCATTTCCATAAGGCTTCAAGTTCTGGGACACAAACCGAGACTTTAGCAAAGTCAACTTAAATTCTTCCCAAGTGGTTACTCCTGGACACATTGATGGTTTGGTACATCCTCCACTAGATAGCAGCACCTCTTTCAAAGCACTGAAGAGCATGCTGGGTCATATCCTTTCCGGCTATAGGGTTATTCTCCATGTGATCCTCCATGTTCTGAATCCATCGGTCTGTCTCCAATTGACTCATTGGTCCAGACAATACAAGCTCATCTCCATCCATCCTCTAATGGGTCCATGGGTTTGGGGTGGGATAAGAGAGATCGAGAGGGATGCACACAATACAAACAATGGTTTTGAAAAGACAGATTTTATTGTGGCTGTCGAAAAAACATCAAACAAATGACAGCTCACAATCGTCGCATCTAACGTAGGTATGTAACAGGGGTTTGGTCTTCTAACGGTCAATAAACCTTCAACGCCATCAAACTCTTCAAGTCTTGTACATGTTTCCGATGGCTTCTTCCAATCTTGCTTGTCCTGCTCAAGTTCTTTTGCCAGATCATCTCTGTTGACGCGAAGTCTCTCGCGACGTCTTGTAATATTTCTGGAGTTGCATTCCAAACTTCTGGTTTCAACTTCCTTGACATGAACCATGGTCCTACTGTCCTTCAGTTCCTGACAAAACTTTGATGTCTCAAGGTTTTGCTCCTCAGCTTGTCTACTTTCAGCTTCTGGATCCTGAGTTCTTCATGAAATACTTCCTTGTCAAAATTTAGCTTCTTGTGGGTCCATCTTAACTTTCTGATGTAACACTCTAGATCCTGGTGATACACCGGCTAAGGTTAACACTTCATCTTGCTGATAGGTGCTCCATCAGCTTTCTATCTTCCAATCCTTCCATGCATGTGCATGCTTAACTCAGCACGGTGGCAATAGCATAGACGGGCGATAACATCATGGATAGCGTGTTTCTGCTCTTGTCATTTTCATGAGCTATCATTCCATAGTTGATATCTCCTGCCTTAGGGTTTTCCTGACAAAGCTTTGAATTCTAACGCTCCATGTTCCAGTCTTTCTCCGATACACCTTGATCTCGGTTATTGATAACTTCCATAGTCTGCCAAGTTCCATAAGCGTAACCTTCCTAGGTCATAAAATCTGGGAATTCTTCAAAGCCTTCAATTTCTCCAAGTCTTCGGAGTCTTCAACAGTTGTAGTTTCCATTTACACGGTAAAGTCCTCTTCATTCCAAATGGTCTTAGTTGTCCGTTATCTTTTCTCCTTGGAGTGGTCTCATCAGTCAAATCTTCGAGTGGTCAAAAGGGAAAAGGGGTATGGTCTCACTAAAATGGAATATTTGAATAAGCTCAGAAGAGAAGAGAGGTAAAAGATCTTTTTGAAAAAAGGAAGTTGTAGAGAAAAATCTTTCCTATGGGCTTGTCAGTTTCTAGGGTCACGTCCTACAGTCAACATGTGCTCTGATACCATCTTGTAGCGACCCGACCGAATGGATCAAGTCTCTGTGCTTTCGTGTCATCCCTGGATCGGTATGCTGACACACACAGTACTCGAAGGATTTATAACAGAGGTAAATCACATGTATAAAGTAACGTAAATACTATTACCTCGATCCAAATATATAGCGGAAGTAACAAGGTTGTGGATTCCCATTAACACCAACGGCAAAGTTGAGTATAGGAAATCGTAACCCTAACATATCACTTACTCGCCGTCTGAAAATTCTGCAACATGAAAAGTTGCAGCCCGAAAACGGGTCAGCACATGGAATATGCTGTCAATGTAACACATAGAGAGTAATGAAGGAATAATCCTATACTACATGCATATATGGCTGGTGGAAAAGCTCTATAGTTATAAGGTTTTGCGAAAAGCCAATTTTTCCCTACTTCAAAGGAATAAATTTATTTAACTATCATGGTGGTTGTTGAACATTGAGAATGGTTGACAGCATCCTCAATCCCAATTAAAAGTACTCATTAAACCCAAACAAATTATATTAAGTAACGTGATGAGATCAACAGGATATCCGGTACTAGATACTCAAAATTGTCCATAACCGGGACACGGCTAACCATGATTAGTTTGTACACTCTGCAGAGGTTTGCGACTTTTCCCCACAAGACTCGATCGCCTCCGTTTGGTTCTCGTGACTACATGGTGTTTGAGAGATGGATGACCGAGACACAGTCTTCGTAAGCGCTAGCACCTTACGATGGGTGGACCGCACACCTACATCCCCTACATCTGCTAGTCCACCACTATAAGAGTTCGCACGACTTACTCAACTATGCCAGAGCCCATAATGGCTTGTGGCTGCACACGGAAGTTTCTAGTTTGAATAATCTTATGATCCCTTTGAGCCTGGGTGGCGGTCCATAGGAAGATCACACGGGTACCCCGGGATTTCCCAAAAAACCAGACAACACTGGGTTCCCCAGGTGCCTTAATCCACCCAGATGTGTGTTTAAGTTGCCACCTTAAATAAACCATTAATTAACAATCTCACATCTGTCATGGATATTCACTCACCCAATCCACGTCTACTAGCATAGCATGGCATAATAAGCAAACGTAGAAGTAACTCCCAAGGTTTCATAAGTAAAACAGGTAATAGGTACTACCTCCATCTACTTCCCATCCCACAATTTAATTAGATCCTAATCATGCAAGTGTTTGAGGATTGATCTAATGCATAAAAACTGGGTAGTAGAAAAATATGATCAAGTGTTACTTGCCTGCAAAGTTGATGAAGATGATTCACACTCAAAACTCTTGATAGATCTACTCGTCACACTCCGGTCAATCTATCGTAAGCAATCAATAGTAACCACACATAAGCAATCACTCAAAAGATCGGAAAGATCAAAGAAAACTATTCAGAAAACATCAAAACCAAATCAAATAACTCTTGCAACTTAAAACAATTTCTAACAGTACCAAAATTATGTGAATTTGGCCTTATCAGAAAGTTTAGGTCAAGAGCTTCGATGTGCAAAAAGAATCAACTAAATCGGAGTTATAAAACTCAAGTTATGATCAAACGAAGTTTGAATTCAAATCTGATCTAATTCAAATTTTTAACTTTCAAAAACATGTTTGAGTTGGATTACTGGATAGAGGAGATCATAACGAAGAAGTGGGCGTTGGTTTTGTTGGATTCCGACTTACGAGTAAAAAGTTATGATCGTTTGAAGATTAGGGACTACGGATAGGTCCATGACGAAAATTAAAATAAAAGAAAAATCTATCGAGCTTAACGCCGCTAAACAAAACCGGAAAGAAAAACCGCGAGAAAACCGATCTAGGGTTTCGGAAAGAAAACCGAAACGAAAAACCGATCTAGAAAACGGAACGGAAACCGATCTAGAAAACGGAACGGAAACCGATCTAGAAAACCGATCTAGAAAACGTGACGCGGCGCGGGGCTAGTACCTCGAAGAGGCGAGGGGCTCCGGCGGTGGCGGCGTAGGGCGGCGGCGGCGGCAAGTGGCGGCGGCGGCGCTGGTGAGGGGCGGCGGCGGCGCTGGTGAGGGGCGGCGGCGTAGGGCGGCGGCGGCGGCTATGTGGGGTGGCGGCGCGGCGGTGGCACTGCTGCTGCTCTTTGTGGAGGAGAGGAGAGGAGAGGAGAGGAGAGTTGATTTGATGTGTTGGAGGGGGTGCTTGGGTATTTATATTGGGGAGGGAGGGTTTTGCTTGGGGTAGGGGACAAGAAATAGATTAGGATTAGGAATCCTAGGAATAAAAAACGGAATAACAAAACGGGGTCAAATTCTACTAGGAATAGTAAAAGAATAGGAAACTTGGGGCTCCCTCGCTCCCCTAGGTGCGTGGTGCATGCGTGGCTTGGCCTTCGGCCGGCCGATGGCTATGGCGGCTTGGGCCTTTGGCCCAAGGCGCTGCGCTCCCTTTTTTAAAAAAAAAAATCAAGACGAAAAAAATAATAAAACCAAATAAATAAATATATTATATAGGCATATAATATATCAAAATTTGCAGAAAAATATTTTCTACAAGATGAACATTATTTTAGCTTCAAATAAAATACACACAAATCCAAATAAAACAAAGAGTGTTTCAGCTCTAATAAAATCCAATAAAAATCATTTTGAAAATACCAAAATGAATTCAAATAAATTTCTCTCCAATTTTCCGATGTAGGGAATCATGTTACCCTATTTTCCATATATTTTATTTTTGGAGAAAATAATTTGAATAAAACTCAAATAACTCCAAATTGAAAATAAATTCAGAAGAACTTTGAATTTATTTGTTTGAAACTCCCAACTCATATTTCATATGTTTTGAAGAAGTCATTTTATCTTCGCTCGTGAAAATCATTGAGTTGCAAAAAGTTTCAGAATTGGAAAATATTTTCCAAATGAAATTCAAATATTTTCAACACCCCTTGTCATTTAAATAAATGGAAGAAGTCATGTCATCTTCTCTCCAGGGTTTTGTGATGAAAAGAATTTGTATTCCCGAAGATCATAAAAGCAAAATGAAAGTTTGGGAAAGTCCTTTTATTCCCTCTCATCTAACTTTCAAAAAATTTCGAATTCACTCACTTTCAGTCAATCAATCAAGCAATCAATCAAATCTATTTATTTTTTTATAACATTCCAAAATTTAGAATTTTAGGATGTTACATGTTTAGACCTGACGAAAGTAATTGATTCTTTTCTAAACTTTATTGTGCATGATTATTAAAGGTGTGTATTTCTCTCTGATCTATCCATTTAGTTTGGCCAACTAGATTGATTTATCTTAAGCGGGAGAGGTGCTTTGTAGTGGGTTCAATCTTGAAGTGTCCTCACCTCATGTGAGAAGGGGTAACGAGGCACGTATTGTATTGTTGCCATTAAGGATAATAATATGGGGTTTAATCACACTTCTTTAGTTTACTTTGTCTACATCATGTCATCTTGCTTATAGCGTTACTCTGTTTATCATGAACTTAATACCATAGATTCCTCCTGGATAGTGGTCCATTGGTGGAGTAATAGTAGTACATGTAGGCAAGAGTCAGTATACTTGTCACAGTTGTGATGCATATATACATGATCATTGCCATGAATGACGTCATAACTATGCGCTTATCTATTAATTGCCCAACAGTAACTTGCCTACCCACCATATGCTATTGTTTCGAGAGAGAGGCTTCTAGTGAAAACTATGGCACCCGGGTCTATCTTAATCATATTACTAAAAAATATGTTTTTTCTATTTATTTACATTTTATTTGGAATTTATCTATCTACCACTACCAGATTAATTCTTGCAAGTTACGAGTTCAAGGAGATTGACAACCCTATTGCCCATGTTGGGTGCAAGTATTTCTCTTGCGTATGTTGGTACTGTTCACTATGATTTGTTGGGTTGCCTTATTTGTTCGATAACCTTGATTCTCACTGAGGGAAATAATTATCAGCTACTATATTGCTTCACCCTTCCTCTTTGGGGAAAATGCCAACGCAGCCTGAGGGAGTTCCGGACTAGGGGGTGTCCGGATAGCCGAACTATCATCATCGGCCGGACTCCAAGACTATGAAGATACAAGATTGAAGACTTCGTCCCGTGTCCGGATGGGACTTTCCTTGGCGTGGAAGGCAAGCTTGGCGATACAGATATGTAGATCTCCTACCATTGTAACCGACTCTGTGTAACCCTAACCCTATCCGGTGTCTATATAAACGGAGGGTTTTAGTCCATAGGACGAACAACAATCATACCATAGGCTAGCTTCTAGGGTTTAGCCTCTTTGATCTCGTCGTAGATCCACTCTTGTAACACACATCATCAATATTAATCAAGCAGGACGTACGGTTTTACCTCCATCAAGAGGGCCCGAACCTGGGTAAAACATCGTGTCCCTTGTCTCCTGTTACCATCCGCCTAGACGCACAGTTCGGGACCCCCTACCGAGATCCGCCGGTTTGACACCGACATTGGTGCTTTCATTGAGAGTTCCTCTGTGTCGCCACCGATAGGCCCGATGGCTCCTTTGATCATCATCAACGACGCGGTCCAGGGTGAGACTTTTCTCCCCGGACAGATCTTCATGTTCGGCGGCTTTGCACTGCGGGCCAATTCGCTTGGCCATCTGGAGCAGATCGAAAGCTACGCCCCTGGCCGTCAGGTCAGATTCGAAAGTTTAAACTATACGGCCGATATCCGCAGAGACTTGATCTTCGAATGATTCGAGCCGCAGCCAACCGTGCTGCACTGTCTCGATGGGCATGATCTAGCTCTGCAGCCGAGCGGTGCCACAGAGGCCGCTGCATCCGCTCCGACCCTTAATCCGGAGCCGGATTCCACGATCAAGGACGAGTGGTTGGACACCGCCTCGGGGGTTTAATCTCTACAGCGATCGAGCCGAACTCCATCCATGTCCTTTGCGAAGACCTCCACTCCAGGGTGCCGGACTCCTCTCCGACCTCCGAACCGTCCATGCCCTTGCCAATCGAATCCGATTGGGCGCCCGTCATGGAGTTCACTACCGCGGACATCTTTCAGCACTCGCCCTTTGCCGACATCCTGAATTCACTAAAGTCTCTCTCTTTATCCGGAGAGCCCTGGCCGGATTACGGACAGGAAGGTTGGGATGCGGACGACGAAGAAATTCAACACCCACCCACCACCCACTTGGCTTTTGACCACCTCAATCTCCTGGAGGGCCTTGTAGGCTTCGGCCTTAGCGACTTTGGCACTCTCAAGAGACGTTGCAAGCTTAGACTCTCGAGTCTTCGAGTCACGCTCCAAGTTCTCATGTTTTTTCACGAGATCCTGGAGCTCTTGTTGTACCTCCGCCACCCACGCCTCCTGCTTCTCTCGCTCGGTGCGCTCCGCGGCCGCATTATGTTCGGTCGTGGGCACCGCCTCTTTCAGCGTCGCCACCTCGTTAGTGGCCCCTACAATACCCACGTTTTCCCTGTCATTTTTCTTGCAACCAAATCCTTTTACGTAAGGTACAATTTTCATAACGTATTACTCACCTTCTTTTTCCTCGAGCTACTTCTTGGCATGACCGAGCTCGTTCTCGGACCGCTCGAGGTTTTTCTTCAAATTATTGACCTCCGCATGATCGGTCTGGCAGAGGTCGGCAGCACGGCTGCAATCCCATATTGACATATTTTTTATGACTCCTGCGTTTATCTTTCTAAAGATCCTCAGTCCGGCTTTTCTTTCCGAACACCGAACCGAGCATCAGGGGCTACTGTCTATGCAGCACCATTTTACATATATTGAAATTTCTTACCTCAAAGCCTGTTAGAAGACTGGTACAGGCTTCGGTCAGCCCGCTCTTGGCGGACTGAACTATCCGGATCACCGCACTCATAACAGTGCGGTGCTCCTCCTCAATGGAGGCGCCGTTGAGCCCCTCCAGTAAGCTATCCGGTGCCTCCGGTTGGGCCGAAGGACAACGGCGTCTTACCCTTCTTGCGAAGGGATCGATTCTTGGACTCGGAACCCTTTGAAGGTTCCGGCATGGAGTCCGGACAAGGGTCGGCCTTAGAGCCCATGGGGGTCTTGCCCCCCACGCGCCTGGACTCCGGGGGGTTGCCTTGTGGCACCTCCTGCACCACCTCCTCGGGACCAAGCCCCCTTTTGGGGCCCCGCCACGGCGTTGTCCGCAGCATGAGGGGAGGAGGCGGTCGGAAGCGAAGTACTCTCCATTTTCGACGAGCCCAGGGACTCGCTCGATGAATCGGCGAACTCGCCTTTGGGCGGGCTGCACGATTGTTCAACATTAGAGAACATTCTGCAATAATAAAACGCCATGGGTATCCGGACACTTACGATCTCGCCAGGGGCTTGGCCCTTGTAGGCCAATCCCCCTCGTCGTCATCGGCGTTGGTGGAGAAGTCCGGAGGAAGGGTTCTTCCCTTCTTGGACCCTCCGGCCTCCCCGGTTAGGCGACCTTCCTTTTCCTCTCCTCCCCATTTGGGGAGAAGCTTCTTCTTCTTCCTCCTCGTCTTCATGAGAAGATTCTGCTTTAATCCGACAAAGACACTGGCGTCGGGGAGCTCCTTCGAGTTCCCGTGGCCTCCTTCTTGGCCTTCTTCTCCGGCACCACATGGGGTGCCGGAGCCAGCAGCCCCGTGAATCGGGCGTCCGCTGGGTCTTCTGGCAAAGGAGCCGGATAGTTAATCTGTCCGGACATCTTCAGCCAGACCTGTCGAAGAATAGGGACTTTTTAGATCCCACGTAGAGTCAATTTATGAAAAAAGAGTCCCGTAAAGGGTAAAATAACTTACCTCGCCGGCTTGACGCCGCGAGCTGTATCAGCGATCTTTGTTAGCGGATGCGGGGGCTTCGGCGCCCGTGAACAGCACCTTCCAAGCATCTTCGTACGTGGTATCGAAGAGCCGGCCCAAGGTTCGGTGCTGTGCCAGATCGAACTCCCACAAATTGAAGTCCCGTTGTTGGTATGGGAGAATCCGGCGGATGAGCATCACCGGGATTACGTCGACAAGCCTACGATTCTTGTCCACCAGGTTCCGGACGCGTGTTTGGAGTCCGGATAGCTCGTCCGAATCCCCCCACTTCAGGACCGTCTCTTTCCATGACGAGAGCCGTGTGGGGAATCCAGATCTGAATTCGGGGGCCGCCGCCCATTCATGGTTGCGTGGCTCGGTGATTTAGAACCACCCTGATTGCCACCCCTTTATTGTCTCCACAGAGGAGCCCTCGAGCCATAGGACTTTGGCCATCTTGCCGACCATGGCGCCTCCGCACTCTTCTTGGCTGCCCTTCACAACCTTCGGCTTGACACTGAAGGTCTTGAGCCACAAGGCGAAGTGGGGCTGGATGCAGAGGAAGGCCTCACACACGACGATAAACGTCAAGGCGTTGAGGACGAAATTCGGGGCTAGGTCGTGGAAGTCCAGGCCGTAGTAGAACATGAGCCCCGGACAAATGGGTGAAGTGGAAAACCTTGTCCATGGAGGAAGTGGGGAGAAATACCACCCTATCATGGGGGTGGGGTTGGAATGTGCTGCCCCGCGTCGGGCAGCCTGTGATATCGTCGGACAAGTATCCGGCCTCCCGCAGTCTTGTGATGTGCCCCTCCGTGACGGAGGAGGCCATCCATCTGCCTCCCGCTCCCGACATGGTTGGAGAAGGTTGAGGAGGAAAGTGCGGACTTGGGCGCTGGAGCTCGAGTGCACGGGAATGGATGAGCAAAGCAGGAAGAAGGCGCAGGTGAAAGGGTGGATCCTTATCCCCTTATATGGGCGGACAAAAACATGTGTCCCCACCGGCTTGGTAAAACTCGCTTATCTCCCAAGCGTCACAATCAATGGCGCGGTTGGGTTACCCACATCTGTATTGATGGGAATCCCGGAATAAGGGGAACACGATCTCTGCTTCGAAAGTTTAAACTATACGGCCGATATCCGCAGAGACTTGATCTTCGAATGATTCGAGCCGCAGCCAACCGTGCTGCACTGTCTCGATGGGCATGATCTAGCTCTGCAGCCGAACAGTGCCCTGGAGGCCGCACCTGCATCCGCTCCGACCCTTAATCCGGAGCCGGATTCCACGATCAAGGACGAGTGGTTGGACACCGCCTCGGGGGTTTAATCTCTACAGCGATCGAGCCGAACTCCATCCATGTCCTTTGCGAAGACCTCCACTCCAGGGTGCCGGACTCCTCTCCGACCTCCGAACCGTCCATGCCCTTGCCAATCGAATCCGATTGGGCGCCCGTCATGGAGTTCACTACCACGGACATCTTTCATTTTCGCCCTTTGCCGACATCCTGAATTCACTAAAGTCTCTCTCTTTATCCGGAGAGCCCTGGCGGATTACGGACAGGAAGGTTGGGATGCGGACGACGAAGAAATTCAACACCCACCCACCACCCACTTGGTAGCCGCTGACCACCTCAATCTCCTGGAGGGCCTTGTAGGCTTGACCTTAGCGACTTTGGCACTCTCAAGAGACGTTGCAAGCTTAGACTCTCGAGTCTTCGAGTCACGCTCCAAGTTCTCATGTTTTTTCACAAGATCCTGGAGCTCTTGTTGTACCTCCGCCACCCACGCCTCCTGCTTCTCTCGCTCGGTGCGCTCCGCGGCCGCATTATGTTCGGTCGTGGGCACCGCCTCTTTCAGCGTCGCCACCTCGTTAGTGGCCCCTACAATACCCACATTTTCCCTGTCATTTTTCTTGCAACCAAATCCTTTTCTGTAAGGTACAATTTTCATAACGTATTACTCACCTTCTTTTTCCTCGAGCTACTTCTTGGCATGACCGAGCTCGTTCTCGGACCGCTCGAGGTTTTTCTTCAAATTATTGACCTCCGCAGTCAGTGCGGCAGAGGTCAGCAGCACAGCTTGCAATCCCATATTGACATATTTTTTATGACTCCTGCGTTTATCTTTCTAAAGATCCTCAGTCCGGCTTTTCTTTCCGAACACCGAACCGAGCATCAGGGGCTACTGTCTATGCGGCACCATTTTACATATATTGAAATTTCTTACCTCAAAGCCTGTTAGAAGACTGGTACAGGCTTCGGTCAGCCCGCTCTTGGCGGACTGAACTGTCCGGATCACCGCACTCATAACAGTGCGGTGCTCCTCCTCAATGGAGGCGCCGTTGAGCCCCTCCAGTAAGCTATCCGGTGCCTCCGGTTGGACGAAGGACAACGGCGTCTTACCCTTCTTGCGAAGGGATCGATTGCTGGACTCCGGAACCACTGAAGGTTCCGGCATGGAGTCCGGACAAGGGTCGGCCTTAGAGCCCATGGGGGTCTTGCCCCCCACGCGCCTGGACTCCGGGGGGTTGCCTTGTGGCACCTCCTGCACCACCTCCTCGGGACCAAGCCCCCTTTTGGGGCCCCGCCTTGTGGCGTTGTCCGCAGCATGAGGGGAGGAGGCGGTCGAAGCGGCACTCTCCATTTTCGGCGAGCCGTGGACTCGCTCGATGAATCGGCGAACTCGCCTTTGGGCGGGCTGCACGATTGTTCAACATTAGAGAACATTCTGCAATAATAAAACGCCATGGGTATCCGGACACTTACGATCTCGCCAGGGGCTTGGCCCTTGTAGGCCAATCCCCCTCGTCGTCATCGACGTTGGTGGAGAAGTCCGGAGGAAGGGTTCTTCCCTTCTTGGACCCTCCGGCCTCCCCAGTTGGGGCGACCTTCCTTTTCCTCTCCTCCCCCGCTGGGGGAGAAGCTTCTTCTTCTTCCTCCTCGTCTTCATGAGAAGATTCTGCTTCAGAATCCGACAGCACCTGGCGTCGGGAGCTCCTTCGAGTTCCCGTGGCCTCCTTCTTGGCCTTCTTCTCCGGCACCACATGGGGTACCGGAGCCAGCAACCCGTCAATCGGGCGTCCGCTGGGTCTTCCGGCAAAGGAGCCGGACAGTTAATCTGTCCGGGCGTCTTCAGCCGGACACTGTCGAAGAATAGGGACTTTTAGATCCCGTAGAGTCAATCTATGAAAAAAGAGTCCCGTAAAGGGTAAAATAACTTACCTCGCCGGCTTGACGCCGCGAGCTGTATCAGCGATCTTTGTTAGCGGATGCGGGGGCTTCGGCGCCCGTGAACAGCACCTTCCAAGCATCTTCGTACGTGGTATCGAAGAGCCGCCCAAGGTTGATCTTTGTGCGGATCGAACTCCCACAAATTGAAGTCCCGTTGTTGGCATGGGAGAATCCGGCGGATGAGCATCACCGGGATTACGTCGACAAGCCCTCGATTCTTGTCCACCAGGTTCGGACGCGTGTTTGGAGTCCGGATAGCTCGTCCGAATCCCCCCACTTCAGGACCGTCTCTTTCCATGACGAGAGCCGTGTGGGGAATCCAGATCTGAATTCGGGGGCCGCCGCCCATTCAGGGTCGTGTGGCTCGGTGATTTAGAACCACCCTGATTGCCACCCCTTTATTGTCTCCACAGAGGAGCCCTCGAGCCATAGGACTTTGGCCATCTTGCCGACCATGGCGCCTCCGCACTCTTCTTGGCTGCCCTTCACAACCTTCGGCTTGACACTGAAGGTCTTGAGCCACAAGGCGAAGTGGGGCTGGATGCAGAGGAAGGCCTCACACACGACGATAAACGTCGAGGCGTTGAGGACGAAATTCGGGGCTAGGTCGTGGAAGTCCAGGCCGTAGTAGAACATGAGCCCCCGGACAAATGGGTGAAGTGGAAAACCTTGTCCGCGGAGGAAGTGGGGGAGAAATACCACCCTATCATGGGGACTGGGGGTTGGAATGTGCTGCCCCGCGTCGGGCAGCCTGTGCGCGATATCGTCGGACAAGTATCCGGCCTCCCGCAGTCTTGTGATGTGCCCCTCCGTGACGGAGGAGGCCATCCATCTGCCTCCCGCTCCTGACATGGTTGGAGAAGGTTGAGGAGGAAAGTGCGGACTTGGGCGCTGGAGCTCGAGTGCACGGGAATGGATGAGCAAAGGAGGAAGAAGGCGCAGGTGAAAGGGTGGATCCTTATCCCTTATATGGGCGGACAAAAACATGTGTCCCCACCGGCTTGGTAAAACTCGCTTATCTCCCAAGCGTCACAATCAATGGCGCGGTTGGGTTACCCACGTCTGTATTGATGGGAATCCCGGAATAAGGGGAACACGATCTCTGCTTCGACAAGACGTGCCAAGGAAACCGCTTAACCGTAAGCCGAGGTGGAACAATAAAAATAATTTGAGTAAAGGCTTGGTAGTGGTGTGACGTCACGCCGCAGAATACGTCAGCAGATTGATCTTGTGTAATATTATTCTCTCTACGGTGGTATGTGGAATTTATTTTTGCAGAGCTGGACACTATCATGGTGTTCACAATCTTCTATAAATTATTCGGAGGAGGAACCCGCCTTGCAATGCCGAAGACAATATGCGCGCCGGACTCGTCGTCATTGAAGCCTGGTTCAGGGCTCTTGAGGGAGTTCCGGACTAGGGGTGTCCGGATAGCGAACTATCATCATCGGCGGACTCCAAGACTATGAAGATACAAGATTGAACACTTCGTCCCGTGTCCGGATGGGACTTTCCTTGGCGTGGAAGGCAAGCTTGGCGACGCAGATATGTAGATCTCCTACCATTGTAACCGACTACTGTAACCCTAACCCTAGCCGGTGTCTATATAAACCGGAGGGTTTTAGTCCGTAGGACGAACAACAATCATACCATAGGCTTGCTTCTAGGGTTTAGCCTCTTTGATCTCGTGGTAGATCCACTCTTGTAACACACATCATCAATATTAATCAAGCAGGGCGTGGGTTTTACCTCCATCAAGAGGGCCCGAACCTGGGTAAAACATCGTGTCCCTTGTCTCCTGTTACCATCCGCCTAGACGCACAGTTCGGGACCCCCTACCCGAGATCCGCCGGTTTTGACACCGACACAGCCCACAAGTAGCAAAGACCCAAGCCAGTAGTGAAAGCACAAGTGCTCCTGTAAGGCCCCGGTTTCGATGCGCAAGGTGTCCGCCAGTTATTCGTTGTTGTTTCCATGTCATTTGCTTGCGTGTTGCATTTTGTCATGTCATCATGTGCATTTCATTTTGCGTACGTGTTCGTCTCATGCATCCGAGCATTTTCCCCGTTGTCCGTTTTGCAATCCGGCACTCCTATGTCTCCCGGCGCCCCCTTTTTCTTCTTTTCGTGTGTGGATATTAAACGTTCTCGGAATGGACCGAGGTTTGCCAAGCGGCCTTGGTATACCACCGGTAGACCGCCTGTCAAGTTTCGTGCCATTTGGAGGTCGTTGGATACTCCAACGGTTAACCGGGTAACCGTAAAAGCCTCCTTCTCTTTGCAGCCCAGCACCCCCTCCAAACTGCCCCAAAACCCGTCTAACTCCCCTCCATACTCTCAGTCGTTCGATCACGATCGCGTGGCCGAAAACCGCACCTCATTTGGACTCTCCTAGCTCCCTCTACCTATAAATATGCCCTCTCCCCGAAATTAGGATCATTTCCCCCTAACCCTAGCTGATTCGTCCCGCCATACGGACATGTCCGGCCGCAGCGGACACGTCCGGGTCGCCCGCCGCCGCCACGTGTACGCTGCCATTAAATCTGCCGCACTGCTTGCCGCGCGCCTGCCCGTCGCAGCGGCGCCGAGCCCCGCCAGGTCCCGATCTGGGCGAGGCCCGCGGCCGCCGTCGCCGGACTCCGTCCCCACCGCCCGCGTCCTTCGCGGAGCCCTCGGCCTCCGCCGTCGGCCCAGCGCCCGCCCGCCGCCCAGCGCCTCCCGCCAGCCATGCCGCCCTCCGCCGCCTCGTCCATGACAGCGAAGCCCTCGCCTCTCCGCCGCCCGGCAGCGTCGCTCCCTCGCCCCGGCCGACCGCGCCGCCCGCTTCGCCAGCCCGCCGCCGACCGTCTTCCTGGCCGGATCCGGCCTGGCCGCGGCCGGATCCGTCCTTCCCCGGTCGCCCCGGCCCTTCTCCGACGAGCCCGCCTCACCTCGGTTCGCGTGGCGCAGGTTGACTTCCCCCTCTGCATCCGTATCTCTGCCATGTTCGTCATGCCGTATCTCTGCATCCGTAGCTCCGTTTCGTGCGTGTAATATGTCAAATTGTTCGTCTCGTCGAGTACTTCATTTCGTTACATTGCATCATGTTCATTTGAGTCCATCTTGATGCCTGAATCTTCGTTGCAAGAGTGCTATATGATGTTAACCTGCTGAAACTGTTATAACTTGATGATTTGTCATTTTTGCCATGATTGATGTGTGCATCCTATGAGCATGAGTCCTACATGTGTTTTGTGCTATGTCATGCCATCTTCACAGTGGTGCCATCCATGTATTTTTGTGATTCCTGTAGTGCGTGCATCAAGCTTGTTAAGTAGGGTACTTGATGTGGCTCTTTTGCATGTCTGAATCTGCTATTTCATGATGTTATGTTAACATGCTTCTACAACTCATTCTATGCATAATCTGGAGATATTCACTAAGGCTGTGAGCTTTGCTAGTGATCCATGCACTCTATGAACTTGATCTTGATATTCTTAGCTTCATAAACATGTCTTTTACTGTGAGTTACCTTGCCATGCCATGTTTTGCTCTGTGGTGAGTGGTTCAAGCTCACCAACATGCCTACTTATTGTTGTTCCTGCCATGTATGAATCTGTCATATAACTTGCCATGTTTACATGGGTGCCATCATATTTTCTGTGCCCTTTTGGCTCATGGTCATTAAATGACTTCTGTTCTATGCATTTAGTACATTCATTCCATGTCTTTGTTTGCCATGATAATGTCCTGTAGCATGTTGATTGATAGCTCTAAACATTGCAACCTGATGTTATTTCTGCTAAAGTCTGAAACTGATATTATTTGCAATCTTTCCATGTGTGTTTGAGCATGTTCTAGTGATTTCTGGAGATAGCTGTGTGTTCATGCTTTGTCATGCATTACCTGTACATCATGCCCATTCCTTTTGTTTACACGTCGGGATACTGTAGCATGTTGTTTTGATGCTTGCAATATGCCTAGTTGCTGTTTTGGACAGATTGTTGCTATAACTTGTATAGTGTGTGTATGTTGAACCGTTGCTCCGTTTTGAGTGTGCTCTATATGAAACTTGCTTGATTTTGCATGTAGTTTCATATTATCATGTTGCATCCTTGTTTTGAGGTGTTTGCTTGATGTTTGTATGCATTTTGCATCAATGCCATGTTTAACTTGTTTTGCTCATATCTTCTAGGCCGTAGCTCCGAATTTAATGAACTTTATATGTAACTTGACAAGAATTTCGTGTAGATCATCGTGGTGCATCTTAACTTGCTATTTAACAACTTGAACATAAGGTTTATTCAGTTCTGAAACAATTTCGAAATTTGCATATGAGGATTTACCGGAATTGTTATCTGTTGTTTCCGGCCTCATTTAAACTTGCTTTGATATGTTGCTCTTGTATGCATCATCTCTTGCCATGAGTAGCCTCATGTAGCCTCGTCATGCATCATACTTGGTTGTGCATCATTCCTTGTTCACATGTGGAGTGTTTACCATGTTGTGTTCTTCTCTCGATAGTTCCCGTTTCGTTGCGATCGTGAGGATTCGTTCGTCTACACTTGGTTCGTCTTCGTGGCTTCATCTTCTTCATGGACTCGTTCTTCTTCCTTGCGGGATTTCAGGCAAGATGACCGCTACCCTGGATCTCACTACTATCATTGCTATGCTAGCTGCTTCGTTCTATCGCTATGCTGCGCTACCTATTACCTGTTTATCGAGCCTCCCAGATTGCCATGAACCTCTAACCTTTGCACCCTTCCTAGCAAACCGTTGTTTGGCTATGTTACCGCTTTTGCTCAGCCCCTCTTATAGCGTTGCTAGTTGCAGGTGAAGATGAAGATTGCTCCATGTTGGATTATGTTTATGTTGGGATATCACAATATATATTATTTAATTAATGCATCTATATACTTGGTAAAGGGTGGAAGGCTCGGCCTTATGCCTGGTGTTTTGTTCCACTCTTGCCGCCCTAGTTTCCGTCATATCGGTATTATGTTCCCGGATTTTGCGTCCTTACTTAGCGGTTGGGTGATTTATGGGACCCCCTTGACAGTTCGCTTTGAATAAGACTCCTCCAAAGAAGGCCCAACCTTGGTTTTACCATTTGCCTCACCACCACCTATTTTCCCTTGGGAGTAATTAACCCAAGGGTCATCTTTATTTAGCCCCCGGCCAATGCTTGTCTAAGTGTTGGTCCAAACTAGAGCACCGTCTTGGGACCATCCCTTGGCAACTTGGGTTACGTCGGTACCTGTACGCTTCGCTTATCCGGTGTTGCCCTGAGAACGAGATATGTGCAGCTCCTATTGGGATTGTCGGCGCATCGGGCGGCTTTGCTGGTCTTGTTTTATTACTGTTGAAATGTCTTGTAGCCGGGATTCCGAGACTGATCGGGTCTTCCCGGGGAGAAGGAATATCCTTCGTTGATCGCGAGAGCTTATCATGGGCTAAGTTGGGACACCTCTGCAGGGTATAAACTTTCGAGAGCCGTGCCCACGGTTATGTGGCAGATGGGAATTTGTTAATATCCAGTTGTAGTAAACTTGAAGCAAACTCTTCTAAAATACACCAACCGCGTGCGTAACCGTGAGTGTCTCTTTTCGGGGTTGATCGAGAGGAGAACACGGTTTCTGGGTTATGTCTGACGTAAGTAGGAGTTCAGGATCACTTCTTGATCATTACTAGTTGGCGACCGTTCCTTTGTTTCTCTTCTCGCTCTCATTTGCGTAAGTTAGCCACCATATCATGCTTAGTCGCTGCTGCAACCTCACCACCTTACCCCTTCCTTTCCCTTTAAGCTTTGCTAGTCTTGATACCCATGGTAATGGGATTGCTGAGTCCTCGTGGCTCACAGATTACTACACCAACAGTTGCAGGTACAGGTTTGCGATGATCATGACGTGAGAGTGATGTTTGCTTGTATTGGAGTTCTTCTTCTGCTTCTTCTTCGATCAGGGGATAGGTTCCAGGTCGGCAGCCTGGGCTAGCAGGGTGGATGTCGTTTGAGCTTCTGTTTATGTTTCATCTGTAGTCGGATGTTGATCTTGTATATGATGTTGATGTATTCTAGTGGCATTTGTGCCTTATGTATGTACCCCCATCTATTATGTAATATTGATGTAATGATATCCACCTTGCAAAAGCGTTTCAATATGCGGTTCTATCCTTGGTGGGACCTTCGAGTCTCTTTAGGATAGTATCGCATATTGGGCGTGACAGCTCCCTAGGTGGTTTTGGTAATTAATGACAACATATCTCTTGTTGGACTAACACTTTTATCTAGTATGTTTCAGATAAGTTCAACAATGGAGTGGCATGGACTAAAGGATGTGGGAACTCCTTCAAGATGCTAAGGACAAAGGATTGGCTCAAGCTTCAAGCTCAAGACTCTTCATTTTACATTTTAGTGATCCAAGATCACATTGAGTCTATAGGAAAAGCCAATACTATCAAGGAGGGATGAGGTGTTGCTTAATGAGCCTTTTGCTTCATGTGCTTAGTGATATGCTCCAAAACCCTCAACTACTTTCCCACATCCACAAATGACCTAAACCTAAAGCCAAAATCGGTCACACCGATTCTTTCTATCCGGCGCCACCGATTCCAAAAGTCATAGCCACTGCCACAAACCCTAAGCAAATCGGTCTCACCGATAGGGATCTCGGTCTCACCGAGATGGCATTGTAATCTCTCTGTGTATGTACATTATCAAAATTGGTCTCACCGAGTTTGAGCAATCGGTACTACCGAGATTACAATGCAAACTCTCTGGTTAACTTATTATCAAAATCGGTCCCACCGAGTTTGATAATCGGGCAAACCGAGTTTGCCTGACCTAGTCTTTGGAAAGCTTATTACCAAAATCGGTCCCACCGAGTTTGTGTAATCGGTCTTACCGAGATTATGTTATGCCCTAACCCTAACCGAATCGGTCCCACCGAGTTGCATTCCGGTCCCACCGAAAACCCTAACGGTCACATTATTTGCTAAATTAGTCTGACCGGGGGTAGATTGTGTGTAATAGTTAGATTTTGTGTGGAGGCTATATATACCCCTCCACCACCTCTTCATTCGTGGAGAGAGCCATCAGACTGAACCTACACTTCCAACATCCTATTTCTGAGAGAGAACTACCTACTCATGTGTTGAGGCCAAGATATTCCATTCCTACCATATGAATCTTGATCTCTAGCCTTCCCCAAGTTGCTTTCCACTCAAACCCTCTTTCAACCAGATCCATATCCTATGAGAGAGAGTTGAGTGTTGGGGAGACTATCATTTGAAGCACAAGAGAAAGGAGTTCATCATCAACACACCATTTGTTACTTCATGGAGAGTGGTGTCTCCTAGATTGGCTAGGTGTCACTTGGGAGCCTCCGACAAGATTGTGGAGTTGAACCAAGGAGTTTGTAAGGGCAAGGAGATCGCCTACTTTGTGAAGATCTACCGCTAGTGAGGCAAGTCCTTCGTGGGCGACGGCTATGGTGGGATAGACAAGGCTGCTTCTTCGTGGACCCTCCGTGGGTGGAGCCCTCCATGGACTTGCGCAACCGTTACCCTTCGTGGGTTGAAGTCTCCACCAACATGGAAGTACGATAGCACCACCTATCGGAACCACGCCAAAAACATCCGTGTCTCCAAATTGCGTTTCAATCCTCCAATCCCTTCCCTTTACATTCTTGCAAGTTGCATGCTTTATTTTCCGCTGCTCATATACTATTTGCATGCTTATTTGCTTGATGTTGTGAATGTTAAACTTGTGCCTAAACTCCACTCAAACTTCAAAGAAACTTAAAAACTGCAACTTTGGTACTTAGTGTCTAATCACCCCCCTCTAGACACCTCTTCTCAAGGTCCTACAAGTGGTATCAGAGCATTGGTCTCCATTGCTTTGGTTTAATCACCATTGGAGGAAGATGGATGAGTTTACTTTGGAGAGTCTTAGTCATAGAGTGCCTATTCTTGATGGTGAGTATTTTCGTGAGTGGAAAAATGAGATGCTTGTTATTTTCAATCAATATCATTTTAACAAGTACATTGCTAGTCCTTATGCACCTGGTGTTGATCCTATGCATCCTACCCTTGATGAAGCTATTGACATGACTAGGAATCTTAGAACTGTTAATCTTATCACTAGAGGCTTGGCTAGAAACTTGATTAGAATCTTGCCTACTTTTGAGTGTGCCTACACTATATGGAAATTTCTTGAGGAACGATTTCCTGATTATTCTTTGAAAAATCTTGATGAAATTCTCCATAATTCTATTGCTTTGAGTAAGATGAATACTAGTGATCCTATGTTTGGTGATCGTCTATTTGAGCTTACAAACCTTATGCGTGCCAAAGGAAATTTTGGTATTATTAGTGACATTATTTCCGAAGCTATAAGAATTCATAGACAAGATTATTGTCAAACTCATTCTAATGAATCACCCTCTCTAGGTTTTGATCCACCACATGACGATGTTGAACATGGATACTATGATGAGGATGATGATAGTGACTTCGATCTTGATGATGCAATGAGACATTTTGGTCTTATGGCAAATCTTAGGGGATATATGTCGGAAGGAAAGGAATGGGTTCTTGATAGTGGATGTACCGATCACATGACCGGAGATAAAGACATGTTTCGTGAGCTTACTGATAATGATATTCCTCAAAAGTATGTCACTTTCGGTGACAACTCAAAGGGTAAGGTGGTTGGCCTCGGTAAGGTGGCCATATCACATGATAGCTCCATACAAAATGTTATGCTCATTGAATCTCTTGGTTACAACTTACTTTCAATATCTAGACTTGCTGATTTCGGTTTCAATGTTCTATTTACTGAAGTAGATTGCCAAGTGTTTCGTCGAGATAATCATAAAATGCTCTTTACTGGTGTGCGTAGAGGTGATATATACATTGTTGATTTCACTAAAAAGGCTCAACCTAAAACTTGCTTCATTGCTAAATCCTCAAAAGGCTGGTTATGGCATAGACGATTAGGTCATGTTGGTATGCGAAACCTTGACAAGCTTCTTAAGGGGAATCATATCCTTGGAGTTAATGATGTCATATTTGACAAGGATAGACTTTGTAGTGCTTGTCAAGCAGGTAAACAGGTTGGAGGAAGGCATCCCGTGAAGAACATCATGACCACGAAGAGGCCACTCGAGCTACTTCACATGGATCTCTTTGGTCCCAATTTTTACAAGAGTCTCGGTGGACATTCTTTTGGTCTAGTTATAGTTGATGATTTTTCCAGATTTACGTGGGTGTTCTTTCTCGATGATAAATCGCAGGTCCAAAAGATCTTCAAAAACTTCGCTAGGAAGGCCCAAAACCAATTTGAAGTGAAGATCTAGAAGGTTCATGGCGACAATGGAACGGAGTTCAAGAACGCAAATGTGGACACCTTTCTTGACGAAGAAGGGATTTCACACGAGTTCTCGGTTACGTACACACCTCAACAAAATGGAGTTGTTGAGAGGAAGAACCGGACGCTCATCGAAATGGCGTGAACGATGCTTGATGAGTACAAGACGCCGAAGCACTTTTGGGCAGAAGCGGTTGAGACAACTTATGCAACAAATCGCTTGTATCTTCACAAGCTACTCGGCAAGACGGCATACGAGCTACTCACCGGTAACAAACCCCAAGTTGGATACTTTCGAGTATTCGGCTCAAAGTGCTACATTCTTGATAAGCATTGAGTTCTAAATTTGCTCCTAAGTCTCATGAAGGTTTCCTACTAGGTTATGGCTCAAACTCTCGCACTTACCATGTCTACAACAATTTCACCCGAAAGGTTGAAGAGACGGTAGATGTGAAGTTTGATGAATCTAACGGCTCGCAAGTAGAGCAATTGCCAATTGATGTAGGAGACAAAGATCCTTCGGAAGAAATCCAAGACATGTCTATTGGCAAGGTCCGTCCAACGGAGGTTAAGGAGAGTACCTTGTCCGTCCAAGTTGAAGCTTCTACTTCACGACAAGGTGAACCAAGAGTTGATACGGAAAACGAGGAAGTGCATCAAGATGAACGTCAACAACCTCCTTCTCCACCTCCTTCTCCACCACGACAAGAGAACAACAACGCCAACAATGAAGAAGGCCAAGAAGAAGAATGTCGGTGTCAAAACCGGCGGATCTCGGGTAGGGGGTCCCACACTGTGCGTCTAGGCGGATGGTAACAGGAGACAAGGGACACGATGTTTTGACCTAGGTTCGGGCCCTCTCGATGGAGGTAATACCCTACTCCTGCTTGATTAATATTGATGATATGGGTAGTACTAGAGTAGATCTACCACAAGATGAAGGAGGCTAAACCCTAGAAGCTAGCCTACGGTATGATTGTTGTTCGTCCTACGGACTAAAACCCTCCGGTTTATATAGACATCGGATAGGGTTAGGGTTACACAGAGTCGGTTACAATGGTAGGAGATCTACATATCCGTATTGCCAAGCTTGCCTTCCACGCCAAGGAAAGTCCCATCCGGACACGGGACGAAGTCTTCTATCTTGTATCTTCATAGTTTAGGAGTCCGGCCAAAGATGATAGTTCGGCTATCCGGACACCCCCTAATCCAGGACTCCCTCAGTAGCCCCTGAACCAGGCTTCAATGACGACGAGTCCGGCACGCATATTGTCTTCGACATTGCAAGGCGGGTTCCTCCTCCGAATACTTCATAGAAGGTTTTGAACACAAGGATAGTGTCCGGCTCTGCAAAACAAGTTCCACATACCACCGTAGAGAGAATAATTTTTGCACAGATCTGCTGACGTATTCCGCGGCGTGACATCGCACCACGGTCAGGCCTTTATACGAATCGTTTTTTAATGTTACACCTTAGCGCGTTTAGCGAGGCGGTTTCCTTGGCACGTCTTATCAAAGCGGAGATCGTGCCCCCTTATTCCGGGGTTCCCATCAATAGGGACGTGGGTAACCCATCCGCGCCATTGATTACGGCGCTTGGGAGATAAGCGAGTTTTACCAGGCTGGTGGGGGACGCATAGCTTCATCCGTCCATATAAGGGGATAAGGATCCACCTTTTCACCTGCGCCTTCTTCCTCCTTTGCTCATCTATTTCCACGCACTCGAGCTCCAGCGCCCAAGTCCGCACATCCCACCTCAACCTTCTCCAACTATGTCTTGAGCGGGAGGCAGGTGGATGGCCTCCTTCGTCACGGAGGGGCACATCACAAAGCTGCGGGAGGCCGGATACTTGTCCGGCAACATCGCTTGTCGGCTCCCCAACAAGGGGCAGCTCGTCCCCACTCCCAGGCCCCATGAGAGGGTGGTGTTCCTCACCCACTTCCTCCACGGACTAGGTTTTCCACTTCACCCATTTGTCCGGGGGCTCATGTTCTACTACGGCCTGGATTTCCATGATCTGGCCCCAAACTTCATCCTCAATATCTCGACGTTTATAAATCGTAATGCGAAACTTTCCTCTGCATCCAATCCCACTTCGGTTTATGGTTGAAGGCCTTTAGCGTCAAGCCGAAGATAGTGTGCGGCCGACAGGCGGAGTGCGGAGGCGCCATGGCGGGCAGGATGCCCGATGTTCTATGGCTCGAGGGCTCCTTCGTGGAGACAGTAAAGGGGTGGCAATCGGGGTGGTTATACATCACCGAGCCGCGTGACTCCAAATGGGCGGCGGCCCCCGAATTCAGATCTGGCTCCCCCACACGGCTCACATCATGGAAAGAGACGGGCCTGACGTGGGGTGATTCGGACTCCAAACCTGTGTCCGAAACCTGGCGGACAAGAAGCTCAAGCTTGTCAACGTAGTCCAGGTTATGCTCATCCGCCGGATTCTCCCGTGCCAGCAACGGGCCTTCAATTTGTGGGAGTTTGATCCGGCACAGCACCAGACCTTGAGCCGGCTCTTCGACACTATGTACGAAGATGCCTGGAAGGTGTTGTTCAAGGGCGCCGAAGCCCCCGCATCCGCTACCGAAGATCGCAGATTCAGCTCGCAGCGTCAAGCCAGCGAGGTAAGTTATTTTACACTTTATGGGAATCTTTTTTCATAGTTTGACTCTATGCGGGATCTAAAAACTCCCTAACCTTTGACAGGACTGGCTGAAGACGTCCGGACAGATTAACTGTCTGGCCCCCTTGCCAGAAGACCCAGCAGACGCCCGATTGAGAGGGCTGCTGGCTCCTGTACCTCACGTGGTGCCGGAGAAGAAGTCCAAGAAGGAGGCCACGGGAACTCGAAAGAGCTCCCGGCGCCAGGTGTTGTCGGACTCACCGCCCGACAGCTCTGAGGCGGAATCCTCCTCTGAGGAAGAGGAGGAGGAAAAATAAGCCTCTCCCCCAGCAGGGAGAGAGAAGAAAAGGAAGGCCGCCCCAACTGGGGAGGCCGGAGGGTCCAAGAAGGGAAGGACCCTTCATCCGGACTTCTCCACCAACGCCGACAACGACGAGGAGGAGTGGCCAACAAGGGCCAAGCCCTTGGCGAGATCGTAAGTGTCCGGATACCCATGGCTTTTTTTTCCATTGCTTAGTGTTATCTAATGCCGAACAATCATGCAGCCTGCCCAAGGGCGAGCTCGCTGCTTCGTCGAGCGGGTCCCTGAGTTCGTCGGAAATGGAGAGTACTTCACTTCCGGCCGCCTCCTCACCTCACGCTGCGGACGATGCCGAGGTGGGGCCCCAAGGGGGGGCTGGTCAAGAGGAGGTGGCGCAGGAGGCGACGCAAGGGAACCTCCCGGACTCTAAGCGCGAGGTGAGCGAGACCCCCAGGGGCTCTAAGCCCGACCCTCGTCCGGACTCCATACCGGAACCTTCAGCGGTTTCGAAGTCCGTCAAGCGGCCCCTTCGTAGGAAGGGTAAGACGCTGGTGTCCTCCGTCCAATCGGAGGCACCGGATAGCTTACTGGAGGCGCTGAACAGTTCTTCCATCAAGGAGGAGCACCGCACTGTTATGAGTGTGGTGATCCAGAAAGTTCAGTCCGCCAAGAGCGGGCTGACTGAAGCCTGTACCAGCCTTCTAACAGGCTTTGAGGTAAGTTTTAGAATATGTAGAAATATTACCGCATAGACAGTAGCCCCTGATGCTTAGTTCGGTGTTCGGAAAGAAAAGCCGGACTAAGGATCTAAAAAGATATACGCAGGAGTCTAACATAAGTATGTCAATATGCGAATGCAGGCTGCGCTGCTGACATCTGCCGCACCGACTGCAGAGGTCAATGCATTGAAGGAGAGCCTCGAGCGGTCCGAGAACCAGCTCGGGCTTGCCAAGAAGCAGCTCGTGGACAAGGAAGGTAAGTAATACCTTATTAAAGAAATACCTTATAGATAGGATTTGGTTGAAAAAAATAAAGGGAATAACATGGGTACTGCAGGGGCCACGAGCGAGGTGGCGACCCTGAAGGAGGCGGTGTCCGTGGCCGAAAACAAAGCGGCTGCGGAGCGCACCGAGCGAGAGAAGGGGGAGGCGCAGCTGGCGGAGGTGCGGCAAGAGCTCCAGGCTCTCGTGGAAAAACACGAGGGTTTGGAGCATGACTCGAAGACCCGAGAGTCCGAGCTTGCCTCGGCTCTTGAGAGTGCCAAAGCTGCTAAGGCCGAGGCCCAAAAAGCCCTCCAGGAGATTGAGGCAATAAAGAAGATCGCGGCGGGTAAGGCATTATTTATGCAGAGCAAGAATGTAAACGTCAATTATCTAGTACTTACCCGGATTCGGAGCTCTCCAGGAGCATTCGCAGATCTGCCCTGTAGTGTGTCTAATGCTACCGCATTCTACCGCGCCAAGGAGGGGAGCTCGACGGAGAAGGTGTTCTGGTCTCAGTATGCTGAGGCCGAACGTCCGGTGCCCCTAAGCGACGAGCTGAAGCAGCTGGTCGAGCTCCACAAGGTCGCCGAAGAGGCCATGAAGGGCCTCATAGTTCGGTTGTGGCCATTGGAATCCATGCCTGGGAGCTACTTTGGGCTAGTGCGGCGGCTGGTGGACGCCTGTCCATGGATTGAAGTCATCAAGCGCTCCATCTGCATTGAAGGTGCCCGTCGAGCCCTTGCCCGTGCAAAAGTGCACTGGGGCAAGCTGGATGCGGAGAAGCTTGTGACGGACGGGCCACCGAAGGGCAAGGAGCATCGCACGCCCGAAATGTACTATGAGAGCGTCCTGAAGGGTGCCCGCCGTATAGCGGATGAGTGCTCCAAAGATGTAATTTTTGAATAGACTCGCATTTGTTATCATGTACGCTGAAAACTTGTTCATATGCACTAAGAAACGCTTGTTAATTTAAAATATTACCTTCTGTGCGGCCGTTTATCAAATTTGGGAGATGGCAAGTCGTTGGCTTCAGCCCCCATGCCACGAGTGCTGGGGTGTTCGGGATAAACTTGAGCGCTATTGTTCCCGTTCTTGGGTCCATCGAGGGAGGCGCTCAACGCAACGAACAAGGCAACCGGACCTATAATGCTTGAACACTCTCACTTAGCCATAGAATTCTATAATTTTAAATTTTGGCGAAGGGGCGCTTTCCACGCCTTGCCGGACAATGTCGGTTCCTCGCTCTAAGCGGCATAAGTCTTTAGGGACCCGAAAAAACCTCTCGAACAGCGACCGGCTCTCGCCCTATCATGACGGTCGGTTTTAGCTTTCTCCACTGAGGTGCTCAACCCAGCTCAACTGGGGCACAATCGCAGTGGTTCTCCCGGTGCTACCTTAGCCGATATAACGGAACGTAAGGTACCAAAACATGGGAGCCGGGCAAACCCAACTATTGACCCAAGACATGATTCGGAGCCGATGCATATATTGCTATAAGTTCGGGGTGCCGCACTTGTGAAAGTGTTCGGACTTATCACACCATACTTTTTGGGGTACTTAAGCCCCTAGTGTATTGGCCGTACCAAAGTGTACGGGTGCAACATGTCATGAAATGAACATATATATAGATAAAGAAAGGAGTGCAATAATAGGCAAAAGCTATGTATTGTTTATTCAAAAAGGTACTGCAATGAAAGCAGAACGATAAAAATAGTGCGATAAGCAAAGGATGGGACTATTTAACATGTCTCCCTCCAGGGGTAAGCTGCGGGATGGTATGTAAAACAGGTATAATGCTCGTAGTAGAGACCACCTGAACACTCGACGTAGCTTTCTGCTTCCCTGGCTGTTGCATCGTGAGTTCGGCAATTCTAGTGCCGGACAGGACTTCTGGAAAACGGGGTCCTGAAAGTAAGAAAAAAGAAGAAAGAAAAAGAATGACACAATTGGGAGCCCCTGGTGCAGTTGAGCCGCATTCAGGCGTCTTGGTGGTCGTGCCCCTCCCCTTATGCCCATGGTATCTCCGGAGCGTAGTTATGTACGCGTAGTACTGGCTTCGCAATTTCGCGAGGGCTGGGGTTGGGGCCGGATTGCTACGTGTGCTTGGATCGTGCCAGGCGGTCTTGTTGTAGGTTACTCTGGGCATGCTTGACGGTGTCCGGACTTTTAGTGGCCGGACTCGAGAATTGCTGTGAGAGGCTGCTTTGCACCTCCGCCGCGAGGGCCGTCATGTGCTCCCCCGTTCGAAGAGAGCGTTCGGTGTTTCCATTGACCGTGGTTACTCCTCGAGGGCCTGGCATCTTGAGCTTGAGGTATGCGTAGTGCGGCACCGCACTGAACTTTGCAAATGCGGTTCGTCCGAGCAGTGCGTGATAGCCACTGCGGAACGGGACTATGTCGAAGATTAACTCTTCGCTTCGGAAGTTATCCGGGGATCCGAAGACCACTTCGAGTGTAATCGAGCCCGCATAATTGGCCTCTACACCCGGTATGACGCCTTTAAATGTTGTCTTTGTAGGTTTAATCCTTGAGGGTCTATGCCCATTTTATGCCTTTGTATCACGATAAAGCAGGTTCAGGCTGCTACCGCCGTTCATCAGGACTCTGGTGAGGTGAAATCCGTCAATAATTGGGTCAAGAACCAATGCGGCGAAACCGCCATGACGAATGCTAGTTGGGTGGTCCCTTCGATCGAAGGTGATCGGGCAGGAAGACCATGGGTTGAACTTTGGGGCGACTGGCTCCATCGCATATACGTCCCTTAGTGCACGCTTCCGCTCCCTTTTGGGTATGTGGGTTGCGTATATCGTGTTCACCGTCCGCACTTGTGTGGGAAAGCCCTTCTGTCCTCTATTGTCTGGTGGCCGGGGCTCTTCCTCGTCATCGCTATGCAGCCCCTGGTCATTGAGTTCGGCACTTAACTTGCCTGCTTGCTTGAACACCCAACAATCCCTGTTGGTGTGGTTGGCTGGTTTTTCGGGGGTGCCATGTATCCGCACAAGCGATCGAAAGTATTCGGTCCAAGTTGGGCCAGACCCTGGGTATTTCTTTTGAATGGCTTCTTCCGCTGACCGGGTTTAGAGCCTCTGAATCCGGCATTGACTGCCGTATCTTCATCATTGTCGCCGTTAATGCGGCGCTTGTTCTTGTTGTGACGCGACCTGCCATTGCTGTCCTTGGTATCCGAACTACCAGGGTTTTGGTCAAGTTGTTACTACGAGCTAGCCAGCTGTCTTCTTCTCAGCATAGCGGGTCATGAGTGTGGTGAGGGCTGCCATGGATTTGGCTTTTCCTGTCCTAGGTGCGGGCAAGCCACTCGTCGTGGATGTTATGTTTGAAGGCTACAAGGGCCTCTGCATCCAGGACAGTCAACGATTTGATTTTTTCTTGGTTAGGAACCGTGTCCGTAATTGTCGGCCGATTCTTACAGTTGCTGAATTATATGGCTAAGGTCATCGGCGTCTGGTGGTCGCTTTGCATACGTGCCTGGAAGTTATCAAGAAATGCGGCTTCCAGGTCCTCCCAACAACCGATTGATTCTGCTGGCAAGCTGTTAAGCCAATGCCGAGCTGGTCCTTTAAGCTTGAGTGGGAGGTATTTGATGGCGTGTAGATCATCACCGCGGGCCATGTGGATATGGAGGAGGTAGTCCTCGATCCAAACCGCAGGGTCTGTTGTACCATCGTATGATTTGATGTTTACGGGTTTGAAGCCCTCAGGGATTTGATGATCCATTTACTGCATCTGTGAAGCATAGTGGGTGTGCGGCGCCTCTGTATTGGGCTATATCACAATGTAGCTCATATGAGCTTTGTCTACTGTGTTCGGCCCGACCGGGGTTCCTGTATCCGGTGTGACAGTTGTCATCACATGTCGTGGGGCACCCACGCGATCCGTAGATCGATCTTGTTTCCTTGCCTTGTCCTCCAATATGTCTCGCAGGTCTGGCGCGTTTCCCCGTGCCTTGGTACTTTTCGAGCGACGCCGGAGTGCGGCTTGAATGGAGGGTCTAGAGGCCTCTCTGTCGAGACCACAGGGTGGCCGGTCGGCCACATCATGCGCTAGTGATGTAGGTTTGGGTGCTGCTTCCTCTAATTGGGGTAGCAGCCTGCGTTTGGGGTATCTCTTGGAGGGGCGTTCGAGTTCATACTCTTCGGCTGCAAGGACTTCAGTCCATCTGTCAGCTAGCAGGTCTTAGTCAGCTTTAAGCTGCTGCTGCTTTTTCTTGAGGCTGCTTGCCGTGGCCATAAGCCTGCGTTTGAAACGCTCCTGTTCGTCGGGATCCTCAGGCACGACAAATTCGTCATCGTCGAGGCTTGCCTCATCTTCGGAGGGAGGCACGTAATTATCGTCCTCTACCTCTTTTTCTGCCGCACTGTCGTGCGGACTTGCTTCTCCCTCCTCCTGTGCTGAATCCTGCTGGAGGGGGTTGTCTTCGGCACTGTCCGGGGTGTTATTATCTCCCGTGCCGGAATCACCGTTTCTTGTGGCGGGATTTAGAACGGCGCGCCCGACGTCGGCGCTTGGGTTGTTTCTTGGAGGGGTCATCCTCCGCCGTTCCATCGCCATTCCCATCTTTTGGGATGTCCACCATGTATATGTCATATGACGAGGTGGCCTTCCAGTGCCCTGTAGGCGCTGGGTCTTGGTCGTCTCCGGCATCGTCGTCCATACCGTCAATGTCTTCGGAGTCGAAGTCGAGCATGTCGGTTCAATCGTTGTGATGGCTACAAAGTGGGTGGTGGGTGGGCGTTGAATTTCTTCGTCGTCCGCATCCCAATCTTCCCGACCATAGTCCGGCCAGGCTCTCTGATAAAGATAGAGACTTTAGTGAATTCAAGATGTCGCCAAAGGGCGAAAAGTCTTTGAAAGATGTCCGCGGCAGTGAATTCCATGACCGGCGCCCAATCGGATTCGATTGGCAGGGGCGCGGAGGGTTCGGAGTCCGGAGAGGAGTCCGGCGCCTTGGAATCACGGTCTTCGCAAAGGACAGGGATGGAGTTCGGCTCAATCGCCGTTGAGATCGTAGCCCCCGAGGCGGTGTCCAACCACTCGTCCTCGATCGGGGGAGTCGGCTCCGAGCTAAGGGTCGGAGCGGACGCTGGTGCGGCCTCCAGGACACTGTTCGGCGGCAGAGCTAGATCGTGCCCATCGAGACAGTGAGAAGGCGCACTTGGCTGTGGCTCGAATCCGTCGAAGATCAAGTCTCCGCGGATGTCGGCTGTGTAGTTCAAACTTCCAAATCTGACCTGATGGCCAGGGGCGTAGCTTTCGATCTGCTCCAGATGACCAAGTGAATTGGCCCGTAGTGCAAAGCCGCCGCATACGAAGATCTGTCCGGGGAGAAAAGTCTCACCCTGGACCGCGTCGTTGTTGATGATCGAAGGAGCCATCGGGCCTATAGGTGACTACACACAGGAACTCTCAATGAGAGCACCAATGTCGGTGTCAAAACCGGCGGATCTCGGGTAGGGGGTCCCGAATTGTGCGTCTAGGCGGATGGTAACAGGAGACAAGGGACACGATGTTTTTACCCAGGTTCGGGCCCACTCAATGGAGGTAATACCCTACTCCTTCTTGATTAATATTGATGATATGGGTAGTACAAGAGTAGATCTACCACGAGATCAAGGAGGCTAAACCCTACAAGCTAGCCTATGGTATGATTGTTGTTCGTCCTACGGACTTAAACCCTCCGGTTTATATAGACACTAGATAGGGTTAGGGTTACTTAGAGTCGGTTACAATGGTAGGAGATCTACATATCCGTATCGCCAAGCTTGCCTTCCACGCCAAGGATAGTCCCATCCAGACACGGGACGAAGTCTTCAATCTTGTATCTTCATAGTTTAGGAGTCCGGCAAAGATGATAGTTCGGCTATCCGGACATCCCCTATTCCAGGACTCCCTCAAAGAAAAAGATGAAGAAGATGTTCAACGAAGACCCAAGCAAAAGCTTTCACGAGTTCGAGCAAGAATTGCTAAAGACCACCCCGTCGAGCAAATCTACAATGATATTCAAACCGAGAGAATCACTCGCTCTAAAACTCGTTTAGCTAACTTTTGTGAAAACTATTCCTTCATCTCTAGCATTGAACCTATGAAGGTCGAAGAAGCATTGGAAGATCCGGATTGGATAAATGCTATGCATGAAGAGCTACACAACTTTGAGAGGAACCAAGTTTGGACATTGGTTGAGAAGCCCGACAACAACCACAACATCATCGGTACCAAATGGGTGTTTCGCAACAAGCAAGATGCAGATGGACAAGTAGTTCGCAACAAAGCACGTCTAAATCGCCCAAGGCTACACAAAAGTCGAAGGTATGGACTATGGTGAGACTTACGCCCCCGTTGCTAGACTTGAGTCCATTCGCATCTTACTTGCCTATGCTAATCACCATGATATTACCTGTAACAAATGGACATTAAAAGTGCTTTTCTAAATGGTGAAATAGAGGAGGAAGTTTACGTTAAACAACCTCCCAGCTTTGTCAATCCTAAGAAACCCAATCGTGTTTACAAACTTCACAAAGCTATTTTTGGACTTAATCAAGCTCCCAGAGCATGGTATAAATGCTTGACCAAGTTCCTTATTGAAAAAGGCTTTGAAATTGGGAAAATTGATTATACTCTTTTTACTAAAAGGGTTAATGGTGAACTCTTTGTGTGCCAAATTTATGTTGATGATATTATATTTGGTTCAACTAACCCTCATTTTAGTGAAAAGTTTGGGAAGCTACTGTCGGAGAAGTTTGAGATGTCTATGATGAGTGAACTCAAATTCTTTCTCGGTTTGCAAATCAAGCAAACTAAGGAAGGTACTTTTGTCTCGCAAACAAACTACACCGAGGACTTATTCAAGAAGTTCAATATGCAAGAATGCAAAGGTATGACTACACCCATGCCTACTAGTGGACATCTCGACTTAACCAAAGATGGTGAACCGGTTGATCCAAAGGTTTATCGTTCTATGATTGGTTCATTGTTATATCTATGTGCTTCACGTCCCGATATTATGCTAAGTATGTGCATGTGTGCACGATATCAAGCTGCCCCTAAAGAATGTCATCTTAAGGCCGTGAAAAGGATAGTGAGATACTTAATCCATACACCAAATTTTGGCATTTGGTATCCTAAGACGGCCTCTTTCGATCTTGTTGGCTAGTCCGACTCGGACTATGCCAGAGACAAGGTTGATAGAAAGTCCACTTCGGGTACTTGTCAATTTCTTGGTAGATCTCTTGTGTCTTGGTCCTCCAAGAAACAGAACTCGGTATCCTTATCCACCGCCGAAGCTGAATATATTGCCACTGGTTCATGTTGTGCTCAATTACTTTGGATGACCCAAACTCTTAAAGATTATGGGATATATGTGAGACATGTTCCATTGCTTTGTGATAATGAAAGTGCTATCAAAATTGGTCATAATCCTTTGCAACACTCTCGAACTAAGCATATTGAAGTTCGTCATCATTTCATTCGAGATCATGTTGCTAAGGGTGACATTGATCTTAAGCATGTTCGCACCGAAAAGAAATTAGCAGATATATTCACTAAACCTCTTGATGAGAAAGTGTTTTGCAGGTTAAGAGGAGAATTGAACATCATTGATGCTTCAAACTTGGAGTAGAAACTCCATTGGATACATGCAAGACATGAGCTTATGACTAATCCTTGATATTTCTCTTAGGATGAAAAACTTATGTCTTGGACATATTTGTATCTTGCATGTTATCTAACCCATGTGGGTACTTGGTTGAATCAAATTCCATGAGGTTGAAACCTACTCAGATCTTGAGCAATCTCTACATCACCGAGTCTCTACACAAGGTGGTTGAAGACAAGGGAGCACGAAACCTTTCAAACATATCCTTTGACAAATTCTATGTTGAGTTTCATGATTGTCGTTTTTGGATATAAAAGTGCTCTTCCTTGCAAGAACTCACCCATGTAGGTAGATGGACTCAAATTCCAAGTGCTGCTCCAAATTCTTGATGAGCTACATCAACCTTGAGCAACCCACGCAAGTTCAACTACATGGACTACACCACCAACCAAGGTATGACATTCCATCTTAGAGAAGCTTTACTCCGAGTCATGAGTTAAAGAACTCGACAAGATGTGAATACATCAAGATGCTTAAATGAAAAATGGCAACCCCATTTTGAGCTTAAACGATGAGTATGGCCTATGATCAAGTGATCTCACTTGACTCCTAAGTCAATATACTCTAACATAGGTGACTTTGTCGCCGACCATCTCTAGATGAAGTTCTCAAGTGTTCTTTTCTGAGTTTTTGCATTTGTCTCATGCATTTGTGTTTCCCCTTTCAAAAAAAACTTCATCTAGATTTCTTTCTGTTTTCTCTGCATATTCTGCATCTAATTCCTTGTACATCTTTCAGTTAATTCCTTGCAAATCTTTGTGAGATCTTACTAGTCTAGTGAGCTGAGGTGACAAGTGTTTTCTCTGCGATGAACTCGGTTACACCGATTTGTTATTTTCGGTCCGAATCGTTTCGGTACGACCGAAGCATACCACTCGGTGCCACCGATTTCATAACAGGAAAAACTCTTTGCCACATATTCTGTGTTTCTTCTGTTCCAGCTCCACTCAATGAATCTTGTCCTCTACAAGCATCACATTTTTATCATTGCTTTTTGTTGTGACTCAAGGATCAAACCCATTTTCGACAAATTCCAGAGGGCGAGAGAGAGATTACATCTTTATCAAGCCCTTCTTGGAAATTGATGTCAAAGGGGGAGAGAGAGATCACATCAAAGCTTATCATTTAGAGAGAGAGAGAGATCACATCAGAGAAGGAGAGAGAGATCCTTCAGGGGGAGAGAGAGATCTCTAGGGGGAGAGGATACTTAAGTAGAAAGTATTTCTCAAGGATCCCAGAAACTTGGTGTTCAAGAGGAGAGATGCCACATGTCTTCTTGAGGGGAAAGACATGTTCATATGATCTGTTGTGCTCAATTTTGCATGAGCATACATTAGCTCTGAACTTTAGCTCTGATCATCATTCATATCTTTCAGCTCTATTTTCCTTCAGCTCTGATTTTTTGTTCCCTATCTTCTCCCAGTATCCCATGTTAGATTCAGGGGGAGCAAGACATCTAAGGGAAAGAGATCATTTAAATTCATTGCATATCTTTACTCTTGGGGACATGTCTAATCCAATGTGGTACTTAGTACTCACTCTCTACATGTCATCCCAGTCTTGGTATTCTTTTGGTTTCTTCCGTTTGCTCTGGCTAGTAGATGCATCTGTGTTATCTAACCTAGTTTACGCAGGTTCATTCCATCCTAAGCCAACTCAAGACTACAAGGTAAGTATATGCATCACAATCATGTGTATGAGGAATTCTTGCTGATGTACATACTGTTTGCAAGAAGGACACATGGGCATGAGGGTAATCTCTTTAATACTTTTTGCTCTGATGCATATAGCCAAGATGCATGTAACACATTGCCTGCTCTATCATGGTTATGCTATCACATGCTTCTATATTTCATATTCACATGATTGCATACATGTAGGTGGAGCCTATGCTTGTTACATGTCTTTCCAAAGCTTTACTTGCTATTCTTTATATCTTTATCTAAAGCTTTGATGTATGTTGCCATCAATTACCAAAAAGGGGGAGATTGAAAGCACAAGTGCTCCCTAGGTGGTTTTGGTAATTAATGACAACATATCTCTTGTTGGACTAACACTTTTATCTAGTATGTTTCAGATAAGTTCAACAATGGAGTGGAATGTACTAAAGGATGTGGGAACTCCTTCAAGATGCTAAGGACAAAGGATTGGCTCAAGCTGCAAGCTCAAGACTCTTCATTTTACATTTTAGTGATCCAAGATCACATGGAGTCTATAGGAAAAGCCAATACTATCAAGGAGGGATGAGGTGTTGCTTAATGAGCCTTTTGCTTCATTTGCTTAGTGATATGCTCCAAAACCCTCCACTACTTTCCCACATCCACAAATGACCTAAACCTAAAGCCAAAATCGGTCACACCGATTCTTTCTATCCGGCGCCACCGATTCCAAAAGTCATAGCCACTGCCACAAACCCTAAGCAAATCGGTCTCACCGATAGGGATCTCGGTCTCACCGAGATGGGATTGTAATCTCTCTGTGTATGTCCATTATCAAAATCGGTCTCACCGAGTTTGAGCAATCGGTACTACCGAGATTACAATGCAAACTCTCTAGTTAACTTATTATCAAAATCGGTCCCACCGAGTTTGATAATCGGTCAAACCGAGTTTGCCTGACCAACTCTCTGGAAAGCTTATTACCACAATCGGTCCCACCGAGTTTGTGTAATCGGTCTTACCGAGATTACGTTATGCCCTAACCCTAACCAATAGGTCCCACTGAGTTGCATTCCGGTCCAACCGAAAACCTTAACGGTCACATTATTTGCTAAATCGGTCTGACCGAGTTTAAAGATTCGGTCCCACCGAGTTTGGTAGATTGTGTGTAACGGTTAGATTTTGTGTGGAGGCTATATATAACCCTCCACCTCCTATTCATTCGTGGAGAGAGCCATCAGACTGAACCTACACTTCCAACATCCTATTTCTGTGAGAGAACTACCTACTCAGGTGTTGAGGCCAAGATATTCCATTCCTACCATATGAATCTTGATCTCTAGCCTTCCCCAAGTTGCTTTCCACTCAAACCCTCTTTCCACCAGATCCATATCCTATGTGAGAGAGTTGAGTGTTGGGGAGACTATCATTTGAAGCGCAAGAGCAAGGAGTTCATCATCAACACACCATTTGTTACTTCTTGGAGAGTGGTGTCTCCTAGATTGGCTAGGTGTCACTTGGGAGCCTCCGACAAGATTGTGGAGTTGAACCAAGGAGTTTGTAAGGGCAAGGAGATCGCCTACTTCGTGAAGATCTACCGCAAGTGAGGCAAGTCCATCGTGGGCGACGGCCATGGTGGGATAGACAAGGTTGCTTCTTCGTGGACCCTTCGTGGGTGGAGCCCTCCGTTGACTCGTGCAACCGTTACCCTTCGTGGGTTGAAGTCTCCACCAACGTGGAAGTACGATAGCACCACCTATCGGAACCACGCCAAAAACATCCGTGTCTCTAAATTGCGTTTGAATCCTCCAATCCCTTCCCTTTACATTCTTGCAAGTTGCATGCTTTATTTTCCGCTGCTCATATACTCTTTGCATGCTTGCTTGCTATATGTTGGAATGTTGAACTTGTGCCTAAACTCCACTCAAACTTCAAAGAAACTTAAAAACTGCAACTTTGGTACTTAGTGTCTAATCACCCCCCTCTAGACACCTCTTCTCAAGGTCCTACAAGTAGTGACGTCAGTCATCTTCCTCCTCTACACAAAATGACAGAGTGTGTGGCTGACGTGCGCGCAAGGGCCACCTCACGCTTCCACCGCTTCTCCGAGGAGGGTACAAGTGCACCAGACAACCCATGTCCTTTCACCTCTTCCCTTATCTTCCTCTTCCCCTCTCTCTCTTTCTCGACCACACCCAAGAGAAGATCGTCGCCGCCGTCCAGTATTAGTGCAGCCACTGTCGTAGAAACCTTGCGCCACCATGTCTAAAAGATCTGCCGAATCACACATGCCCCTCCGCAAAGAAAGGATTTGAGCAACAAGGGCCTGAGTGTAGCGTTTTCTCATCATCACCGTCACCTCCAACAGCCGCGTATAAATATCAATTCGGCGCCGACAACACTTCTTTGAGCCCTCTAATAAACTGATTGAATTTGCCATGAGTTATGTTGAGTTTTCTCCTGGTCAACTCATAGGTTTCATGTGTTGTCATCATCAAACACATTTGTGTGGCGCCACGCTTTTGATCTACGCCATCCACTTCAGCTATCCCTGGGGCTCCCTTCATGCGTTGTCCCTATGAGAGTTTACCAGGATGCGGGAGAGTGGGTGATAACTCACAATATAGGGGATCGCAACAGTTTTCGAGGGTAGAGTATTCAACCCAAATGTATTGATTTGACACAAGGGGAGCCAAAGAATATTCTCAAGTATTAGCAGTTGAGTTGTCAATTCAACCACACCTGGAAAACTTAATATCTGCAGCAAAGTATTTAGTAGCAAAGTAGTATGGAAGGAACGGTAACAGTGGCAAAAGTAACAGTAGTAGTTTTGTAGTGATTGTAACAATGGCAACGGTAAAGTAACTAAGCAACGGTAAAGTAACTCGCCATATGTGAAAAGCTCGTGGGCATTGGATCGGTGATAGAGAATTATGCTGGATGCGATTCCTCATGCAATAGTTATAACATAGGGTGACACGGAACTAGCTCCAATTCATCAATGTAATGTAGGCATGTATTCCAAATATAGTCATACATGCTTATGGAAAAGAACTTGCATGACATCTTTTGTCCTACCCTCCAGTGGCAGCGGGGTCCTATTGGAAACTAAGGGATATTAAGGCTTCCTTTTAATAGAGTACCGGACCAAAGCATTAACACATAGTGAATACATGAACTCCCCAAACTACGGTCATCACCGGTAAGTATCCAGATTATTGCCACTTCGGGGTTAACGGATCAGAACACATAATATGTGACTATATACTTGCAAGATAGGATCAATAACTCACATATATTCATGAAAACATAATAGGTTCAGATCTGAAATCATGGCACTCGGGCCCTAATGACAAGCATTAAGCATAGCTAAGTCATAGCAACATCAACCTCAGAACATAGTGGATACTAGGTATCAAACCCTAACAAAAATAACTCGATTATATGGTGAATCTCATCCAAGCCATTACCATCCAGCAAGCCTACGATGGAATTACTCATGCACGGCGGTTAGCATCATGAAATTGGTGATGGAGGATGGTTGATGATGACGACGGCGACGGATTCCCCTCTCTAGAGCCCTGAACGGACTCTAGATCGGCCCTCCCGAGAGAGATTAGGTCTTGGGGGCGGCTCCGTATCGTAAAACGCGATGAATCCTTCTTCTTGATTTTTTCTCCCCGAACGTGAATATATAGAGTTGGTGTTGAGGTCGGTGGAGCACCAGGGGGACCACGAGGCAGGGGGCATGCCCAGGGGGTAGGCACACCCCCACCCTCGTGGACAGGGTGTGGGCCCCCTGGCCTTGACTCTTTCCCCAGTATTTTTTATTGATTCCAAATATATTATCCGTGAAGTTTCAGGGCATTCCGAGAACTTTTATTTCTGCAGAAAATAACACCATGGCAATTTTGCTGAAAACAGCGTCAGTCCGGGTTAGTTGCATTCAAAACTGTTCGGAAAAGTAGATATGATGGGGACGTATCAGTGTGTGCTCCCTCTCCAGCCACCAATGACACCCATTTTGTTCCCTCCTGAGTGGACTCCGCCATGCATGGCCACTAATTGTCGGCATGGCCAGGAAATGTGTTTTTTATGATTCATAAGTAGCCACGCATGTCAGTCTTTTAATTAGCCCAACTTGTCAACATCTAGGTAACGACCAAACGGACCTTGACTAGACGGAAATGTTTTTTTTTGCTATTCATCAGGATGTGTGAGAGAAAAAGGGGAAAAGTGAGGAGCGTTAAGACAATGGGGTAAAACTAAGGACAACTAAAGTACTAGGGGCATGAAAATAGAAATCCCTTTTCCCCTCTGGTCACCACTACTGGAGATTTTCTCTTGGCCGACTGTTAGGCTCTTTGCCGAGTGCATTATATCGGACACTCGGCAATAGTATCTTTGTCGAGTACCTAACTCGACAAAAATGTGAAACACGGCAAACATGCACTTTGGCGAGTGTTGTGGATAAAACACTAGGTAAAACAAAAAACACGGCAAATAGGGCTTTGCCGAATGTCACACTCGGCAAAAGGGTGTCTTTACCGAGTGTCACACTCGGCAAAAGGGGGTCTTCGCTAAACTGCATGATTTTGGCTGTACATGTTGCATACGACCTCGAATGAAGATGGTCCAAAGATCAAATTTGTTTATTTTGAAGAGAAGGTAAATTTTCATGTTGAAAACCTTTTCATTTAAGCCATATTAATTACACTTTTGGCATGCTAAATATCAATATAGTCTCAAATGACCAAGGTGATGGCCATATTCATTGCATAGTTTATTATAATGTTACCAAATTTGACACATAGGTGCATCTTAAAATTACAAACAATGTAGCTAAATAGAGTTTCCTACTTTTTTGTACAAAAAAATTAATTTTCATTTTCTAAATGTCAAAACTGGTTGTTTTTTGTCAAGCAACTACAAAAATCAGGGTGCAAAATGGCACCACCATAATTATCGCACCATGTAAACAATATTTTATGCACAATTCCCAAGTTTCATGGATTTTCTAGATTTCTAGTTGCTTTCGCACATTTAAATGACTTAATGTCAATTTCCTATAAGTAATACAAATTTGAACTGCAAGTCTGTGATAGCTCAGTCATAAAAATTAGCAAAACAATATTTCTAACACAAGTAGTCAGTATTTGGGAGAATGATGACCCACAAGTATAAGGGATCTATAGTAGTCCTTTCGATAAGTAAGAGTGTCGAACCCAACAAGGAGCAGAAGGAAATGATAAGCGGTTTTCAGCAAGGTATTCTCTGCAAGCACTGAAATTATCGGTAACAAATAGTTTTGTGATAAGGTAATTTGTAACGGGTAACAAGTAACAAAAGTAAATAAAGTGCAGCAAGGTGGCCCAATCCTTTTTGTAGCAAAGGGCAAGCCTTGACAAATTCTTATATAGAGAAAAGCACTCCCGAGGACACATGGGAATTATCGTCAAGCTAGTTTTCATCATGTTCATATGATTCGCGTTCAATACTTTGATAATTTGATATGTGGGTGGACCGGTGCTTGGGTATTGTCCTTACTTGAACAAGCATCCCACTTATGATTAACCCCTATTGCAAGCATCCGCAACTATAAAAGAAGTATTAAGGTAAATGTCGTTGTCAAAACCAGCGGATCTCGGGTAGGGGGTCCCGAACTGTACGTCTAAGGCGGATGGTAACAGGAGGCAAGGGACACGATGTTTACCCAGCTTCGGGCCCTCTCTATGGAGGTAATACCCTACTTCCTGCTTGATTAATCTTGATGAATATGAGTATTACAAGAGTTGCTCTACCACGTGATCGTAGAGGCTAAACCCTAGAAGCTAGCCTATGGTATGATTGTTGTTGTCCTACGGACTAAACCCTCCGGTTTATATCGACACCGGAGGGGGCTAGGGTTACACAGAGTCGGTTACAACAGAAGGAGATCTACATATCTGTATCGCCAAGCTTGCCTTCCACGCCAAGAAAGTCCCATACGGACAAGAGACGAAGTCTTCATTCTTGTATCTTCATAGTTCAACAGTCCGGCCAAAGGATATAGTCCGGCTGTCCGGATACCCCCTAATCCAGGACTCCCTCAGTAAACCTAACCATAGCATGAAACATATGGATCCAAATTAGCCCCTTATGAAGCAATGCATAAACTAGGGTTTAAGCTTCTGTCACTCTAGCAACCCATCATCTACTTATTACTTCCCAATGCCTTCCTCTAGGCCCAAATAATGGTGAAGTGTCATGTAGTCGACGTTCACATAACACCACTAGAGGATAGACAACATACATCTCATCAAAATATCGAACGAATACCAAATTCACATGACTACTAATAGCAAGACATCTACCATGTCCTCAGGAACAAACGTAACTACTCACAAACCATATTCATGTTCATAATCAGAGGAGTATTAATATGCATATAGGATATGAACATATGATCTTCCACCAAATAAACAAACTAGCATCAACTACAAGGAGTAATCAACAATACTAGCAACCTACATGTACCAATCTCAGACTTAGAGGCAATAATTGGATACAAGAGATGAACTAGGGTTTGAGAGGAGATGGTGCTGGTGAAGATGTTCATGGAGATTGGGCCCCTCCCGATGAGAGGAGCGTTGGTGATGACGATGGCGATGATTTCCCCCTCCTGGAGGGAAGTGTCCCCGGCAGAACAGCTCTGCCAGAGCCCTAGATTGGTTCCTGATGACCCACAAGTATAGGGGATCTATCGTAATCCTTTCGATAGGTGAGAGTGTCGAACCCAACGAGGAGCAGAACGAAATGATAAGCGGTTTTCAGCAAGGTATTCTCTGCAAGCACTGAAACTATAGGTAACAGATAGTTTTGTGATAGGATAATTTGTAACAAGCAACAAGTAACAAAAGTAAATAAAGTGCAGCAAGGTGGCCCAATCCTTTTTGTAGGAAAGGACAAGCCTGGACAAACACTTATATAGAGAAAAGCGCTCCCGAGGACACATGGGAATTATCGTCAAGCTAGTTTTCATCACGTTCATATGATTCGCGTTCGGTACTTTGATAATTTGATATGTGGGTTGACCGGTGCTTGGGTTCTGTTCTTACTTGAACAAGCATCCCGCTTATGATTAACCTCTCTTGCAAGCATGCACAACTACAACAAAAGTATTAAGGTAAACCTAACCATGACATGAAACGTATGGATCCAAATCAGCCCCTTACGAAGCAACGCATAAACTAGGGTTTAAGCTTACATCCTTTGTAGCAACCCATCATCTACTTATTACTTACCAATGCCTTCCTCTAGGCCCAAATAATGGTGAAGTGTCATGTAGTCGACGTTCACATAACACCACTAGAGGATAGACAACATACATCTCATCAAAATATCGAACGAATACCAAATTCACATAACTACTAATAGCAAGACATCTACCATGTCCTCAGGAACAAACGTAACTACTCACAAACCATATTCATGTTCATAATCAGAGGAGTATTAATATGCATATAGGATCTGAACATATGATCCTCCACCAAATAAACAAACTAGCATCAACTACAAGGAGTAATCAACAGTACTAGCAACCTACAGGTACCAATCTCAGACTTAGAGGCAATAATTGGATACAAGAGATGAACTAGGGTTTGAGAGGAGATGGTGCTGGTGAAGATGTTCATGGAGATTGGCCCCCTCCCGATGAGAGGAGCGTTGGTGATGACGATGGCGATGATTTCCCCCTCCTGGAGGGAAGTGTCCCTGGCAGAACAGCTCCGCCAGAGCCCTAGATTGGTTCCTGATGACCCACAAGTATAGGGGATCTATCGTAATCCTTTCGATAGGTAAGAGTGTTGAACCCAACGAGGAGAAGAACGAAATGATAAGCGGTTTTCAGCAAGGTATTCTCTGCAAGCACTGAAACTATAGGTAACAGATAGTTTTGTGATAGAATAATTTGTAACAAGCAACAAGTAACAAAAGTAAATAAAGTGCAGCAAGGTGGCCCAATCCTTTTTGTAGAAAAGGACAAGCCTAGACAAACTCTTATATAGAGAAAAGCGCTCCCGAGGACACATGGGAATTATCGTCAAGCTAGTTTTCATCACGTTCATATGATTCGCGTTCGGTACTTTGATAATTTGATATGTGGGTGGACCGGTGCTTGGGTGCTGTTCTTACTTCAACAAGCATCCCGCTTATGATTAACCTCTATTGCAAGCATGCACAACTACAACAAAAGTATTAAGGTAAACCTAACCATGGCATTAAACGTATGGATCCAAATCAGCCCCTTACGAAGCAACGCATAAACTAGGGTTTAAGCCTCTGTCACTGTAGCAACCCATCATCTACTTATTACTTCCCAATGCCTTCCTCTAGGACCAAATAATGGTGAAGTGTTATGTATTCGACGTTCACATAACACCACTAGAGGATAGACAACATACATCTCATCAAAATATCGAACGAATACCAAATTCACATGACCACTAATAGCAAGACATCTACCATGTCCTCATGAACAAACGTAACTACTCACAAACCATATTCATGTTCATAATCAGAGGAGTATTAATATGCATATAGGATCTGAACATATGATCTTCCACCAAATAAACAAACTAGCATCAACTACAAGGAGTAATCAATAGTACTAGCAACCTACAGGTACCAATCTCAGACTTAGAGGCAATAATTGGATACAAAAGATAAACTAGGGTTTGAGAGGAGATGGTGCTGGTGAAGATGTTCATGGAGATTGGCCCCCTCCCTATGAGAGGAGCGTTGGTGATGACGATGGCGATGATTTCCCCCTCCTGGAGGGAAGTGTCCCCGGCAGAACAGCTCTGCCAGAGCCCTAGATTGATTCCTGATGACCCACATGAAGGAAATATGCCCTAGAGGCAATAATAAAGTTATTATTTATTTCCTTATATCATGATAAATGTTTATTATTCATGCTAGAATTGTATTAACCGGAAACATAATACATGTGTGAATACATAGACAAACAGAGTGTCACTAGTATGCCTCTACTTGACTAGCTCGTTAATCAAAGATGGTTATGTTTCCTAACCATAGACATGAGTTGTCATTTGATTAACGGGATCACATCATTAGGAGAATGATCTGATTGACATGACCCATTCCGTTAGCCTAGCACTTGATCGCTTAGTATGTTGCTATTGCTTTCTTCATGACTTATACATGTTCCTGTAACTATGAGATTATGCAACTCCCGTTTACGGAGGAACACTTTAGGTACTACCAAACGTCACAACGTAATCTGGGTGATCATAAAGGAGTACTACAGGTGTCTCCAAAGGTACTTGTTGGGTTGGCGTATTTGAGATTAGGTTTTGTCACTCCGATTATGGGAGAGGTATCTCTGGGCCTTCTCGGTAATACACATCACATAAGCCTTGCAAGCATTACAACTAATGAGTTAGTTGTGAGATGATGTATTACGGAACGAGTAAAGAGACTTGCCAAGATGTGAGATTGAACTAGGTATTGGATACCGACGATCGAATCTCGGGTAAATGTTATACCGATGACAAAGGGAACAACGTATGTTGTTATGCGGTCGACCGATAAAGATCTTAAAGAAAATGTAGGAACCAATATGGGCATCCAGGTCCCGCTATTGGTTATTGACCGGAGATGTGTCTCGGTCATGTCTACATTGTTCTCGAACCGTAGGGTCCGCACGCTTAAGGTTTCGATGACGGTTATATTATGAGTTTGTGTATTTTGATGTACAGAAGGTTGTTCGGAGTCCCGGATATGATCACGGACATGACGAGGAGTCTCGAAATGGTCGAGACATAAAGATTAATATATTGGACGGATATATTTGGACAGCGGAATGGTTCCGGAGAAGTTTGGAGCTCCGGAGGTTACCGAACCCCGGGAGGTATATGGGCCTTATTGGGCCCATGTAGGAGGAAGGGAGAAGGAACAAGGGAAGGGGCGCGCCCCCCAAGCCCAATCCGCATTGGGGAGGGGCCGGCCCCCCTCCTTTCTCATTTCCTCTTCCTATTCCTACTACTAGTACTACTTCCTAATACTAGTACTCCTTCCTTCCCCTCCAAATAAGATAAGGAAAGAGAGGAAACCTACTTGGAGTAGGTTTCCCCTCCTATGGTGCGCCCCCTTGTGGCGGCCACCTCCTCCCTCCCTCCTTTATATACGGGGAGGGGCACCCTAGAACACACAAGTTGATCCTTGAGATCGTTCCTTAGCCGTGTGCGGTGCCCCCTCCACCATATTCCACCTCGGTCATATCGTGGCGGTGCTTAGGCGAAGCCCTGCGTCAGTGAAACATCAAGATCGTCCCACGCCGTCGTCTTGTGGAACTCCCTCTCCTCGGAGCTTTGCTGGATCGGAGCCCGAAGCGTCATCGAGCTGAGCGTGTGCCAAGAACTCGGAGGCGCCGGAGTAACGCGCTGGGATCGGGCTGGATCGCGAGGAGAACGTCTGACTACTTCCTCTATGTCATCATCGACTCGGAGGTGCCGGAGTAACGGCACCTTTGGGATCGGCAGGATCGCGAGGAGAACGTGACGACTACTTCCTCTACGTTGTGATCGTTTCCGCTTCACGGTCTCTGAGGGTACGTAGACAACACTCTCTCCTCTCGTTGCTATGCCATCACCATGGTCCTGTAAAATGCGTGGGAAATTTTTGAAATTACTGCGTTCCCCAACAAAGTGGCATCCGAGCCTGGTTTTATGCGTTGATGTCATATGCACGAGTAGAACACAAGTGAGTTGTGGGCAATACAAGTCATACTGCCTACCAGCATGTCATACTTTGGTTCAGCGGTATTGTGAGATGAAGCGGCCCGGACCGACATTACGCGTACGCTTCTGCGAGACTGGTTTCACCGTTACGAGCATTAGGTGCTTAAAGGTGGCTGGCGGGTGTCTGGCTCTCACTTTAGTTGAACCGAGTGTGGCTACGCCCTGTCCTTGAGAAGGTTAAAACGGAGTCTATTTGACGAAGTATCGTTGTGGTTTTAATGCGTAGGTAAGAACGGTTCTTGCTCAGCCCATAGCAGCCACGTAAAACTTGCAACAACAAAGTAGAGGATGTCTAACTTGTTTTTGCAGGGCATGTTGTGATGTGATATGGTCAAGACGTGATGCTATAATTTATTGTATGAGATGATCATGTTTTGTAACCGAAGTTATCGGCAATGGCGAAAGCCATATGGTTGTCGCTTTATTGTATGAAATGCAACGCCCTGTAATTGCTTTACTTTATCACTAAGCGGTAGCGATAGTCGTAGAAGCAATAGATGGCGTAAACGACAACGATGCTACGATGGAGATCAAGGTGTCGGCGCCGGTGGCGATGGTGATCATGACGGTGCTTCGAGATGGAGATCACAAGCACAAGATGATGATGGCCGTATCATATCACTTATATTGATTGCATGTGATGTTTATCCTTTATGCATCGTATTTTGCTTTGATTGACGGTAGCATTTTAAGATGATCTCTCACTAAAATTATCAAGTAGTGTTCTCCCGAGTATGCACCGTTGCCAAAGTTCATCGTGCCGAGACACCACGTGATGATCGGGTGTGATAAGCTCTCGTCCATCTACAACGGGTGCAAGCCAGTTTTGCACACGCAGAATACTCAGGTTATACTTGACGAGCCTAGCATATGCAGATATGGCCTCGGAACACGGAGACCGAAAGGTCGGCGTGAATCATATAGTAGATATGATCAACATAAGATGTTCACCATTGAAAACTACTCCATCTCACGTGATGATCGGTTATGGTTTAGTTGATTTGGATCACGTGATCACTTAGATGACTAGAGAGATGTCTGTCTAAGTGGGAGTTCTTAAGTAATATGATTAATTGAACTTAAATTTATCATAAACTTAGTACCTGATAGTATCTTGCTTGTCTATGTCTGTTTGTAGATAGATGGCTCGTGCTGTTGTTCCGTTGAATTTTAATGCATTCCTTGAGAAAGCAAAGTTGAAAGATGATGGTAGCAATTACACGGACTGGGTCCGTAACCTGAGGATTATCCTCATTGCTGCCTGTAAGAGTTACGTCCTGGATGCACCGCTAGGTGCCAGCCCTTCTTGATGCAATCTGGCGACGTTAAGAATGCTGGCGAGCAAAGCTGATGACTACTCTATAGTTCGATGTGCCATGCTTTACGGCTTAGAGCCGGGTCTTCAACGACGCTTTGAAAGTCGTGGAGCATATGAGATGTTCCAAGAGTTGAAGTTGATATTTCAACAGAATGCCCGGATTGAGAGATATGAAGTCTCCAATAAGTTCTATAGCTGCAAAATGGAGGAGAATGGGTCTGCATCGGTGAGCACATACTCGTAATGTCCGGGTATTACAATCACTTGACTCAAGCTGGAGTTGATCTTCCGGATGATTGTGTCATTGACAGAATTCTTCAATCAACGCCACCAAGCTACAAAGGCTTCGTGATGAACTATAATATGCAAGGGTTAGTAAAGACTATGCTCGAGCTCTTCGCATCTTTGAAAGCTGCGGAGGTAGAAATCAAGAAGGAGCATCAAGTGTTGATGGTCAATAAGACCACTAGTTTCAAGAAGAAAGGCAAAGGGAAGAAGAAGGGGAACTTCAAGAAGAACAGCAAACAAGTTGCTGCTCAAGGGAAGAAACCCAAGTCTGGACCTAAACATGAAAATGAGTGCTTATAAAGCAAGCAGACTGGTCACACGAAGAGGAACTGACCCAAGAATTTGGCGGATAAGAAGGATGGCAAGGTGAAAAAAGGAATATGTGATATACATGTTATTGAAGTGTACCTTACTAGAGCTCGCAGTAGCACACTGGTATTTGATAATGGTTACATTGCTAATATTTGCAACTCGAAGCAGGGACTACAGATTAGCGAACAACGGCAAAGGACGAGGTGACGATGCGCGTGGGAAATGGTTCCAAAGTCGATGTGATCGCGGTCGGCACGCTACCTCTACATCTACCTTCGGGATTAGTTTTAGACCTAAATAATTGTTATTTGGTGCCAACGTTAAGCATGAACATTATATCTGGATCTTGTTTGATGCGAGACGGTTATTCATTTAAATCAGAGAATAAAGGTTGTTCTATTTATATGAATAATATCTTTTATGGTCATGCACCCTTGAAGAGTGGTCTATTTTTAATGAATCTCGATAGTGGTGATACACATATTCATAATGTTGAAACCAAAAGATGCAGAGTAGATAATGATAGTGCGACTTATTTGTGGCATTGCCGTTTAGGTCATATCGGTATAAAGCGCATGAAGAAACTCCATACTGATGGACTTTTGGAGTCACTTGATTATGAATCACTTGGCACTTGCGAACCGTGCCTCATGGGCAAGATGACTAAAACCCCGTTCTCCGGTACTATGGAGAGAGCAACAGATTTGTTGGAAATCATACATACAGATGTATGTGGTCCAATGAATGTTGAGGCTCGTGGCGGATATCGTTATTTTCTCACCTTCACAGATGATTTAAGCAGATATGGGTATATCTTCTTAATGAAACATAAGTCCGAGACATTTGAAAAGTTCAAAGAATTTCAGAGTGAAGTTGAAAATCATCGTAATAAGAAAATAAAGTTTCTTCGATCTGATCGTGGAGGCGAATATTTGAGTTACGAGTTTGGTCTACATTTGAAACAATGCGGAATAGTTTTCAACTCACGCCACCGGAACACCACAACGCAATGGTGTGTCCGAACGTCGTAATCGCACTTTACTAGATATGGTGCGATCTATGATGTCTCTTACAGATTTACCGCTATCGCTTTTGGGGTTATGCTCTTGAGACGGCCGCATTCACGCTGAATAGAACACCGTCAAAATCCGTTGAGACGACACCTTATGAACTATGGTTTAGCAAGAAACCAAAGTTGTCGTTTCTTAAAGTTTGGGGATGCGATGCTTATGTGAAAAAGCTTCAACCTGATTAGCTCGAACCTAAATCGGAGAAATGTATCTTCATAGGATACCCAAAGGAGACAGTTGGGTACACCTTCTATCACAGATCCAAGGCAAGACATTTGTTGCTAAGAATGGATCCTTTCTAGAGAAGGAGTTTCTCTCGAAAGAAGTGAGTGGGAGGAAAGTAGAACTTGATGAGGTAATCGTACCTTCTCCCTTATTTGAAAGTAGTTTATCACGTAAACCAGTTTCTGCGATATCTACACCAAATAGTGAGGAAGTTGATGATGTTGATCATGAAACTTCAGATCAAGTTACTACGTAACCTCGTAGATCAACCAGAATAAAATCCGCACTGCAGTGGTACGGCAATCCTGTTCTGGAAGTCATGCTACTAGATCATGATGAACCTACGAACTATGAAGAAGCGATGGTGAGCCCAGATTCCACAAAATGGCTTGAGGCCATGAAATCTGAGATGGGATCCATGTATGAAAACAAAGTGTGGACTTTGGTTGACTTGCCCGAGGGTCGGCAAGCAATAGAAAACAAGTGGATCTTCAAGAAGAAGACTGATCTTGACGGTAATATTGTCTGTCTACAAAGCTCGACTTGTCGCAAAGGGTTTTCGACAAGTTCAAGGGGTTGACTACGATGAGACCTTCTCACCCGTAGTGATGCTTAAGTCTGTCCGAATCATGTTAGCAATTGCCGCATTTTATGATTATGAAATTTGGCAAATGGATGTAAAGACCGCATTCCTGAATGGGTTTCTGGAAGAAGAGTTGTATATGATGTAACCAGAAGGTTTTATCGATCCAAAGGGAGCTAACAAAGTGTGCAAGCTCCAGCGATCCATTTATGGACTGGTGCAAGCATCTCGGAGTTGGAATAAACGCTTTGATAGTGTGATCAAAGTATTTGGGTTTATACGCACTTATGGAGAAGCCTGTATTTACAAGAAAGTGAGTGGGAGCTCAGTAGCATTTATGATATTATATGTAGATGACATATTACTGATCGGAAATGATATAGAATTTCTGGATAGCATAAAGGGATACTTGAACAAGAGTTTTTCGATGAAAGACCTTGGTGAAGCTACTTACATATTGGGCATCAAGATCTATAGAGATAGATCAAGACGCTTAATTGGACTTTCACAAAGCACATACCTTGATAAAGTTTTGAAGAAGTTCAAAATGGATCAGGCAAAGAAAGGTTTTTTACCTGTATTACAAGATGTGAAATTGAGTCAGACTCAATGCCCGACCACGGTAGAAGATAGAGAGAAAATGAAAGATGTTCCCTATGCTTCAGCCATAGGCTCTATCATGTATGCAATGCTGTGTACCAGACTGACGTATGCTTAGTCTGTAAGCTTGGCGGGAAGGTACCAAAGTAATCCAGAGTGGATCATCGGACAGCGGTCAAGAACATCCCGAAATACGAAAAGGACTAAGGATATGTTTCTCGTATATGGAGGTGACAAAGAGCTAGTCGTAAATGGTTACGTCGATGCAAGCTTTGACACTGATCCGGACGATTCTAAATCGCAAACCGGATACGTGTTTTTTAAACGGTGGAGCTGTCAGTTGGTGCAGTTCTAAACAAAACGTTGTGGCGGGATCTACATGTGAAGCGGAGTACATAGCTGCTTGAAGCAGCAAATGAAGGAGTCTGGATGAAAGAGTTCATTTCCGATCTAGGTGTTGTACCTAGTGCATCGGGACCAATGAAGATCTTCCGTGACAATCTTGGTGCAATTGCCTTGGCAAAGGAATCCAGATTTCACAAGAGGACCAAGCATATCAAGAGACGCTTCAATTCCATTCGGGACCAAGTCCAAGTGGGTGACATAGAGATTTGCAAAATACATACGGATCTGAACGTTGCAGATTCGTTGACTAAGCCTCTTCCACGAGCAAAACATGATCAGCACCAAGACTCCATGGGTGTTAGAATCATTACTGAGTGAACTAGATTATTGACTCTAGTGCAAGTGGGAGACTGAAGGAAATATGCCCTAGAGGCAATAATAAAGTTATTATTTATTTCCTTATATCATGATAAATGTTTATTATTCATGCTAGAATTGTATTAACCGAAACATAATACATGTGTGAATACATAGACAAACAGAGTGTCACTAGTATGCCTCTACTTGACTAGCTTGTTAATCAAAGATGGTTATGTTTCCTAACCATAGACATCAGTTGTCATTTGATTAACGGGATCACATCATTAGGAGAATGATCTGATTGACATGACCCATTCCGTTAGCCTAGCACTTGATCGTTTAGTATGTTGCTATTGCTTTCTTCATGACTTATACATGTTCCTGTAACTATGAGATTATGCAACTCCGTTTACCGGAGGAACACTTTGGGTACTACCAAACGTCCACAACGTAATCGGGTGATCATAAAGGAGTACTACAGGTGTCTCCAAAGGTACTTGTTGGGTTGGCGATTTCGAGATTAGGTTTTGTCACTCCGATTGTCGGAGAGGTATCTCTGGGCCTTCTCGGTAATACACATCACATAAGCCTTGCAAGCATTACAACTAATGAGTTAGTTGTGAGATGATGTATTACGGAACGAGTAAAGAGACTTGCCAAGAACGAGATTGAACTAGGTATTGGATACCGACGATCGAATCTCGGGTAAGTAACATACCGATGACAAAGGGAACAACGATGTTGTTATGCGGTTCTGACCGATAAAGATCTTCAGAAAATGTAGGAACCAATATGGGCATCCAGGTCCCGCTTATTGGTTATTGACCGAGATGTGTCTCGGTCATGTCTACATTGTTCTCGAACCGTAGGGTCCGCACGCTTAAGGTTTCGATGACGGTTATATTATGAGTTTGTGTATTTTGATGTACGAAGGTTGTTCAAGTCCCGGATATGATCACGGACATGACGAGGAGTCTCGAAATGGTCGAGACATAAAGATTAATATATTGGACGGATATATTTGGACACCGGAAAGGTTCCGGAGAAGTTTGGAGCTCCGGAGGTTACCGAACCCCCGGGAGGTATATGGGCCTTATTGGGCCCATGTAGGAGGAAGGGAGAAGGAACAAGGGAAGGGGCGCCCCCAAGCCCAATCCGAATTGGGGAGGGGCCGCCCCCTTCCTTTCTCCTTTCCCTCTTCCTATTCCTACTACTAGTACTACTTCCTAATACTAGTACTCCTTCCTTCCCCCTCCAAATAAGATAAGGAAAAGAGAGGGAAACCTACTTGGAGTAGGTTTCCCCCTCCTATGGTGCGCCCCCCCTTGTGGCCGGCCACCACCACCCACCCACCGTTATATACGGGGGAGGGGGGGCACCCGAGTACACAAAAATTGATCCTTGAGATAGTTCCTTATACGGGTGCGGTGCCCCCTCCACCACATTCCACCTCGGTCATATCGTGGCGGTGCTTAGGCGAAGCCTGCGTCAGTGAAACATCAAGATCGTCCACCACGCCGTCAGGCCGACGGAACTCCCTCTCCCGAGCTTTGCTGGATCGGAGCCCGAGAAGCGCCATCGAGCTGAATGTGTGCCAAGAACTCGGAGGCGCCGGAGTAACGGGCGCTAGGATCGGCTGGATCGCGAGGAGAACGTCTGACTACTTCCCCACGCCATCATCGACTCGGAGGTGCCGGAGTAACGGCACCGGGATCGGCAGGATCGCGAGGAGAACGTCGACTACTTCCTCTACGTTGTGATCGTTTCGCTTCACGGTCTACGAGGGTACGTAGACAACACTCTCTCCTCTCGTTGCTATGCCATCACCATGGTCCTGTGTGTGCGTAGGAAATTTTTTGAAATTACTGCGTTCCCCAACACCACAAGTATAGGGGACCTATCGTAATCCTTTCGATAGGTAAGAGTGTCGAACCCAACGAGGAGCAGAACGAAATGATAAGCGGTTTTCAGCAAGGTATTCTCTGCAAGCACTGAAACTATAGGTAACAGATAGTTTTGTGATAGGATAATTTGTATCAAGCAACAAGTAACAAAAGTAAATAAAGTGCAGCAAGGTTTCCCAATCCTTTTTGTAGCAAAGGACAAGCCTGGACAAACTCTTATATAGAGAAAAGTGCTCCCGAGGACACATGGGAATTATCGTCAAGCTAGTTTTCATCACGTTCATATGATTCGCGTTCGTACTTTGATAATTTGATATGTGGGTGGACCGGTGCTTGGGTTATGTTCTTACTTGAACAAGCATCCCACTTATGATTAACCTCTATTGCAAGCATGCACAACTACAACAAAAGTATTAAGGTAAACCTAACCATGGCATGAAACGTATGGATCCAAATCAGCCCCTTACGAAGCAACGCATAAACTAGGGTTTAAGCTTCTGTCACTGTAGCAACCCATCATCTACTTATTACTTCCCAGTGCCTTCCTCTAGGCCGAAATAATGGTGAAGTGTCATGTAGTCGACGTTCACATAACACCACTAGAGGATAGACAACATACATCTCATCAAAATATCGAGCGAATACCAAATTCACATGACTACTAATAGCAAGACATCTACCATGTCCTCAGGAACAAACATAACTACTCACAAACCATATTCATATTCATAATCAGAGGAGTATTAATATGCATATAGGATCTGAACATATGATCTTCCACCAAATAAACAAACTAGCATCAACTACAAGGAGTAATCAACAGTACTAGCAACCTATAGGTACCAATCTCAGACTTAGAGGCAATAATTGGATACAAGAGATGAACTAGGGTTTGAGAGGAGATGGTGCTGGTGAAGATGTTCATGGAGATTGGCCCCCTCTCGGTGAGAGGAGCGTTGGTGATGACGATGGCGATGATTTCCCCCTCCTGGAGGGAAGTGTCCCTGGCAGAACAGCACCGCCAGAGCCCTAGATTGGTTCCTGATGACCCACAAGTATAGGGGATTATCATAATCCTTTCGATAGGTAAGTGTGTCGAACCCAACGAGGAGCAGAACGAAATGATAATCGGTTTTCAGCAAGGTATTCTCTGCAAGCACTGAAACTATAGGTAACAGATAGTTTTGTGATAGAATAATTTGTAACAAGCAACAAGTAACAAAAGTAAATAAAGTGCAGCAAGGTGGCCCAATCCTTTTTGTAGCAAAGGACAAGCCTGGACAAACTCTTATATAGAGAAAAGTGCTCCCGAGGACACATGGGAATTATCGTCTAGCTAGTTTTCATCACGTTCATATGATTCGCGTTCGGTACTTTGATAATTTGATATGTGGGTGGACCGGTGCTTGGGTTATGTTCTTACTTGAACAAGCATCCCACTTATTATTAACCTCTATTGCAAGCATGCACAACTACAACAAAAGTATTAAGGTAAACCTAACCATGGCATGAAACGTATGGATCCAAATCAGCCCCTTACGAAGCAACGCATAAACTAGTGTTTAAGCTTCTGTCACTGTAGCAACCCATCATCTACTTATTACTTCCCAATGCCTTCCTCTAGGCCCAAATAATGGTGAAGTGTCATGTATTCGACGTTCACATAACACCACTAGAGGATAGACAAAATACATCTCATCAAAATATCGAATCTAATACCAAATTCACATGACCACTAATAGCAAGACATCTACCATGTCCTCATGAACAAACGTAACTACTCACAAACCATATTCATGTCCATAATCAGAGGAGTATTAATATGCATATAGGATCTGAACATATGATCTTCCACCAAATAAACAAACTAGCATCAACTACGAGGAGTAATCAACAGTACTAGCAACCTACAGGTACCAATCTCAGACTTAGAGGCAATAATTGGATACAAAAGATGAACTAGGGTTTGAGAGGAGATGGTGCTGGTGAAGATGTTCATGGAGATTGGCCCCCTCCCTATGAGAGGAGCGTTGGTGATGACGATGGCGATGATTTCCCCCCTCACGGAGGGAAGTGTCCCCGGCAGAACAGCTCTGCCAGAGCCCTAGATTGGTTCCTGATGACCCACAAGTATAGGGGATCTATCGTAATCCTTTCGATAGGTAAGAGTGTCGAACCCAACGAGGAGCAGAACAAAATGATAAGCGGTTTTCAGCAAGGTATTCTCTGCAAAGTTTGAAACTATAGGTAACAGATAGTTTTGTGATAGGATAATTTGTAACAAGCAACAAGTAACAAAAGTAAATAAAGTGCAGCAAGGTGGCCCAATCCTTTTTGTAGCAAAGGACAAGCCTGGACAAACTCTTATATAGAGAAAAGTGCTCCCGAGGACACATGGGAATTATCGTCAAGCTAGTTTTCATCACGTTCATATGATTCGCGTTCGGTACTTTGATAATTTGATATGTGGGTGGACCGGTGCTTGGGTTATCTTCTTACTTGAACAAGCATCCCACTTATGATTAACCTCTATTGCAAGCATGCACAACTACAACAAAAGTATTAAGGTAAACCTAACCATGGCATGAAACGTATGGATCCAAATCAGCCCTTACGAAGCAACGCATAAACTAGGGTTTAAGCTTCACATCCGTAGCAACCCATCATCTACTTATTACTTCCCGATTGCCTTCCTCTAGGCGAAATAATGGTGAAGTGTCATGTAGTCGACGTTCACATAACACCACTAGAGGATAGACAACATACATCTCATCAAAATATCGAGCGAATACCAAATTCACATGACTACTAATAGCAAGACATCTACCATGTCCTTAGGAACAAAGGTAACTACTCACAAACCATATTCATATTCATAATCAGAGGAGTATTAATATGCATATAGGATCTGAACATATGATCTTCCACCAAATAAACAAACTAGCACAACTACAAGGAGTAATCAACAGTACTAGCAACCTATAGGTACCAATCTCAGACTTAGAGGCAATAATTGGATACAAGAGATGAACTAGGGTTTGAGAGGAGATGGTGCTGGTGAAGATGTTCATGGAGATTGGCCCCCTCCCGGTGAGAGGACCGTTGGTGATGACGATGGCAATGATTTCCCTCTCCTGGAGGGAAGTGTCCCTGGCAGAACAGCTCCGCCAGAGCCCTAGATTGGTTCCTGATGACCCACAAGTATAGGGGATTATCATAATCCTTTCGATAGGTAAGTGTGTCGAACCCAACGAGGAGCAGAACGAAATGATAAGCGGTTTTCAGCAAGGTATTCTCTGCAAGCACTGAAACTATAGGTAACAGATAGTTTTGTGATAGGATAATTTGTAACAAGCAACCAGTAACAAAAGTAAATAAACTGCAGCAAGGTGGCCCAATCCTTTTCGTAGCAAAGGACAAGCCTGGTCAAACTCTTATATAGAGAAAAGTGCTCCCAAGGACACATGGGAATTATCGTCAAGCTAGTTTTCATCACGTTCATATGATTCGCGTTCGGTACTTTGATAATTTGATATGTGGGTGGACCGGTGCTTGGGTTATGTTCTTACTTGAACAAGCATCCCACTTATGATTAACCTCTATTGCAAGCATGCACAACTACAACAAAAGTATTAAGGTAAACCTAACCATGGCATGAAACGTATGGATCCAAATCAGCCCTTACGAAACAACGCATAAACTAGGGTTTAAGCTTACATCACAGTAGCAACCCATCATCTACTTATTACTTCCCAATGCCTTCCTCTAGGCCCAAATAATGGTGAAGTGTCATGTATTCGACGTTAGGATAACACCACTAGAGGATAGACAACATACATCTCATCAAAATATCGAACGGATACCAAATTCACATGACCACTAATAGCAAGACATCTACCATGTCCTCATGAACAAACGTAACTACTCACAAACCATATTCATGTTCATAATCAGAGGAGTATTAATATGCATATAGGATCTGAACATATGATCTTCCACCAAATAAACAAACTAGCATCAACTACAAGGAGTAATCAACAGTACTAGCAACCTACAGGTACCAATCTCAGACTTAGAAGCAATAATTGGATACAAAAGATGAACTAGGGTTTGAGAGGAGATGGTGCTGGTGAAGATGTTCATGGAGATTGGCCCCCTCCCTATGAGAGGAGCGTTGGTGATGACGATGGCGATGATTTCCCCCTCCTGGAGGGAAGTGTCCCCGGCAGAACAGCTCTGCCAGAGCCCTAGATTGGTTCCTGATGTCCCACAAGTATAGGGGATCTATCGTAATCATTTCGATAGGTAAGAGTGTCGAATCCAACGAGGAGCAGAACGAAATGATAAGCGGTTTTCAGCAAGGTATTCTCTGTAAGCACTGAAACTATAGGTAACAGATAGTTTTGTGATAGGATAATTTGTAACAAGCAACAAGTAACAAAAGTAAATAAAGTGCAGCAAGGTGGCCCAATCCTTTTTGTAGCAAAGGACAAGCCTGGACAAACTCTTATATAGAGAAAAGTGCTCCCGAGGAGACATGGGAATTATCGTCAAGCTAGTTTTCATCACGTTCATATGATTCGCATTCGGTACTTTGATAATTTGATATGTGGGTGGACCGTCGCTTGGGTTATGTTCTTACTTGAACAAGCATCCCACTTATGATTAACCTCTATTGCAAGCATGCACAACTACAACAAAAGTATTAAGGTAAACCTAACCATGGCATGCAACGTATGGATCCAAATCAGCCCTTACGGCAACGCATAAACTAGGGTTTAAGCTTCACACTGTAGCAACCCATCATCTACTTATTACTTACCAAAGGCCTTCCTCTAGGCCCAAATAATGGTGAAGTGTCATGTAGTCGACGTTCACATAACACCACTAGAGGATAGACAACATACATCTCATCAAAATATCGAGCGAATACCAAATTCACATGACTACTAATAGCAAGACATCTACCATGTCCTCAAGAACAAACGTAACTACTCACAAACCATATTCATGTTCATAATCAGAGGAGTATTAATATGCATATAGGATCTAAACATATGATCTTCCACCAAATAAACAAACTAGCATCAACTACAAGGAGTAATCAACAGTACTAGCAACCTATAGGTACCAATCTCAGACTTAGAGGCAATAATTGGATACAAGAGATGAACTAGGGTTTGAGAGGAGATGGTGCCGTGAAGATGTTCATGGAGATTGGCCCCTCCCGTGAGAGGAGCGTTGGTGATGACGATGGCGATGATTTCCCCCTCGAGGGAAGTGTCCTCGCGTAACAGCTCCGCCAGAGCCCTAGATTGGTTCCGGATGACCCACAAGTATAGGGGATTATCATAATCCTTTTGATAGGTAAGTGTGTCGAACCCAACGAGGAGCAGAACGAAATGATAATCGGTTTTCAGCAAGGTATTCTCTGCAAGCACTGAAACTATAGGTAACAGATAGTTTTGTGATAGGATAATTTGTAACAAGCAACAAGTAACTAAAGTAAATAAAGTGCAGCAAGGTGGCCCAATCCTTTTTGTAGCAAAGGACAAGCCTGGACAAACTCTTATATAGAGAAAAGTGCTCCCGAGGACACATGGGAATTATAGTCAAGCTAGTTTTCATCACGTTCATATGATTCGCGTTCGGTACTTTGATAATTTGATATGTGGGTGGACCGGTGCTTGGGTTATGTTCTTACTTGAACAAGCATCCCACTTATGATTAACCTCTATTGCAAGCATGCACAACTACAACAAAAGTATTAAGGTAAACCTAACCATGGCATGAAACGTATGGATCCAAATCAGCCCCTTACGAAGCAACACATAAACTAGGGTTTAAGCTTCTTTCATTGTAGTAACCCATCATCTACTTATTACTTCCCAATGCCTTCCTCTAGGCCCAAATAATGGTGAAGTGTCATGTAGTCGACGTTCACATAACACCACTAGAGGATAGACAACATACATCTCATCAAAATATCGAGCGAATACCAAATTCACATGACTACTAATAGCAAGTCATCTACCATGTCCTCAGGAACAAACGTAACTACTCACAAACCATATTCATGTTCATAATCGTGAGGAGTATTAATATGCATATAGGATCTGAACATATGATATTCCACCAAATAAACAAAATAGCATCAACTACAAGGAGTAATCAACAGTACTAGCAACCTAGAGGTACCAATCTCAGACTTAGAGGCAATAATTGGATACAAGAGATGAACTAGGGTTTGAGAGGAGATGGTGCTGGTGAAGACGTCCATGGAGATTGGCCCCCTCCCGGTGAGAGGAGCGTTGGTGATGACGATGGCGATGATTTCCCCCTCCTGGAGGGAAGTGTCCCTGGCAGGACAGCTCCGCCAGAGCCCTAGATTGGTTCCTGATGACCCACAAGTATAGGGGATTATCGTAATCCTTTCGATAGGTAAGAGTGTCGAACCCAACGAGGAGCAGAACAAAATGATAAGCGGTTTTCAGCAAGGTATTCTCTGTAAGCACTGAAACTATAGGTAATGAGATAGTTTTGTGATAGGATAATTTGTAACAAGCAACCAGTAACAAAAGTAAATAAACTGCAGCAAGGTGGCCCAATCCTTTTCGTAGCAAAGGACAAGCCTGGTCAAACTCTTATATAGAGAAAAGTGCTCCCAAGGACACATGGGAATTATCGTCAAGCTAGTTTTCATCACGTTCATATGATTCGCGTTCGGTACTTTGATAATTTGATATGTGGGTGGACCGGTGCTTGGGTTATGTTCTTACTTGAACAAGCATCCCACTTATGATTAACCTCTATTGCAAGCATGCACAACTACAACAAAAGTATTAAGGTAAACCTAACCATGGCATGAAACGTATGGATCCAAATCAGCCCCTTACGAAGCAACGCATAAACTAGGGTTTAAGCTTCTGTCACTGTAGCAACCCATCATCTACTTATTACTTCCCAATGCCTTCCTCTAGGCCCAAATAATGGTGAAGTGTCATGTATTCGACGTTCAGATAACACCACTAGAGGATAGACAACATACATCTCATCAAAATATCGAACGGATACCAAATTCACATGACCACTAATAGCAAGACATCTACCATGTCCTCATGAACAAACGTAACTACTCACAAACCATATTCATGTTCATAATCAGAGGAGTATTAATATGCATATAGGATCTGAACATATGATCTTCCACCAAATAAACAAACTAGCATCAACTACAAGGAGTAATCAACAAAGATTACTAGCAACCTACGGTACCAATCTCAGACTTAGAGGCAATAATTGGATACAAAAGATGAACTAGGGTTTGAGAGGAGATGGTGCTGGTGAAGATGTTCATGGAGATTGGCCCCCTCCCTATGAGAGGAGCGTTGGTGATGACGATGGCGATGATTTCCCCCTCCTGGAGGGAAGTGTCCCCGGCGTAACAGCTCGCCAGAGCCCTAGATTGGTTCTGATGTCCCACAAGTATAGGGGATCTATCGTAATCATTTCGATAGGTAAGAGTGTCGAATCCAACGAGGAGCAGAACGAAATGATAAGCGGTTTTCAGCAAGGTATTCTCTGTAAGCACTGAAACTATAGGTAACAGATAGTTTTGTGATAGGATAATTTGTAACAAGCAACAAGTAACAAAAGTAAATAAAGTGCAGAAAGGTGGCCCAATCCTTTTTGTAGCAAAGGACAAGCCTGGACAAACGCTTATATAGAGAAAAGTGCTCCCGAGGAGACATGGGAATTTTCGTCAAGCTAGTTTTCATCACGTTCATATGATTCGCATTCGGTACTTTGATAATTTGATATGTGGGTGGACCGTCATTGGGTTATGTTCTTACTTGAACAAGCATCCCACTTATGATTAACCTCTATTGCAAGCATGCACAACTACAACAAAAGTATTAAGGTAAACCTAACCATGGCATGAAACGTATGGATCCAAATCAGCCCCTTACGGCAACGCATAAACTAGGGTTTAAGCTTCACATCAGTAGCAACCCATCATCTACTTATTACTTACCGATTGCCTTCCTCTAGGCCCAAATAATGGTGAAGTGTCATGTAGTCGACGTTCACATAACACCACTAGAGGATAGACAACATACATCTCATCAAAATATCGAGCGAATACCAAATTCACATGACTACTAATAGCAAGACATCTACCATGTCCTCAGGAACAAACGTAACTACTCACAAACCATATTCATGTTCATAATCAGAGGAGTATTAATATGCATATAGGATCTAAACATATGATCTTCCACCAAATAAACAAACTAGCATCAACTACAAGGAGTAATCAACAAGATTAGCAACCTATAGGTACCAATCTCAGACTTAGAGGCAATAATTGGATACAAGAGATGAACTAGGGTTTGAGAGGAGATGGTGCTGGTGAAGATGTTCATGGAGATTGGCCCCCTCCCGGTGAGAGGAGCGTTGGTGATGACGATGGCGATGATTTCCCCCTCCTGGAGGGAAGTGTCCCTGGCAGAACAGCTCCGCCAGAGCCCTAGATTGGTTCCGGATGACCCACAAGTATAGGGGATTATCATAATCCTTTTGATAGGTAAGTGTGTCGAACCCAACGAGGAGCAGAACGAAATGATAATCGGTTTTCAGCAAGGTATTCTCTGCAAGCACTGAAACTATAGGTAATGTATAGTTTTGTGATAGGATAATTTGTAACAAGCAACAAGTAACTAAAGTAAATAAAGTGCAGCAAGGTGGCCCAATCCTTTTTGTAGCAAAGGACAAGCCTGGACAAACTCTTATATAGAGAAAAGTGCTCCCGAGGACACATGGGAATTATAGTCAATCTAGTTTGCATCACGTTCATATGATTCGCGTTCGGTACTTTGATAATTTGATATGTGGGTGGACCGGTGCTTGGGTTATGTTCTTACTTGAACAAGCATCCCACTTATGATTAACCTCTATTGCAAGCATGCACAACTACAACAAAAGTATTAAGGTAAACCTAACCATGGCATGAAACGTATGGATCCAAATCAGCCCCTTACGAAGCAACACATAAACTAGGGTTTAAGCTTCTGTCATTGTAGTAACCCATCATCTACTTATTACTTCCCAATGCCTTCCTCTAGGCCCAAATAATGGTGAAGTGTCATGTAGTCGACGTTCACATAACACCACTAGAGGATAGACAACATACATCTCATCAAAATATCGAGCGAATACCAAATTCACATGACTACTAATAGCAAGTCATCTACCATGTCCTCAGGAACAAACGTAACTACTCACAAACCATATTCATGTTCATAATCAGAGGAGTATTAATATGCATATAGGATCTGAACATATGATATTCCACCAAATAAACAAACTAGCATCAACTACAAGGAGTAATCAACAGTACTAGCAACCTAGAGGTACCAATCTCAGACTTAGAGGCAATAATTGGATACAAGAGATGAACTAGGGTTTGAGAGGAGATGGTGCTGGTGAAGACGTCCATGGAGATTGGCCCCCTCCCGGTGAGAGGAGCGTTGGTGATGACGATGGCGATGATTTCCCCTTCCTGGAGGGAAGTGTCCCTGGCAGGACAGCTCCGCCAGAGCCCTAGATTGGTTCCTGATGACTCACAAGTATAGGGGATTATCGTAATCCTTTCGATAGGTAAGAGTGTCGAACCCAACGAGGAGCAGAACAAAATGATAAGCGGTTTTCAGCAAGGTATTCTCTGTAAGCACTGAAACTATAGGTAACAGATAGTTTTGTGATAGGATAATTTGTAACAAGCAACAAGTAACAAAAGTAAATAAAGTGCAGAAAGGTGCCCCAATCCTTTTCGTAGCAAAGGACAAGCCTGGTCAAACTCTTATATAGAGAAAAGTGCTCCCAAGGACACATGGGAATTATCGTCAAGCTAGTTTTCATCACGTTCATATGATTCGCGTTCGGTACTTTGATAATTTTATATGTGGGTGGACCGGTGCTTGGGTGTTGTTCTTACTTGAACAAGCATCCCACTTATGATTAACCTCTATTGCAAGAATGCACAACTACAACAAAAGTATTAAGGTAAACCTAACCATGGCATGAAACGTATGGATCCAAATCAGCCCCTTACGAAGCTACAAATAAACTAGGGTTTAAGCTTCTGTCACTGTAGCAACCCATCATCTACTTATTACTTCCCAGTGCCTTCCTCTAGGCCCAAATAATGGTGAAGTGTCATGTAGTCGACGTTCACATAACACCACTAGAGGATAGACAACATACATCTCATCAAAATATCGAACGAATACCAAATTCACATGACTACTAATAGCAAGACATCTACCACGTCCTCAGGAACAAACGTAACTACTCACAAACCCTATTCATGTTCATAATCAGAGGAGTATTAATATGCATATAGGATCTGAACATATGATCTTCCACCAAATAAACAAACTAGCATCAACTACAAGGAGTAATCAATAGTACTAGCAACCTACAGGTACCAATCTAAGACTTAGAGGCAATAATTGGATACAAGAGATGAACTAGGGTTTGAGAGGAGATGGTGCTGGTGAAGATGTTCATGGAGATTGGCCCCCTCCCAATGAGAGGAGCGTTGGTGATGACAATGGCGATGATTTCCCCCTCCTGGAGGGAAGTGTCCCCGGCAGAACAGCTCTGGCAGAGCCCTAGATTGGTTCCTGATGACCCACAAGTATAGGGGATCTATCGTAATCCTTTCGATAGGTAAGAGTGTCGAACCCAACGAGGAGCAGAACAAAATGATAAGCGGTTTTCAGCAAGGTATTCTCTGCAAGCACTGAAACTATAGGTAACAGATAGTTTTGTGATAGGATAATTTGTAACAAGCAACAAGTAACAAAAGTAAATAAAGTGCAGCAAGGTGGCCCAATCCTTTTTGTAGCAAAGGAAAAGCCTGGACAAACTCTTATATAGAGAAAAGCGCTCCCGAGGACACATGGGAATTATCGTCAAGCTAGTTTTCATCACGTTCATATGATTCGCGTTCGGTACTTTGATAATTTGATATGTGGGTGGACCGTTGCTTGGGTGCTGTTCTTACTTGAACAAGCATCCCACTTATGATTAACCTCTATTGCAAGCATGCACAACTACAACAAAAGTATTAAGGTAAACCTAACCATGGCATGAAACATATGGATCCAAATCAGCCCCTTACGAAGCAACGCATAAACTAGGGTTTAAGCTTCCGTCACTGTAGCAACCCATCATCTACTTATTACTTCCCAATGCCTTCCTCCAGGCCCAAATAATGATGAAGTGTCATGTAGTCGACGTTCACATAACACCACTAGAGGAGAAACAACATACATCTCATCAAAATATCAAACGAATAGCAAATTCACATGAATACTAATAGCAAGACTTCCCCCATGTCCGCAGGAACAAACATAAATACTCACAAAGTATATTCATGTTCATAATCAGAGGAGTATTAATATGCATATAGGATCTGAACATATGATATTCCACCAAATAAACCAACTAGCATCAACTACAAGGAGTAATCAGCACTACTAGCAACCTACAGGTACCAATCCCGGATTTGGAGACAAGAATTGGATACAAGAGATGAACTATGGGTTTGAGAGGAGACGGTGCTGGTGAAGATGTTGATGGAGATTGCCCTCTCCCGATGAGAGGAGCGTTGGTGATGACGATGGCGATGATTTCCCCCTCCCGGAGGGAAGTGTCCTCGGCAGAATAGCTCTGCCGGAGCCCTAGATTGGTTCCGCCAAGGTTTCGCCTGGTGGCGGCGGAGTCTCGTCTCGAAAGGTTGCTTATGAATTTTCTTTGGACGGAAGACTTCATATAGAAGAAGATGGGCACGGGAGGGCCAACAGGGGGCCCACGAGGCAGGGGGGCGTGCCCAGGGGGGTAGGGCGCGCCACCCACCCTCGTGGACAGGTGGAGGCCCCCCTGACGTATTTCTTCCGCTCAGTATTTTTATTATTTACAAGATAAACTTTCATGGAGTTTCATGACTTTTGGAGTTGTGCAGAATAGGTCTATAATATTTGCTCCTTTTCCAGCCGAGAATTCCAGCTGCCGGCATTGTCCCTACTTATGTAAACCTTGTAAAATAAGAGAGAATAGGCATAAGTACTGTGACATAATGTGTAATAACAGCCCATAATGCAATAAATATCAATATAAAAGCATGATGCAAAATGGACGTATCAACTCCCGCAAGCTTAGACCTCGCTTGTCCTCAAGCGGAAGCCGATAATGATAAATATGTCCACATGTTTAGAGGTAGAGGTGTCGATAAAATAAAATACGAACATGAGGGCATCATGATTAATCTTATAATAGAAACATATAAGGATATTGTCATATGATTTCTTATGCTCAAGTAATAATCTATTCACAATGCAAAGTATGAATCAACAACTTTATTGAGAACTAACAAACTATAATCTCAGTCATTGAAGCAATTGCAATTTATCATAACATCAGAAAGAGTATATGTCAGAGCTTTCTAGCAAGTCCACATATTCAACTATCATTTAGTCTTTCATAATTGCTAACACTCACGCAATACTTGTGGTTACGGAGTTTTAACCGGACACAGAGAAAGATAGGGGCTTATAGTTTCGCCTCCCAACCTTTTACCTCAAGGGTAATGTCAACAATAATAGTTCATGCTAACCCACATCCAATTAGATATATATATATCAGGATCTTTCCAACATCCTGTGCTTGCCAAAGATAAAATATAAAAAGGAAAGGTGAAGATCGCCATGACTCTTGCATAAGGTAGAAGATAATAATAAACGATAGGCCCTTCGCAGAGGGAAGCAGAGGTTGCCATGCGCCTTCAGGGTTGGATGCACAAAATCTTAATGTGAAAGAACGTCACTTTATATTGCCACTTGTGATATGAACCTTTATTATGCAACCCGTCGCTTTTATTTCTTCCACATCACAAGATCGTATAAAGCTTATTTCGTCCACACGAACCAATAATACATATTTAGAGAGCAATTTTTATTGCTTGCACCGATGACAACTTACTTGAAGGATCTTACTCAATCCATAGGTAGGTATGGTGGACTCTCATGGCAAAACTGGTTTAAGGGTATTTGGAAGCACAAGTAGTATCTCTACTTAATGCAAAGAATTTTGCTATCATGATGGGGAAAGGCAAGCTCAACATGTTGGATGATCCATGAAAATATACTTTATCTCAGATATAAGAAAACATAACCCGTTACGTTGTCTTTCTTGTCCAACATCAACTCTTTAGCATGTCATATTTTAATGAGTGCTCCCAATCCTAAAAGATGTCCAAGATAGTATATTTATGTGTGAAACCTCTCTTTCTTTATTACTTCCTATTAATTGCAACAATGACCAAAGCTATGTTTGTCAGCTCCCCACAATTTTTAATCATCGTAATCATCATACTCTTTCAATGTGAAGTCATTACTCTCCATAAGATCAATATGAGTTCTTTGTTTCTTTTTATTCCTTTTCTGTTTTCTTTTATTCACTCAAGATCATGGCAAAATAATCAAGCCCTTGACTCAACACTAATCTTTATTATATAGCTCACGGAAGAGATGTGATGGTGATACGATACCGGGGCATCTCCCCCAAGCTTGGTAGTTGCCAAGGGGAGTGCCCATGCCCATATGATTATATCTCTTTTTCTGATGAAGAAGGTGGTGGTGATGATGGGTAGTCGCACATCGAGCGTAAGAGATCTTCCAACTTGCGGATAATGCCCTTGAGTGCAACGATATGCTCCTTCAACAAAATATTTTCACGTGTGAGATACTTGTTTTGTATACGAGCTAACTCAATCATCTTGAAAGCTTCAATCTCAGTTGGGGTAAGAAGATTGTGATCAAGTTGAAGAATGTTTTCTGTTGCCGGAACTTGGTCCTCCATTCCCTTCTTGATCCCTTTATCCTTGTTGATCTCCATGGGTTCTTCCCTCTTCAACTCTATCTTCATTAGCCACGCAACGTTGTCACCATTGTTGGAGGAGGTGGACGGCATGATGCATGGCCTTGACAACCCTGACAGAAAACAACTCAAAACAAGAACAGAGGACAATTGCGTGATACAGGAGTCAAATCCTTCGGGAGATTGTATGATGAATTTTTACCGACCAAAATACGTATCGTGCAACAAAATAGAGTCCGGAGAGCACACGAGGTGCCCACGAGGTAGGGGGCGCACCCAGGGGGGTAGGGCGCGCACTCCACCCTCGTGGAGCCATTGTGTTCTTCCCGGACTACTTCTTATTTTTCTAGTTTTCTAAATATTCCAAAACGGAGAAAAATTACCATTAGAACTGTTTTGGAGTCGGTTTACTCACAGTACCAAATACCTATTCCTTTTCAGAGTCTGAAACATTTCAGAAAGTGTCCCTTATGTATTCCTCCGGGGTTACGGTTTCGATAACATTAGTTTCAACATTTATAGGATTACCTAAGATATAATGTTTGATTCTTTGGCCGTTCACCACCTTCGCATTTGTGCCTTCGAAGTTGTTGATTTTTATGGCACCGGAACGATAGACCTCCTTGATAACGTAAGGACCTTCCCATTTAGAGAGAAGTTTTCCTGCAAAATATCTTAAACGAGAGTTGTATAGCAATACATAATCACCTACATTAAACTCACGCTTTGGTATTCTTTTGTCATGCCATCTTTTAACCTTTTCTTTAAACAACTTGGCATTTTCGTAGGCTTGGGTTCTCCATTCATCAAGTGAGCTAATGTCAAATAACCTCGTCTCACCGGCAAGATTGAAGTCATAGTTGAGCTCTTTAATAGCCCAATAAGCCTTATGTTCTAGTTCGAGAGGTAAGTGACATGCTTTTCCATAAACCATTTTATATGGAGACATACCCATAGGATTTTTATATGCAGTTCTATAAGCCCATAATGCATCATCAAGTTTCTTGGACCAGTTCTTTCTAGATCTATTAACAGTTTTTTGCAAAATTAATTTGAGTTCTCTATTACTCAATTCTACTTGACCACTAGACTGAGGGTGATAAGTAGATGCAATTCTATGATTAACATCATACTTAGCAAGCATTTTACGGAGAGCACCATGAATAAAGTGTGAACCACCATCAGTCATTAAATATCTAGGGACTCCAAACCTCGGAAAAATAACTTCTTTAAGCATTTTAATATAAGTGTTATGATCAACACTACTAGTTGGAATAGCTTCTACCCACTTAGTAACGTAATCAACAACGACTAAAATATGTGTGTAACGATTAGAGGAAGGAAAAGGTCCCATATAATCAAAGCCCTAGACATCAAATGGTTCAATAACGTACAAGTGAATAATTCATAGGCTTTTCTTGACATCTACTAATATTACCAATTCTTTGACATTCATCACAAGATAAGAAAAACTTACGGGCATCCTAGAAGAGAGTAGGCCAATAAAAACCGGATTGCAATACCTTATGTGCAGTTCTATCTCCAGCGTGGTGTCCTCCATAAGCCTCGGAGTGACACTTGCGTAGGATCTGTTCCTGTTCATGCTTAGGTACACAACGTCTAATAACACTATCTACTCCTTCTTTATAAAGATGTGCGTCATCCCAAAAGTAATGTCTCAAATCATAGAAAAACTTTTCTTTTGCTGGTATGTGAAACTAGGTGGTATAAATTTAGCGACAATATAATTAGCATAATCAACATACCATGGAGTGGCACGAGAAGCATTTATGACATTTAGTTGTTCATCAGGAAAGCTATCATCAATAGGGAGTGGGTCATCAAGCACATTTTCTAACCTAGACAAGTTGTCTGCAACGGGGTTCTCAGCTCCCTTTCTATCAATAATATGCAAATCAAATTCTTGTAGCAGGAGAACCCATCTAATAAGTCTAGGTTTAGCATCCTTCTTTTCTATAATATATTTAATTTGCGAGAATCAATTACCATCCTATAACCTCTAATAATTCTTTGCGAAATCAATTAATCTTTATCATTAGGAACGACAGTAATACCTCCCTTCTTAGGGACACAATGGACATGACTTACCCACTAACTATCAGCAACGGGATAAATAATACCTGCCTCAAGAAGCTTTAGTATTTTCTTTCTTACCACTTCTTTCATCTTAGGTTTCAGCCGTTGTTGGTGATCACGAACTGGTTTGGCATCATTCTCCAAATTTATTTTATGTTTACATAGAGTGGGACTAATGCCCTTAAGATCATCAAGAGTATATCCAATAGCAGCGTGGTGCTTCCTCAGAGTTTCAATAATCTCTCTTCTTCATGCTCTGACAGGTTAGCACTAATAATAACAGGATATATCTTTTTCTCATCAAGATAAGCATATTTAAGAGTATCAGGTAACGGTTTAAGCTCAAACACGGGATCACCCTTGGGTGGAGGAGGATCCCCTAGGATTTCAACAGGCAAATTGTGTTTCAGGATGGGTTCCTGTTTAAAGAATACTTCATCTATTTCCCTTCTTTCATTCATAAACATATCATTTTCATGGTCTAGCAAATATTGTTCTAAAGGATCACTAGGAGGTACGACAATAGAAGCAAGACCAATAATTGCATCTTTACTAGGCAATTCCACTTCACGGTGTTGTCTACGAAATCTCATGAGACATATCACCTAGACCAATAGTAACAACATCCTTTTCCCAGTCTGTCCTAGCATTAACTGTGTTCAAGAAGGGTCTACCAAATATAATGGGACAAAAGCTATCTTGTGGGGAGCCAAGAACAAGAAAATCAACAGGATATTTAGTTTTCCCACACAAGACTTCAACATCTCTAACAATTCCAATTGGTGATAATGTAAAGCTTGATGGTAAAATCAATATCTTCTATCTTAGCAGGTGCAATATCATGCATAATTTCCTTGTATAAGTTATGAGGTATAGCACTAGCACTGACACCCATATCACATAAGCCATGATAACAATGATCTCCTATTTTAACATAAATAACAGGCATGCCTACCACAGGTCTATGTTTATCTTTAGCAAAAGGTTTGGCAATTCTAGCAGTTTCATCACGGAAATGAATAACATGCCCATCAATATTATCAAACAAGATATCTTTAACAATAGCAATATTAGGTTCAACTTTAATTTGCTCAGGAGGTGTATAAGTCCAAATATTGCTTTTACGGACCACAGTTTAAGCTTTAGCATGATCCTTTATCCTAATAGGGAAAGGTGGTTTCTCAACATAGGAAATAGGAACAATAGGATCATTATAATTGATAGTCTTTTCTTCAACTTTAATAGGTGCAGCTACTTTTACTTCTATGGGAGGATGATATTTAAACCACTTCTCCTTAAGGAGATCAATATGAGCAACAAAAGATTCACAGAAAGAGGCTACTATCTAAGAGTCAAGTCCATATTTAGTGCTAAATTTACGGAAAAAATCGGTATGCATAAAAGATTTAACACAATAAAACATAGGTGTCATACCTGACCCCTTACCTTCGTCGAGATCCCAATCTTCAGAGCTGTGTTTAATTCTTTCCAATAAATCCCATTTGAATTCAATAGTCTTCATCATAAAAGAGCTAGCACAAGAAGTATCGAGCATAGTTTGATTGTTATCAGAAAGCCGAGCATAAAAACTTTGAATAATTATTTCTCTTGGGAGCTCATGATTAGGGCATGAATATAACATTGATTTAAGCCTCTCCCAAGCTTGAGAGATGCTTTCTCCTTCGCGAGGCCAGAAATTATATATATAATTGGAATCACGATGAGCAAGATGCATAGGATAAAACTTCTGATGAAATTCCAATTTCAATCGTTTGTAGTTCCATGACCCCGTGTCATCACATAGCCTATACCATGTCAATGAATATCCCTTCAAAGATAAAGGGAAGACCTTCTTCGTAATAACATCATCAGGCACACCTGCAAGCTTAAATAATCCACAAAACTTCATCCACATATATTAGGTGCTCATCAGGATGATTTGTTCCATCTCCTGCAAAAGGATTAGCTAGCAGTTTTTCTAACATACCCGAAGGAATCTCAAAGTAGACATTTTCATTTTCAGTAGGTTCAGTAGGTTGAGGAGCAACTCTTTGCTCTACTGGTCGTGGTGAAGATACCCCGAACAAGCCCCTCAGAGGATTACTTTCCATAGTAACAAGTAATAGTAAATTTCAGCACACTATATAAATTTTTCCTTACAAAATTCCACCTACCAAAGGCGCTTCACTCCCCGACAACGGCGCCAGAAAAGAGTCTTGATGACCGGCAAGTATAGGGGATCTATCGTAGTCCTCTCGATAAGTAAGAGTGTCGAACCCAACGAGGAGTAGAAGAAAATGATAAGCGGTTTTCAGCAAGGTATTCTCTGCAAGCACTGAAATTATAGGTAACAGATAGTTTTGTGATAGGATAATTTGTAACAAGCAACAAGTAACAAAAGTAAATAAAGTGCAGCAAGGTGGCCCAATCCTTTTTGTAGCAAAGGACAAGCCTGGACAAACTCTTATATCGAGAAAAGCGCTCCCGAGGACACATCGAAATTATCGTCAATCTAGTTTTCATCACGTTCATATGATTCGTGTTTGGTACTTTGATAATTTGATATGTGGGTGGACCGGTGCTTGGGTACTATCCTTACTTGAACAAGCATCGCAATTATGACTAACCTCTATTGCAGGAATCCGCAACTACAACAAAACTATTAAGGTAAACCTAACCATAGCATGAAACATATGGATCCAAATCAGCCCCTTACGAAGCAACGCATAAACTAGGGTTGAAGCTTACATCACTCTAGCAACCCATCATCTACTTATTACTTCCCAATACCTTCCTCTAGGCCCAAATAATGGTGAAGTTTCATGTAGTCGACGTTCACATAACACCACTAGAGGAGAGACAACATACATCTCATCAAAATTACGAACGAATACCAAATTCGCATGACTACTAATAGCAAGACTTATCCCATGTCCTCAGGAACAAACGTAACTACTCACAAAGAATATTCATGTTCATAATCAGAGGAGTATTAATATGCATAAAGGATCTGAACAAATGATATTCCCCAAAATAGACCAACTAGGATCAACTACAAGGAGTAATCAACACTACTAGCAACCTACAGGTACTAATCTCGGACTTGGAGACAAGAATTGGATACAACAAATGAACTAGGGTTTGAGAGGAGATGGTGTTGGTGAAGATGTTGATGGAGATTGCCCTCTCCCGATGAGAGGAGCGTTGGTGATGACGATGGCGATGATTTCCCCCTCCCGGAGGGAAGTGTCCCCGGCAAAACAGCTCTGCCGGAGCCCTAGATTGGTTCCGCCAAGGTTCCGTCTCGTGGCGGCGGAGTCTCGTCCCGAAAGCTTGGTTATGATTTTTCTTCGGACGAAAGACTTCATATAGCAGAAGATGGGCACCGAAGGGCCAATAGGGGGCCCACGAGGCAGGGGGGTGCGCCCACCACCCTCGTGGACACGTGGAGGCCCCCCTGACGTATTTCTTCCGCTCAGTATTTTTTATTATTTCAAAAAATAACTTTCGTGGAGTTTCAGGACTTTCGGAGTTGTGCAGAATAGGTCTCTAATATTTGCTCCTTATCCAGCCCAGAATTCCAGCTGCCGGCATTCTCCCTCCTTATGTAAACCTTGTAAAATAAGAGAGAATAGGCATAAGTATTGTGACATAATGTGTATAACAGCCCATAATGCAATAAATATGAATATAAAAGCATGATGCAAAATGGACGTATCAGTTCCGCCAAGGTTCCGCCTCGTGCCGGCGGAGTCTCTCGCGAAAGCTTGCTTGTGATTTTTTCTTGGACGAAAGACTTCATATAGCAGAAGATGGGCACCGGAGGGCCACCAGGGGGCCCACGAGGCAGGGGGGCGCCCAGGGGGGTAGGCGCGCCCCCACCCTCTCGCCCAGGGTGTGGGTCCCCTCTGGTATTTTATTCGCTCAATATTTTTTATTATTTCCAAAAATAACTTCCGTGGAGTTTCAGGACTTTTGGAGTTGGGCAGAATAGGTCTCTAATATTTGCTCCTTTTCCACCCGTAATTCCAAATTGCCGCATTCTCCCTCTTCATGTAAACCTTGTAAAATAAGAGAGAATAGGCATAAGAATTGTGACATAATGTGCAATAACAACCCATAATGCAATAAATATTGATATAAAAGCATTATGCAAAATGGACGTATCAACTTCCCCAAGCTTAGACCTCGCTTGTCCTCAAACGGAAGCCGATAACGATAAATATGTCCACATGTTTAGAGATAGAGGTGTCGATAAAATAAAATATGGACATGAAGACATCATGATCATTGTTGTAACAACAACATATATGGATATTGTCATATGCTTTATTATGCTCAAGTAATAATCTATTCACAATGTCAAGTATGAATCAGAAACTTCATTGAGAACCAACAAACTATAATCTCAGTCATTGAAGCAATTGCAATTTATCATAACATCGGAAAGAGTCTGTGTCAGAGCTTTTTAGCAAGTCCACATACTCAACTATGATTTAGTCTTTCACAATTGCTAACACTCACGCAATACTTGTGGTTACGGAGTTTTAATCGGACACTAAGAAAGATAGGGGCTTATAGTTTCGCCTCCCAACCTTTTACCTCAAGGGTAATGTCAACAATAATAGTTCATGCTAACTTACATCTAATTGGATATATATATCAGGATCTTTCCAACACGAGGTGCTTGCCAACGGATAAAATGTAAAAGGGCATGGTGAAGTTCACCATCACTCTTGCATAAGGTAAAAGTAAAAGATAGGCCCTTCGTAGAGGGAAGCAGAGGTTGTCATGCGCTTTCAGGGTTGGATGCACAAAATCTTAAAGCGAAAGAACGTCACTTTATATTGCCACTTGTGATATAGACCTTTATTATGCAGTCCGTCGCTTTTATTTCTTCCACATCACAAGATCGTATAAAGCTCATTTCCTCCACACTAATCAATCATACATATTTAGAGAGCCATTTTTATTGCTTGCACCGATGACAACTTACTTGAAGGATCTTACTCAATCCATAGGTAGATATGGTGGACACTCATGGCAAAACTGGGCTTAAGGGTATTTGGAAGCACAAGTAGTATCTCTACATGGTACAAAGAATTTAGCTAGCATGAGAGGGAAAGGCAAGCTCAACATGTTGGATGATCGATGACCATATACTTCATTTCAAATGTAAGAAAACATAACCCATTACGTTGTCTTCCTTGTCCAACATCAACTCTTTAGCATGTCATATTTTAATGAGTGCTCACAATCATAAAAGATGTCCAAGACAGTATATTTATATGTGAAACCTCTCTTTCTTTATTACTTCCTATTAATTGCAACAATGACCGAAGCTATGTTTGTCCACTCTCAACAATTTTTAATTATCATACTCTTTCTATGTGAAGTCATTACTCTCCATTAGATCAATATGTCTTTGTTTCTTTTTATTCTTTCTCTTTTCTTTACTTCCCCCAAGATCATGGCAAGATAATCAAGCCCTTGACTCAACACTAATCTTGATTATATATAGCTCACGGACTCAAATACATAGAGGGATCATAAAGCAAAACTCAAAACTAGATCATACTAAAATCTTTATTCTACTAAATTAAGATATTAATTAAAGGATCAAACTAAGAAAAATGGTAAAGATAGGAGTGTGATGGTGATATGATACCGGGGCACCTCCCCTAGGCTTGGCAGTTGCCAAGGGGAGTGCCCATACCCATGTGATTATATCTCCTTTGCTTGTGAAGGGGTTGTTGATGATGTAGGCTTGGCGTTCATCTTCCAAGGCAAAGGCTCACCATCATAGAAGGATGATCGAGTCTCCGGGATCCTTAAATCTGCAGCCGAACTCATCTTCTTGAATCTATATTCATACTCACAGTTTTGGTTTTGCAGGTCATAGATTTGGGCTTAGAGGTGCTGGATTTTCTCGTGGAGCTTGAAGATGGCCTCCCCAATGTCCTTGCCATCCAGCTTGTGGTTGTTGGTGAACTCCGTGATCATTATGTGTTTGGAGTCAAGTCCATGCTCCTCCATCTCCTGGCACTTGAAAACTTGTTGCTCCATTGCCTCGAGCCTTGTCACCACGCTCCAGTCCTCCTTGGTCCCTCAATGTCACAGATGTGCAGCACCCTCTCATGCATCTCAATGGTTTTAGGGTGTTGCAGCACCTCCGCGAGGTAGGGGTTGATGACCTTCTCGAAGAACTTGTCCTTGGGGGCACTTGGAGACACCATGATGATCTAAATCTGTAAGAAAAACAGCTCGAATCAAGAACAGAGGACAATTGCATGATACAGGAGTCAAAACCTTCGGGAGATTATATAATGAATTTTTACCGACCGAAATACGTATCGTGCAAGAAAACAGAGTCCGGAGAGCGCACGAGGTGCCCACGAGGTAGGGGGCGCGCCCAGGGGGTAGGGCGCGCCCTCCACCCTCGTGGAGCCCTCGTGTCCTACCCTTACTGTTTCTTATATTTCTATTTTTCTAAATATTCCGAACCGGAGAAAATCGCCATTAGAACTTTTTTGGAGTCAGTTTACTTACCATACCACGTACCTATTCATTTTCGGAGTCTGAAACGTTCTGGAAAGTGTCTCTTATGTATTCCTCTGGGGTTACGGTTTCAATAACATTGGTTTCAACATTTATAGGATTACCTGAGATGTATTGTTTGATTCTTTGACCGTTAACCACCTTCGGATTTGTGCCTTCGAAGTTGTTGATTTTTATAGCACCGGAATGGTAGACCTCCTCTATAACGTAAGGTTCTTCCCATTTAGAGAGAAGTTTTCCTGCAAAAAATCTTAAATGAGAGTTGTATAGCAATACATAATCACCTACATTAAACTCACGCTTTTGTATAATTTTGTCATGCCATCTTTTAACTTTTTCTTTAAACAGCTTGGCATTCTCATAAGCTTAGGTTCTCCGTTCATCAAGTGAGCTAATGTCAAATAACCTCTTCTCACCGGCAAGTTTGAAATCATAATTGAGCTCATTAATGGCCCAATATGCCTTATGTTCTAGTTCGAGAGGTAAGTGACATGCTTTTCCATAAACCATTTTATACGGAGACATACCATAGGATTGTTATATGCAGTTCTATAGGCCCATAATGCGTCATCAAGTTTCTTGGACCAATTCATTCTAGATCTATTAACAGTCTTTTGAAAAGTAATTTGAGTTCTCTTTTACTCAATTCCACTTGACCACTAGACTGTGGGTGATATGGAGATGCAATCCTATGATTAACATCATACTTGGCAAGCATTTTACGAAAGGCACAATGAATAAAATGTGAACCACCATGAGTCATTAAATATCTAGGGACTCCATACCCCGAAAAAATAACTTCTTTAAGCATTTTAATAGATGTGTTATGATCAGCACTACTAGTTGGAATAGCTTCTACCCACTTAGTAACGTAATCAACAGCAACTAAAATAAGTGTATATCCATTAGAGGCAGGAAACGGTCCCATATAATCAAAGCCCCAAACATCAAATGGTTCAATAACAAGTGAATAATTCATAGGCATTTCTTGACCTCTAGTAATATTACCAATTATTTGACATTCATCACAAGATAAGACAAACTTACGAGCATCCTTGAAGAGAGTAGGCCAATAAAAACCAGATTGCAATACCTTATGTGCAGTTCTATCTCTAGGGTGGTGTCCTCCATAAGCTTCGGAGTGACACTTGCGTAGGATCTGTTCCTGTTCATGCTCAGGTACACAACGTCTAATAATATCATCTACTCCTTTATAAAGAGTGGGTCATCCCAGAAGTAATGTCTTAAATCATAGAAAAACTTTTTCTTTCGCTGGTATGTGAGACTAGGTGGTATAAATTTAGCAACAATGTAATTAGCATAATCAGTATACCATGGAGCAGTATGAGAAGCATTTATGACATTTAATTGTTCATCAGGAAAGCTATCATCAATAGGCAGTGGGTCATCAAGAAAATTCTCTAACCTAGACAAGTTACCTGCAACGGGGTTCTCAGCTCCCTTTCTATCAATAATATGCAAATCAAATTCGTGTAACAAGAGAACCCATCTAATAAGTCTAGGTTTAGCATCTTTCTTTTCCATAAGATATTTAATAGCAGCATGATCAGTGTGAATAGTTACTTTAGAATCAACAATATAAGGTCTGAACTTATCAGTAGCAAATACAACTGCTAAGAATTCTTTTTCAGTAGTGGCATAATTTCTCTGGGCACTATCTAGAGTTTTACTAGCATATTGAATAACATATAGTTTCTTATCAACTCTTTGCCCTAGAACAGCACCTACAGCATAATCACTAGCATCACACATAATTTCGAAGGGTATATTCCAATCAGGTGGCTGAACGATAGGTGCAGAAATCAATGCTTTCTTAAGTATTTCAAATGCTTCTACGCAATCATCACCAAAGACAAATGGTATATCTTTTTGTAGTAAATTAGTTAGAGGCCGAGAGATTTTTGAGAAATCCTTAATGAACCTCCTATAAAAACCGGCGTGACCAAGGAAACTCCTTATACCTTTGATGTCTTTGGGACACGACATCTTTTCAATAGCATCAACTTTTGCTTTATCTACTTCAATACCTCTTTCAGAAATTTTATGCCCCAAGAGAATACCTTCATTAACCATAAAGTGGCACTTCTCCCAATTCAAGACAAGGTTAGTGTCTTCACATCTCTGCAAAACTCGATCAAGGTTGCTCAAGCAATCATCAAAAGAGGATCCATAAACGGAGAAATCGTCCATGAAAACCTCACAAATATTTTCACAAAAATAAGAGAATATAGCCATCATGCATCTTTGAAAGGTAGTAGGTGCATTACATAAACCAAAAGGCATACGTCTATAAGCAAAAGTACCGAAAGGGCAAGTAAAAGTGGTCTTTGCTTGATCATCAGTTGACACAGTTATTTGAGAGAAACCAGAATAACCATCTAGAAAGCAAAAATGTGTATGTTTGGATAATCTTTCTAGCATTTGAGAAATGAATGGCAAAGGGTAATCATATTTTTTAGTAGATTTATTTAATTTGCAGAAATCAATTACAATCCTATAACCTGTAATAATTCTTTGCAGGATCAATTCATCTTTATCATTAGGAACAACAGTAATACCTCCCTTCTGAGGGACAAAGTGGACAGGACTTACCCACTGACTATCAGCAACTGTATAAATTATACCTGCCTCAAGGAGCTTTAATATTTCCTTTCTTACAACTTCTTTCATCTTAGAATTTAATCATCGTTGATGATCAATAACTGGTTTGGCCTCTTTCTCCAAATTTATTTTGTGTTGACATAGAGTGGGACTAATGCCCTTAAGGTCATCAAGAGTATATCCAATAGCAGCACGGTGCTTCTTCAGAGTTTTCAATAATTTCTCTTCTTCATGCTCTGAAAGGTTAGCACTAATAATAACATAATATTTCTTGTTTTCATCAAGATAAGCATATTTAAGAGTATCAGGTAATGGTTTAAGCTCAAACTCGGGATCACCCTTTGGGTGGAGGAGGATCCCCTAGGATTTCAACAGGAAAATTGTGTTTTAGAATGGGTCCCTGTTTAAAGAATACTTCATCTATTTCCCTTCTTTCATTCATAAACATATCGTTTTCATGGTCTAGCAAATATTGTTCTAAAGGATCATTAGGAGGCATGGAAATAGAAGAAAGACCAATAATTTCATCTTTACTAGGCAATTCCTCTTCACGGTGTTGTCTACGAAATTTAGAAAAATTAAACTCATGAGACATGTCATCCAAACTAATAGTAACACCATCCTTTTCGCAGTCTATCTTAGCATTTATAGTATTCAAGAAGGGTCTACCAAATATAATGGGACAAAAGCTATCTTGAGGGGAACCGAGAACAAGAAAATTGGTAGGATATTTAGTTTTCCCACACAAGACTTCAACATCTCTAACAGTCCCAATTTGTGAAATAGTATCTCTATTGGCAAGTTTAATTGTAACGTCTATATCTTCTATCTCAGCAGGTGCAATATCGTGCATACTTTCTTTGTATAAGTCAATAGGTATTGCACTAGCACTAGCACCCATATCACACAAGCCATGATAACAATGATCTCCTATTTTAACAGAAATAGCAGGCATGACTACCACAGGTCTATGTTTATCCTTAGAACTAGGTCTAGCAATTCTAGCAGTCTCATCACAGAAATAAATAACATGCCCATCAATATTATCAGCCCAGAGATCCTTAACAATAGCAATATTAGGTTCAACTTTAACTTGCACAGTTGGTGTATAAGTTCTAATTTTGCTTTTACGAACCACATTTGAAGCTTTAGCATGATCCTTTATCCTAACAGGGAATGGTGGTTTCTCAACATAAGCAGTAGGAACAATAGGATCATTATAAGTGATAGTATTTTCTTCAACTTTAATAGGTGCGACTACTTTTAATTCAATGGGAGGATTATATTTAAGCCACTTCTCCTTATATTTAAGCCACTTCTCCTTAGGGAGATCAAGTCCATATTTAGTGCTAAATTTACGAAAAGCATCGGTATCCATAAAAGATTTAACACAATCAAACTTAGGTGTTATACCTGACTCCTTACCTCCTCGAGATCCCAATCTTTAGAGTTGCGTTTAATTCTTTCCAGTAAATCCCATTTGAATTCAATAGTCTTCATCATAAAAGAGCCAGTACAAAAAGTATCAAGCATGGTGCGATTGTTGTCAGAAAGCCGAGCATAAAAATTTTTGAATAATCATTTCTCTTGAGAGCTCATGATTGGGGCATGAATATAACATTGACTTAAGCCTCCCCCAAGCTTGAGCGATGTTTTCTCCTTCGCGAGGCCAAAAATTATATATATAATTACAATCACGATGAACAAGATGCATAGGATAAAACTTCTGATGAAGTTCCAATTTCAATCGCTTGTATTTCCATGATCCCATATCATCACATAGCTTATACCATGTCAATGCATCTCACTTCAAAGATAAAGGGAAGACCTTCTTCTTGATAACATCATCGGGTATACCTGCAAGCTTAAATAATCCACAAACTTCATCCACATAGATTAGGTGTAAATCGGGATGCAATGTTCCATCTCTTGCAAAAGGATTAGCTAATAGTTTCTCTATCATACCCGAAGGAATTTCAAAGTAGACATTTTCATTTTCAGTAGGTTCAGTAGGTTGAGGAGCAACTCTTTGCTCTACTGGTTGGGGTGAAGATACGCCGAACAAGCCCCTCAGAGGATTACTTTCCATAGAAACAAGTGACAGTAAATTTCAGCACACTATATAAAATTTTCCTTACCAAATTCCACCAAACAAAGGCGCTTCACTCCCCGACAATGGCGCCAGAAAAGAGTCTTGATGACCCACAAGTATAAGGGATCTATCATAGTCCTTTCGATAAGTAAGAGTGTCGAACCCAACGAAGAGCAGAAGGAAATGATAAGCGGTTTTCAGCAAGGTATTCTCTGCAAGCACTGAAATTATCGGTAACAGATAGTTTGGTGATAAGGTAATTTGTAACGGGTAACAAGTAACAAAAGTAAATAAAGTGCAGAAAGGTGGCCCAATCCTTTTTGTAGCAATGGACAAGCCTGTACAAACTCTTATATAGAGAAAAGCGCTCCCGAGGACACATGGGAATTATCGTCAAGCTAGTTTTCATCACGTTCATATAATTCGCGTTAGGTACTTTGATAATTTGATATGTGGGTGGACTGTTGCTTGGGTGCTGTCCTTACTTGAACAAGCACTACTAGGAAAAGGCCTACTAATGGCGCACCGGTTTTGCCTACTAATGGCGCACTACCGGTGCGCCATTACTAGCACGCCATTAGTATTTTTTACTAATGGCGCACCACTGATGCGCCATTAGTATCTGGTATACTAATGGCGCACCATGTAGTGCGCCATTAGTATCCCCCACGGGCCGCCATTAGTAGGCCCCCCCGGGGGCCATGTATACCAGGTGCTTTGCCATACTAATGGCGCACGGCGTCATGATGCGCCATTAGTAACTTCAGCATACTAATGGCGCTGTAACGGCATGATGCGCCATTAGTAACCCGGCACACTAATGGCGCACGCTTAATGATGCGCCATTAGTATCCTTTGGCATACTAATGGCGCACTATGATGTCATGCGCCATTAGTATGAATATTAGGTTTTTTTATTTTTTTATTTTCTGTTTTTTGCACAGGTTACAAAATGTATAATTGGACAAAATATAGACAACACACATCAACAACAGATTCAGCGAATACAATTGAAGATTAGTCTCTGAATACAATTCATCATATTAGTCTCTGAATAAAATTCATCATATTAGTCTCCGAATTGAAAAGACCGAACAAAGATAGAACATTATATTACAAGTCTCGAGACCGCGAGTAGCGAGTTTGTCTTCACATTACAAGTCGATATCGATCATCTAAACTACCATCACATAGAAGAGAGCTGCGGTCAACACGATGAGCATCATCACGATGAAACTTCGTCTTCATCCGGTTCCTCCAACGCTCCCTCCCTCTCCCGCTAGATAGCGGGCGTATCTAGATTCGGCCTCGGCCCTAGTGGTGTACCCTTTGTAATCTGTTACCACTGAATCGGTGAACCTATCTCCGACACTCCTCCCCGTAGACTCAGGAACCTTACCCTTGTACCACGACATACGACGTCATCGCTATGCACTAGCCAAAGCGTAAGCGTTAGTACCAATTCACGCACAATACATAAGCAATATATAAGTATGCAACAGAATGATCGGAAGAGAAAGCAAGACATTAATAGCATCGATTACATCTAAGTTGAACGACTCTCGAAACCAAAGAGACATACTACAACTTCATTAAAGTTTAATTACAACATGAGCCAATCGATGTTTCAGAACTAGACACACCATCACTGCTTTCGACTCGACTCAAGGGACCGGAGAGTGGATGAAGCCGCCGTCTATCGTGGGAGTCATGAAAGAACGGGCGTTGTCAGCCTGCATTTGTAGCATTGTGTCGATGTCACTGTTGGACGGTTGATTTCTGAGGTAGAACTGCCCGAGGTACGAAGGACATCTTGATGGATGATTTCCGCAAACTCCATTGGATGCGAAAGAATTCTTGTCGATGTCCGCGTCTGGATTGCCGACACGCTCGCGGACCAATCTTTGAGTTTACTCGGTGGCGAAGTTGATGATGGTCCCGTCGATCGCCCGCATGTGATGGATGGCATAGTAGGCACCCTTCTGACCGCCAGGCGGCTGCTTGACGCAGCAGAACGTCGTATTGTGGGAGAACACTTACGAATAGGCCTGGTGAAGGTGCCTCCAGATTGGGCGTAGCCGGGGAGAACATCATCAAGAACCTTCTTGACATTTGTGTAGTCTACCTTCGACTGACGGTCGGGGTCGAAATACGTGGCCATGGAATATTTGGGGCTTAGGAGGATGAGCGTGCAATGTGTCACTGCAGAAAACACGGAATGTTAAAAGAAAAACGACCGAAATCTAAGAATTCATATGTTACGGGCCGGTTGAGGGGAGGAATTACTCGGGAAAGTAAGGCACGAGGAAGTTATCCTTATCTTGGTTTTCCAGAATGACGCCTTTGAGGTAAGAACTCGCGACTTGCCGATCCCCAGCGCTGCCCAAGATCATGGCACGCATGTAGAAGGGGTCGACTATCACGATGTCCGGGGTCTTGTCGCGAATGATCCGCATCTCCATACTCAGCGAAAATAGCGAGCGAAGGTGTAGTGCAGCGGATGAAGGTTCAACATAGTGTGGATGTCATCAAACCGCGGGACGATCGTGCGCCCGATGGAGTTATCCACAAAGCCCTTGCCCTCTGGCACCTTGGCCACGAAGACCGGGTATGCCACATCCTTCTCTCTCGAGACGCCGCTTCTCCAAAGAAAGAACAACATCATGCGAGACTCCGCATAGCACCGATTGCAGCATTGAGCATATTTGTCGGTAGCATCGCCCTACCCGCCACATGCACCCTCCCGGAGATATCCTCGGTGAAGGTGGCCCGTCTGAAACACGGATCGTACTCGGTGCCGGCTGGCCCGCACCCTTGTTAGTCTTTCTTTTGCCTGTCTTCTTCTTCTCCTGTAATGGGACCGAGTTCTACTCACTGACCGCCTTCTTGAGTGTGTTGGGGCTGATAATATTTCGCACCTCGCCTATCTGAGGCGTCTCCTGAGAGCTGAACGCGCAGCGGGCGCTGCAACTTGGCTTCTCCACGGTACCAGCTAGATCGCGCACGCCTTTTGTTGGGTTGGGTTCTTGAGAAGGAGGCCCCATGAAGTCGCCACCGTACCCATGATCGGCAAAGTCTTGATCGACGTTGGCAAATGTATCGTCGTCGTCGTCGTTACGATCCTGTGTCATATGCATGTTTGGATCCGATTGGCATAGGGATGTCCGCACCGTTCGGCGGTCTTGCCATGGGGCCGACTTAGCGGCAACACGACTTGCGGTGTTGTCTTTGGGGTGGTGTCCCCGCCCCAAGCGAATCTGGCTCTTCGCCAAAGCAGGGGCAGCTCGAGCGCCGAGGGTCATCACGTCATCATCGTCGGCCCCGACGGGTCGAATCGGAGGTAACACCTCGTCGCAGCCTGGCAGCACCCGAACCAGTTCAACCCTAAACAAGTTGGGTGGCATCTGGGTACCGTGGAACAAGGGGTTGCCCGGCTGAACGATTTTGCCCTTGGCGACATCGACCAACTCATTGTTCACGGCGCGTGAGAGTGCCGCGGAACATCGGCGCCCTGCGAAAACATGTAGGGCGTCGAGGATGCCCGATCAAAGGCAAGGAGATGAAGTCCTCGACCGAGAGAGGCTTAATTAGTTACCGTGATGATGGCGTCGAGCTCGGCTAATGTCGAGGCACCGCCAACGGCGGGCGTGCAGTTGACAGAGGGGCCGCTTGCTGCAGAGGTGCCGGCCGGCGTACACCCGGGTGCATTAAGCTCCCGTGCCGGCGTCGGAGACACCAATGCCGCCTCCGCCGGAGAAACCAATGGCCCCGCCATCGCATTCTGCGAGTTGCTGGCCGTGAAGCTAGGAATCGGGGGCGGCCCCTGTTGGCCGCCCGCAATCCACGCACTCAACCCCTGGATCAAGGTAGGCACAATGGCGGTGATCGTCGCTCCGAGTTGTTGTTGCACTTGCTCTTGGACAATCTCCGGAATCTGCGCCACCTGTGCCTTGAGTTCTTGAACCTCGCGCGCCTGGCTTTCCGAGCTGGTCTTTTTCTCCTTCCGCACACCAGCGGTATAGTATGACCCCCATTTTGTGGACAAGCCTTTGCCGGCCACACCACGACCAGGTGACGTCGGCTTCTTGAGCTTATCCTTGTTCTTCATTACATTCAACGCCCTATTTAGAGTGGTGTCCCAAGGGTTGCTCTTAGTCGACCCAGCGCTACTGCTTTTCGATCGCTGCGGAAGGAATGTGAACCATTTAGAAATTTGGCTTCATTAATTAGAATGCAACCATATGGAGCTAATTACCCCGGGGTGATATTACTTACCGTAACAACCTCAAGCGCCCTGGTCTTCGGATCCGTGGTAAGCTCCTTTGTTTTCGGGTCCTTCTTGTACCGGGCCCTGACAAAGTTCCTGGTCTGCTTGTCACAGTATGTATCGAAGAGGAGCGGTAGGCCTTGCTCGGCACGCTCCGCGTCCTCCTTGTCCCATATAGGCTCCGCCACTCTGTAACCGCCGGGACCGAGTGTGTGTTCCCCTAAGTTCAGCTCCCGCATTTCTTTCCCCCACTAACTTGATTCGGAGTTTGCGGTGCTCGAGCAATTGATCTTGAAGTCGTTGTAGCCATCTTCGGTGATCGAAGAATTTTTCTCCTTGATCTTCTCATAACTCTCACCTTTCTCGATCATTCTCTTCACATTGCTTTTCCAAGTAGACAGGGCCTTGCTCATCTTCGTGAGGGCAGCATTGTTCACTTTATTCCCTTTGAGGCTTGTGTTTTCAAAAGCAGCGGGGAACTTGTATCATTCGTGCAGCTTCGTGAAGAGGAGGTTGCGCAAATTACCTCGGTCAGGATGCCTCAGGTTCTCGGTGTTGATCGAGACGGTACTCGGAGAATGCACCCGAGCTGAAGCGAGTACCCCTTGACTATTCGTTCGGGCGCTGTTGGATTCCGTCGGAGTCCACTTGATAACTTCCTCCTTGAGGGTGCGAACGCAGTCGGGCGCCGGTCCTTCCGTTGCCTCTTACATTGGCTGCCATCTGTGTGCGCCGCCATCATCGATGGTGGCATCCTCGGCGGCACCATCAGTGGTGGCATCAGTGGGGTCATCCTTGGCGGTAGCATCAGTGGTCTCAGGATCGGTGGGAAGGCGGCGTCCTCATACAAGTGAGGTTGTTCCTCCATCTCCTGGGACAGCTCCTAGAATGCCTTGCCACCAACCCCGGCCTCATCGTTGTGGGCCATGTTTCTCTCTAAATAGAAACAAAGTTTGGTCAAAAGTTGGTTATTGTCAAGGAACAAGATCATGGTCTCATCATTTAGGGTTTGTCGACACCGAGGCATCCTAAAAGCTAAGCTTTTTTGATTGAGGGTTTTTCGACGCCCAGGCACCCTAAAAGCCTAAGCTTTCATCATTTCGGTTTTATCGACACCGAGGCACCCTAAAAGCCATGCATTAGTCACAAGTATGCCGGGCACTTGATCCTACTTAATTAACTACTAAGATACCCGGCCCATGCATTAGTCACAAGTACCCCATATGTCCTATTTTTAGCAAAGTCATGCTAAAATTCACGGAAAATTTCAGCATGACCTTTGCTGAAAATAGGACATATGGAGTACCAAATTCTTTAACGGAAGTTAATCGACATTCCGCAAACTCAAGGGCCTGTTAGTACCTGCAATATCATTATCCCCGCGTAATGAAGTCGCCAATGGGTCATTTCAGAAGATCACAAGTAGCATCATCACAAGTACAACATCATCTATAGCTTTATATTAACAAAGCATTAGCACATATACAAAAGACCACTTATGCCAACCGTATGGTTTATATCAGATTCAGAGTTAGAAACAGGAAAAACCGGTGCTTCAAAGCCTACCGGACACAATTTACATCTATCAGTACGGGATGTCCTGACTAATTTCAAGTGTTCAAAGGTGAACTTGTACCATGGATGAGCCTAGTGCTTCATTAGTCAACTGAACAAAGATAACAGGGCATAACACCATACATAAAGTGATGAGCATACATACTATTGTCCAAGCAAATTAACTTAATAGTATTGTGTCAAGTTCAGTTTGAAAATTCAGTTACTTCTTGAGTGATTTGACACCAAAAATTACTCCGAAAAATTATAATGACTGTATATTGACTGCATATATTCACTGTACAGGACTGAATTCAGTCAAGAAAACCTGTCAATTTCTATTCACTGCATATATTCACTATACAGGCTGTCAAGTTCTATTTCAGATCAAGTTTCATTACAACACAAACACTATAATTCATCTGCTCACATTATCTACTTTACGCACAATCATACACAATTCTGACTAATTTATCACCATAGGCCAGCATGAAACACACTCCTCCAAAAAAAGCCTAAAATTCCACTATCATTGCCTGTAAAAAAGCCTAATATCTTAGCTAGCTATCTCTTCACAATCTTCTTGCCCTTCTTTTTCGCAAGTGGAGTTCTTCTATGGAACGGACGTCCTTTAGGTAGGGTGGTCCTGCTTCTTCTTGTGGTGTATGCTGCTACTTCATCATCGTCGTCATGTTCGATCCTCGGGTCGCCCGTGCTTGTCGAAGTCTTGCTCATTGGCTACTCCATCCATTCCGATGATCTTCCTTTTGCCTCTCCTCACGACAACACGACTAGGCTTTGACGGGTCGGTAATGAAGAAGCTTTGTTCCTCTTGGGAAGCCAGTACCCATGGCTCATTTTTCGCGGTGACATTTGCGCCCTAGTTATTGGATTTGGCTTCGGGTATAACCATGGTGTTGAAATACCGGTCTTCTTTTATGACACTCTTGGCCCATCTGACACAGAACATCGGGACCTTCTCTCCAGCGTAGCTCAGCTCCCAGATCTCCTCGATCCTTCCGTAGTATCTGTCCTTGTCGTTACCGGTGTAGGATTCCATCGTTATCCCGGAGTTCTGATAACCATCGCTCTTCATGTCCTTGGCCTCGGTGTAGAATGTGTAGCCGTTGATATCGTACGCCTCATAGGTCATCCGGTTGTGCTCGGCGCCCTGTGATAAGGCGAATATGAGTTGTTCTTCCGCGGAAGAATCCTCATGTAAAGGGTACGACAGAAGCTTCGCTTGAACCAACGCGTGAAACATGAGTTGTGCTCTTTGAGTATATCTCCGTCCGTCCTCTGTTGGCCTCGGTCATTGTAATGTCTTCTTAATAAAGGTTACGTGCTGTACCACCCAAGGATCGACCACGTCTATGTGTTGTAGCGCGACTAGGTTTGCTCTTTCAAAGTCGTGAGTCGACCCTCGAAGTCGACATGCATTTCGCCGGCGACCCTCACGGTAACCCCATCCAGCGAGCCTGCCAAGGTGCCTATTGACAAAGCGGATACCAACGGGTTCTTGATGCCTAGATAATTCGTGCGATGGGAGATGCACTCTTCGGTCGAAAGCCCCTGGCTATGCTTCCTTCGGGCGTGACATGTTGCGAACGTATCCTTTGATGACACCATTCATCCTTTCGAGCGGCATCATGCTGTGCAGGAACGTCGGCCCGAGTTGGATGTTATCCTCCACTATATGGACCAGCAGATGCACCATAACGTCAAGAATGCGGGCGGAAGTACATCTCAAGCTCGCATAGTATCACCACGATCTCTTCCTGTAGCCTTCTGAGTTGCCTCACGCCAATCGACTTCCGAGAGATGACGTCGAAGAAGTTGCATAGGCCAAATAGCATTTCACGGACATGCGTGTCCATGATCCCACGGATTGCAACTGGAAGTATCTGCGTCATCAGCACATGACAGTCGTGAGACTTCATCCCGCTGAACTTCTGCTTCACTGGGTCTAGGTATCTGCTTATCTTCCCCGCGTAACCGTAAGGAAGTTTTACTCCTAGGAGGCAGTAGGAGGCAGGTGAAAAACTGCTCGATCTCCTCATGACTTAGAGTGAAGCACGCGGGAGGGTAGTCATTTCCGGTCTTCTTGGCCTTTTTGCCTTTGCGACGACTTTCGGTGTCCTGCTTCCCCTCATCATCATCATCATCATCATCATTAGCGTGAAGCTCCGGCCTGATGCCATTGATTTCAAGTCTGCCCTTGCTTTCGGCCCATCTTTGGTCCTCTCTGGCATGTTGAGCAGGGTACCAAGCAGACTCTCGCACACGTTCTTCGTGATATGCATGACATCAAGGCTGTGAGGCACACGATGGATCTTCCAGTACGGCAAGTCCTAGAAAACAGACCTCGTTTTCCATACCTTCAGCAGCGGCTCTGGCGCCTTTTGCTTCTTTCCCGGCAGTGGGCAGTCTTTCCAATTTTTCAACAGCTTGTCTATTTCGTCGCTGCTCCTCGTACACGGGCGTTTTCGGGGTTCGGTTTCACCATCAAACAGATCCTTGTGTTTCCTCCACGGGTCATCGTCGCGAAGCCACCTTTGATGTCCCATGAACACGGTTTTGAAGACCCGGGATCTCTATCTAGCTGGCGATACGTTGTGTCATCCATGCACCTTACGCATCCAGAAAATCCGTGGACTACCTGCCCCGCGAGATATCCGTGAATCGATATAGTCGTGCACCGTCGTGAGCGGTGCGGCTCTCATAGGGAAATATTCTTTCCCTGCGGCGTCCACGTATTGGCTGGCGTTTTCCACAGCGTGTCAAGGTCCTCTTCGGCAGCCCGGTCAGATTGATGTCGTTCCTGGTTGTTTCGGCCCTTCAATTAGCATACTCATGTGAATGTACTTCCTCTTCATGCACAACCAGGGGAAGGTTGTACATCCACACAAACACAGGCCAGGTGCTATGTGTGCTTCTCTGGCTGCCAAACGGATTGACTCCACGGTGCTCGCGCCCGGCCACGATGTTCCTTGGATCGTTCCCAAATTACGAGTCTTGAAGTTCAACGCTTGCCACCGCTCGCATCCTTAGGGTGACTCAACATCTTGTCTTTTTATCTATCTCCGGATCATTTGCGTCATCTTCTCGCTTCTTCTCCTCCCTATCCGCGTGCCAATGCAGGAGCTTTGCTACCTTAGGGTCCGCGAAATACCGCTGCAGACGAGGAGTGATCGGAAAGTACCACACCACTTTTCGAGGAGCTTTCTTCCTCTTCTTATATCGAGTGACGCCGAACACCGGACATATGGTAGGCTCCGCGTGCTCGTCCCGATAAATGATGCAATTGTTCATGCACACATGGTATTTCACGTGCGGTAAATCGAGAGGACACACGATTTTCTTCGCCTCCTCCAAACTGGTCGGGCACTTGTTCCCCTTGGGAAGACGTTCGTGCCAGAATGACATGTTCCCGTCGAAGCATGCGTCGGTCATTTTGTGTTTTACCTTCATCTCCAGAGCCATGAGCGTTACTTTCAGGCGGGTATCCTCGGGCCTGCATCCTTCATACAATGGAGTAACGCGTCTAACTCAAGTTGATCCATCTTGGCTTTCTCTCAGCGGCAGCTCTGGCGTTATCCGTGCAGCTTGAGAAGCAGCTCTTAAATATGAGGGTCCTGCACCCAGCCCATCGATGGTCCAGCGTCGCTCGCTCCGCCGCATCATCATCTTCATGATCATGCCCGTCGCCCCGCTCCGGCATCTTCCTCATCATCATGTCCTGCATCTTCTACATGATGACTGTGTACAGCATCACAGTCGTGATCATGTCCTGTGGATTCTTCGTCTTCTCGCCCGCCCGAGCCGCGGTGGTTGTCTTGCTGCCCTTCCTCATTTCTTGCCCGTCCCCCATGGACGACTTCGTAGTCATCTTCATCACCTTGCCACCGATAGCCATCCATGAAACCACGCAAGAGCAGGTGGTCCCGCACCTGCCCGGAATCCGGCTCCGCAATAAGGCTCTTCAGCTTGCATCTTCGACACGGACATCTTATCTCCGTCTCGTTCTTTTGAAGCATCTCGGCCTTCGCGGACCTCAAAAACCTATTCACGATGCCTTCGGTCATCGTGCGGACCATGGTTGCCTGCGGGGTAGAGCAAAACGATATTTTAGAACCAAACAAAAATTTGGCATGACTTTCCCTAAAAATAGGACCAAAAAGAATGCTTAATGCCAAAATTCTCATTAAACGGAAATGAATCAACATTCCGCAAAATATTGGCAACTATCGCATTTCAAATACCGTACACCTCCAAACACAAACACATATGCAACACCACAAACATATGCAACACCACGAACATACATAGATCTAGCTAGGCCATAAAAAGTGCATGTGCACATTGTTGTAGGGAGAACAACATAAACATAGCTTCCCCCCTTACTTACCTATTAAAACAAGGTAATCTAACCACTTAATTTGAATGAATCTATGGCGGAAATGAGGTGAAAAAGAGGAGGCACCCGAGACAACAAGGAGGAGGTGGAGAAAATGAAGTGGGGAGAAAGTGAGTGTGGGTAGGAGAGGCTGTCCAAAATATCTAGTTGCTGGCCACTTACTAATGGCGCACTAGCAACAAATGCGCCATTAGTAATCCAGGTTACTAATGGCGCACCTTCTAATGATGCGCCATTAGTAGTTTTGAAAAAATACTAATGGCGCCTTTGGTCCATGATCGCCATTACTAGTTTAAACTAGTAATGGCGCATTACTGATCGATCGCCATTAGTAGTATTGCAAAAAAGGAATAAAAATATAATAAAAAAACAACATTAGTGGCGCACATGTGGGAGGGTGCGGCATTAGTACTTACAACTACTAATGGCGCATTTTATCAGGATGCGCCATTAGTATGTTTGGACAGGCGCACTACTTCAAAAAAAAAATTTGATACTAATGGCGCACCCTTTGCAAGGTGCGCCATTAGTAGTTTCAACACTAATGGCGTATCAGTGGGTGGTGCGCCATTAGTATATACTAATGGCGCACCAACTTTCTGGTGCGCCATTAGTGTCAATCCCATCTATAGCCCTTTTTCTAGTAGTGAAGCATCCCACTTGTGATTAACCCCTATTGCAAGCATCCGTAACTACAAAATAAGTATTAAGGTAAACCTAAACATAGCATGAAACATATGGATCCAAATCAGCCCCTTACGAAGCAACACATAAACTTGGGTTTAAGCTTCTGTCACTCTAGCAACCCATCATCTACTTATTACCTCCCAATGCCTTCCTCTAGGCCCAAATAATGGTGAAGTGTCATGTAGTCGACGTTCACATAACACCACTAGAGGAGAGACAACATAAATCTCATCAAAATATCGAACGAATACCAAATTCACATGACTACTAATAGCAAGACTCCTCCCATGTCCCCAGGAACAAACGTAACTACTCACAAAGCATATTCATGTTCATAATCAGAGGAGTATTAATATGCATATAGGATCTGAATATATGATCTTCCACCAAATAAACCAACTAGCATCAACTCCAAGGAGTAATCAACACTACTAGCAACCTCTGTGTACCAATCTCGGACTTAGAGACAAGAATTGGATACCGGAGATGAACTAGGGTTTGAGAGGAGATGGTGCTGGCGAACATGTTGATGGAGATTGGCCCCCTCCCGATGAGAGGAGCGTTGGTGATGACGATGGCGATGATTTCCCCCTCCCGGAGGGAAGTGTCCCCGGCAGAACAGCTCCGCCAGAGCCATAGATTGGTTCTGCCAAGGTTCCACATCGTGGCGGCGGAGTCTCATCCCGAAAGCTTGCTCGTGATTTTTTCTCGGACGAAAGACTTCATATAGCAGTAGATGGGCACCGGAGGGCCACCAGGGGGCCCACGAGGCAGGGGGCGCGCCTAGGGCGGCAGGGCGCGCCCCCTACCCTCGTGACCAGGGTTTGGGTCCCCTCTGGTATTTTCTTTGCTCACTATTTTTTATTATTTCCAAAAATAACTTCCGTCGAGTTTCATGACTTTTGGAGTTGTGCAGAATAGGTCTCTAATATTTGCTCCTTTTCCAGCCCAAAATTACAGCTGCCGGCATTCTCCCTCTTCATGTAAACCTTGTAAAATACGAGAGAATAGGCATAAGTATTGTGATATAATGTGTAATAACAGCCCATAATGCAATAAATATCGATATAAAAGCATGATGCAAAATGGACACACTACAAAAAAAGAGACATCCGTGACATTTTGGGCCAAACGAAAAAAAATTCTGTCATAAATATGACACTTCTATGACGTTAATTGTGACAAAACCCGGTATCATCATAGATGTGGTGGGCTCACTAGTGCAGTACCGGCCAATAGCACCGGTTCGTAAGGCCCTTTAGTGCCGGTTCCACAACCGGCACTAAAGTGTGGTCACTAAAGGCCCCCACTTTAATCTTGGTTCAGCCTTAACCGGTGCTAAAGGCCAACCACGTGGCACGAGGCAGCTCCGGGGGCACGGAGCCCTTTAGTACCGGTTGGTAACACCAACCGGTACTATAAGGTTTGGAGGGTTTTTAGTTTTATGATTTCTTTTTCATTTAATTTTGTGTTTCCATTTTAATTCTTTTTCGTTTCTTTGGTATTTTACGATACTACACATTGTACACGTTATGCATATATATATATATATATATATATATATATATATATATATATATATATATATATATATATATAGAATTTCTAGTAGAACCAATCATGCATATATATATCATCAATGTCTCACAAACCACCATATTAATTAATTCACACATACACACATGTATAGCTATATACAATTTCCCCTACATATGCATGTTGCCTTGAGCCAAAGTGGCATTAGCCTAATTGGTGCCTTGAGCACGATGACAATTGGAAGTGGTTTTCATGGGGCGATAGCGGGTAATAGTATTCTCCCTTGGATTTATGACCACAGTCGAGCAAAAATCTCACTATTTCCTCTTGAAGTGCTTCTACGCGCTCCGTTTCTAGGAGCTTGTCCCGCACCTCTGTGAACTGTTAAGAAGGGGATCAATATGCATGTGTATTAGTTGTGTGACTAGATATCGATAATGGTGTAAAAATTGTGAATAGTGTTCTGACAAGCGTACCCATTCCTGTCTTTGAGATCTGCTCCTTTCGGAGGCCATCATGCGAATGTTCTAGCAAACGCAGAATGCACACAGATCATTCCCCTGTGCCTGCTGCAGGGCCTTTACGAGAATGGAATTTGATTAGATAATAATTAATCAAGCATGATAATTAAAGAGATGGCAGCTAGCTAGCTAGCTAGTACTACTTAATTACTTACCTTGGGTCGAAACCATTTAAGCTTTTTCTTCCATTCGCCTTCCGTGACGCTGATGAACCTTGCCCAAGCCCTGCCCGCCGACAAAGAAAATGAATAAAGGGTTTATTAAATAGTTCATATCATGAAATGACGAACTAAATAGGCCGAGATATATAGTTAATAATGATTGAAATTACCTGTTGACTATCCCAAACAAGATTTTATAGTCAGTATTTGCTTTGAGTAGTGAGTCCAGTATTTCATCTATTCTGGCGTCAACTTTAATGATACACAAGATCCAGTGAAATCTTCGTGCACACACGTTTGCATGTCTTAATTAAACGGGCATATGTAAGCAAAAACATGTAGCTAGCTAGTAGGAAAAAACAGAGAATTTGTAGTAAAAGACAGGGTGACTCACTGGAAGTTGTAAGGAAGTAGTATATCTTCATTGTATTTGAGGCGCTTCAAGAACTCTAGCATGTTGTCCTCTACGGCCTTTTGATGATGTGGATTTATTTTCCATGTGTATTCATTAATGGTGTTTGGGTCAATGAACCCAATGCCAAAGCGTCCACCTTTTCTCATTTCATACATCTTCATCCTGCATAATACCACATAAAAAAATATAGTGAGGATAATTACACGTAATGATTGATCAAAAGGATCACTACAACTAGCTTGAGACTTAAATTACAGAAAGAAATCACTTACAGACAATAGCAACTGACGATAGATTTGTCGAGTGCGTCTTGATTGTATAACTGAAACGATTCGTAATACTCAACGGATGAGCTTTCTCATGGAAGTAATGCTCCTCCTTGACATTCACCATGAGGGACAATCGATTGGAAATCTTGGTAATGTTCATGGACCATTGATGCAATTCATACATTCTCGTTGGGAGGTTCTTGACCTTGTCTGGCTTGACCAAAGGTTGGCCCCGGACATATTTCCGTTTTATTTCATCCTCTGTAAGCACAGGCATGGGCTCGATCTCGAGGAGTTGTCCAACAGAGTGATGTTGAGAACTTCAGCCTGCATTATATGGTCCTTGGTTATTACCACATTGCCCACCTCGGGAACGTAAACTGTTTGCCCACAATAATATTAGGCGCCAGATACTATCACGTGTTGTTGGCACAACAAGCGAGGGGATCGATTGCCGCCTGTTCTCCCAGTGGGAATGGTTTTCCGCATTTTTTGACAGCTGCTTGTTGTTTGCTCGATCCCGAGCTCGCCTCCTTACGTAGACGTGCTCGATTTAACTTCCTGATGTGGCGCTCATAGTCTGTGTCAACAGGCTTGAGAGCTGGTGGTTGAGCCATACGAATGAAGTGGTCAATCGTTTCCTCAGGCACTTTCTCTCTTGGCGGCGGTGGCGGTTTCGGTGCAAAATGGGCTTCCACTTGGGCCTTCGATATGGCTGCGTTTTCCTCCTCGGACCTGTCATAAGGCCTCTGCGGAAGAGGCGTGAGGCTTGGACCATATTTATATCGCTTGCCTCCGCCTGTACTTCCTGTACTACCTCGACTTGTACCACTACGCACCATAGCTGCGGGGTGTCTCTTCTGCGATTGCTGAGGCAGCGGAGACGGCTGACGGGGCTGAGTTGGACGAGGAGGAGTGGCCTGAAGCTGTGCTAGACTTGGAGGAGGAGTGGCCTGAGGTTGTACCGGACTTGGAGGAGGAGTGGACGTCTGACGCTGTGGCGGACTTGGAGGAGGAGTGGCCTGACACTTTGCCGGACTTGGAGGAGGAGTGGCCTGAGGTTGTGCCGGACTTGGAGGAGGAGTGGACGTCTGACGCTGTGGCGGACTTACAGGAGGAGGAGTGGCCTGACACTTTGCCGGACTTGGAGGAGGAGTGGCCTGACACTTTGCCGGACTTGGTGGACTTGCAGGAGCGGGAGTCTGCTGACTCAGTGGCGGACTTCGATGAGGAATCGGCTGACGCGGTGTCGGTGGCCTTCGAAAGATGATGCAATCCTTTTTCCATAGGATGATACGATGTTTGGCCTCTTCGAGAAAATGCTCGTCGTCACCTCCAGGAATGTCAAGCTGTAGCTCCGAATATGGGTCCACCACCTCAACAACCAAGACACGAGCATAGCCACCGGAATCGGGTTGCAATGGAAGGTTGCCTTGGGGATTTGTAAAAGCAACGACGTCCGCCACCTTCATGGATATGTTCTTCATTTTGACGTGTAGCTCGCAGCTAGTGTTATCCGTGATGTCATCCACAGGTATCTATCCAGCATTGCATCGTCCGGCGGAACCCACGCCGCTTCTCGGCATGGATGGGGCGGTGCTATCCAATGCTGGATCATCCGCTAGCTGCTGCAGCCTTTGAGACCCCTTAGCTGGCTAAGTGAGTCGATCTGCTCTCGCTGCCGCTGGAATTTGCCGGCCAATTCCGCTTGACTTGCTTCTAGTCCTTGAAGGCGTTCATAGTCCCGCTTCCTCTGCTCCTCCTCCATCTTCCTCTTCTTCTCCTCCGCAATCTTCTTTCTCGCACGGGTTCTGTAGTCGTTGTTCCAGTCTGAAACCCCTCATACCATGGAATAGCGCCCTTGCCTCGTGTTCTTCCCGGTGTTCAGGATTTCCAGGCACGCGTAAGCTCGTCGTTCTCTCTGTTGGGCTGGAACACCCCGATCGTGCCTCTTCTATTGCAACAAGTATCGCATCATCGGCTCCTCGTGACATGCCCTCATCGAAACATTGCCTGTCTTCGGTCCAACTCCCCCCCCATGCGCATAGAACCAAGTCCTGCACCTGGGGGGGCCAGCTCTTAGTAACCGGAGTGACACCTGCATCCTCCATCTCTTTCTCAGACTTATCCCACTTAGGCATTGCCACCGCATAGCCACCTGGCCCCAGCGTATGGAACTTATTCTTTTTTTCGGCATTCTTCTTGTTTATTCTCGACCGTTCCTTAGCTAATTCTGAATCCTTGAATTTCATGAAATCGTCCCAATGAGCACGTTGGTTCTCTAGTGTTCCCTCGAATCTGGAGTCTTCCTTCCTCCCTTGACGTACTTGTCTCATTCACGATTCTTGTGGTTCTTGAATGCAACCGCCATCTTCCTAAGAGCAGCGTCCTTGACTTTCTCGCACATCTGCTTCGTGAAATGATCTGGTAGGGTGAAATGTTCCATGAGAGTATCCCAAAGCAGTTCTTTTTGTCTTTTGTCGACAAAAGTAACATCCGGACGTGGAGCAGCGTCCTTTTTGTCTTTGTCTTTTGTCTTTTCTTTGGCTCTCTCCATTCTTGAAGGGAGATCGAGAGTTGGTCCTTCACAAAAACTCCGCACTGACGAACGAACTTGTCCGCAATCTTCTTAGGTGCTAATGGTTCGCCATTAGGTCTGATTGCCTCGATATTGTACTTTACGCCCTCCTTCAACTTTTTGTTCGGGCCTCGTTTCGTCCTTTTGCCTGAAGATTTGCTCGATCCGGATGGCTGAAAGAACAAAGATCGATTCGTTAATATATCTTCAAGTCATTTAAAACATGTGATGATCACCAGATGCCCGCTTATATAAATATATATACCTCGCGGTCTTTGTTGTTTCAAGATCAACATTTTCTTCGTCATCATCATAATCATAGTTCATGACTTCATCAATTCGGTCATCGCGATCGAATATCATATCACCCTCTCCGTGTTGTTTAGAAATTCGAGCCGTCATAATCTTCTTCATTCTCGATCATCATCGGCCCGTGAGGATGGCGTATCATATCGAACATGGCCTGTTCTCCCTCTCTGCGGTATTGTCCGCATAGCTTTTATTTAACTAATCCGTAAGAAATATAAAACAATTTAGTATTCAAATTACATCGTCTCGAATAATAGATATAATCTCGAATACATCGTCTCGAATAATAGATATAATCTCGAAAACATCGTCTCGAATAATAGATATAATATCGAATACATCGTCTCGAATAATAGATATAATCTCGAATACATCACTGGCTAGGTAGCTAATAAAGATCGAATACTACATAAGAATCTAGGACACTCGCGGTTCCTGCGGCGCGGGCTATGGACACCCAAAGAGAAGGAACCCTCACAGGATCATAGCTGAAGTGAGATCCCTGAAGAAACTACCAGATATTCGAGAACCTGCCGCCCTCTAACGCAACCATGTAGCGATGGGCGGTTTCGTCCTCCTCCTCGACACGGTGACGTACCACCTCCGTGGGCCGCTCCTCCGCACCAAATCGCCCACGCGAACGCCACCAAACGAGATCGAGGTCGCACGAAGGGACCCGGGTTGGGTTCCTCATCAAGCGGCGCGCCCTCCGAGCAGCACCTCCGTTGCCGGCCGGAGCCAGTCCCGGACATGGGTCAGCCGGACGTGGCGACGACGAGGATGCGGGTCGGGCATCGTCGAGAACAAATACTAGCTATATGCCCGCAAAAAGTAACATTTTTTTAATGATTGGATTTTGATAACTAAAATTTCTAACATTTCTATATAACTAACATTTCTATAATATTTCTAACAATGTTATATATAACTAACATTTCTATAACATTTCTAATATTTTTATAACTAAAAAACAGAAAAAATTTATAACATTTCTATATATATATAACTAACATTTGTATAACAATTCTAACATTTCTAACTATTCTAACATTTCTAACTATTCTAACAATTCTAACATTTCTAACTATTTCTGAAAAACAGAAAAATTTCAAACAATTTCTAAAAAAAACAGAAAAATTTCTAACTATTTGTATAACTAAAAAACAAAAAATGTATGTGTGTGTGTTTGTGCGCTCACCGGCGAGGCGAGGGACGACGGGGGCCGGGCGCGGCGATGACGGGGATGACGATGACGGGGACAGGGACGGGGCGGCGACGACGGGGACGGGGATGGACGGGCCGGGGCGGCGATGACGATGGGGACGTACAGGGCGGCGCCGACGACGGGGACGGGGAAGACGCGGGACGGGCAGGGACGGGGCGGCGGTGACAACGGGGACGACGGGGACGACGGGGACGACGGGGCGGCGACGACGGGGACGGGGCGGCGACGGGGGCGGCGACGAGGGATGGAGACGTACGGGGGCGGCGGGCGACGGGCGGCAACGACGGAACGGGCGGCGACGGGCGGCGAGGAGGGATGGAGACGACGGGGCGGCAAGCGGCGGTGCAGAGGAGAAGAAGCGGATGAGAAACTGAAATTTTCGTAAGTGTTGTTTATAGGAGGGGCCTTTAGTACCGGTTTGTGCCACCAACCGGTACTAAAGGCCAGTTTTGGCCAGCCTAAGCGGCGGGAAGCGACACCCTTTAGTACCGGTGGTGGCACAAACCGTACTAAAGGCCCCCCTTTAGTACCGGTTTGTACCACGACCCCGGTACTAAAGAAATCTTAACTACAGTGCGGTGCGGCAAGTTTAGTCCCACCTCGCTAGCCGAGGGGCGACCGCACTGGTTTATAAACCTCGCGGCGGTCGCTCTCTCGAGCTCCTCTCCAAAGCAGGCCTCACTGGGCCTACGTGTTCTTTGTTGTCGCTCAGGCCCACTTGCCTTCTTGGGCCTGCATCCTGGCCCAACAACAGGTTGGGTTTCTAGTCGTATGCAGGCCGCTCTGGCCTAGTAGGCGGGCTTTTATTATTATTATTTTGCTTTATTTATTTTTGTGTTGTTTTTTTGTGGATTTTGTAGTTTCTTTTAGAATATTTTTGCTTTAGGTACAAAGAATTATAAACTTTCTGTTAGTGCCCGTAGTTTTCAAATTTGAATAGTTTAAATTTTGAATTATTTGAAATTAGTGTGAATCACTAGTTTGTGAATAATTTAACTTTAAAAATCAGTAAAGGCATGAAAGATTTGTTTGCACATAAAATTTCTTCGCGTTTCAAATGCCAAAACACATAACTACCCTAACTATTACAGAGATTCCCCTTTGGGTGTGAAACACAGAAGAAGGTGATGATAGTGAAGCCGATCACATCCCAGATCTTCGGGTGAAACTTTTTCTTCAAGGTGGGTCCCTTTATACCAGTAACCTTGGAAAATCTTCATCATTTAACGGGATGCTCGGGTCAATATTCACTGTGAATGGAGCAATTTCATCAAAATTTTCATAATCTTCTGACTTGTCTGTCTTGTCATCCACTCCCACGATGTTTCTCTTCCCAGAAAGAACTATGTGCCGCTTTGGCTCATCGTACGATGCATTCGCTTCCTTATCTTTTCTTTTCTTGGCTTGGTAGACATGTCCTTCACATAGAAAACCTGTGCCACATCATTGGCTAGGACGAATGGTCTGCTGCATACGCAAGATTGTTGAGATCCACTGTTGTCATTCTGCATCGTGGGTCTTCCGTTACCCCACCTCGTGTCATATTGACCCATTTGCACCAAACAAAGGGACCTTTAAACCACGTCGATAGTCAAGTTCCCATATGTCCTGTATATAACCATAATATGTTTCCTTTCCGTCTTGGTTTATGCATCAAAGCGGACACCACTGCTTTTGGTTGGTGCTCTTCTTATCTTGGGCGATCGTGTAAAATGTATTACCATTTATCTCGTACCATTTGAAAGTCATTATATTCAAGATGGTAATCGGGACAGCAAGTACATGTCATCTTCAATAGAGGTGTCATGCATGGTACGCGGTTCCGCAACCAGCGGGCGAAACTCCTGGTTTTTTCACGTGTAATCCAAAGAATCGACCTCTCCGGGTGTTTGGAGCGTAGCAAATTCTTGTGTTCATCCATATACGGAGCCACCAAGGCGGAATTCTGTAGAACTGTGTAGTGTGCTTCAAAGTGAGAGAATGTCTGTCCATACATATTATTTGTTCCCTCCTAGCGTGCCTTTTTCCATCCGATGCCCTTATGCCGCGATTCAGAACACCAATCGGCTTAAGGTCAGGAATAAAGTCAATACAAAACTCAATGACCTCCTCATTTTGATGGCCCTTGCGTAAGCTTCCTTCCGCCTAGCATGGTTATGAACATATTTCTTTAAGACTCCCATGAACCTCTCAAAGGGGAACATATTGTGTAGAAATACAGGACCCAAAACGTTAATCTCTTGGCGTAGGTGAACTAGGGCGTGCGTCATGATGTTGAAGAAGGATGGTGGGAACACCAACTCGAAATCGACAAGACATTGCACCAAATCATTCTCAGAACTCTCGGTATGATTTCTGGATCGATTACCTTCTGAGAGATTGCATTGAGGAATGCACATAGCTTCACAATGGCTAATCGAACATTTTCTAGTAGAAGCCCCCTCAATGCAACCAGAAGCAGTTGCGTCATAATCACGTGGCAGTCATGAGAGTTTAGGTTCTGGAACTTTTTCTCTGCCATGTTTATTATTCCCTTTATATTCGAGGAGAAGCCAGACGGTACCTTAATACTGAGCAGGCATTCAAAGACGATTTCCTTCTCTTCTTTGGTAAGAGTGTAGCTTGCATGACCCTGACGTATGCCGTCTTCTCCGTGCATACGTTGCTGGTCCTCCCGTGCCTCAGGTGTATCTTTTGTCCTCCCATACACGCCCAAGAATCCAAGCAGGGTCACGCAAAGATTCTTCATCACGTGCATCATGTCGATTGCGGAGCGGACCTCTAGGTCTTTCCAATATGGCAGGTCCCAAAATATAGATTTCTTCTTCCACATGGGTGCGCGTCCGTCAGCGTCCTTCGGATTTCTTCTACCAATATGGCAGGTCCCAAACAGGTTGTCTGCCAGGACCTTTTCCAAATATCGCCTTCAAATCCTTGACCATATCATGTACATCAGCACCAGTACGGTGGCGAGGCTTAGTCCGGTGGGCTTGCCTTTCTTTCTTACGGGATGCCTGATCGGAAGAAATCGACGATGTCCCAGGTACACATTCTTCTTACAACTATTCAAATATATACTGTCGGTATCATCCAAACAGTGCGTGCATCCGCGGTATCCCTTGTTTGTCCGTCTCCGAAGGTTACCGAGAGCAGGCCAATCATTGATGGTCACGAACAACAACGCCTTTAGGTCAAATTCTTCCCCATGTGCTCATCCCACGCCGCATACCTGTTCCATTCCACACTTGTAAGAGTTCTTCAACTAATGGCCTTAGGTACACATCAATGTCGTTCTTTGGGTTGCTTAGGGCCTTGGATTATCAATGACATCATAAAGAACTTCCGCTTCATGCACAACCAAGGAGGAAGGTTATACAAACATAGAGTCACAGGCCAGGTGCTATGGTTGCTGCTCTGCTCCCCAAAAGTATTAATGACATCTGCGCTTAGACCAAACCATACGCTCCTTGCGTCATCTGCAAACTCCTTCCCATACTTTCTTTTGATTTTTCTCCACTGCGACCCGTCAGCGGGTACTCTCAACTTTCCGTCTTTCTTACGGTCTTCTCTGTGCCATCGCATCGCCTTGGCATGCTCTTTTTTTTGGAACAAACATTTCAACCGTGGTATTATAGGAGAATATCACATCACCTTGGCAGGAATCTTCTTCCTGGGGCGCTCGCCCTCGACATCACTGTGGTCATCGCGGCTGATCTTATAGCGCAATGCACCACATAATCGGGCAAGCGTTCAAATCCTCGTACTCACCGCGGTAGAGGATGCAATCATTAGGGCATGCATGTATCTTGCACCTCTAACCCTAGAGGGCGCATAACCTTCTTTGCTTCAGACGCATTCTCGTGAAATTCGTTGTCCTTTGGAAGCATATCCTTTATCATTACCGGAACTTTCCAAATCCCTTGTCGGATACACCATTCTCTCGCCTTCCATTGCAGCAATTCTAGGGTGGTGCCCAGCTTTTCTTGTCACCTATGCAATTCGGGTACAACAATTTTTGTGATCCTCTAACATGCACCGCAACTTCTTCTTCTCCAAATCACTTGCGCAGTTTCTCTTTGCATCGGCAATGGCCCGACCTAGATCATCAACGGGCTCATCCGATGCCTCTTCTTCAGCTTCTTCCCGCATTGCCGGCTCAGCTTCTTCCCGCATTACACGCTCAACTTCTTCCCCATTGTTGTATCATCGTATTCAGGGAACCCATGGCCGGGATAGCTGTCGCCGTCCTCTTCTTCTTCATTGTCTTCCATCATAACCCGTCTTTCTCCGTGCTTGGTCCAAACATTATAGTGGGGCATGAAACCGGACTCAAACAGTGGACGTGAATGGTTCTTGGCGTAGAGTAATTGCGACCATTCTTACAGCCAGCACATGGACAAGGCATAAAACCATCCGCCCGCTTGTTTGCCTCAGCCGCATAAGCAGTAAAACTATGCACGCCCTCAACGAACTGGGAGAGCATCGGTCATCGATACATCCATTGCCGGCTCATCTTCATTACACAACACCGAATAGACCAAATTAATACAAGTTCATACATAAAGTTCATACAACACTTAAATACAACAAACAAATAACTCTCTAGCTAAAGCATTTAAATGCAACAACAAATGCGATCAAGATCGCAACTAAGGTAACAATTGATCCAACAGCATAATTATACCAAGCCTCACTATCGATGGCATATTTTCTAATCTTTCTAATCTTCAAGCGCATTTTCTCCATCTTGATCTTGTGATCATCGACGACCTCGGCAACATGCAACTCCAATTCCATCTTCTCCCCCTCAATTCTTTTCAATTTTTCTATCAAGTACTCGTTTTCTCTTTCAACTAAATTTAACCTCTCGACAATAGGGTCGGTTGGAATTTCCGGTTCACATACCTCCTAGATAAAAATATCTATGTCAACTTGATGGGTATAATTTGTCATGAACACGAAATGCAACAAATAGTTTTAAAAGAGAATATACCACATCCGAATCATAAAAAGGACGAGGGCCGACGGGGACGGATATCAAAACCATGGCACTATGTATAACAAACAACGTATGGGTAGGATAATTATACGAGTAACTATATATCCAAATCACACAAACATCTATTTTTTATATAAAATTTCATGAACAAGACGCTCACCACAAGGTGGTGCCGCGACAGGGACGGTCTTGAGCGATCGGCCGGTGGTTCTGACGGAGATTTAGAAGGCACTAAGTAAAACACACCTACATATGCAAACTAAGTGTTATTTTTGACCTCAAATTGCATATAAATCAAATACTAGCACATATATATATATATATTTCCTCCTAAATTACTAAACTCACAAATTAATCACTATATAAAGCATTGCAAGAGCTAATCTAGCAATGAGAGATGACAGGACAAAGTTGCTAACCTTTTGTGATCATTTGAATGGATGGGGGCCTTCAAATCTTGACAAATTTTGGGCAAAATGTGTGATGAGCTCGAGAGGAAGAGGGAAGAACAGAGAGGAGAGGGAAAGGGGAAGAACAGAGCGAGCTCGGGTGGACGAAGGGTTTATGTAGGACGACCTTTAGTACCGATTCGTGCCAAGAATCGGTACTAAAGGGCGAGAGGGGCCCCAGTCTGACAACATCCTGCCACCACTCTCATTAGTACCGGTTCGTGGCACGAACCGGTGCTAAAGGTTAGCCACGAACCGGTACTAATGAAAGCGGCCGGCTAGCCGTTGGAACCGGCACTAATGTATACATTAGTGCCGGCTCAAATTCAAACCGGCACTAATGTGCTTCACGTTTGACCCTTTTTCTACTAGTGGCTCCTACTTCTATGACAAAAAATCATGATAGAAAATGGGCTTTTCGTCCTGGGCGGGCCGGAGACGCAGCTGCATGACATTCTTTGGGCCGTCCATGACGGAAAAAACCGTGGTAGAAGCGAGGGGGAGGAAAATTTCGGGGAGTTGCCGATTACAGTGGGAGGTCGGGGGCCGAGCGATGCACGTTTCTCTCGTACGTACGCACGTGTGTGCGAGGCGTTGGCTCTAACTGAACCCGACCGAGGCGTTGGTCTCTAACTGAACCCGAGCGATTGCACTATAGGCTATGCGTTAATGAACCCGAGCGATCGATCGATGGCTGTTAACCGAACCTGATGGAGCGATTCCTTCGCTGCTGCTGCTAACTGAAGCCAATCGATTGGATGAGCGATGGCGTTATGGGGTTGGATGAAGAGTGAGCGGTGGCATTGCCTCTGGATGAACAGGACCCCGTGGTGTGTTGGGCTGGATGAACAGTAGACAGTGGCGGGGTGGCCGCGGAGGGGTGGTTGAACATGACCCCGTGGTGTGGAGGGCTGGATGAACAGTATACGGTGGAGGGGTGCCCTTGGAGGGGTGGTTGAATAGTAGCCGGTGGAGTAGCGCGCGGTGGAGGCTGGATGAACAGGAGCCCGTGGAGGCTGGAGGAGGTCGACCGTAGCCCGTGGAGGGTGGAGGAGGTCAACGGTGGAGATGAACAATATCCCGTGGAGTCCCGTTTTGCGGTACGCCACACCCCTCCCGATGAACAGGACACCCGTTTCAACCGTAGCGCTCCAACACAAGTCCGTTTCCTCCATTTTGCGGTACGCCAACAGGACCCCCGTTTCGACCGTAGGAGGTCCGTTTTCTCTGTTTTGCGGTACGCCACACCCCTCCCGATCAACAGGACCCCAGTTTCGACCGTAGGAGGTCCGTTTCCTCTGTTTTGTGGTACGCCAGACCCCTCCCGATGAACAGGATCCCGTTTCGAACGTGGCCGGTCGAACACAAGGTCGTTTCATCTGTTGTGCGGTATGCCAGGCCTCGTTTCCATCGCCTGTTCCGTCCAAGCCCTTCCGATGAACACGACCACACATTCCGTTCCGACCCAGCCGGTTGACTCCCCATGAACACGACGACGACGCTGTTTCTCCGTTCCGACCCAGCCATGTACGTATGCGCAAGTAGGCATTCGAGACACTGCCCGTATGTACATATGTGGCCGTATTTTCTTTCTTGCACCCTCGCCGCTGCACGTCCATGTACATGCTACGTGCGCGCATCTACTACGACACGTGCGCGCCTCTACATCCACTAGTATATATGTACGTACAGGTTCGCGACCAGAATGACAACTCTACGTACACTTCGACCAGGTGGGTCCCAACTGTCAGGCACTTCCTTGCGTGCGAAGATGTAGCTGGTGGGTCCTAGCAGTCAGGGGGGCGAATCGTTTTGTTTTTTTGCCAGGACGCACTTCCTTGCGTGCGAAGATATAGCTGGTGGGTCCCAGCAGTCAGGGGGAAACATTTTTTTCCCGAAATATGGTGGCCCGTCCGGTGGGTCCCTGCTGTCAGGTGGAGGAATAATTATTTTGCACGTAATAAGGAGGCACTTCCTTGCTGCGGCCGTGGACCTAGCTGTCAGCCTCTCCACGTACAGTCCACGTCCGATGGAAGCCGTTCCTAGACCACGTTGACCAAGCCGCGCAGAGATCACCCGGGCGGTGGACGACGGCGAGGCCTAGGAAGGGGACGACGCGGAGCCAGGGAAGACGCGGCTGTGGATGCCCACGCGTAGAGGAGTACGAGGGTTCATTGGTTCGCTGCGGTGTGAGGCTGCCGTCGCCGAAGAATAACAGGGGGTGTGAGGGATGGCCTGGCCAGCGGTGGGAGTAGTAGGGGGCGGTGAGGCCTCCGCCGTATCGCAGCCGGCCACGGGAGGTAGGAGAACGAGGCACGATCGGCGCTGGTTTTGGCGGCTGGAGCAAGAAGACCAGAGGTTGAAGAAGCACTACGGCCGTTGGATGGACATCGTACGGTCACTGGAGCTAGAATCGTGCATATTGACTAAGTTGACAAAGCCCTCCGTCCCCGTCAACTTTGTAGCTGATGGGTCCGAGATGTCAGCTGCGGTAACGTTTTTTTCGTGAAATACAGAGGCCCTTTCGGTGGGTCCCTGATGTCAGGTGGAGGAATCATTATTTTGCGCGTAATAAGGAGGCATTTCCTTGCGTGCGGCCGTGGACCCAGCTGTCGGCCTCTCCACGTACAGTCCACTTTAGATGCATGTCGGTCGTTGACCACGTTGACCAGGCCGCGCCGAGAGCACCAGGGCGGTGGACGACGGCGAGGCCTAGGAAGGGAACGACACGGAGGCAGGAAAGACTTCGGCGATTGTTTCCCACGGGAGGGAGTACTGTTGTCACGAGGGTTTACTGGTTCGTCTGCCGTTGCCGGAGAATAACAGCAGGTGTGAGTGAGTAGAGGGATGGCTAGGCCAACGATGGGAGTACGGTGGGGCGGTGAGGCTGCTGTGGCACAACCGCCGCAGGGGAGGAGGGAAGCGAGCAGTCCGGCAGCGCTTGTTTGAGCTCTTTGGGGCAGGAAGAGCAGAGATTGAAGAAGACGACGGCCGTTGGATGGACATCCAACGATCCTTTGCTGTCGTCAACCTTTTTAGGAAAGCCTCAAATCTGTGGAAAACAGCATACAACCCATCTGCCATTATTTCTAATAATTCACAGCCCATTTGCTAATTCTTAATGTTTTTTGGAGCCCATATTCTTTTGTTAGCATTACAGCCCATATTGTGGCCACGGTTAAAAATTATACGAAATTTTGCATATTTCACATGCGGTCCGAACTGTTTTTAATCCTGAAATTTTGACTCACATTCAAACTAATTTTAGAAATAAATGTATATCAATATAAAATCCAAAAAATTATCCACACATAAAAATTAATGTAATTTAAAATCTTGAAATAAAAAAAAGATATTTGAAACTAATTGCCGGTTTGATGTGTTTTAAAAATGTACAGCCCATTTCTCATTACTGATGGGCCATTTTCTCGGCCAGCCGAATGAAAGCTCTCCTCGCCTTGAAAGATTTGCAGCCCAACAGGCCTGACAAAGCGACTTACTTGGCAAATCACAAAAAACTGGGCTATGGCCGTGTACCCAGCTGTCAGCCTCTCCACGTACAGTACTCTTCCGATTCAATGTCGTTGACCACACTGACCACGCCGCGCCGAGAGCACCAAGGCCGTGGACGACGATGAGGCCTAGGAAGGGGACGACGCGGAGACGGGGAAGACGTGGCAGTGGATGCCCACGCGTAGAGGAGTACGAGGGTTAACTGGTTCGGCTGCGTTGTGAGGCTGCCGTCACCGCAGGGCCTGGCTAGCGGTGGGAGTAGTAGGGGGCGATGAGGCCTCAACGGCAGCACAACCGGCCACTGGAGGCAGGAGCAGGCGGTTTCCCCGGCGCTGGTTTGGGCGGCTGGTGCAAGAAGAGCAGCGATTGAAGAAGCAGCAGGACCGTTCGATTCAAATCCAACGTCAAATCCAACGGTTACTGCTGCTAGAATCGTTTGTTGACTAAGTTGACAAGCCCTGCGTACGCGTCAATGTAGTAGGCCCACAGGTCAGCCTCCCAACCGGTGCGCCCGGATGTCGATGGGAGGAATCATTTTTTCGGCGTAATAAGGAGGCACTTGATTGCGTGCGGCCGAGCCAGCAGAGGCGATAGGGTGGGCCGGGAAGACTGCAGCGGTATCACAGCGGGCCACAAGGGAGGGAGTAGGCAGTCCGCGGCGCTAGTTTAGGCGGCCGGAGCAGGAAGATCGAGATTGAAGAAGACGTCGGCCGTTGGATGGACATCCAACGATTCTTCTTGCTAGAATCGTGTGTTCACTGACAAAGCCTTGCATAAACAAGTCAGCCTCGAAATCTGTGGCGTGTACAGCCCATTTGCTATTATTTTTATAATGTTTACTCATTTTCTAATTCATACGGAATTTATTGTAGCCCGTTTTCCATTTTTAAAATTGTCGGCCATTTTCTGGTCAGTACCAGGGTCAAAAAATTAACTAAATATGTGCTAAATTTTGAAAATTCGCAAATTTTTGCTGGGGCATGAAAAATTCTTAATCCAAAAATTAATAGCCATACTAAAACAAATTTTAAAATAAATTAGTACTATGTCATGTTAAATCTAGTGAAATACGTATAAGATATCAGTGAAGAACCAAATTCAAAGAAAAAACTAATATCTCATTTGCTATAAATTTTTTGGAATTTTCAACCCCTTTTGATATTAGTTTTAACAGACATTAACCATACTCTTTCGCCAGGACGGAATGCATCCCTCCTCGTCTTGAAAGATTTGCAGCCCAGTAATTCAGAGAAAACAAATAGGCCTATCTTGGGTATTCTTCAAAAAGAAATACTGGGCTACCTATTTTCCCAAAGAACTGGTGCATGAGCATTTAGCTCTATTTATTTATTTACCTATTTATGTTTAGGGGACCATGAGCATGTACCTGGGCCGGATTCATGTGAGAGCCTACGTTCTAGTTAATTATGGGCTTCTCTATTGGGCCTTCATCAGTAGGCTGCATGTTATCAACAAGTGGAAAATGTGTTCCGTACAAAAAATAGTATGAGCTACATACGGTACGGGGCACTAAAGGATCGAACCGTGTAACGACTTCCAAAACAACACATTTATTCAACCAACAAACGAAATATACTACTGATTGAACATTGAAAACAACAGCAGCAGCAACCAGGGCTGGGGGTGCAGCAGAAGCAGTAAGCAGGCCAGAAGAGTGAAGACGCATCTCTCTCTTCCAAACCAAACATCAGCCATCATTACAAAAGGGCTACCAAAAAGAACAAGTGTATGCATCAAACTAAATAAAGATCCTACTACACCAAGTGTACGCATCTAACTAACTGGCTCAGTTAGACGTTACTATTTATTAAGCTGTGGAGATTGGCTGGCGGCTTGAACCAGATGGGTGCCTGACGGGGGAAACTCCAGCCAGCAGGTCGAAGTCTGATACTTGCGACCCTCTCTCCTACTTTGGGCTGCGAGGCGTGGCGGCACATATCGAGGTATGGTGCATGCAGAGACGCATGGTACGCTGTGTGTACACACGCTTTTGCACGATGAACGAAACCGCATCATCATGATCCTTGCCGTCGGTTATCTCCGTGTTAATCGGATAATTCAGTCCGACAAATAGAGAGCGTGTACCAAGGCTACTTACCAGCCAAATCAAAAATTCTTGAAGGCCCGGAGAAGCTGGGATCCTGCTCAAAGACTGGCACAGCGATCGTGATTGTATTCCGCGAAACAACACGTCGATGCGTGCGAACGATCATCAATCTTTCATTGCCGTCGATCGAGCCAGGAACCACCTGCAACTGCCATGCCGCTTTTCTTTGAAAGGTTCTGGGATTAGGAAGGGTAGGGACACCAGGCAGCCTACAACATCATATCAAGTTGGAGTCAAATAAAAAATGGCTCTTGATTTAGTCAATCTTAAGAACAACATGTTATGAGCATGAACATTTTTTCAGTAAATGTTGACAGTAATATACGCAAGCCATGATGATATCATAGGAAAGTAACATACTGTTGTAACAGCCGTTTGTAGCGATGACTGGAGTAGGCAAGCAATACGTCCAGCCATAGAAGGAGTCGACAGCATAAATGAAGCCCTTGTGTTCAATGGTATCAGAGAACCATGGAGGATGTATGATCCTGCGATGGACGTGCAGATTTATCCACTTACCGCAGTGACCTGTCAGATAGGCGAGACCGTGGTTGAAGAACGCAATTAGCCAGAAATCTTTATAATTCGCAGATCTTGTGGGCACTTGGCAGATTAAAACCTTGAGCAAATCAAACTTGGGATCATGTTGGTTACTGTAAGATTCCGAGTATTACAGGCAGCGTGCTAAGCGGTGCAGTGTTAATCGAAGGAAGGGGGATCAATTGCCGGGTGTGGACCTCCACGAGCATCCAGCTGCCGCGACCGTCGAAGAGCACCATCCAAGACGTGTTCATGCCGAGCCAGTACATACCGTTAATGTAGCTGAGGCTGACGGGGATCGGATCGCAGTGAAGGGGGTTGATGCTCGCCACCCTACGATCGTTTTGCTGCCTGACACGCTGTTTCTGAAGATCAGGCGTCATCAGCAAGCAAGGAGCTGGCTTAAAAAGCTCCAGCCTGAGGGCTTTGAGTAAACAGTACAGCCCCGACGAGCACGCCAAGTAGCGGCATGGTACTGAGATTGTCCACACGTGAAACAATGAGCTTGATTACCTCTATGGGAAGCGAATTCCAGCCACTCTTTCGGCGGACGCTGCTTGGTTCTGCCATTGTTAGTGCTTGTGTTTCGTACAAGGGGGGAGGCGCCTTAGCGGGGATGGAAGCTTGGACGAGATTATGTGCGTACAAAGATGGAGAAGCGAATATGTGCTGCGGGAAGTGGACAGGTGATGATGACTACAGCACGCCGCTTGACTTACGAGACACATACCAGCAGCGTAGGGTCATATCAATGCCGGACAACTTGCTTGAGTGATCACGATCGGTACTCCCTACAGTACCTACTACGATTACTATGCCCTAGCTTGCTAGAGTAGAGTAGTAGAGTAGGACTCTGCTCTACTACTAGCATCGGAGGAGTAGTATATTCTAATCTAAAATAGTTACAAACTTCAATGCCCAATCGTGGAACGACTACGAACCATGCTCAAAGACCGTGTCTACGTGGTGTTTGGACTTATATGCAAAAAAATAGCAAGATGCTCGTGTATTGCACGACACACCATCATCACCAACTCGGTTTTTTCTCTACTCCTACTCCTACAAAAGACTTAGTTGATGATGATGGAGGCGAGGAGGCGTGTTCAGCCGGGCGTGCAGCGGACGGCGCAACACTATTCGATTTGTTATTAAAAAAAGTAGTAGAGATAGAGACATATGGAGGAGCATGAGGTTGTGGGAGATAAGGATGAACGAGGCAAGGCCTTATCTGTAAATGAGGAGAGAGGTGCGGGTATCTTTTGTAAAATTGTCATAGTTGGCTTTCTATCCGTCAGATATAGATCGGACGGTCTCTATTACAAGATGGCAGGCATGCCATCATCACCAACTCGGTTTTCTATAAGAGTAGATATATATAGATATAGATTTATAGAGACTAGGGAGTACTAGTAAGGACACCATCTACTGCTTCGTGTGCTACTCCTGCGCTCCATTCGGCGGCCGCAACGTCCCCTACAGCAACTCCCTCCTGCGCTCCGTTCGGCGAGCGCTGTTGAAATCTGGGGAGCGCAATCTCACGACTGCTGGCAGACACGACTTCACCGACGGTGACTTCTTCCCGGACCTCGACAACCTCTTCCTCAATGACATGGGCGACAACCTCAACGCCAACGGTGCTGTTCCCGTTGCACCGTATGTGTTTCTGTCCTTCCTGTTTGAAATCGTGGTAGAATTCATGTTTCGACTCTGTATCCTACTACTATGCTAGTCCACATGATTATTTTCATCTCGGTTATAGCCGTCATGATTTATTTTGTGCTTATTCAGATTAAATCTCGTAGTAACTTGCTCACATATTCAACTGGCGCAACGTCCCCTACAGCCACTCCCGTTTCATGGACGGCCTGGTCGATGCCTCCAAGGAGCCCTTCGTCCACTGCTATGAGTGCCCGATGCCGTTTTGTGGCTCATGGCAGTGACATGGTGCATCACCTCACGGATGCGTGCAGCAGTCACTGCTGGCCCTTGGCAGAGAACATCAAGTATGACAAATGCTACCGGTTCACCATGCCGGAGTCGCTGGAGGATCACCACCGCCTGCTAGTCTCAGAGGAGGACGGCAGCGTCTTCCTCTTGATCGTGGGCACCAGCGAGGCCCGCGCAGGCCGCCGCCCCGTCTTTGTAGCGTGCGTCAGGGGCGTCGCCACTGACGTTGACACTGACATGAGGCAGATGTACGGGTGCGAGGTCAATGTTAATACCCCTCCGGGTCACGTGGGCGGCGAAACCGGCCTCATCGGACAGACTTGGAATCTGAGAAGCTGGGACTATCCCGCCAATGTGGACTTGGAAAACCCATGGCATCACTTCTATCCTTTACCTGACGACTCGGTGCACGGGGACTCCAAGGAGGTTCAATTGGACATACGCATTATCAAATGCACTTAGAAAACATGTAGTGTGTGTGTGTGGGCGCTTATGGCCCGTGACTTTGCCGCTTTTGATTCTGTAAGCTTGTCATTAAACTTGAGTGGCTTTCGCCGCAGTCCTTCCTTTGTACTGCTCCTCTCAGTGAGCTGATGTAAAACACTTTGGGTTTCATAAGATAATGGAACCGGGGAGGAGCCTCCCTGTTCTTCTAAAAAATATGCATTATCAAGTTAAATGTTGATCATTAGTCTTCGCTCAATGTAATCCGTTGTCTAAGCATGTGGAGACTTCCATGCAGGATCTTGCTCTATTGGAGTATCGTGCATTAATAAAAGTGTATCCGTTTATAGTTTAGTCTAGAATCTTCCATGTATGAATTTTTACTACAGTACTGGTGAAAGACTTACGATGAACCGTTTCTTACATCTCCTCTGCCCCCTTGCAAGTCATCCTAATTTATCTCTCCATCTAGGTGTATAAGGGCATGGTTAATATTAATTAATAGTATCGCCAACTGTTGACTATAAGAAAGTGCCATGTCATCTGTAGCCAACATGTATAACAATCGATACTCAAAAACTAATTCCTAAAGATCATTTCTTGCAAAGCACTGTAAGTGTTATTTCTTCACAAGTTTTGGATGCAGGTTGAACAGTTGAACGCTTTTGTTTGCAAAAGATACCTTTTTATCTATTTCACCCGGATGTTTGTGAGCTCTAGAGATGAGATAATATCCGAAGAAACCTATCGATACCGTTACACATGAGATGACCCCACATCCTTTGTCAAAATAAACAACTCCCTAATCAATGCATTTCACTCTTGATTGCAACGCATACGGGCACCTTACTACTATAGATTAGTACGACCAAAAATTGAACTAACATTATATATAGTACCATAAATACTGATGCATGTCACCTAAAATTATATCATTCAAAACTATGTTCAAATACGAATCCAACGATATAGCTTTTGTTGACATGCACTAACATTTTTTCAGTTAAATCTTCTGCCAAATTCAATGGGGGACCAATAAACCACGACCGATGTAGTACAAGTGTAGAGGGCGGCGCTGCACGGGAGTCTCACCTCTCACTCGTGGCACGGCAGTAAAGCTGTCATATCACAAAACCCAACCACTCCCAGTAATAAGTGGCCTGCACTACAAGAAACCTGTTAATCCATGACGAATTTCCGGTGACATTTTTAGAAACTGTCATGGATGGGCTGGTACAGCCCCGCAAGCCCGCCAAAGCCCGCTAAAGCCCGGCTAACTGCCCCTGCTATAAAAATGTAACCCTAACACCCTCCTCTCTCCCTCCGCAGCCCCCTCCCATTCCCCATTGTCTCACATCGCCGCCACCCTCCCCCTCTTCGCCTTCCTCCAACAACTCGCCGCCGGCCCTCCAACTCCTCTGCTCTCACCTCGCAGCACCGGGAGCTGCCAGATCCATGAACCCCCAACCCATCCAGCCCTCTCCAACCCATGGCTAGGGTTTGGTCTCCTCCAGATTGGTCAACCTCGCCTCACATACTCCCCCTTCCTCCCAGATCCACCAGGCTCGCTCCTCCCATGGCATCCATGGCGCGGGTCACCCTACAGCAGCTGATATGTGACGAGCGAGGCAGGAAGAGGTGTTCCTTCTCATGATTTGCAGTGCATCTCGCGTTCCATGACGTCCTTGGCGAGATGTACCCGACTTCTTCAGCACGCATAACGGCATGTGGCAGTGAAGATCGTAAGCTGCAACCGTCACGACCACGGTGGTGGTAAGAGAAGGACGACCCCTTCCCTTCCTTGCTAGCTAACTGTTCTGATTTGGGTTGGTCCAATCTGATCCAATCCTGCCATGTAGTTTGGTTGTAACATAGGAGAGGGATACCTGCAGTTGAGTTTCAGTTTGGACAACAGTTGACACACATTATTGGGGGATTTGGTTTACTTCAGTTTGTATGTGCATTCCTAAAATTGAAAATGAAACTGGTTTGGTGTTCAATTCCCACAAACCAATCTGCAACATTTTTTATTCGACTTGTACTGCATCAGCAACTTAAATTTATCTGTTATATTTACCAAATCTGTAGAGGCTTGATAGATATCAATGTCACCCTACTGTTAGTTTGCTTGCTCCGGGTCTTGTGGGGTTGGGGAGTGTTGGGTCCTCACTCTTCCGAGCTGCAACAAGCTGGCTGGGGGAGCACTACTATTTAGTAGTACATTATTGCCACCCGTCAGGTTTATACTGTTGTTTACTATATCAAACTTGATCCTTGCTCCTATTGGTATTAGGTGATCATGTAGGTCAAGTTATATTACAGCTGGATGCTTAGTTTCTTACTATCCCTGATCCATGCTCCTATAGATTTGTTTCTGGCATACACGATGGGAAGGGCGAAATGGCTTGGTTTGTTGACGCTTTTATTGCTTTACTAAGTACATGTACAATTCTTCCATAAGTGAAAGAAATTTTTGAATACATTTATTCAACAAGTGTTTTGATATTCAGTTAATTTGACAGGTGGCTATGGAACCTTGGAGGAGTTGCTTAAGTCATCACGTGGGCACAACTAGGTGTAAACAAGAAGACGGTAAAAACTAACATCCATTTGTTGTTGATGCTTATCATACAAAAATCATACAACCCCAATCATCTTGGGATGATGTGTTTGTCTGCAATATATAGTGACTGGGTCATCAGCATGCATGCATCTCCCTAGTCATATACGCATTAGACCAATAGTGATCATATTAAAGTTAGTTGCCAAGAGCAAGTGCGCTACTACTAGTCTGCTACATAGGAGTGATTTGTGCATGCAAGTGATGTGCGTACTTGTACAGTGCTCCTCCGTAAGGGCTTGGTGGCCCTGTGCCGCAAGCTAGTGTGCTACTACAGAATGAACATTAATGCATGCAAGTGTTTGTGCTAGCTTAGAGTGGTACAGTTTGGGTAAATACCTTACTGTTTGTGCTACAGAATTGGAATGAGTGTTGGTGGTGTTAGTTTTTAGTTAAGAAAATTTATCACCTACTCAATTTATCAAGTATATGCTCTTTTTTATGTGGTATTTAACGAAATTATACCAAAATAATATGGTATATATGGAAACCTTGTCGAGGGAACATCAAGGCTTCGTTATTTCCTTGATATCTCATTCAATTATTACTTGACTTCTTAATATAGTTGTATGATTAACCCTTCTGTTTTCCCTTCTTTGGGTTTGCAAGCAACAATTTCATTGATGCTGAGTGTTTTTCCCTTATTACAGCAGAGATGATGGATTTTGTACTATTGTATTTCCAGAAATGCGTGTACACAGATTTGCAATCTGAAGGAGCGATGGAAGTGAACATTGGGTGATTTTCTTTAAGATTAATAATAGATAGTATATTTTTTTGGTTCTGATTTAAGAGTGTTTGATCTGGTACATAGTTCATTTGTTTAGTCTCAAAATTTCAGTGTTACTTCTCTATTTCTCGTATTATTCACACCACGTCATTGGTGAAAGCCTGTTGAAAAGAATAATTAAACAATGGTGTGCTAAGTTAAACTAAAATGTTATGTACTAAAGGAAAAAAATAACATCTAGGTATATTCCCTTGAATGATTTACTAAATACATTTTCATGTGAGGGCTCTTTACAGAAAGCAACTGAGATCCATTTAGAAAATCATGTTAATATTTTTGCATATCATTAACTAATGGTTACATTGTTAACATGATATTAATTTAGTTGGTTCATTATCTTGTACCCTTTTATAATACTTTCCCTTATATTCATTTTATTGTAAAGATAATAATCAGGAAGTGGCATGTATAAAATTTCAACATTTGCTCTCTCTCTCAATTACTTGTCCCATCTCATTCTGAAGTTTGGGCAGAGATAATTATTTACCTTGTATGCCATGAAGACTATGATTTATTGTAATTGGAGAATGCATGCTTTTCTCTTCCAACATATATTATCGTTCTTCACAATTCCCATGTGTGGTTATATCTAGATTGCTTGGAAAATCAACTAATATTATTATTTTATTCATTTGGGAGTTAGTTGTTAGTATAACTTACTACAATTTTGTATGTGTTGAATTTTTTGCAGGTTTGGCAATTAGTGTCAAAGGATATTTAAGTTTTTAGCATGAATGACTTGGGCCTGAATAGCTGCCTGGAATTGGTGGTTTATTGTTGGAGATTAAAATCAACTAGTAGTGCATTTTAGTCATGTTTATTTGAAAATTTAAAAAATGCTTATAGTGCGTTCTAGATATGCTTGTGATGTTTTGCTATTAAATTTTGTTGTTTGTTGGAAATCTGTAATTTTCTTGTGAACGAGTGCTATTATTTGAATTAGCTGGGTTGGACAAAGATGTACATCTAATCTATTTTACTCTAACAAAATTATTGGGCAAAACCCCTAATTGGGCTGGTCACTACATGGGCCATGCATGTTGCCTCCACGTCAGATCCACGTAGACGCCATCATTGCTTCCACGTCATGTAAATCGGTGACGGATTGTTCCGTCACATCCTAGTTTGGGCCGGGCGGGCCTGGGGCAGATCCATGACGGCCAAGATTCGTCAAGGAAGGTACGATGGGAAATTATGACGCGATATACATGACGGATTCCAAGTCCGTCATGGATGGGTATGCATGACAATTTTTGACTGGTCTGTGACGGACAAGGACCGTCATGTATTAACAAGTTTCTTGTAGTGCTGGTAAAATAAACGGACAAGCAACCATCACATCCCTCCGTCTTTTTTGCATTTCATCTCTCTGCATTTACTTTCTCCGGTTCATCTCCCACACTAGATCCCTAGCTACTACTCCTAGGGCCAGTTCTTTTGGCGGCTTCCCCAGCTTTTCCCACAAGACTAGTCACAGTGGAGAGTAACAATAAGGCGCCTCACTCATTTATTTAGGCTTCTAAACTACTACTCCGTCCTGGTTTATTCCTCACCATTGTAATTTGTGCTAAATTTTGACCAAAGATTTAACTGATAAAATGTTACTCAAAACACTTAGGCGCGGTGCATCTAGGTGTGTAAGTCATCTTCTGAAAACCAAATAATCCCAAAACACTTAGGCGCGGTGCACTAACTTCTACCTCGTTTCTTGTTTCTTGACATATCAACCAATAAGAGATAAAGAGTGTGCATGCTTTTAATGACTTGAGATATCAAACATGACATGCTGTGGTTAGTTCGTTGCATGCAATACTATTAATTAGAAAATAAACATTAACTTTCTCGTTTTCTCCTCCTCCTTGGTCACGGTGCACAGCCTAAGATGACTTACTCACCTAGACGGATCGAGTAGTGCATGTGACATGCACTAACATTTCATTAGTTAAATTTATTATCAAAATTTGACACAGATTACAATGGGGACCAATAACCAGAACGGGTAGTAGTTATGGGATTACTAATCTAGAAGCCTAAAAGAACTGGCCCCTGGTACTCCTACTAGTAGTAGTACTCACGTTGGAATCGTTTCACAAGCTTGACTAGTGTTGTTTTTCTACTTTTACAAAAAACACATCGTAATGTTTAAACGTGCATTTGCACGTACATAAGTAATAGTAGCACTCCCTCCGTCTAGGTGTACAAATCTTCCCTCCTTCTTGGTCACCGTGCACAACCAAAGATGACTTATTGACCTGGACGGAGGGAGTAGCAAAAGTCTGCAAGCATATATCGAGAGAGACTTGTAGTCCGATAGTCTATAGTAAAGTTTGTGCTATATGCACGTACTTGCAAAATGCGTAATAATACACAACGTTTCCAAACTTTCCCTTTTACATACTTAATTAAGGACGCTAAAAATTCCTGAACATTCGGGATTTATCATTTGCGTCCCAAAACTAATGAGATCGCCATACGAAACAAAAGTTATACTCCTCCTAAAAGCAACGACGCTCGCAGGAGCGCTTGCGGCGCGCCACGAGTGCCCTGGTGCGCGGCCGTTTCCCAGCGCGCCGACACAACGCCTCTTCCTCAGCCTCGCAACTCGCGAGGTGCTGATTGGCGGCTTGCCAGCGGGCGAGCGCGATCTCACCGGTTTGGTGATCCGGCGCCAACAGGTACTCCTCCTGGCTGGAAGCGTGCACCCAGTCCACGTACCGCCAAGCGTAGATGAGGCGCTTGGGCCCGACTGCACTCAGGGCATCGGCACGGGCATCCTCCGCCACCCTCACGACCCTCGCACGAGCCTTCTGCCAAAGAACCAATTGCTTGACTCTCTCCGACGCGACATAGATCTCCCAGAAAGCTTGTTGCGCGGTGTGCTTCTCTTCCTCGGCCTTCTTCTCCGCCTCTATTTTGGCGCGCTCTGCTGGAGGCAAAACCTACCACAAGGCGACATCTATTTCTTGCCAAAGCTCCTCAAGGCTGGGGGGCTCGGCGGGCGGCCCGGTGTTTTCCTCGTAGCGGGGAGCCGACGCGTCCTCCGACGCACGTACTGGGTAGATTTGGAATGCCGACGCGTCCACCTCGACACGTCGCGGCGAGGAGCGGAACGCCGACGCGTCCTCCTCGACTAGTGGCGGCGAGGAACGAAACAGCGACGCGTCGCGTCGCGGCGAGGAGCGGAACACCGACGCGTCCTCCTCGACTAGTGGCGGCGAGGAACGGAACGGCGACGCATCGCGTAGCGGCGAGGAGCGGAACGCCGACGCGTCCTCCTCGACTAGTGGCGGCGAGGAACGGAACGGCGACACGTGACCGTCCGCGCGGTGCAGCGAGGGGCTCCTAGGGCTTGGGAGGGGCGATGCCATGGTGGTCGACGTGAGAGGGAGGGGGAGGAGATAGCGATGAACGTGAACGGGAGGGGGAGGAGATAGCGATTTCGTGGGAGGCGCAGTATTTATAGCGAGCAATGGCACACCGACGTGAGATAGGGACTGAGCTGCAATGACTTAATGCAGGTCGATTCGTCATCGACATGTGGGCGATTACACTCACTGGGCCCGTATGTCAGTGACCCAATGCAACTGAAGTTAAGTAAAAGCTACGTGGGCATATTTGTTGGAGTAAATTACGGGGGAGCGAAGGGGTGGAAATATTGTTGGTCACAATGGATTGGACGAGCGTGAGGGGAGGAGGGTCATCCATGCAAATTTTTTCACACGGGGTGGAGTGGTGGGACCGCCGGAGGGAGAAGGAGAGTTTGGCAGGTATATTGTTTCCACACATGGAGAGGAAAAGATTTGGAGAGTCATCTTGCATGTCGGGCTAGGTATAGTCTCAAGTCATTAAAAACATACACGCCCCACACATGTTCATATTTCAAGGTGCACTAAATTATTGCATGCGATGATTAAGGCTGGCCATAATGGTGGTATCTTAGCTGGTATCATGCACACGGGAATAGCAAACATGTTGATGTGGCAAAGAATTAAAGAAGAGAGGGGGGTTAGTGTAACTAGTGTTCATGCATGCATTGGTAAATACATTTTTTTGTGAAGAACGATAGCCTTAGTTGAGTACTTTTGCAGACTTCAAAAACTATTCCACCGCCTCTACTATCTTGCTAAGAGTAGGTGAAATTTTTGAGTCGAGCCCCTTAAACTAGAAGGGAGGTAGTGGTACTCTAATAGCTAGGTGTGTAAGTCATCTTACGAAAACCAAATAATCCCAAAACACGTAGGCGCGGTGCATTAACTTGTACCTCGTTTCTTGTTTCTTGACATATCTACCAATAAGAGATGAGGGTGTGCATGCTTTTAATGACCTCAGACTATCAAACATGACATGCAGTGGTTAGTTCATTGCATGCAATACTATTTAATTAGCAAATAAACATTAATGTCTCTCGTTTTCCCCTCCTCCTTAGTCATGGTGCACAACCTAAGATGACTTACTCACCTAGATGGAGGGAGTATCAACATTCACAATGTCAAATCAATATTTTTACACTCATTATAAAACGTAGTTCTTATACTCATTATAATGATGATTGTAGTTATTTATATTTTTAGTATAAGTTTGGTCGTGGGATTTCATTGATGCCTGTCAAAGCGTGGAGGAACCGGAGCTTAGGGCTTGCATTGTCGGTCTCTACATAGGTATTTCTCTTTATAATCCTGTAATTTTAGAGACTGATTGCTCTTTTGTGGTAGCGTCTCTTGCATCGGGGTGTAACACCCCAAAAATTTTGCCAAGTTTTCAATATTAAATTTTTTTTGCCAAGGGTTTTAAAAATCTTTATTACTGTTAATTTCAGAACTCTTCTTTTATTGTTAAGGAGTTTTGTATTTTTCCCAAGTGGAGCTTTCCAAAATACATTGGACTTCTTTGCCATCTCATCAAAACAATTTCTAAATCAGTAGAGTTTTTTATTAAATTATTTCACCCTGAGCTTTATTCATTAAAATGAACTGGATTAAAATTTTGGAGCTCTGTTGGTAGTACAACCATTTGATAAAATCACTTAAAATTTCAACCAAAATTTGGAGATGTCATGAGATTTCACTAAATCAATTATGTGCATTAATAAAATTATTTCATTGCTTATTTTGGGTTTTTCACCCATTTTTCTTCTCTGGTCCAGTGGGCAACTTTGCACTACAACCCTTTCAAATATTTGTTTCTAGCTCCCACCAAAATTTTGGGATGTAAGTAGTAGCATGCCATTCAATTTCATGCAAAAACATAGTGATGTTCTTTGGAAAATTTGAGTGCAACAGCCTCTTTTTCATTCTGGGCCAGACTTGTGTTTTCTACTAAAACTCTATTATTTCATGCTCTAATGACCTTGTGTTTTCTCATGCTTGTATTCAACCTTGCAAAACCCCTAAGTCCAGGAGCATGCTCTATTTGGAACACTTTTGGTCCATGAAATGATGCCACTCACTCCCTGCCCAGAATTGAGGTTTTGCAAAACTTGCACTAGCAAGTTTCTCCTTTTTGCAAACTGACTTCACCACCCTCTCTTATATCCATATAGACACTGCTCGGAAGATTTGGCCCCTCCAAGAATAGCCTAAGCGCCTGTGGCATTTTGTCAAACACAGGAGTGCATGATCAGATTTGACATAAGTTGTTGTTGGCATTGTGAACTTGGTCTCCTGACCAAACCACCTTGTCCCCTGAGCTTCACTCTATCAACAACCTAGCCTGGTTCCTTGCCAGCCTCACCCAAGCCCTGTAGCAGGCCATGGAATTTCATCGAGCACCTTTCGTGCGTGTTCTAGGCGCGCCCAGAGCGTGCGTTTGGCACCCGCCGCACCGAGTCACCGTCCCACCTCAAGCCTCAAAACCCGGCCCCAGCCAGCTCGTCGTGTCCCCTGCACCGACACACCACCCCGACCAACCTGGCGCCCCACAGCTAGCGCTCGTCGCCGCCACGTCGCCCAAGCTACAGGGAGGCGGTTCGCCGTCGTCCTTATCACCGGCCGCCCCGGAACCGACCTCCACCGCGTACATAAGGGCCCCGGAGCTCAACCAAGTCCTCGAGCAACCTCATTTGATCCTCCTAGTGTTGCCTTGGCCAGCAGTCGAGCAAGGGAAGGCCTTCTTCCCTGAGTCCGGCCGGTTCGGTCGCCACCAAGCCCTGGCCGATTCCATCGCCACCAGTGCCTCTCCCTCTCCACGCTCTCCACCAAGAACTCCCCCTTCCTCTCGCGACCACAACCCCTCGCTCAATTTTGGCCGGAGACCACGGCAGCCCCAAACTCACTATCCACCGGAATGCCCCTCCGCCATGAGCTGCCACGGCGACTCCCTCCACCCCCGGCTACCCTACGACCACCGGAAGAATCGCCTAGGAGTGGCGGATCCATCCCTGCACTTGGATGCCCTCGAGGAGCCGCCTAACGCCGGCGAAGATCGCCGGAGTTCCTGCCTCTGTTCGGCCAGAGGAAAGAGAGGAAGGAGATCGGTCAAACCTGACCAGTGTGGCCCCTTGACCAATCGCAGTGACTCGAGGCGCCGTCCATGCTGGATAAGTGGAAGCGCATTTTTAAAATGCGCCTTCGACGTGTACGTATAATCGAAACGTTTTTCTGTTTTTCTGCTTTATTTCAAAATCAGATTTTGACCAAAGCTTTGACTGTCGATAACTTTTTAAATACAACTCCAAATGAATTGATTCTTTTTGCTACCTCTCTCAAATATTGTCTAGTTTATTTTAAGATTTATTTCAAAAAATTTCAAAACAACTTTTGTGCTGTTTTTATTTTGTGTGTTAATTCAAATATACTACTTTAAATAGGGTTTTTGAAGATTTCATGATGATTTGGATGCACCCTTCCTTCCCATGACCTGAAGGCAAGCATTCTGAACCCTGGTGAATTTTTGTGTGTGTTGCATAGCACCGTGGCAACACCACCCCGACACATGCATGCGTCATTTTATGTGAGGATGTGATCCTATTCATGGGTGCATATTAATAAGTTTATGCTAATGAAGTTGACATGATTTGGGATGGAAATCACCATCATACGTCCTTCATGCATACCAGAAGGAAAGACAGGAAGGCCTCTGTCTTGGGTAGGCACGGGCTTGCCCCTAGTCGAGACGGTCGTGTCCGGTATGACATGAGGGGATGTCGCGTGATGTTTTCATCTGTTGTTTGAGATATATGCATTGTTGTGCTAATCATGCAGGAAATATTACAACCTCCTGAGTCGACCGTAGATCGAGTCTTGTGCCAGTAACCCCCATACTTGCTTCGTACTACCACTCGTCTCTACACGAAGTAGGGTGCAGTTCGATAAGTTGTCAACCCTTTCCTAGCACACACCGCATGAGAGGCCGTGGTGGGAGATACTGGAGGCATCCGGTAGTCATACCACCGGGTCCGGGAGCATGGGTGTTTCGGTTGTAGCCGAAAGGGGGTAGCTCCCCAGTTTGCGCGTAGTATAAATTTTGTGATCCCATGTTACGTCGAGGTGTAGCATCCCCACTTAGAGTTTTGCTTAACAGGTGTTGTGGGTGATTCCAGACACATGTGAGTTAAGCTATTGTGTGCAAGTTAGGTGTGTTTTCAACAAAAAGACCGTAGACGGCATTAGTCCCGATGGACTAAAGAAATCCGTTACTCGTGGGTAAAGAGTACACCCTCTGCAGAGATTAAACCTATTCGAATAGCCGTGTCCATGGTTAAGGATTACAGTTTGGGATGGGTCAAGTGTCGGTCTTAGTGTCGGTCTTCGGAGGTGAAACGATTAAACCTGGAAGTACGATTGTGACTTGTGATAATTTATAGTTACTATTTTGGATGTGGACTAACCCGTGATATTTTTCTGGTATTCTTGAATATCCCTGGGATGGTTCTACCTCCTGGATATTCACTGTGGCATTTCTTTTAAAGCCCTTTATGTGGTGTCGCTCAGACGCCCGACTGTGGCATTTCTTTTAAAGCCCTTTATGTGGTGTCGCTCAGACGCCCAACTGTGGCATTTCTTTTAAAGCCCTTTATGTGGTGTCGCTCGGACGCCCGATTGTGGCATTTCTTTTAAAGCCCTTTATGCGGTGTCGCTCAGACGCCCGATTGCGGCATTGTTCTTGTTTCTTTATAAGCCCTCTATGCGGTGTCGCTCAGACGCCCGATTGTGGCATTTTTTTGTGTTATTTACTTCATGATTACTATACTACCATATTATTATATATCCATAAAAAAATAACATGCTTGGACGCATCAGAGCTTTACTTACCTCATGTGACTAACGTCATAAGCATGATATATTTTCAATACCTCATTGTTAAATCATGCCTGTGTTCAATGTGTTTGCGAGTACATTCAAAGTACTCACTGGCTTGTCCCTGGCTATTGTCTTGGCCAGATTTCTTGTTTGGAGAGGAGCGTTGCGGTGACTATCCCAGAACCTAAGCATCGGTGATAGCCGCCACGCGAAGATAGGAGTTAACCTGGTCAGCTGTTCCCGTGGGAAATGGAGTCCCATAGACGAGGATATTTCATAAACCGCTTTCGCCATCAACCTTCATAAACAATTTGTTGTACTCACAGGCCAGAATGGTCTTGTACTACACATATTGTATTTTCCGCTTGGAATTTCTATATCAAGTTGGTGCCTCATCAGCTAACAGTTATCCTGGGGCCGATGAGCACAAGGGCCATTTTCTGGGAATTATTACCCGGAGAATTGGTCTCCACAGACTTGGTATCAGAGCCAGTCTGATTGGCTAATCCTATCTTAGCCAGGTCAATAAACTTAGGCTAATAACCCATCGAGCCATAACCAAGACCTCAGCCAAGCTTCTCGCACAAGATAGCCACACAGTGACCCGACGCTTTCTGAAGTCGGTGCCCAACCTATCAACTAGCCCGTCTATCACCCACCAGTGACCAGCACCAAAGGCGTCTCATTCGCAAGTGTGCGAAGGAAGACTCCGTCCCCTTTTCTATAAAAAGGGACGCGCTCGCCTCAACCCAGCCCAGCTCAGCCGCTATCCCAAAACCAAGCCACAATGCCTGGTCCCGTAGTACACCATGAGACTACAGCAACCAACCTTGGAGGTTTTGTGACCATACTCGCAAACCTCACCCGTCGTGCCTACGCATTAGAAGAGCCACCCGAATATGTTGTGTACCAAGGACCCATTAGTGGCGAGAGCCGTCAATTCTGGGCCACTGTACATATCTACGGTAGGGGTCTGTCACCCGAGCGCCCCTACAGGTTCACCGGAAGAACTACTTCCTTTGAGCCGCAAGCCATCCAACTAGCTGCTCGAGAGGCTATAGTTCATCTCAGGCACTAAGCCCGTAGTTAATCGTCGCTCGTTCCACTACTACCCCAGGCGTGAAGGGTATGGTAGACCACCTCAAGTTACCAACAGAGACCACGAGACAGACCCTGCATTACTGCATCTAGTGCGCTATGTAAGTGCACTGGAGGACCTATTCGATCAGATCACTATTGATCTGGTCGCAGCTCGTGGAGAGCTGGTTCGTCGAGCCCCAGCAAGAGAGGAGATCGAGCCCAACGCCAACAATCTGTCGTGCTATTTGGACAACCGATCGAGACCACGAGGCCAGCCCAGCCGTCGGCCAAGGTGCTTTGATGACCCCGAAGTGCTTCGTCGCCTCCACAGGACCACACTCCAACGGGGTTGTGGTCAACAATCCCGTGACGGTCATCATCACTACCCGAGCCTGCAGCCCTCAGCCCTCTCCGGCAAATTCGACGGTGAGAACCGTGAGGGAAGCCTCGGCGCCCGTAAGGGACTTCTGCTTGGATGTAAACGAAGTAGACTGAGACACTCGAGTAGTACCGAGTCCCAGTGTATCCTCGCTTTGTAATTCTGTGATTCCTTAGATTAGCGCAGCCTAGCATCGTGCATTTGTTTTATATAGTAGTTTTGCATGGATGTATTAGCATGCAGTGTGATTTCACTATCCTTGGCGCAGCTACCCAGAACCCGCCCCGACAACATCCACGGTGATACGTCACTTTAGTAGGATGTGTGTACCTGTGGATGACCCCGAGCTGAGCCAGCCGATTCTTTACCTTTTACCACGGTAAATGACCCAGCCCAGGTGCTATAAAAGGGCCACCGAGTGACCTTGCCAAGCACCTTCACATTGTGCACCATCCCCACAACCATTTCCTGCCATGTCGGGCCCTAGTATTTATCTGAGGACTACAGATGCTATCCCAGGTAGTTTTGTCAAGATATTGTGGGATTTTACCCGCAGCACCATGGGCGCAACCCAGCCACCCCAGTACGAGCTGTTCAAATCGAGGATCACCCCTTCCACCTCGAGATATTGGGCAGCCGTGCACATCCCGCCCAGAACCCAAACCAAGACCCCACGAAGTCTCTTTCGTGGGGAAATCTATGCCAACCTCACAGCATGGTCAGAGAAGCTGCTGCATATGAAGCGCTTGCTGCGCTTCGATTCGCGGTACCCTAAGCCAATGACGAGGGTATTATTATTTTCCGAGCCATGTAGCACCGGAGGAGTAACATCCTTTCGGTGGGACGTATTGAGAGAGACCCGGTCTTGGCCAACCTTGTCCAATACGTCATCGCTAAGAACGTTTGACCCAACATGTGATGGGTTATCTGCAGAGCTCATGGATTTAAATCCTCGTATCGCCATCGGCAGATCTTTGAGGCCCGACCAGAGAGACGCATACATCGACTGGTCAATCCACTCCCTCCGATAGAAGAAGAGTGTATCCTAGTACCGGAAACGTTTTCTCAAGACCCCGTCCAATTACCATTTTCAATCTAGATGCACCGTTGTATTTATTGTCGCATTTTTGTAACTTATGCCTTGTACCCCGAGTTTCGCAGCGAGTGAATCATTAATATAAGCAGCTCTGTCGCATTTGGACTTTATTGTATAACTGTTTTCCCTCGCGAGAAATCCTGGAGCGTGATTTCTTTTTCCTGAGTTGCCGCATCGTATGTTTTCTCACGACATAGATCATTTATTTCACACAGCCCCAAGGCAGCAGACTCACCCCCACAATTACACGAACACATACACTGCTTGCAAAATTTTGCAACTGTGTTGCGTCTAACTAAGCACCTCCGGACAACAGTTAGCACCCGGCGCACCCCACATACTCGTCATGGCCACCGAGACCGCGGAGAGCCAGCAGCCGAGCAGCGGCATCACGACGATCGTCGAGGATCATCGCGCACAGGAGCACTGAGAGTCCCAGCACCGCTGCCAGCCCTCCGCATAGCAGGACCACGTACCAGTCCGACGCCGCCTCCGCCATTAGCGCCTCGTCTCGAGCTCCGGCAATCGGAAACAGAGGAGAAGAAGAGAGAAGGAGGAGCAAGGCCAGGTGTGAGGAAGAAGAGGAGGACGCCGCGGTCATTTTCTAGATCGAGCTCGGTGTACGGTGGGCGAGGTCCACCAGCGCCGCTCGTCGCCCGACCGCTGGTGTTCGGAGGCGAATCCGCGGCAAAGGCCGACAAACACCTGCCCGTGAGGTGAGTGCATGCTGCACCGGCAGCTAGCGCGCCGCGCACTACCACGGTACGGCCTTGGTACCCTACGCGCTAGGCGTCGCCGGTGGAGAAAGCGCGGGAGAACGCGCGGGAGGGAGGAAGAAGAAAGAGCCGGAGGAAGGAGAAGAGGCTGACCATGGGCCCGGGTCCACCAGTCAGCCAGAGAGAGCACTGTGCTCTCGTGTGCAACCAGTGTATTTTAAGATTTAGGATTTGTTCTAGATTTTGACCAGTGTAGAAATCGCTAGTTTTTCCCCAAGACCGTGGATTTTTTTCCACACACCGCGCCAGTAACCCACACTGTACTTTTGCACCACCTATCGTCCTCTCACTGTAGCCATTTCTGTTTTAATGCATATTTATTTAAAATTTAACTCTTAGCAAATCTCGAGGACGAGATTTTTCTTAAGGGGGGTAGTAGTTGTAACACCCCAAAAATTTTGCCAAGTTTTCAATATTAAATTTTTTTTGCCAAGGGTTTTAAAAATCTTTATTTCTGATAATTTCAGAACTCTTCTTTTATTGTTAAGGAGTTTTGTATTTTTCCCAAGTGGAGCTTTCCAAAATACATTGGACTTCTTTGCCATCTCATCAAAACAATTTCTAAACCAGTAGAATTGTTTATTAAATTATTTCACCCTGAGCTTTATTCATTAAAATGAACTGGATTAAAATTTTGGAGCTCTGTTTGTACTACAACCATTTGATAAAATCACTTAAAATTTCAACCAAAATTTGGAGATGTCATGAGATTTCACTAAATCAATTATGTGCATTAATAAAATTATTTCATTGCTTATTTTGGGGTTTTCACCCATTTTTCTTCTCTCGTCCAAGGCAACTTTGCACTACAACCCTTTCAAATATTTGTTTCTAGCTCCCACCAAAATTTTGGGATGTCAGTAGTAGCATGCCATTCAACTTTATGCAAGAACATAATGATGTTCTTTGGAAAATTTGAGTGCAACAGCCTCTTTTTCATTCTGGGCCAGACTTGTGTTTTCTACTACAACTCTATTATTTCTTGCTCTAATGACCTTGTGTTTTCTCATGCTGGTATTCAACCTTGCAAAACCCCTAAGTCCAGGAGCATGCTCTATTTGGAAAACTTTTGGTCCATGAAATGATGCCGCTCACTCCCTGCCCAGAATTGAGGTTTTGCAAAACTTGCACTAGCAAGTTTCTCCTTTTTGCAAACTGACTTCACCACCCTCTCTTATATCCATAGAGACACTGTTCTGGAAGATTTGGCCCCTCCAAGAATAGCCTAAGTGCCTGTGGCATTTTGTCAAACACCTGGAGTGCATGATCAGATTTGACATAAGTTGTTGTTGGCATTGTGAACTTGGTCTCCTGACCAAACCACCTTGTCCCCTGAGCTTCAATCTATCAACAACCTAGCCTGGTTCCTTGCCAGCCTCACCCAAGCCCTGTAGCAGGCTATGGCATTTCATCGAGCACCTTTCGTGCGTGCTCTGGGCGCGCCCAGAGCGTGCATTTGGCACCCGCCTGCACCCGAGTCGCCGCGTCCCTCCCCGCACTCAAAACCCGGCCCCAGCCAGCTCGTCGTGTCCCCTGCACCGACACACCACCCTGACCAACCTGGCGCCCCACAGCGCCACCGCCAGGATGGCCGTGGCGTCTAGCTGCCGGCCGCTAGCAGGCCCGACCGTGGTCGGCGCCGCCAAGCCACCCCAGCTTGCCACCTACCTTTGTGAGCGATGCGAGCTCATCCATAACCTCGTCCGCTAGCGCCGCCGCCGCCACATCGCCCAAGCTGTGGAGGCGGTTCTTCGTCGTCCTTATCGCCGGCCGCCCCTGAACCGACCTCCACCGCGTATATAAGGGCCCCGGAGCTCAACCAAGTCCTCGAGCAACCTCATTTGATCCTCCTAGTGTTGCCTTGGCCAGCAGTCGAGCAAGGGAAGGCCTTCTTCCCCGAGTCCGGCCGGTTCGATCACCGCCAAACTCTGGCCGATTCCATCGCCACCAGTGCCTCTCCCTCTCCACTCTCTCCACCAAGAACTCCCCTTCCTCTCATGAGCACAACCCCTCGCTCAATTTTGTCCGGAGACCACCGCAGCCCCAAACTCACTATCCACCAGAATGCCCCTCCGCATGAGCTACGCCGGGCGACTCCCTCCACCGGCTACCCTCGACCACCGGAAGAATCGCCTAGGAGTGGCGGATCCATCCCTGCACTCGGATGCCCTCGAGGAGTCCGCCTAACGCCGCGAAGATCGCCGAGTTCCCGCCTGCTCGGCCGGAGGAAAGAGAGGGAAGGAGACTGGTCAAACCTGACCAGTGGGGCCCCCTTGACCCACTGGCAGTGACTCAGGTGCCGTCCATGCTGGATAAGTGGAAGCGCATTTTCAAAATGCGCCTTCGACGTGTACGTATAATTGAAACGTTTTTCTTTTTTTCTGTTTTATTTTAAAATCAGATTTTTGACCAGAACTTTGACTGTCGATAACTTTTTAAATACAACTCCAAATGAATTGATTCTTCTTGCTACCTCTCTCAAATATTGTCTAGTTTATTTTAAGATTTATTTGAAAAAATTTCAAAACAACTTTTGTGCTGTTTTTATTTGGTGTGTTAATTCAAATATATTACTTTAAATAGGGTTTTTGAAGATTTCATGATGATTTGGATGCACCCTTCCTTCCCATGACCGGAAGGCAAGCATTCTGAACCCTGGTGAATTTTCGTGTGTGTTGCATAGGACCGTGGCAACACCACCCCGACACATACATGCGTCATTTTATGTGAGGATGTGATCCTATTCATGGGTGCATATTAATAAGTTTATGCTAATGAAGTTGACATGATTTGGGATGGAAATCACCATCATACGTCCTTCATGCATACCGGAAGGAAAGACGGGAACGCCTCTGTCTTGGGTAGACACGGGCTTGCCCCTAGTCCTCCGTCGAGACGGTCGTGTCCGGTATGACATAAGGGGATGTCGCGTGATGTTTTCATCTGTTGTTTGAGATATATGCATTGTTGTGCTAATCATGCAGGAAATATTACAACCTCCTGAGTCGACCGTAGATCGAGTCTTGTGCCAGTAACCCCATACTTGCTTCAGACTACCACTCGTCTCTACACCAAGTAGGGTACGGTTCAAGAAGTTGTCAACCCTTTCCTAGCACACACCGCATGTAGAGGCCGTGGTGGGAGATAATCGAGGCATCCGGTAGTTATACCACCGGTCCGGGAGCATGGGTGTTTCGGTTGTAGCCGAAAGGGGTAGCTCCCAGTTATGCGGTGTATAAATTTTGTGATCCCATGTTACGTTGAGGTTGTAGCCTCCCCACTTAGAGTTTTGCTTAACAGGTGTTGTGGGTGATTCCGGACACATGTGAGTTAAGCTCGTGTGCAAGTTAGGTGTGTTTTCAACAAAAAGATCAGAGACGGAATTAGTCACGATGGACTAAAGAAATCCGTTACACATGGGTAAAGAGTCCACCCTCGGCAGAGAGTAAACCTATTCGAATAGCCGTGTCCATGGTTCAGGATTACAGTTTGGGATGGGGCAAGTGTCGGTCTTAGTGTCGGTCTTGGAGGTGAAACGATGAAACACGGAAGTACGATTGTGACTTGTGATAATTTATAGTTACTATTTTGGATGTGGACTAACCCGTGATATTTTTCTGGTATTCTTGAATATCCACAGGATGGTTCTACCTCCTGGATATTCACCGTGGCATTTCTTTTAAAGCCCTTTATGTGGTGTCGCTCGACGCCCGATCGTGGCATTTCTTTTAAAGCCCTTTATGTGGTGTCGCCGACGACCGATCGTGGCATTTCTTTTAAAGCCCTTTATGTGGTGTCGCTCCGGACGCCCGATTGTGGCATTTCTTTTAAAGCCCTTTATGCGGTGTCGCTCGGGCCTTGATTATGACATTGTTCTTGTTTCTTTATAAGCCCTCTATGCGGTGTCGCTCAGACGCCCGATTGTGGCATTTTTTGTGTTGTTTACTTCATGATTACTATACTACCATATTATTATATGTCCATAAAAAATAACACGCTTGGACGCATCAGAGCTTTACTTACCTCATGTGACTAACGGCATAAGCATGATATATTTTCAATACCTCATTGTTAAATCATGCCTGTGTTCATTGTGTTTGCGAGTACATTCAAAGTACTCACTGGCTTGTCCCTGGCTATTGTCTTGGCCAGATTTCTTGTTTGGAGAGGCGTTGCGGTGACTGTCCCCAACCTAAGCATCGGTGATAGCCGCCACGCGAAGATAGGAGTTAACCTGGTCACCTGTTCCGTGGGAAATGGAGTCCCATAGACGAGGATATTTCATAAACCGCTTCCGCCATCAACCTTCAGAAACCATTTGTTGTACTCACAGGCCAGTATGGTCTTGTACTACACATATTGTATTTTCCGCTTGGAATTTCTGTATCAAGTTGGTGCCTCATCAGCTAATAGTTATCCTGGGGCCGATGAGCACAAGGGCCATTTTCTGGGAATTATTACCCGGAGAATCGGTCGCCACACGGGGGACTATGACAGGTATGTTGTGCATGACCTGAAGATGAAAGTGTTGAGCATCTCGCAGTTGATCAACAAATTTCAATTTTCATAGATTAGCCGTTCGGCCAATAAGGTGGCACACTTAATCGCTAAGTATAGCTTTGACAATAGATTAGATGGTATTCTTGTAAATAACGTACCACCCTGTGGGGTGAATATTGTATCGAATGAGTGTACTGGTGTGGATGGTTAATTAATATAAGGTGGTGTTCAAAAAGTATATATTTCGTAAAACACTTTGGAAACGGTTGACGGGAGTAAAAAGGACCAGAGGGAGTATCATGCATGCGGAGTAGGCAAAAAAATTGCTCATTTATAGCCGGTCGAAGTCTCAAAGGGTGCGACCACGCGAGGGAGGCGAAGGTCGTGGGAGGTGCGACGGTTGACGGAATTAAGTGAAGTTACATCCACACGCCGGCATGTCGTGCGAACAGGAAGAAGCTATACCGTCAGGCCTACGATATGGGTCTAGTAGACATGACATCTAGTGGGTCCCGCATAGTTCTCGAGAACTCTTTGGGGGCTTGCAGCCGTTTATCCACCGGGCAAGCCAGCAACCCCACGCAGCTCGCACGCCCTACTCATACCCGTCCTCTACCTCACAACAGTTCGCTCCCAGTCGTCCCGTCCTTCCATATTAGTTCACTCCCAGTTTTTGCGGGGTACAACAGTTCAACTTCTCCTAACCATCCTCCAAAATCCATGGCCTCCCAAATCTCCATGGTCGCCGCTGAGTACCAGGTTAGAGCCATCACCGGCGATCAGTTCATTGTCATCTACACACGTGGATCCGCGATGGTGAAAGCATGGCTTGCTTGCTTCCTACGCATGTTCAACAGTTCAACGGATGAGTGGGTCGTTGGGCTAGATGTTGAGTACACCACAGTACTGGGACGAGAGAAGGATCTAAAGGACGAAGAGAGGAAGAAGCCTGCCGTGATCCAGGTTTGCGTACATAACGTTTGCTTGGTTTACCACATATGCCATGCTGACGTTGAGTGCAAGGATTTTAAGAACTTCCTCAAGGACAAAAGAGTGAAATTCGTTACTGTAGGCTTTAAGAACGACAGAGATGTCCTGCGTCGGATAGGTCTCATTGTAGGCTAGCCCTTCAATCTCCAGAAGGCAAGCCTGGTGTCCTCCTCTCAACCTTCAATGCTAACCCTCGCAGCAGCCATGATTAATCCTTCGTACGCTAAACTGAAGAAACATCATCACAAGTTTCATCATGCATGGGAGTCAAAGACATTAGATGAAGATCACATCCTGTACGCAGCAATGGATGCCTACCTTTGTTTAAATATCTACATGGGTTGGATGAAGAAGCGAGCCCAAAGGTCCGGTTCAAGAAAAGAAGGCCGCGAAGAGGAAAAGGAAGAGGGACGAGGACGAAGTCGAGGACGTGGACTCGGACTCCGAGTAGGTGGCGATGCCGTCACTCATGCTGGTTCTACTGCAGTGTCAAGCGGACTAGTTGCTTAGTTTATTTTCAAGGGTGTGTTGTGCTGAGGCCCCAGTAGAACTATGTTTATGTTCTTTCTCGTTATTCGAACTCTTTAGTATTTAGAGTAGTACTATTACTATGTCTTACTACTGTTCTTCTTGCAGTTCGTACTACTGCTCGTATCTTCGTGTTCCTACTGTACTTAATACGTTCGTACTAGTAGTATAATTTCGGTCAGTTGATTTGTGAAAGAAGTTCGACGCAGCGAAGGAAGAAGATGGTAGAAGAGGTGGAAGAAGCCCTTCTAGCCATCCATGTTGCTTCAAACGACTCACATGAGTCGACTGACCCAAATTGCTCCTTCAGATTGCAGGATCCACGTGGCATTCAATGTCTCGAAGGTAGATTCCGCGTCCGCACCTAGTTTGCGGGATCGACGCGCGCGCGACCGGCTTCCGCCGCGACAGCCACCATGCGTGCCTCCTCTGCGCGGGCAGAGACGACAATGACACGCTAGTTCCTCCTCGCCGGCGTGCTGGAGCACGCGCTCGTCCTCCTTTTCGTATGTTGCGTGCATAGACACGGCTCCACCAGCTGCTCGCGTACTTGGCAGCGCGGCAGCATGGCGAGGAGGGACTGCAGACGACGTGAGCGGGCGAGCCTTCAGCTTCGTGGCATAGGGATGGCGGCGACACGGCGGTGATGGGCGAGAAATTGTTGGCCGGAGCAGGCGGGCGCCGGCATGCGCAACGGCGGCGGCGGCATAATGATGAGTGCGCGTATGGGAGCTTAATTTAGTTTTATATAAGGTTGGTCAAACTTAAAAGAAAGGGTCTGCCTATGTCACATCTAGATGTGACATATTATCTCACATCTAACTCCCTCACCCTTAAAATCGATGGGAGACTTTAAAAAAAATCATGGGTGAGTGAGTGGAAGACTTGAAAAAAAATCAAGGGTGAGTAAGTTAGATGTGAGATAATATTTCACATCTAGATGTGAAATAGCAAACCCGTAAAAGAAAACCGTACTAGTCCACGTAAACATTAGACTTAGGCAGTGCTTTTATTAAAAAAAATTAAGTTAGTACCACAGCCACGATACGGAATCCTGTGCAAGCGCGTGAACCGCGGCCGCGCGGTCGATCGAACGGTGCGTCACCGTGTCGTGCTCGAAGGACATCCACCGAACCTTTTTGTGTGTGTTAAAACAATCCTCGAATATTACTCAAGTTTTTTTTTCCTGGGAAAGTTCTTGACGCTGCAATATTTCCATATATTTGAATTTAGCTCCAGTTTGTGTTTATTTGGATTTGGACGTTTTAGGTGCGCCCTAGTTTTTTTGAATACTTATTTTGTATGTGTGACTGAGAGAGAACGTGTGTATGTGTCCATATGTGTGTTGTGGCGGAAGGGAAATGTGGAGACGGTGTGCGTGTGATACAGACATAGAGAGGTGTGAATGTGCAAATGATCGTGCATGAGTGAGACACAGACAGATGCCGATACGTTGTGTATGCATGAGAGAACGGTCTTCTAGTTTACTTGTGTGTGTGAGAGAGAGAGAGAGAGAGACAGAGAGAGGAGCATCTGTAACACAACAACCATCTCTCTCGATTCGTCCGTCCCTCGCACGATCGCATGCAACACATGCATCAACGCGCACATTTTGACACCCACACTCGGGCCCTGCCCACCTCAAGGCCCGCACAATCTCTTCGTGAATACCCATTTCTCTCCTTAGGTTTGTTTTCGCTCAATATCTGACACACACACACACGCAGCACAACACACACGCACACTCCCCCGAGCACACAATTCATCCCAATCCAAGGTTATACGGCGAACACTCTCGCTTGTGCTTCTTTGCACCCCAACATGCACAACACCTCAATCTACAAAGAGGGCATCGAGAAGATCGAGGCAGCGACCACACCGCTAGAGAATGCGGGGTCATTTGGAAGGAGGGTGATGTGACGACGGCTGACTGACTCCTCCCCCCACCCTCTCTCTCTCTCTCTCTTGCACAAAATTACCAATCCATCTCTCCCCCGCACAAAATTGTCAATCCCTCAACCCATGAGATCCTTCCCCTCTCATCCATGTTTTTCCAGCTCTCTCATCAAACATGTTTTCTCTTCTACTTCCACGTATACAGAATCCGGATGCACACGCATCTCACGTATATTACATGTCTCCATCTTTCTAACAGACCTAACTTCTTCCTCTCTCTCTCTCTCTCTCTCTCTCTCTCTCTCTCTCTCTCTCTCTCTGTCTTGTTAGGTTTGCCTCCTACTCTCTCGTCCGCATACATACAATCTTTCCCGCCCTATCTGCTCCATCTTCAAAAGCTCTCTCTGCACGTTTCATTCACACAATGGGATATGTCAAAATGTTGCTTCTATAATGGATGATGTAGAGTTTTGGTTGTTTTTGTTGCATCCTACAAAGTAATTAATATGAAATGCATTTAGATTCTCATTTGACTGGGATTATGTGAGTTTGAGCATGTTGTGAAGTATTATAGACCTTGTATACATCTTGGGATTCGTCAATGATTGTAACTATTTAATTGTATAGACCATTACATTCGAAGTCAATAGCCTAATATATTTATTTCACAATTTCAACAAATGATTAGTTCACTACAAACTAAGAAAACAAATGTGTACTCCCTCCATTTTTATTTAAGTCCGCGTATTAGCATTGGTCAAAGTTAAGTTTTGTAAACTCTCAGAAAGCTTATAACAAAAAAGGAAAACTTTGTTTTTGCCACTCTAGTTTTTGCCCACTTTGCTTATGCCACTCTAGAATTTGACATTTCACTTTTGCCACTCTTAGCTTTTGACAATATATCGCTTTTGCCCTTCCGTGGCAAAAACAAAATTTTCCAAGTGGCAATTGTGATACATGTCAAATGCTAAGAGTGGCAAAAGTGAAATGAAAAATTATAATTTTTGCCACGGAATGGCATTTGTGATGTATTATTGTAACACCCCAAAAATTTTGCCAAGTTTTCAATATTAAATTTTTTTTGCCAAGGGTTTTGAAAATCTTTATTTCTGTTAATTTCAGAACTCTTCTTTTATTGTTAAGGAGTTTTGTATTTTTCCCAAGTGGAGCTTTCCAAAATACATTGGACTTCTTGGCCATCTCATCAAAACAATTTCTAAATCAGTAGAATTGTTTATTAAATTATTTCACCCTGAGCTTTATTCATTAAAATGAACTGGTTAAAATTTTGGAGCTCTGTTTGTACTACAACCATTTGATAAAATCACTTAAAATTTCAACCAAAATTTGGAGATGTCATGACATTTCACTAAATCAATTATGTGCATTAATAAAATTATTTCATTGCTTATTTTGGGGTTTTCACCCATTTTCCTTCTCTGGTCCAAAGGCAACTTTGCACTACAACCCTTTCAAATATTTGTTTCTAGCTCCCACCAAAATTTTGGGATGTCAGTAGAAGCATGCCATTCAACTTTATGCAAAAACATAGTGATGTTCTTTGGAAAATTTGAGTGCAACAGCCTCTTTTTCATTCTGGGCCGGACTTGTGTTTTCTACTACAACTCTATTATTTCTTGCTCTAATGAACTTGTGTTTTCTCATGCTTGTATTCAACCTTGCAAAACCCCTAAGTCCAGGAGCATGCTCTATTTGGAACACTTTTGGTCCATGAAATGATGCCACTCACTCCCTGCCCAGAATTGAGGTTTTGCAAAACTTGCACTAGCAAGTTTCTCCTTTTTGCAAACTGACTTCACCACCCTCTCTTATATCCATAGAGACACTGTTCTGGAAGATTTGGCCCCTCCAAGAATAGCCTAAGTGCCTGTGGCATTTTGTCAAACACCTGGAGTGCATGATCAGATTTGACATAAGTTGTTGTTGGCATTGTGAACTTCACTCTATCAACAACCTAAGCTTCACTCTATCAACAACCTAGCCTGGTTCCTTGCCAGCCTCACCCAAGCCCTGTAGCAGGCCATGGCATTTCATCGAGCACCTTTCGTGCGTGCTCTGGGCGCGCCTAGAGCGTGCGTTTGGCACCCGCCTGCACTCGAGTCGCCGCGTCCCACCCCGCACTCAAAACCCGGCCGCATCCAGCTCGTCGTGTCCCCCTGCACCGACACACCACCCCGACCAACCTGGCGCCCCACAGCGCCACCGCCAGGATGGCCGTGGTGGCTAGTCGCCGCTAGCAGCAGTTCGACCGTGGACGGCGCCGCCCAAGCCACCCCAGCTTGCCACCTACCCTTGTGAGCAGTGCGAGCTCATCCGCAGCCTCGTCCGCTAGCGCTCGTCGCCGCCACGTCGCCCAAGCTACAGGGAGGCAGTTCGCCCCGGAGCTCAACCAAGTCCTCGAGCAACCTTCCCGTCTTTCCTTCCGGTATGCATGAAGGACGTATGACGGTGATTTCCATCCCAAATCATGTCAACTTCATTAGCATAAACTTATTAATATGCACCCATGAATAGGATCACATCCTCACATAAAATGACGCATGTATGTATGTAAATTGGTGTTATACGGTGCTATGCAACACACACAAAAATTCACCAGGGTTCAGAATGCTTGCCTTCAGGTCATGGGAAGGAAGGGTGCATCCAAATCATCATGAAATCTACAAAAATCCTATTTAAAGTAATATATTTTAATTAACACACAAAATAAAAACAGCACAAAAGTTGTTTTGAAAAATTTTCAAATAAATCTTAAAGTAAACTAGACAATATTTGAGAGAGGTAGCAAAAAGAATCAATTCATTTGGACTAGTATTTAAAAAGTTATCGACAGTCAAAGTTCTGGTCAAAATCTGATTTTAAAATAAAACAAAAAAACAGAAAAACGTTTCGATTATACGTACACGTCGAAGGCGCATTTTGAAAATGCGCTTCCACTTATCCAGCGTGGACGGCGCCTGAGTCACTGCCAGTGGGTCAAGGGGGCCCCACTGGTCAGGTTTGACCAGTCTCCTTCCCTCTTTCCTCGGCGAGCAGAGGCGGGAACTCCGCGATCTTCGCCGGCGTTAGGCGGCTCCTCGAGGGCATCCGAGTGCAGGGATGGATCCGCCACTCCTAGGCGATTCTTTCGGTGGTCGTAGGGTAGCCGGGGGTGGAGGGAGTCGCCGGCGGCGAGCTCCATGGCGGAGGGGGCATTCGGGTGGATAGTGAGTTTGGGGCTGTGGTGGTCTCCGGCCAAAATTGAGCGAGGTTGTGCTCATGAGAGGAAGGGGAGTTCTTGGTGGAGAGCGTGGAGAGGGAGAGGCACTGTGGCGATGGAATCGGTCGAGGGCTTGGCGGCGACCGAACCGGCCGGACTCGGGGAAGAAGGCCTTCCCTTGCTCGACTGCTGGCCAAGGCAACACTAGGAGGATCAAATGAGGTTGCTCAAGGACTTGGTTGAGCTCCGGGGCCCTTATATACGCGGTGGAGGTCGGTTCAGGGGCGGCCGGCGATAAGGACGACGGCGAACCGCCTCCCTATAGCTTGGGCGACGTGGCGGCGACGAGCGTTAGCGGACGAGGCTGCGGATGAGCTCGCACTGCTCACAAGGGTAGGTGGCAAGCTGGGGTGGCTTGGGCGGCGCAGACCACGGTCGGGCCTGCTAGCGGCCGGCAGCTAGCCGCCACGGCTATCCTGGCGGTGGCGCTGTGGGGCGCCAGGTTGGTCGGGCTGGTGTGTCAGTGCAGGGGGACACGACGAGCTGGCTGGGGTCGGGTTTTGAGTCTTGAGGTGGGACGCGGCGACTGGTGCGGCGGGTGCCAACGCCGCCTGGGCGCGCCCGAGCACGCCTGAGGTGCTTGATGAAATGCCATGGCCTGCTACAGGGCTTGGGTGAGGCCGACAAGGAACCAGGCTAGGTTGTTGATAGAGTGAAGCTCGGGGACAAGGTGGTTTGGTCAGAGACCAAGTTCACAATGCCAACAACAACTTATGTCAACCGATCATGCACCTGTGTGTTTGACAAAATGCCACAGGCACTTAGGCTATTCTTGGAGGGGCCAAATCTTCCAGAACAGTGTCTCTATGGATATAAGATAGGGTGGTGAAGGTAGTCTGCAAAAAAGGAGAAACTTGTTAGTGCAAGTTTTGCAAAACCTCAATTCTGGGCAGGGAGTGAGTGGCATCATTTCATGGACCAAAAGTGTTCCAAATAGAGCATGCTCCTGGACTTAGGGGTTTTGCAAGGTTGAATACAAGCATGAGAAAACACAAGTTCATTAGAGCAAGAAATAATAGAGTTGTAGTAGAAAACACAAGTCCGCCTGTAATGAAAAAGAGGTCATTGCACTCAAATTTTCCAAAGAACATCACTATGTTTTTGCATAAAGTTGAATGGCATGCTTCTACCGACATCCCAAAATTTTGGTGGGAGCTAGAAACAAATATTTGAAAGGGTTGTAGTGCAAAGTTGCCTTTGGACCAGAGAAGGAAAATGGGTGAAAAACCCAAAATAAGCAATGAAATAATTTTATTAATGCACATAATTGATTTAGTGAAATCTCATGACATCTCCAAATTTTGGTTGAAATTTTAAGTGATTTTATCAAATGGTTGTAGTACAAACAGAGCTCCAAAATTTTAATCAAGTTCATTTTAATGAATAAAGCTCAGGGTGAAATAATTTAATAAACAATTCTACTGATTTAGAAATTGTTTTGATGAGATGGCAAATAAGTCCAATGTATTTTGGAAAGCTCCACTTGGGAAAAATACAAAACTCCTTAACAATAAAAGAAGAGTTCTGAAATTAACAGAAATAAAGATTTTTAAAACCCTTGGCAAAAAAAATTAATATTGAAAACTTGGCAAAATTTTTGGGGTGTTACAACTACTACCCCCCTTAAGAAAAATCTCGTCCTCGAGATTTGCTAAGAGTTAAAATTTAAATAAATATGCATTAAAACAGAAATGGCTACAGTGAGAGGACGATAGGTGGTGCAAAAGTACAGTGTGGGTTACTGGCGCGGTGTGTGGAAAAAAAAATCCACGGTCTTGGGGACAAACTAGCGATTTCTACACTGGTCAAAATCTAGAACAAATCCTAAATCTTAAAATACGCTGGTCGCACCCGAGCACAAGGTTTCTCTCTGGCTGACTGGTGGACCCGGGCCCATGGTCAGCCTCTTCTCCTTCCTCCGACTCTTTCTTCTTCCTCCGTCCCGCGCGTTCTCCCGCGCTTTCTCCACCGGCAACGCCTAGCGCGTAGGGTACCAAGGCCGTACCATGGTAGTGCGCGGCGCGCTAGCTGCCGGTGCAGCGTGCACTCACCTCGCGGGCCAGTGTGCTGTCGGCACTGCTCGCGGATTCGCCTCCGAACACGGGCGGTCGAGCGACGAGCGGCGCTGGTGGACCTCGCCCACCGTGCATAATCGAGCTCGATCTATAAAATGACCGCGGCGTCCTCCTCTTCTTCCTCACACCTGGCCTCGCTCCTCCTTCTCTCTTCTTCTCCTCTGCTTCCGATTGCCGGAGCTCGAGACGAGGCGCTTAATGGCGGAGGCGGCACCGACTGGTACGTGGTCCTGCTGCGGCGGAGGGCTGGCAGCGGTGCTGGGGCTCTCGGTGCTCCTGTGTGCGATGATCCTCGACGATCGTCGCGATGCCGCTGCTCGGCTGCTGGCTCTCCGTGGTCGCAGTGGCCATGACGAGTAGGTGGGGTGCGCCGGGTGATAACTGTTGTCCGGAGGTGCTTAGTTAGACGCAACACAGTTGCAAAATTTTGCAAACAGTGTATGTGTTCGTGTAATTGTGGGGTGAGTCTGCTGCCTTGGGGCTGTGTGAAATAAATGATCTATGTCGTGAGAAAACATACGATGCGGCAACTCAGGAAAAAGAAATCACGCTCCAGGATTTCTCGTGAGGGAAAACAGTTATACAATAAAGTCCAAATGCGACAGAGCTGCTTATATTAATGATTCACTCGCTGCGAAACTCGGGGTACCAAGCATAAGTTACAAAAATACGACAATAAATACAGCGGTGCATCTAGATTGAAAATGGTAATTGGACGGGGTCTTGAGAACACGTTTCCGGTACTAGGATACACTCTTCTTCTATCGGAGGGAGTGGATTGACCAGTCGATGTATGCGTCTCTCCTGGTCGGGCCTCAGTGATCTGCCGATGGCGATCTGAGGATTTAAAACTGTGAGGCTCTGCAGATAACCCATCACATGTTGGGTCAAACGTTCTTGCGCGATGACGTATTGGACGAGGTTGGCCAAGACTGGGTCTCTCTCAATACGTCCACTTGGAAAGGATGTTACTCCTCCGGGTGCTGCATGGCTCGGAAAATAATAATACCCTCGTTCGCTGGCGTAGGGTACCGCGAATCGAAGGCGAGCAAGCGCTTCATATGCAGCAGCTTCTACGGCCATGCGCGGGGTTGGCATAGATTTCCCCACGAAAGAGACTTCTGTGGGGTCTTGGTTTGGGTTTACGGGCGGGATGTGCACGGCTGCCCAATATCTCGAGGTGGAAGGGGTGATCCTCGATTTGAACAGCTCGTACTGGGGTGGTTGGGTTGCGCCCATGGTGCTGCGGGTAAAATCCCACAATATCTTGACAAAACTACCTGGGGTAGCATCTGGAGTCCTCAAATAAATACTAGGGCTCAGCATGGCAGGAAATGGTTGTGGGGATGGTGCACAATGTGAAGGTGCTTGGCAAGGTCACTCGGTGGCCCTTTTATAGCACCGGGGCTGGGTCATTTACCGTGGTAAAAGGTAAAGAATCGGCTGGCTCAGCTCAGGGTCAACCACAGGTACACACATCCTACTAAAGTGACGTATCACTGTGGATGTTGTCGGGGCGGGTTCTGGGTAGCTGCGCCAAGGTTAGAGAAATCACACTGCATACTAATACATCCATGCAAAACTACTATATAAAACAAATGCACGATGCCAGGCTGCGCTAATCTAAGGAATCACAGAATTACAAAGCGAGGATACACTGGGACTCGGTACTACTCGAGTGTCTCAGTCTATTTCGTTTACATCCAAGCGGGCGTCCCTTGTGGACGTCGAGGCTTCCCTACGATTCTCACCGTCGGAATTTGCTGTAGAGGGCTGAGGGGCTGCAGGCTCGGGGTAGTGATGATGACCGTCACGGGGATTGTTGACCACAACCCCGTTGGAGTGTGCCCCGTGAGGCGACGAAGCACTTCGGGGTCATCAAAGCACCTTGGTCGACGGCCGGGCTGGCCTCAGGGTCTCGATCGGTTGTCCAAATAGCACGACAGGATTGTTGGCGTTGGGCTCGATCTCCTCTCTCGCTGGGGCTCGACGAACGAGCTCTCCACGAGCTGCGACCAGATCAATAGTGATCTGATCGAATAGGTCCTCCAGTGCACTTACATAGCGCACTAGATGCAGTAATGCAGGGTCTGTCTCGTGGTCTCTGTTGGTAACTTGAGGTGGTCTACCATACCCTTCACGCCTGGGGTAGTAGTGGAACGAGCGACAGTTAACTTTGGGCGACAGGTGCCTGAGATGAACTATAGCCTCTCGAGCAGCTAGTTGGATGGCTTGCGGCTCAAAGGAAGTAGTTCTTCCGGTGAACTCAGAGGCGCTCGGGTGATGAGACCCCTCACCGTAGATATGTACAAAGGGCCCAGAATTGATGGCTCTCGCCACTAATGGGTCCTTGGTACACAACATATTCGGGTGGCTCTTCTAATGCGTAGGCACGACGGGTAAGGTTTGCGAGTATGGTCACAAAACCTCCAAGGTTGGTTGTTGTAGTCTCATGGTGTACTACGGGACCAGGCATTGTGGCTTGGTTTTGGGATAGCGGCTGAGCTGGGCTGGGTTGAGGCGAGCGCGTTCCTTTTTATAGAAAAAGGGAATGGAGTCTTCCTTCGCACGCTTGCGAATGAGACGCCTTTGGTGCTGGTCACCGTGGGTGATAGACGGGCTAGTTGATAGGTTGGGCACCGACTGCAGAAAGCGTCGGGTCACTGTGTGGCTATCTTGTGCGAGAAGCTTGGCTGAGGTCTTGGTTATGGCTCGGTGGGTTATTAGCCTAAGTTTATTGACCTAGCTAAGATAGGATTAGCCAATGGTCAGCCTGGCTCTAATACCAAGTCTGTGGCGACCGATTCTCCGGGTAATAATTCCCAAAAAATGGCCCTTGTACTCATCGGCCCCAGGATAACTGTTAGCTGATGAGGCACCAACTTGATATAGAAATTCCAAGCGGAAAATACAATATGTGTAGTACAAGACCATTCTGGCCTGTGAGTACAACAAATGGTTTCTGAAGGTTGATGGCGGAAGCGGTTTATGAAATATCCTCGTCTATGGGACTCCATTTCCCACGGGAACAGCTGACCAGGTTAACTCCTATCTTCGCATGGCGGCTATCACCGATGCTTAGGTTCTGGGACAGTCACCGCAACGCTCCTCTCCAAACAAGAAATCTGGCCAAGACAATAGCCAGGGACAAGCCAGTGAGTACTTTGAATGTACTCGCAAACACAATGAACATAGGCATGATTTAACAATGAGGTATTGAAAATAGATCATGCTTATGACGTTAGTCACATGAGTTAAGTAAAGCTCTGTTGCGTCCAAGCATGTTATTTTTTTATGGATATATAATAATATGGTAGTATAGTAATCATGAAGTAAACAACACAAATAATGCCACAATCGGGCGTATGAGCGACACCTCATATAGGTCTTATAAAGAAACAATAACAATTCCGCAATCGGGCGTCTGAGCGACACCGCATAAAGGGCTTTAAAAGAAATGCCACAATCGGGCGTCTGAGCGACACCACATAAAGGGCTTTAAAAGAAATGCCACGATCGAAGGCGTCGAGCGACACCACATAAAGGGCTTTAAAAGAAATGCCACGATCGAGGCCCGAGCGACACCACATATAGGGCTTTAAAAGAAATGCCACAATCGGGCGTCTGAGCGACACCACATAAAGGGCTTTAAAAGAAATGCCACAATCCAAGGCCTGAGCGACACCACATAAAGGGCTTTAAAAGAAATGCCACGATGAAGGCGTCTGAGCGACACCACATAAAGGGCTTTAAAAGAAATGCCACGGTCGAGGCCCGAGCGACACCACATGAAGGGCTTTAAAAGAAATGCCACAATTATCAAAAGCTAACAGTGGCAAAAGTGAGATGTCAAATTCTAGAGTGGCATAAGCAAAGTTGGCAAAAACTAGAGTGGTAAAAACAAAGTTTTCCCTATCCAAAAATATTAACATATACAATAACAAATAAATACCATTAGATTCATTATTGAATGTACTTCCACATCATACATATTTGTTATGGTAAATGTTTATATTTTTATATTAACTTGGTCAAACTTTTGGAAGTTTGACTTCGGTCAAACCTAATATGCAGAGTTTACTACTACTACTCGCTAGTTGCTTAGCCGAATCACTCAACACGCCACACGGGGAGTCCAGTGCCACAAAATTTTGAGGTCGGCGGGAAAATCTCTCGCGACCCTGATTCGAGCAGTGGGAAGTTACCATCATAGCCTTCGGAACAGGCCTACGGACGACGCTTGGTAGGAGGCTGTTTTCGTAACTTCAGGTTCACCCTACCCACCCAATTGCCACCCCGGCACCTAAAGTAGTACACCTGAATACTCCCCATTTTCTATCCCCACCACAAAATAGACTTCTCCACGGCATTGCAGCCTTCGTGCTCCTCCCCTTTACATCGGCAAGACTCGTCCAGTATGCGCATCGCCTCATCGACGACCTCAGACGCCAGACCGAGCCGGGTCCACCGTCGTCGTCGTATACGGAGCCTCTTCTCCGTCATCTTCTTCCACGGTCTCGGATCTGAATACCGGAAGCAGACACCAAGCGAAGAAGTACCACCGTCGTGGACAATGAACTGACTCCCGTTGCCGACCATGACTCACAGAGGCCGCCGCGACCATCATTCTCCTCCTCGATTGGTAATGTGTGTATTGAATCACTTAGAAGTACATGTGCAGTTACAATTTTGTTCATACCTACCCTTCAATTTTCCTGGGTGCTATTGTTCCCGTAAAAGTAATTGGTTATAGCCTCCATTGTCCAGCAGAATATCAGCTGGTAATTGTGCGTCGCTCCTGTATCGCGTTGTGCTTGGGTAGGTTTTTCATCTGCAACCTGTGGTGTGGCAAATGATGGAAAGGTTTTTAGAAGTAGCAAGATGCCCATGCGTTGCACGCATCAAGATGCATTTGTATGAGTAGTTTATCTTGTGGGAGAAAAGGATGAACGAGGGAAGGCCTTATTTGAAAATCTGTAGAGGGGTATGGGTATCTTTCTGCAAAATTCCCTTTGTTTCCTTCCTATCTGTCAGAAATAAATTGGACGGCCTATATTGCAAGAAAAAAAAGTATATAGAAAAAAAAGTAGACAGTAAAGGAAGTAGAGATAAATATTAAATATTAAATATAAAATAAATATAACCGTAGAGAGGAGAGTAGAGATAGCAGAGACGTCGGGAAAGGATCGCGCGCGCGTGGGAAAAAGCGGCCAGGCGTGCGCTAGTTTTGGCGCGCGACATCCGTCGCTTTATAAAATCCAACGCCCTCCCACCGCTCTGTGACTTGCCACCACTCTGTGCCTCGCCACCGCTCTCTCCCCGCTCTTTTTCGCCTCGCCACCGCCACCCCACCATGCCACCGCGTCGCTGGGAAACTTGGGGATACCGCGCCGTGCGCGCGCGCCCCTCAGGCGGCTTCTCCGCCGAGATCCGGTTCCGCGGGATGCGCCTCGGCCTCTGCAATTTCGACACCACCAACGAGGCCACCCGCGCGTACGACGCGGCGGCGTGGCGCCTCCGGTGGCCTCATAGAACATTGAACTTCCCCAACGTGCCGACGCGGGAGCTGGCATAGGAGCTCGCGCCTCTGCCGCGGCTTAGCACCGACGAGGATCGTCGCGACAACCGGAGGTGGGATCACCGTCTTGGCATCGCCGAGATGGACGAGGAAGCTGTGGCGCTGTGGCGCCAACACTTCCCGCAGGACATCATCAACGAGCGCGAGTTCTACGCGCAAAGGAGGGCGGAGAGGGCTAAGAGGAGGGACAATTGATTTTATGCCCCTAGTTGGGTCACACTCGGCAGGTTTACCCCTAGTTTCCAAAAACACTTGTTCTTGCCCAAACCACTTTGCTCCTCTTATGCTTTTGCCCTTTGACCGTTTGACCATCACTTTGAAAACTTCATAAAAATTCATACTAACTCAGAAAAATTCAAATAAGATATCAAAATGTTCAGAAAATCATCACCTATATGTGCATGTCATTTGCATTCATGAAAAAAGTGTTTGCCAGTCCCCATCTTAGTTTTAGCTCATATGACCTTAGCATGAATAGTAAAATCTAAAAAAATTCTAAAAATTCTAAAAAAATTGGTGGCAAACTTTGACCAATGTTTCGATTAGCTTGCCAAGTTACAAACGGCAATGACATTCGTGGAAGTCGTGGCACAACAATTAAATTTTGGACCATTGATTTTTGTTTTTTTGCCACGACTTCCACGAATGTCATTCCCTTATGAAACTTGGCAAACACTGAAAATATTGGTCAAAGTTTGCCACCAATTTTTTTTAGAAATTTTAGAATTTTTTTAGAATTTACTTTTAATGCTAAGGTCATATGAGCTAAAACTAAGATGGGGACTGGACAACACTTTTTTCATGAATTCAAATGACATGCACGTATAGGTGATGTTTTTCTGAACATTTTGATATCTTATTTGAATTTTTGGAGTTAGTATGAATTTTTTATGAAGTTTTCAAAGTGATGGTCAAACGGTCAAAGGGCAAAAGCATAAGAGGAGCAAAGTGGTTTGGGCAGGAACAAGTGTTTTCGGAAACTAGGGGTAAACCTGCCGAGTGGGACAAAACTAAGGGCACCAAATTAATTATCCCTAGGCGAAAAGCGAACGCTCAATTCAACATGAGGCTAGGTGCAGCGTCGCCCTGGGAATCTGACGACAATCGGTATCTTCACGCCTACAGTCAGACGTCAGAGGAGGACATCACCGAGGTGGAGTCGGACGACGAGGAGTAGTTGAATTATCTTTTTTTATCTATCTATGCTGAGAACTATCCTCTACTCTCTAGTATCTACTTCTCGATCTCAGCATCAGAACGCTTTTTAAAGCGCCGTGCGTTCTATGATTCTGTAGGAGATGCTCTAACATGGCGCATTTAGTGCTTCAATGTTGCCCACAAGATGCGCGAGTATTACTAGTAGTATTTTTCTTGCCATGTTGAGATTTTAAAACCACGAGTGTGAACACGTAGAGGAGCAATGAAGACCAAACACGGGATATTCGGGACATCTTCAAGGAGTGTGGCAAGTTAAAGAGGAGCTGCACCGAACCTATAAAACAAGCTTTGGTGAGTAACACCCTTTCAATTACTTTCGTTTAGCCTCGTGTTCTTCGATGTGTATATGTTGTAGTTTCTGTTTCTCTTAAGCGTGGTGTTCTTCGATGTGTAATAAGAAGAGTCTTAATCGTCCTAATGCTTTCGTTTTTAACTTGATGTAGGAAGTGGGTGTTCTCACCTTGTAGTCTGTTTTATATTTCTTTTCCTTTTGAATTCACTTCTCCGAGTTCTGTCTATCCGCTTCTACTAAATGGATCTAGGTTTATCCTGAGTCTTGATCTGAAAAGAAGTAACTTCATGTCAGGATGCAGTTCCTGCGAGGAGGGAAGTATGGTCAACCTCGAGATCATGTTTCCAAAATGAGGCTGGATTATACACAAGGTGCCAGTTCCCTAATGATGATGGATTAGACACAAGGTGCAAATTCCCAGATGATGCTGGATTACACACAAGCCAGGTGGAGTCGTCAACTGTTCGTGTCCTCGTGGAATTAGTAAAGGCTGAAAGAAAGTGTGCAGCAGCCCTTGAGAATGTAGCTGAGTTCCTGAAGAAGCAAAAAGAGCAATCGGATGCTCGCTTCACCCAAGCGAAAGAAGAGATGGAAGAAGCCAGAAATAAGCTAGCAGAGGCAGAGCAGGCTAGGCGTCTCCTGCTATCTAAAACAGTTGTCAATACAAAATTTCCTTCATAATAGCTAGGTTCAAAGGTTTATCCAACGGCATGCACTGTTGTGATGTCTGTGCATCTACCGATGTGGCACAAAATGTTTTTTCGGGTCATGTAATTACATCAATTGCTTTCCAAACAATAATGCATTTAATCATTGGACATGGTATAGTTCACGCGCAAGCCCGACATTCCAAGTTCAACTTCCACATCAAACTCATGTTCACAGATATCTGCACATTCATACATAATGTCCACAACCATGATTCACTTCAAAGCAAAAAAAATGTGAGGAGAGTTATAAATAAAGAAAAACCTCTACTAGTTCCTGCTACCAGTGCGAGCACAACAAGTCAAGACCATGAGTACATTTTAGTCATGTTTTCTGTTCTAAAATGCACAATTCTCGCGGAAGGGCGTGTTGCGGCACACGTCTTGGATTCAATGAAGGCGGGGCAGTCTTAAGCTGGTTGCACGTGGCGAGGAGGCGTGCTCAGTCGGGCCTGCACCGAGTGCGGCCCTCTTGGTCGGCGCGCAGGTTCAATGTCTGCGCTATGAGAGGTCGCGTCCGTGTCAGAGAAATCACTCCCTCCAGTCCTTTTTTGTATGGGTACAACAAAATCTCGTTTTCCATTCACATTTTACAAGTAAAATTCGTGGACAAACTTTGACCCAAAGTATGGTGGGGACTAGTAAACCAGAATGGAGATAGTAGTTTTTTTAACCAAAGAAGGGTTTCCCCTTACGATTACTGAAAACCAGCATCTAAATCTAAACCATAGTATTTTCCCTAGAACTACCAGGTTCAACATCTCGCAACATAAACCCATACAACCATACGCCAAGGAGGTACGTAGTACTATGAATTCCATTTTCGCTCCATACAAATCGTTCTAATAACTACTTACTACTTATAACGTGCCATTGAAAATCGGAACTCTTAACCCCGCTAAAAAACTATATTTTAAAGATGGCTACTCGATCTGTGGCAACTGGCGAGCCACCGTGCTCCAAGTCGTTCACCTGTGGTCCCGACCATCAACTCCTACAAAGGTGCTCCACCATGTACCCGGTACCCGCGAATGCAGCAATCGTGCGCCTAGGGTTTTAGGGTTTATTTGTTAACGTCGCCTTTACGTAACACTCATGTGTGCGAGACAGCGAGAGGCCCATTGCGTCGTGCGCCTCTTCTCTTCGTATATGTACTCCACCGTTTGTCTCGTGTCCAAAAATTTATAATAACTACTAGCAATGTGCCAATGCGTTGCCACATGATCAAAGTAGATTAATACATATTCACCGGTTTGGTAGAAAAAAAGTCTAGTTTTGAAATACGTATATCACTAAAAATATGTTATGTTTCACTCAAAATATATTCCTTTGGCGGGTTTGATGAGATAAGGGAGGAATGTTGTTGGTTTCAAGATTCGGGAAGTGGTATATGTCTAATTTCTACTCTTACTAGCAAGATGCCCGTGTGTTGCACGGAACATCAAGATCTTGTGGGAGAAAAGGATGAACGAGGGAAGGCCTTATCTACAAATGTGGTGAAGAGTGCAGGTAAATTGCCATATTTTCCTTTCTATCCGTCAGATATAAATCGGACGACCTACATTGCAATATGGCAGGCCCACCATCATCACCAACTCTATTTTTTATCCCTACTCTTATAAAAAGCATTGTCGGTGATGATCGTGTGCCTGCCATCCTGCAATATAGGCCGTCCGATCTACATCTGACGGATAGGAAGGAAACTATAACAATTTTGCAAAAGATACCCACACCCCTCTCCACATTTGCAAATAAGGCCTTCCCTCGTTCTTCCTTTTGCCCCACAAGATAAACTACTCATACAAATGCATCTTGATGTTCCGTGCAACGCATGGGCATCTTGCTAGTTGTTGCAAAAGGCCCATGTGTGTGTGAGAGAGAGGGAGAGTGGAGGAGGGCGGAGTGCATGTGTGACAAAGACACAAGTAGTGTGTGTGCGATAGGTATCAGCTTAAAATGAGGCGATAGTGTGTGTGTGCACGATCGAGAGGGCGTGTCTCAAGAAGGGAAGAAAAAGCTACATAGATACAAGGAGCGGGAGAGAGACATGTATGCGATGGTGGAAGCACGAGTGTGCGGGTGTATAAACCTATCTAGAGGCTAGCCAGTCGATAAATTTTTGTGAGAGAAATACGAGTCGGGGTGCGAAAGCGAGAGTTTTGTGTGTGAGAGAGAGAGATACGGTAGTCGGGAAGGGGAGTGCAAGCAGGAGTTGTGTGTGTGTGTCTGTGACAGAGAGAGAGGAGACGGTAGTAGGGGTTGTCTGATCGGTAAACAAATGAATAATGTCAGTCTGGGATGGAGACGAAAAGGAGACCGCAACAAATGTTGTGTCTACAGGAGAGAGAGAGTAATTTTAGTGGTATGAGTCATATGTAGAGACATATAGGGTGTGTGAGAGAATCCCATAGAGAAAGACAAAGTGAAAGGCAGTGGAGACTGTGTGTGGCGGTGAAAAAGAAAGCTTAGGTCTTGAGTGATACCAGAGAACAGTAGAGAGACGTGAGAGATAATGAAAACCGTGTAATGTATAATGATAGGGAGAGTGTGAAACTTCTCAAGGGAGACGTCGAGAGACCATGTTTGCGAGGATAGGAGAAACATGAAGTGAGCGTGCAGGTGAGCTGGAGAAAAGAGAGTGATAGCTACCTGAAGGAGCATGCATGCGAGAGAGATGGGCGTGAAAGGAGTGAAGAAAAAAGGTATTCAAATATTTGAATTCGAGATGATGATACATGTAATCCATACTCGAACCAAAATTGATCTATCAAACATGCATACTCATATGAATTCACGCGCATCTATGTTATTTAATATGTAGATATTACTGATCCATACATTTTATTAGAACATAATTTGGTTTAATTTTTTGAATTCAACCTTAAGATTTCGAGATCGTTGTATTTGTAAATCATATTATACATATAAAGGAGCAGAATTCTTTGTTGTGCTTTTGAAAGTATATATAAAAAATGATGTATATAGAATGTAATTCCTATTGAAAATGGATACCGCCCGAAAAAAATAGTAGAATACAAACGGGATTCGAATTGAGTTGGCACGGTAAACATGCACTGTCCAAGGGAAAGCCACAGTAACCCCGCCCGAAACCAAAATCTGCGAGATGAAATCACTACTGCCTATCCCTGCCACGCAAAGCCTATCTGCTGGATTTCTATAGGTTTCGATAGGGCTAGGTTTGTAATTTCACCCAAACGTGACATAACCGCCTCACACCCGGATTCATATACGGTGGGCACCAAAACACAGTGTGCCCTCGGCCGAAATCGACTCCCTCCCCAATTCATATTCATACACGGTGGGCGCCAAAAACAAACTCTTGTCGGCAAATATTCAGTACGGGGGCTAAGTTTCTAAATTTCTTTGCATTTGAGACAAGCGCGCCCTGAATACATGGTTCCCCCCCTTCCTCTCTACCTCCCTTTTCCCCATTCGTACTCCGTGGGCGCCAAAACACCCTCTCCACCCCACCCTCCTCCGTCCGCCGCCGTCCGCCACCCCATCCACCGCCGTCCTCCTCCACCATGCCGGAGGTGATACCCCAACGCCGCCATCCATTACTAGAGATCGACCTCTCTCATCCACGCCTTTGGACCGGGATCCTTGCATCCCGTCCTCTCGCTTCATCCCCGCCGTCGTCCACCTTGCCAGCGCCGCTCCCACAACCGTCTCGTCCACAGCGCCCCGCCACCACTGTCTACCCTCCTAGATCTGCTTCCACGCTACCGCAGCCATCGCTACCGCAGCACCGTCAAATTCTTAGCAGATGCATACACGGCGCCGCACCAGAGGCGGTACTCTTTCGTATCTGCTCAACTTATTTATCGCGTCAAGAAAATAGATCGCCCCTGCTTTACTCTGATTTCTTGTCTTGGTTGCGAAGTTGCCTTTGTCCGGTTTGCACCTTCATATCCTCCATGGCACGCTCAACACTATACTCCCAATGCTTATGGTTTTCCCCTTTGTTATTCCACACTAGTTAAATCATAGTAGACTACATTTCAAAATTTGGTCAGTCGATTTTTCAGAGCTCGCCGGAGTTCGCCTGTGCGATCCAAGGGGCTCGGGTGGTTCTGGGCCTCGCCGAACGAAGAAAACTCGACGCGGGTGTGGGTGGGGGTGGCGGAGGAACAGAGGCAATGGGGGTCGGTGGTCCGGCCGGCGGCCCGTGCGGTGTTCTGTATGGGAAGAATTAAGAGACGAGGAAGAAGAAGGGTTAGGAGACGTAGGATCTTCATCCAACCGCCTGAAATGGTCGAGAGACAGCTGGGAGTTGCATTCTTAATGCTCTCTGGTTCATCTTGTGTGGGCACTGCGCAACCAACATTTTATTATCCAAAATCGGATTGCTCTTCTTTACCATGTTCCTCTTCCGTTCTTCTTTAGTATGTACTCTCTCCGTTCCTAAATACAAGTCTTTGTATAGATTCCACCATGGACTACATATGGAGCAAAATGAGTGAATCTACACTGTAAAATGTATCTGGATACATCTATATGTGATCCATAGTGGAAATCTCTACCAAGACTTATATTTTGGAACGGAGGGAGTATGCTAGTAGTCTGATATGTTCCTTGTAATCAAGATGAGCAGGGACATTTGCGATGTAGAGGTCTATACAATCGGTTGTGATGGACACTTTGAGCCTCTTTGCTTCGTGGGATCTTGTAAACATAGGAATAGGATTTGTAGTGGCCTGCCCACTTGAATCCTATAAGAATAGCAAGGAAATGCGCGGAGCTGTGTCGCCTTTGAGAGTTACACTAATATTAACAAGCATCGCACCTTCACTTGAAAAGAGCTGGTACCGAAGCCTTTCTAGCCGTACCGGCCATACTAGCACATATATTCCAGCAAGTTCCACTTTGCTGATTTTACGCTGATGCTTAAGGTTTTCCCGTGATATCTACACTATGATCTGTGTAGCTACTTTGTGTCGCACTAGCAGCAGTCCACTCTTGAAGCTAAACACTGCAATGACTTACAAAATTGGCACCAAGGCATTGAGTGCCATTCTGGATGCAATGAAACCCATATGCTCCCTACCTGTTGACTCTTGTTCAGAATATGATCCTAATGATTCTAACCTCGAGGAGTCAAAGGCAGATGGCCTGTCCTGTTCACCCATCAAGGTGTCTGTTCTAATTTGGCAATGTTTTATTGATTGCGGGTATCTTGCATATTATGTCTTGCATTTCTTCTACTTTGTTGCACCACCATCTGCTTAGTTTACTCATCATATATGTCGAGATGCCATGCCCATCCATTATCAATACATATTCCATCTGTCATCATACCATGTTTTTCCACTCAAATGTTGTTCGTGTGCATCAGACATCAAAAAGGAAGAGGGTGATTGCCGAACCTGAAGGAGCACCAGCAAAGTCCTTGAAAAACATGGTGGTGCCGGAGAAATCAGACAGCACCCCACTTATATTGGCTGTACAACCAGTGACACAAAACATAGGACCGACTCCAGCAGACTGTACCCATACTTCACTGGCCACACCACTAGCCCCACCACACAGGACCTGCACTCCAGCAAAAGGTATACCGACTTCATTTGCCATAGCACCAGCTGTACCAGAGAAAAATCCCACTCCAGCAAAAAGTACAACAAGTCCACCGGCCGAAGACCTATCGCAACTGCAGAGACGGCCAATTCCTGCAGATTCGAACCCCATTCCATTTATTCCCAGTTTAAAAGACAACGATTTCAGTGTTGTTAGGGACTACGTGCATATATTCCCATCATGGGAAGATTATTGTGAAGACAAACACCATTTTCACATCTTCCTGTCCAACTTACGTGTAAGTGCTATTATTCATGGTTATTATTTTCCTGTTTTCTGCTGATTGAACACATCAATGATTTACATGACATTGTTGTAACTAGGCGATGGTCAATCTGGATAGTCATGACGAGCAAAGCTTGCTTGTGCTTTACAAGGAAGCATTGCAGCAGTATCGGTGTTACCTGAGGAAATCACACTTTGGTGGCAAGTCTATAAACGAATTTCCGGTGAAGTCTCATGTGCTAAATTTAGAAGACATTGAATGGAAAAACCTTGTTATGCACTGGTCTCGTTCCCAGGATGAGGTACCGTCTATGAAATCACATGACAATTTGAACTTCTACTTTTCCGCATGTGCCTTACGGATCTTTTTTGCAGGAAATCTGCTCGAAGAAGAATTCCGGTTTGAAAAGAACGACAGGATATCGCAAATATGCTGCCCGCTGCTTTGCTCTTGTTAGTACCTGTTGTCCTGTATCACTGTACTTGCACACATACCTAGTTCATTATGTGACAACAGTATTTATGATAGCTTGCTTATCAATTGTTCGCTGCAAATTATCTGATCTGTATGAATGGTTACATTAGTGTAGAATATATCCAATGCCAATGTTTTTTAGCTCTGCATTGTTCTTGTAAGTACATGTTGTCCTTTATCAGTGTACTTATAATGACAGGTAGTTGTTCATGTACCATCAATCTGCAACTTATTTTCCTTTGCCTTCCATTTTCTACACATCAGATCTATATTTACTCTTACCATAAGGTTGGTACTGAAGAAGTTTAGCTATGCATTGCTCTTGGCTGTACCTTTTGCCTGTATCGCTGCACTTACATTTATAGCTACTTGGTTATGTAGCATCACTCTTCATCTTATCTTAAATATTCTCCATTTTTTCTTATATTATCACATCTATATTTACTCTTAACAAAATGTAGAATAAAGGCAATGCTTTTGAAGAAGATTCTGTGGTAAGCTTCTTGAATTGCCCCCCCCCCCATCAGCATGGACAAGGCCTTTATAGAGCCTGTCTTCACCAATAATGTAAGTTTGTCCATCTAAAGCCTTCAATCTTTGTTGTATATATTTGGTTAGGCATGACTGCAACAACTGTTTATTTTTGGTGTTTGCATCAAATTGCTTATTTAAAGTTTATTATGTAGTTCATAAACAAAAGTTTGTCCTTCCTCAGTTTAAGTTTTCAGTAGTACAACCAAGTTCCTTCTTCATACCATGTAAATTAAACTATATAGAGCAAGTGATCTTCTTTTGCATTGCATGTATGCTTTTGTTCTTCATCCGTAATCCAGTGGTGTGGTGAACCTACCCACTACAGCACAATGTCATATTCTGCAGTGTCTTAACTATGAACAATGTCATATCATTCTACTATTATTTAAACCATCTCTTTATTTGCCAATTTGAAATGGTATAAATTGACAGCACGCTAACCATTGATACTTATGAGTTCTTGATCTGTAATCCAGTGTTGTCGTGAAGCTGCCAACTCCTTCACAATGTCATTTCCTGCCATGTCTTGACCTGAACAATACCATATTGTGTTAATGCAATTTTAAACTGTGTCACTTTATTCATCAATAAGTAATGTTATGAATTGTCAGCACTGATACTTTTACGTGCAAAACCTGTCATCTGTCTGCTTGTTTATCTTTAAGAGTGAGGAAGATATAAGTGTTGAACAAGTGCAGCCTCATCATCTTGCTCAGCTGCTTGCGCTGCAGCTCCCCAGCAGGGCTAACCTTTCTTGAACTCTATTGAAGTGTTGTCGGTTTTTTATATTATTTTGTCGGCGTGTTTATTTGCACTGGTGGCGATCTTTGATTCCCAGTGTATGTAATCTTCTGTCTCCTTATGTTTTATTATCATAGTGGCGAACTTTGATGCCCAGTGGATGTAATATGCCGTAATTTCTTTATTGTATAGTCTAGGTTTTTTCTTATTCACGATGCTGCAATTATTTTACTGTATATATATCCTGTCTTCACAGTAAACCGGCCAAACCGTAAAATTACGGTACATAATCGGGCCGTCATGCAATCACGGTGTAGGTTGGGCCTGAAACATGCCGAACAGCTCACGGGCCGGCAGCAGCTTGAAATGAACCCCGGCCCATGATTGTGCGAATCAAATCACAGGATTTTAACATGCCAAAATTGTCTCGGTCCCTGTTTGGCCCAATCAGATATCGGCTGCGAGCAGGCCGGATGCAAATCGGGCCGTAGTTAGGCCCAACTATATGACGGGCTTTTAACAGCTGAAATTAATATAGGGCTGAAATGTTAAACGGGCCCTTAACAGGCCAAAACTAATATCAGTCCGAATTACTAAGTGGGCCTTTAGCAAGTGGGCCCAAAAGCATAGTGTCCAGTTGCCGGGCCGAATTTGATAGGCCATAATTGAGCCCAAAGCCTCTTAAAGGGACGGACCTGATCTGGGCCGTAATTTGGCCCAGAACGTGGTAGGCTTATAACAGGCCTGATCTCATATGGGCCACTTTTAGGCCCGGAACGTGGCAGGCCATTAATGGACCGGATCAGATATGGGCCGGCATTTGGCCCAAAACATGGCAGCCAGTTAATGGACCGGCCTACTAGGGTCCTCAAAATCTTGTGGGCCTACAGCTGGGCTGGCCCATTAATGTCGGCGAAATCTCATGGGCCTTCAACTGGGTCGGCCCATTATGATCCACAAGAATCTTGTGGGCCTTTACCTGGGCCGACCCATTATAGCACACAAAAATCTTGTGGGCCTTTAGCTTGGCCGGCCCATTATGACCCGCAAAATCTCGTGGGCCTTTAGCTGGGCCGGCCCATTATGGTCCGCAAAATCTTGTGGGCCTTTAGCTGGGCCGGCCCATTATGGTCCGCAAAATCTTGTGGGCCTTTAGCTGGGCCAGCCCATTATGGTCCGCATAATCTTGTGAGCCTTTAGCTGGGCCGGCCCATTATGGTCCGCAAAACTTGTGGGCCTTTAATTGGGCCGGCCCAATTAAACTTGTTGGGCCGTGCCACGTGTCGACGTATCATAGGCGCCTTCTGTCCAATGAGTGGATGACATTTGTCCCAGCGGTGAGCCGACACGTGTTTCCAACAGCCAATGATGATTTTACACGTGGAAAATCCCCATTGGTCGGGGCTGTTAATGGGTTATCGGATCCAAAACCCGACCCGATAGCTTGACGGTGTTCCGTTATGGTGGATGCCACGTGTCGGTCACCCTTGACGAAAGCACTTCTGTGACGCGCAATTTATCGTCATGGAAGTGGACACTTCCGTGATGATAATTTTCGTAATGTCATGGAACACTTCTACGACAGCACAGGTATGACTATTTTGATTCTGTCATAAATTTTTCATGGATGTACATGCATGACAAAAAACACGACCTACTGTGACAAACACGTATCATCACATAAGTGAATTTTTTTGTAGTGACATATTAGAGAACCACTTAGAGTTTTGTGAGATTCAACCCTTTGTCAAAGAATAGCCATCGTGACCATCGTGACCCCGTGTTGGAAAAAATGAAAGAAAAAGAAAACAAGTTTAGAAAATGCAATCCTTTCGCATGGAGTCCTTTTATGTGTACTAATTGCGAGGAAAAATACCAAACTTTCAATATTATAAATTTGAAAAAAAAATCCTTCACAAAACGGGCTATCGTGTATGAACATTCACGGTTTTCAAGCCAATGGACCAAGGTGCATCTTGACATTAGAAACAATCTTGCCAAATAGAGTTTTCTAGTTTTTTAACAAAAAAATCAATTTTCATTTTCATTTGACATTAGAAACAATGTAGCCAGAGTGTCGTGGATGCTCGTGGGCCACGTCTCCGGGACCATCCGTGGCCACTTTCGATCGCTTTGCCGTATTTGGCCTTGAATGGGCCGTCTCCGGATGACCCGATCACTGTGATCTCCTTCTTCTTGTGGGCCATGGTGATGAAGAAGTCGGTGCGCTAACTTCCTAACCGGATTCAGACAGCTTGCTCCCCTACCTGGCGCGCCAAATATGTCAGTGGAAACGATGCCTATGGGATCATAGGGAATCTCTTCTACGGTTGGCGGGTGCGGGATATGGAAAGAGCGGCTTTAGAAGATTAACACGAGGAATTTATCGATGTTCGGGCCGCAAGTGATGGTAATACCCTACTCCTGTTGGTTTGTGTTTATCTGGTGTTCTTGGACTAGCTACAAAGCGTGCGGGGTCCAAAACGTCTGAAACCTCCTCCAATATGCCTCGGGCCTCCTTTTATAGCCCAAGGTGTCGCCACAGTGGCACACAAGAGGTGGAAAGTTGGTACTATATACAAGTTTATCCCTAGCACCGTAGTAAAAATGCATTTAATGTGCTGCCAACGTGCCCTCTCCCTTTATCGGGGACGGTAAGGAAACTCGTCCCGTCCGCTGCAACTTCGCCTCGCTCGACGCTGTCGTGTCGGTGACTAAGGCGTGCAGCGCCATACCTTGGTAGGCTGAGCTAGTGCGGTGGAAGAGTCTTCACGAGGATCTGCATGCCATCACATAGGTGCTTTCTATGTTGACCTGGAAGCTGTACGTCGCCACACAGGTGCCTGCCTTGTTGGTGGGTTGACTGCTGTATTGGAACGGCGATGGAGCTTAGGCAAGTGGGGGCCTGGCTATGGCCCGCAGATGCCCCCGGCAAGGGCCTTGCCGGGGTCTCGCTGATGTCCCCGGCAAGGGTCTTGTCGGGGGTCTTGTGAGCGTCCCCGGCAAGGATCTTGCCGGGGTTTCCGTCTTCTGGTTCTCATCTAGTATTGTGTGTCCTTGGTCTTCACAAAGATCTGCATGCAACCATGCAGGCGCCTCCCGGGCCTTGGTTCCAATGTTGTCGATGGTGTCGGAACTCTTAGGCTCAAGGGTGGCGGCTTTGCTGGTGTTGGGCAAGTTGCCCCGGCAAGGCTCTTGTCGGGGCTACGTGAGCTGCGCCCGGCAAGGCTCTTGCCGGGGAAAGCCCACCTTGTCCCTTTGCTCCTCATGCCTCTGGCTTGGTGCTGCTCTTGTTGTCTTGTGCCTTTGCTTCTCCTGCCCCGCCAAGCGTGGCCGCGGGCGGGTGGCTGCGACTGCCCGCGCACAAGTAAGGGGGTACAAAAAAGGACCCCTACCTTTGTACACCGACAGCATGCATGTGGATCATGTAGAGAATATGTTTTGTGATAGCTATATTATTAAATTTGATTATGATCCCACATGTAATTATTATGAGAGAGGGAAATATGGTTGCAGAAATATTCATGTTACTAAATTACATCTCTTCATGTTGAGATTGCCAATGATTTATTTATCTTCCTAGCATGTGTTGGTTTCTGCTTGTTTTGATAATTTGTTTGCTTATAAAATTTCCTATGCATAGGAAGTACTCCCTCCGTTCCTAAATATTTGTCTTTTTAGAGATTTCAAATGGACTACCACATACGAATGTATATAGACATATTTAAGAGTGTAGATTCACTCATTTTCTCCGTACGTAGTCACTTGTTGAAATCTCTAGGAATACAAATATTTAGGAACAGAGGGAGTATATATTATGCTCTCTTTGTGCTTCAATTCTTGTCCTTCATGCGAGCATCATTAAAATTATCAATGCCTAGCTAAAAGGGATCTAAAGAAAAGCGCTTGTTAGGAGACAACCCAATATCTTTTTTCTTTTCTATTTTTATGAGTATATACCATTATGCCTCTGTTATGATGGTTTTCTTGTATTTTAATTTAGTGTTTGGGCCAAGTAAGACCTTTGGGGTGACTTGGAAGATAGTTTATTTGATCCGGAGAAAAAACGGAAACTTTTACGCCCAGTTATGGAATTTTTTAAATTTGTAGAAAAGTTGTTTTGCTCTGAATTTTTAGAGTTACAAAAGTATGGTCGTTATTCAGATTACTACAGACTGTTCTGTTGTTCACACATTCTGTTTTTGTAGTGTTGTTTACTTATTTTTGATCAATCTATGGGTTGTATCGGGGGTATGAACCATGGTTAAGTTAGAATACTCTAGATATAATGCTAATATAAAATTGGAATGAGTTTACAAGTGTGCCTAAAGTTGTGGTCTACTTTATTTATCAATGGACCTCACAAGTTTTCTGTTGAGTTTTGTGTTGTGAAGTTTTCAAGTTTTGGGTGAAGAGCCTAAGCATGGGGATGCCTAAGGCACCCAAGGTAATATTAAAGGACAACCAAGCATCTAAGCTTGGGGACCTCCAAAGGCATCCCCTCTTTTGTCTACAATCCGTCGGTAATCACTTGAGGCTACATTTTTATTCACCACATGATATGTGTTTGCTTGGAGCGTCTTGTATGATATGAGTCTTTACTTTTTTCTTTTTCATTTGCCACAATCATCCTTACTAGACACACCTTTTTGAGAGGGACACACATTTATTGTGAATTTGTTAAAATACTCTTTGAGCTTCACTTATATCTTTTGAGCTAGGTAGTTGCTCTAGGGCTTCCACTACTAGAAAAAGGGCTATAGATGGGATTGACACTAATGGCGCACCAGAAAGCTGGTGCGCCATTAGTATATACTAATGGCGCACCACCATCTGATGCGCCATTAGAGTTTAAACTACTAATGGCGCACCTGGCAAAGGGTGCGCCATTAGTATCACCAAAAAATTAACTAGTGCGCCTGTCCCAACATACGACTGGCGCATCCTGCCCGAGTGCGCCATTAGTAGTTGTAACTACTAATGGCGCACTAGGCGATGGGTGCCATTAGTATAGAAATTTTTTTTTTTGAACTAGTGCGCCTATCCAAACATACTAATGGCGCATCCTGCTTAGGTGCCATTAGTAGTTGTAACTACTAATGGCGCACCATGCAAGAGGTGCGCCATTAGTAAGTGGGCAGCAACAAGATATTTGGGACAGCCTCTCCTACCCACACACTCACTTTCTCCCCACTTCATTCTCTCCACCTCCTCCTTGTCTCGGGTGCCTCCTCTTTTTCACCTCATTTCCACCATAGATTCATTCAAATTAAGTGGTTAAATTACCTTGTTTTAATAGGTAAGTAAGGGGGAAGCTATATTTAGGTTGTTCTCCCTACAACAATGTGCACATGCACTTTTTACGGCCTAGCTAGATCTATGTATGTTCGTGGTGTTGCATATGTTTGTGGTGTTGCATATGTGTTTGTGTTTGGAGGTGTGCGGTATTTGAAATGCGATAGTTGCCAATATTTTTCCTAATGTTGATTCATTTCCGTTTCGCAAGAATTTTGGCATTAAGCATTCTTTTGGTCCTATTTTTAGGGAAAGTCATGCCAAATTTTTGTCCGGTTCTAAAATATCGTTTTGCTCTACCTCGACGACCATAGTCCGCACGATGACCGAAGGCATCGTGAATAGGTTTTGAGGTCCGCGAAGGCCGAGATGCTTCAAAAGAACGAGACGGAGATAAGATGTCCGTGTCGAAGATGCAAGTGAAGAGCCTTATTGCGGACCCGGATTCCGGCAGGTGCAGGACCATCTGGCTGTTGCGTGGTTTCATGGATGGCTATCGGTGGCAAGGTGATGAAGATGACTACGAAGTCGTCCATGCGGGCCGGGCAAGAAATGAGGAAGGGCAGCAAGACAACCACCGCGGCTCGGGCGAGGCGAGAAGACGAAGAATCCCTGTGAGATGATCACGACTGTGATGTTGTACACGATCATCATGTAGAAGATGTAGGACATGATGATGAGGAAGATGCGGAGCAGGCGACGGGCATGATCATGAAGATGATGATGCCGGGCGGAGCGACGACGCTGGACCATCGATGGGCTGGGTGCAGGACCCTCATATTCAAGAGCTGCTTCTCAAGCACGGATAACGCCAGAGCTGCCGCCCGAGAGAAAGCCAAGATGGATCAACTTGAGTTAGACGCGGTTACTCCATTGTATGAAGGATGCAGGCCGAGGATACCCGCCTGAAAGTAACGCTCATGGCTCTGGAGATGAAGGTAAAACACAAAATGACCGACGCATGCTTCGACGAGAACATGTCATTCCAGCACGAACGTCTTCCCAAGGGGAACAAGTGCCCGACCAGTTTGAGGAGGCGAAGAAAATCGTGTCCTCTCGATTTACCGCACGTGAAATACCATGTGTGCATGAACAATTGCATCATTTATCGGGACGAGCACGCGGAGTCTACCATATGTCCCGGTGTGTGGCGTCACTCGATACAAGAAGAGGAAGAAAGCTCCTCGAAAAGTAGTGTGGTACTTTCCGATCACTCCTCGTCTGCAGCGCTATTTCGCGGACCCTAAGGTAGCAAAGCTCCTGCGTTAGCACGCCGGATAGGGAGGAGAAGAAGCGGGAAGATGACGCAAATGATCCGGAGATAGATAAAAAGACAAGATGCTTTGAGTCACCCTAAGGATGCGAGCGGTGGCAAGCGTTGAACTTCGAAGACTCGGAATTTGGGAACGATCCAAGGAACATCATGCTGGGCACGAGCACCGATGGAGTCAATCCGTTTGGCAGCCAGAGAAGCACACATAGCACCTGGCCTGTGTTTGTGTGGATGTACAACCTTCCCCCCTGGTTGTGCATGAAGAGGAAGTACATTCACATGAGTATGCTAATTGAAGGGCGAAACAACCAGGAACGACATCAATTTGTATCTGGGGCTGCTGAAAGAGGAGCTTGACACGCTGTGGAAAACGCCAGCCAATACGTGGGACGCCACAGAAAGAATATTTCCCTATGAGAGCCGTGACCGCTCACGACGGTGCACGACTATCTCGGTTACGGATATCTCGCAGGGCAGGTAGTCCACGGATTTTCTGGATGCGTAAGGTGCATGGATGACACAACGTATCGCCAGCTAGATAGAGATCCCGGGTCTTCGAAAACCGTGTTCATGGGACATCGAAGGTGGCTTCGCGACCATGACCCGTGGAGGAAACGCAAGGATCTGTTCGATGGTGACACCGAACTCTAAACGCCCGTGTACGAGGAGCGGCGAGGAAATAGACAAGCTGTTGAAAAATTGAATAGACTGCCCACCGCCGAATGAATCAAAAGGCGCCAGAGCCGGGAAAGAAGCTAAAGGCGCCAGAGCAGCTGCTGAAGGTATGGAAAACGAGGTCTGTTTTCTGGGACTTGCCGTACTGGAAGATCCACCGTGTGCCTCACAGCCTTGATGTCATGCATATCACGAAGAGCGTGTGCGAGAGTCTGCTTGGTACCCTGCTCAACATGCCAGAGAGGACCAAAGATGGGCCAAAAGCAAGGGCAGACTTGAAATCAATGGGCATCGTGCAGAGCTTCACGCTATATATGATGATGATGATGATGATGATGATGATGATGATGATGATGATGATGAGGCGAAGCAGGACACAGAAAGTCGTCGCAAAGGCAAAAAGGCCAAGAAGACCGGAAATGACTACCCTCCCGCGTGCTTCACTCTAAGTCAGGAGAAGATCGAGCAGTTTTTCATCTTCCTCCTAGGAGTAAAACTTCCTTACGATTCTGTGGGAAGATAAGCGGATACCTAGACCCAGTGAAGCGAAGTTCAGCGGGATGAAGTCTCACGGTATCACGCGTCTTGATGACGCAGATACTTCCGGTTGCAATCCATTGGGATCATGGACGCCGCACGTCCGTGGAAACGCTATTTGGCCTATGCAACTTCTTCGACGTCATCTCTCGGAAGTCGATTGGCGTGAGGCAACTCGAAGGCTACAGGAAGAGATCGTGGTGATACTATGCGAGCTTGAGATGTACTTCCCGCCCGCATTCTTCGACGTTATGGTGCATCTGCTGGTCCATATAGTGGAGGATATCATCCAACTCGGGCCGACGTTCCTGCACGATGATGCCGTTCGAAAGGATGAATGGTGTCATCAAAGGATACGTTCGCAATGGAAGCATAGCCAGGGGCTTTCTGACCGAAGAGTGCATCTCCTACTGCACGAATTATCTAGGCATCGAGAACCCCGTTGGTCTGCCCGTCAACAGGCACCTCGGCAGGCTCGCTGGATGGGGTCACCGTGAGGGTCGCCGCAAAATGCATGTCGACTTCGAGGGTCGACTCGCCGACTTTGAAAGAGCAAACCTAGTCGCGCTACAACACATAGACGTGGTCGATCCTTGGGTGGTAGAGCACAAAACCTTTATTAGAAAGACGTACAATGACCGAGGCCAACAGAGGACGGACGGAGATACACTCAAAGAGCACAACTCATGTTTCACGCGTTGGTTCAAGCAGAAGCTTCATTGCACCCTTTACATGAGGATTCTTCCGCGGAAGAACAACTCATATTCGCCTTGTCACAGGCGCCGAGCACAACCTGATGACCTATGAGGCATACGATATCAATAGCTACACATTCTACACGAGGCCAAGGACATGAAGAGCGATGGTTATCGAACTCCGGGTAACGATGGAATCCTACACCGGTAACGACAAGGACAGATACTACGGAAGGATCGAGGAGATCTGAGAGCTGAGCTACGCTGGAGAGAAGGTCCCGATGTTCCGTGTCAGATGGGCCAAGAGCGTCATAAAAGAAGACCGGTATTTCACCATCATGGTTATACCCGAAGCCAAATCCAAGACCGGCATAAGCGTCACCCTTGAAAAATGAGCCATAGGTACTGGCTTCCCAAGTGGACCAATGCTTCTTCATTACCGACCCGCCAAAGCCCGGTCGTGTTGTCGTGAGGAGAGGCAAAAGGAAGATCATCGGAATGGATGGAGTAGCCAATGAGCAAGACTTCGACAAGTACGGGCGACCCGAGGATCGAACATGACGACGATGATGAAGTAGCAGCATACACCACAAGAAGAAGCAGGACCACCCTACCTAAAGGACGTCCGTTCCACTGAAGAACTCCATTTGCGAAAAAGAAGGGCAAGAAGATTGTGAACAGATAGCTTGCTAAGATCGATTGTATTTAAATCGTAGCCTTCATTTCTCGATTGTATTTCATCGGTACTTTTGAACTATCATGAATATTTTTAAATTTCATGGACACTCGATCTCGATCCCCTCCATCTCGATCGCTATCCCACCTCGCCAGATCTGGTCCCCTCGCCGAGCACCCCCAGTCCACCGGCCGCCGCAAACCCCCGCACCCTCGATTCCCCTACTCAACCGCCGCCCGACCCCCGCACCCAGCACCGTCTTATAAAAAAAATTAGTATCAAACAGCTTTTTAAATGCTACTGTCTTATAAAAAAATATTACTGTTATTATTTAAACAAGTTTGAACATATTTAAACACAAATAAGTATCAAACAGCTTTTTAAATGCTAAAAAATTGTGGAGCCCACCTCGATCCCCTCCATCTCGATCGCTATCCCACCTCGCCAGATCCGGTCCCCTCGCCACGAGCACCCCCAAGTCCACCGGCCGCCAAACCCCCGCACCCTCGATTCCCCTACTCAACCGCCGTCGCCGACCCCGCACCCAGCACCGTCTTATAAAAAAATAAGTATCAAACAGCTTTTTAAATGCTACTGTCTTATAAAAAAATATTACTGTTATTATTTAAACAAGTTTGAACATATTTAAACATAAATAAGTATCAAACAACTTTTAAATGCTAAAAAATTTGTGGAGCACAGGAGTCGAACCCAGGACCTCTGGTGTGAGAACTGGCTGCTGGCCACCGAGCTAGTAGAGTGGGCTTGACATGGATAGGTTACGGTAGTACATAACCTTTTGGCTCGAGTTGACATAACAACATACTCATGGCGCACCACGGTGAGGTGCGCCATTAGTATGGCCATGCTAATGGCGTACCACGGTGAGGTGCGCCATTAGTATTGTGCTCTCCCCCCTGCCCTCTCCCGGTGAGGTGCGCCATTAGTATTGTGCTATCCCCCTCCCCTCTCGCCCTGCGCCCGATCCCCCCGTCCCTCTCCCCCTCGCCAGTTCCCTCTCCCTCTCGATCCACCGCCGCCGCCGCCGCTGCCCTGACCCTCGCCCTCGCCCTCGCCCTCTCCCTCCCTCGCCCTCTCCTCGCCTTCCCTCTCCCTCGCCCCGCCTCCCTCGACGCCACCGTCCCCGCCACCTCGCCTGCCCGCCGCCTCGGCCGACCCTGCCGCCCGGGGCCGCCCAGCGCCGCCTCGACACGACCCCGCCGCCCAGCGCCGCCTCGACCACGACCCGCCGCCCGGGCCGCCGCCCGACTCCGCCTCGGCGCTGCCCGCCGCCCGACGTCGCCTCGACCCGCCCAGCCCGCTGCCCCACCTCGACCCGCCCGTCCACACCACCATCGCCGGACCACCACCACCCCCCGGAGCCCCCCCTCCCCCTCCTCCTCCTCCTCCCCCTCCTCCTCCCCCTCCTCCTCCTCCTTCTCATATTGATTCTTCATGCTTCACCAGATCTTGTTTTCAAATATTTGTAGATTACTTATATTGATTTAGTTATATCGAAACATCATACGCATCGCCATTGATCATCAAAACTAAATCAATGGAGATGACATGAATTAATCTTATCATTTCGATTAGGATTAGACTTAAATTAGTCTAGCCATGATTTTCATATTGTTTATTTAGAAACCTACTTGTACATAGGATGTCAGTATATCCTTTTGTTTGCATTATCTGCTCTGATTCAACAAAATTTGCTGCATAGCCCTCTGGATCAGCACCCCGTCTCCAACACCGTGTACCTTCAGTTAACAACATCCGCTTAATTTTTTAATTAACCAAAAGGTATTCAATTTCTGAAAACGTTAGGCCAAGAACAAATTAGTTAAATACTGAAATTTGTTTAACTCAAAAAATAGTGAACAGAACTCATTATCAACTTATTTTGATGCTTCAGAACTCTCACCTATCCTTCTTGTGCACCTGCGTGCAATCATGGTTACTACTACTTTATCTGATCCAACTTCTGCATGTATATTCTGAAAACCTGACATTTAGTTAAGTTACAGACAACTCAACATATTGCTCATATTTACTCCCTGCCCCCTACCCCATCCACATGCCATGCTCTCCGCTTATCAACAAAGGAGAAGTTGAAGGATATTATCCATGCCTGTGTTCCCAAAAATGGTACCAAAAGATCATGGTCTTAAGCAATGATGGCATCAATTTAAGTTCGAGCAAATGTAAGTGTGCATAACGTTATTGTGTCAAGATGCTTTCAGGAAGATTTTCTTTTCTTTTTGATGAAATGAAGTTGAATCTTGATTTCATTGATGAAACCAACTCACTAAAATTGAAAGCAAAAACCATACAGATCGCCACTATTTAGAAAAGCAGAGAAGATATCAAGTGGTTTTAGACTGGACTCTTTTGCATTATTTGGTTTTGGCTGATAAGTATTTTATCTTTTGTTTTTCCAGATATGCTTTGGTGCAGTTTTTGGAGATACATGCTTGAAGGGGCTCAACGGTGTTCTGACATTGTAGAGTGCTCTTTTGTCCAATCAACCGTAATGAGCTGCCATTCCTTGCCTCCAAGGTGATTTCCTTTCAATAAATAAATCCTATTGTTCCAAAGTGTAGGCTGCTCTTTTGAGTTAAATCGTGTGGCCTGTCACAGCTGGCAAGTCGTTCTTGTTGATTCGTAAATTTTTTGGTTGGTTAGTTTGTAGACAGACTTATTGTTGATTAGTAAGTTTATGGAGTTATTACTGTCCTAGATGGTCAGATGTGTCCCATGTGTCAGTGATCGAATTGACTGGTATAAATGATGCATAGATTATGCTCTCTTTTTTCCCACTTAATCTAAGCCCATTTTCAAAGCCTGGGAGATATGCTGGTGCGATTGTTGTGCAATTTGTATCCACTTTTTGTCACACTTGTGATATGAGAACTGAGATAAACCTTGGAGACTATGCTGAAGCTTGCAGAGGGGTAGTTCTGACTAGATTCAGACTTACATGAACCAAGGAAGGGCTATGGAAATTGATTACTGTGTATGATATGACAGAGTTCTTACCATGCCTAGGAAGCTAGTAATCACATTAGATCTTTCGCCTAAATAGATGAAGATTTTGTGCTGTAGAATGTATGCTAATTGCTGGTTTGGTCATTGCTAATGCCTAAAGAAACTGATAATTTAATTCTTGAGCCCTGAAGTGTTAATGTTGTCATTAAGTAGACAAGAAAGCATCGGCTACAATCTTTGAAAATGAGCGTCCATGCATATCTTGACTGCCATTTTTAGGATAATGGCAGACTAATTCATGTTTTCAAATATCTTGTCTGATTTAGTTTTCACCATATTTTCTTATATTGATTTAGTTTTGATGATCAATGGCGTAGATACATGGCGACCCAAGTTATATCTATTTTCTCATATTTGTAGAGAAGATTTTCACACGTGTAAAAGTTTTTTTCAAATATATTTTCAGTTAAAACAGAGTGAAGGTTCAGTTATTTGCTGCCATGGTGGTTTCTTCAATCAAATAATCTTTTCATTCCTGCTTGGCGATTTATTATTTCTAAGAAAAGAGAGAGCTAGGATCTTACTAACAACTCTACTAGATTGTTAAGTTGGGTGGGATGTAAAAGCAAGTCTTCTTCTAAGTGCAATATACTTAGTGCTGCTATATGAGTGTATAAATATTTGTTGCTATATAAATGTGAACAAAATTCGTGCTTGTATATGATATTCTGCCATGAAGCTTCACCAGCTCACTGTGGGTGTGGGATCCATGTGACATGTGACATTGCATCCATGTCCACAGGATAATGATTTTGCAGGTACCCGAGAGGCCCTTGAGTTTGCGGAATGTCGATTAACTTCCGTTCCGGCAAATTCCGGGTACTCCATATGTCCTATTTTCAGCAAAGGTCATGCTGAAATTTTCCGTGAATTTTAGCATGACTTTGCTAAAAATAGGACATATGGGGTACTTGTGACTAATGCATGGGCCGGGGTATCTTAGTAGTTAATTAAGTAGGATCAACTGCCCTGCGTACTTGTGACTAATGCATGGCTTTTAGGGTGCCTCGGTGTCGATAAAAACCGAAATGATGAAAGCTTAGGCTTTTAGGGTGCCTCGGCGTCGAAAAACCCTCAATGATAAAAGCTTAGATTTTAGGATGCCTCGGTGTCGACAAACCCTAAATGATGAGACCATGATCTTGTTCCTTGACAATAACCAACTTTTTGACCAAACTTTGTTTCTATTTAGAGAGAAACATGGCCCACAACGATGAGGCCGGGGGTTCGGGCGACAAGGCATTCTGGCAGCTATCCCAGGAGATGGAGGAACAACCTCACTTGTATGAGGCCGCCGCCTTCCCCACCGATCCTGAGACCACTGATGGTACCGCCGAGGATGACCCCACTGATGCCACCACTGATGGTGCCGCCGAGGATGCCACCATCGATGATGGCGGCGCATTTACGGATGGCAGCCAACCGAAGAGGCAACGGAAGGACCGGCGCCCGATCGTGCTCCGCACCCTCAAGGAGGAAGTTCTTGAAGTGGACTCCAATGGGAATCCAACGGCGCCCGAACGAATAGTCAAGGGGTACTCGCTTCAGCTCGGGTGCATTCTCCGGAGCACCGTCTCGATCAACACCGAGAACCTGAGGCATCCTGACCGAGGGAATTTGCACAACCTCCTCTTCACGAAGCTGCACGAACGATACAAGTTCCCCGCTGAATTTGAAAACACAAGCCTCAAGGGAATAAAGTGAACAATGCTGCCCTCACGAAGATGAGCAAGGCCCTGTCTACTTGGAAAAGCAATGTGAAGAGAATGATCGAGAAAGGTGAGAGTTATCGTAAGATCAAGGAGAAAAATCCTTCGATCACCGAAGATGACTACAACGACTTCAAGATCAATTGCTCGAGCACCGCAAGCTCCCAATCAAGTGAGTGGGGGAAACAAATGCGGAGCTGAACATAGGGGAACACACACTCGGTCCCGGCGGTTACTGAGTGGCGGAGCCTATATGGGACAAGGAGGAGGCGGGCGTGCCGAGCAAGGCCTACCGCCTCTTCGATACATACGGTGACAAGCGGACCAGGAACTTTGTCATGGCCCGGTACAAGAAGGACCCGAAAACAAAGGAGCTTACCACGGATCCGAAGACCAGGCAGCTTCAGCTTGTTCGTAAGGAATACACCCCGCGTAATTAGCTCCATATGGTTGCATTCTAATTAATGAAGCCGAATTTCTAAATGGTTCACATTCCTTCCGCAGGCGACTGAAAGCAGTAGCGCGGGGTCGACTCAGAGCAACCCTTGGGACACCACTCTAAATTGGGGGTTGAATGTAATGAAGAACAAGGATAAGCTCGATGGCCGGCGTCGGTGGTCGTGTGGCCGACAAAGGCTTGTCGACAAAATGGGGTCATACTATACCGCTGGTGTGCGGAAGGAGAAAAAGACCAGCTCGGAAAGCCAGCGCGAGAGGTTCAAGAACTCAAAGGCACAGGTGGCGCGGATTCCGGAGATTGTCCAAGAGCAAGTGGAACAACGACTCGGGCGGCGATCACCGCCCTTGTGCCTACCTTGATCTCGGGGTTGAGTGCGTGGATTGCGGCGGTCAACGAGGGCCGCCCGATTCCTAGCTTCACGGCCAGCAACTCGCATAATGCGATGGCGGGGCCATTGGTGCCTCGGCGGAGGCGGCATTGGTGTCTCCGACGCCGCACGGGAGCTTAATGCACCCGGTGTACGCCGGCAGCACCTCTGCAGCAAGCGGCCCCTCCGTCAATCGCACGCCCGCCGTTGGCGGTGCCTCTACATTAGCCGAGCTCGACGCCATCATCACGGTAACTAATTAAGCCTCTCTCGGCCGAGGACTTCATCTCCTTGCCTTTGATCGGGCATCCTGACGCCCTACATGTTTTCGCAGGCGCCGCCGACATTCCGTGCACTCTCCTCCACTTCGTGAACAACGAGTTGGTCGATGTCGCCAAGGGCAAAATCGTTCAACCGGCAACCCTTGTTCCACAGTACCTAGATGCCACCCAACTTGTTTAGGGTTCAACTGGTTCGGTGCTGCCAACTGCGACGACTTGTTACCTCCGAATCGACCCGTCGGGCCGACGATGATGACGTGATGACCCTCGGCCGCTGCTGAGCTGGCCCTCGCTTTGGCGAAGAGCCAGATTCGTTTGGGCGGGGACACCACCCCAAAGACAACACCGCCAGCCGTCGTCGGGCGCCAAGTCGGCCCCATGGCAAGACCGCCGTAACGGTGCCGGACATCCCTATGCCATCGATCCAAACATGCATATGGCACAGGATCGTAACGACGGCGACGACTATGATACATTTGGCAACGCGTCGATCAAGATTTTGCCGAGCATGGAGTACGATGGCGACTTCATGGGGCCTCCTTCTCAAGAACCAAACCCAACAAAAGACGTGTGCGATCTAGCTCGCATCATGGAGAAGCCAAGTTGCAACAGCGCCGTCTGGCGTTCAGCTCTCGAGAGACGCCTCCACTGCCGACTTCACCGAGCCTCGAGATAGGCGAGGTGCGAAATATTATCAGCCCCAACACACTCAAGAAGGCGGTCTGTGAGCAAAACTCGGTCCCATTACAGGAGAAGAAGAAGGCACGCAAAGAAAGACTAAGAAGGGTGCGAGCCAGCCGCACCGAGTACGATCCGTGCTCGGGACGGGCCACCTTCACCGCAGGATATCTCGAGGAGGGTGCATGTGGCGGGTAGGGCGATGCTACCGACAAATATGCTCAATGCTGCAACCGGTGCTATGCGGAGTCTGCATGACAGTGTTCTTTCTTTGGAGAAGCTGCGTCTCAGGGAGAAGGGGATGTGGCATACCCAGTTTTCGCGGCCAAGGTGCCAGAGGGCAAGGGCTTTGTGGATAACTCCATCGGGCATACGATCGTCCTGCGTTTTGATGACATCCACGCTATGTTGAACCTTCATCCGCTGCACTACACCTTCGTTCGGCTATTTTCGCTGAGTACGGAGATGCGGATCATTCGCGACAAGACCCCGGACATCGTGATAGTTGAACCCTTCTACATGCATGCCAAGATCTTGGGCAGCGTTGGGGACCGGCAAGTCGCGAGTTCTTACATCGAAGGCGTCATTCTGGCAAACCAAGATAAGAATAACTTCCTCGTGCCTTACTTTCCCGAGTAAGTCCTCCCCTCAACCGGCCCGTAACATATGAATTCTTACATTTCGATCGTTTTTCTTTTAACATTCCGTGTTTTCTGCAGTGACACACGTTGCACGCTCATCCTCCTACGCCCCAAATATTCCATGGCCACGTATTTCGACCCGGACCGTCGATTGAGCGTAGACTACACAAATGTCAAGAAGGTTCTTGATGATGTTCTCCCCGGTTACGCCAAATCTGGAGGCACCTTCACCAGGCCTATTCGTAAGTAAGGCAAGCACGTGTTCTCCCACAATACGACGTTCTGCTGCGTCAAGCAGCCGCCTGGCGGTCAGAAGGGTGCCTACTACGCCATCCATCACATGCGGGCGATAAATGCGGGACCATCATCAACTTCGCTACCGAGTAAACTCAAGATTGGGCGCGGCGTGTCAAGAATCCGGGGCCAGCGGACCTCCGACAAGAATTCTTTCGCATCCGATCGGAGTTTGCGGAAATCATCCATCAAGATGTCGCTTCGTACCTCGGGGCAGTTCTACCTCAGAAATCAACCGTCCAACGGTGACATCGACACAATGCTACAAATGCAGGATGACAACGCCCGTTCTTTCATGACTCCCACGATGAGACGGCGGCTTCATCCACGCTCCGATCCCTTGAGTCGAGTTGTCTAGTTCTCAAACATCGATTGGCTCATGTTGTAATTAAACTTTAATGAACTTGTAGTATGTCTCTTTGGTTTCGAGAGTCGATCAACTTAGATGTAATCGATGCTAATAATGTCTTGCTTTTCTCTTCCGATCGTTCTGTTGCATACTTATATATTGCTTATGTATTGTCTGCGTGAATTGGTACTAACGTTTACGTTTGGCTAGTGCATAGCGATGCCGGCGTATGTCGTGTACAAGGGTAAGGTTCCCGGAGTCTACGATGATCGGGAGGAGTGTCGGAGACAGGTTCCCCGATTCAGCGATAATAGTTACAAAGGGTACACCACTAGGGCCGAGGCCGAATCTAGATACGCCCGCTATCTAGCGGGAGAGGGAGGGAGCGTTGGAGGAACCGGATGAAGACGAGTTTCATCGTGATGATGCTCATCGTGATGACCGCAGCTCTCTTCTATGTGATGGTAGTTTAGATGATCGATATCGACTTGTAATGTGAAGACAAACTCGCTACTCGCGGTCTCGAGACTTGTAATATAATGTTCTATCTTTGTTCGGTCTTTTCAATTCGGAGACTAATATGATGAATTGTATTCGGAGACTAATATGATGAATTGTATTCAAAGACTAATCTTCTATTGTATTGATGAATCTATTGTTGATGTGTGCTGTCTATATTTTGTCAAATTATACATTTTGTAACCTGTGCAAAAAACAGAAAATAAAAAATAAAAAACCTAATATTAATACTAATGGCGCATCACATGATAGTGCGCCATTAGTATGACAAAGCATACTAATGGCGCATCACTTGTCGCGCGCCATTAGTATGCCATGGTTACTAATGGCGCATCAGGGTAGTGCGCCATTAGTATCTTGTGATTACTAATGGCGCATCCAGATGTGGTGCGCCATTAGTATGCCAAAGCACCTGGGTATACATGCCTCAGGAGGCATACTAATGGCGCACCCTCGCATATACTAATGGCGCACCAGGTGGTGCGCCATTAGTAAAAATTACTAATGGCGTGCTATTAATGGCGCACCACAGATGCGCCATTAATAGCCAAATTAGGTGCGCCATTAGTAGTGGTTTTTCTAGTAGTGTTCACTTATATTTTTTAGAGCATGGTGGTGGTTATATTTTAAAGAAATTGATGAACTCTCATGCTTCACTTATATTATTTTGGCAGTCTTATAAATAGTATGGCAATTTTCTTGGGTTATGAATTAGTCCTCATATGATGGGTATTCAAGAGGGATATAATAACAACTTTCATGAAGATCATTGAATATGTGAGAAGTTTGATTCCTTGGAATTGTTTTGAGATATGAAGATGGTGATATTATAGTCATGCTAGTAGTAAATTCTGGAATAGTAGGAATACTTGTGTTAAGGTTCGTGATTCCCAAAGCATGCACGTATGGTCTCTCGTTATGCGATGAAATTGGAGGATGATTTATTATTTATTGTCTTCCTTATGAGTGCCGATCGGGGACGAGTGATGGTCTTTTCCTACCAATATACCCCCCTAGGAGCATGCACGGTAGTACTTTGCTTCGAGGGCTAATAAACTTTTGCAAGAAGTATGTCAGTTCTTTATGACTAATGTTGAGTTCACGTATTATACGCACTCTCACCCTGCAACTTTTGCTACCCACACTAGTACCGCGTAACTTTCACCGGTGCATTAAACCCTCCTTATACCCTTCCTCAAAACAGCCACCATACCTACCTATTATGGCATTTACATAGCCATTTCGAGATATATTGCATGAAACTTCCACCCGTCTCTTATTTTGAGTTGTCACATTGAGTTATCATATTGAGTTGTAATCTTTGAGTTGTAAGTAAATAAAAGTGTGAGGATCATCAATATTAGAGCATTATCCCATCTGAGGAATCCAAAAATAAAAAATAAAAAATGGGGCCAAAAGAGCCCAAGAAAACAAGAGGCCAAAGTCCCCAACAAAAGAAAAAAAGAGAAAAAAAAGAAAAAAAATGAGAGAAAAAGAGAGAAGGAACAATGTTATTATCCTTTTCCACACTTGTGCTTCAAAAGTAGCACCATGTTCTTCATGATAGAGAGTCTCCTATTTTTTTCACCTTTGTATATTACTATTGGGATTTTTTGTTATTGAACTTGTCTTGTTTATTCCAATGATGGGCTTCCTCAAATGCGCGATGTCTTCATGAACAAGCAAGTTGGATGCACAACCACTTAGTTTTATTTTGAGATTTCATACACTTATAGCTCTAGTGCATCTGTTGCATGGCAATCCCTACTCACTCACATTGATATCAATTGATGGGCATCTCCATAGTCCATTAATTTTCCTAGTTGATATGATAATTTATCCCCTCTTCTTTTTTTGTCTACTACCATCTTCTACCCCACATAAAGTGTTATATCCATGACTCATGCTCATGTATTGCGTGAGAGTTGAAAAAGCCAAAGCACGTTAAAAAGTATGAACCAATTGCTTGGCTTGTCATCGGGTTGTGCATGATAAATACTTTGTGTTAAGAAGATGGAGCATAGCAAAACTATTTGATTTTGTAGGGATAACTTTCTTTAGCCATGATATTTTGAGAACACCTGATTGCTTTTTAGTATGCTTGAAGTAATATTATTTTTATGTAAATATTAAAATTTTGTTTTGAATCTAATGGATCTGAATATTCATGCCACATAACAGAAAGATTACATGATAAACATGTTAGGTAGCATTCCACATCAAATATTCTATTTTTATGATTTACCTACTCGAGGACGAGCATGAATTAAGCTTGGGGATGCTTGATACGTCTCCAATGTATCTATGATTTTTTATTGTTCCATGCTATTAGATTATCCATCTTGGATGTTTTATATTCATTGTTATGCTATTTTATATCATTGGGACTAACCTATTAACCTAGTGCCTAGTGCCAATTGGTGTTTTTCCTTGTTTTTGTCTTATAGAAAATGAATACCAAACGGAGTCCAAATGGAAAGAAACTTTTTGAGGATTTTTCTTGGATCACAAGACACCATGGAATCTTCGGGAGGAGGCCAATGGAGGGCGCCCTCTAGGCTCATGGGCCCCCAGTGGCTCTTCAAACCCTAATTTTTATACTATAAATACCTAAATATTCCCCATAGACTAGAGGGCACACAGAAATTACTTTTCCGCCACCACAAGTTCATGTCCACATGAGATCCCATCTGGAGGCCTTTATCTGTACTCCGCCGGAGGGGGATTTGATCACGGAGGGCCTCTACATCAACCTTGTTGCCCTTCCAATGATGTGTGAATAGTTTACCACGGACCTACGGGTCCATAGCTAGTATCTAGATGGCTTGTTATTTCTCTTTGATCTTCAATACAATGTTCTCCTCGATGTTCTTTGAGTTCTATTGGATGTAGTCTTATTTTGGGGTGTACTTGTTGAGATCTGATGAATTGTGGGTTTATGATCAGATTATCTATGAATATTATTTGAGTATTCTCTCAACTCTTTTATGCATGATTTATATATCTTTGTGATACCTCTCCAACGTATCTATAATTTATGAAGTATTCATGCTATTTTATTATCATTCTTGGATGTTTTACAATCATTTTATAGCAACTTTATATCATTTTTTTGGGACTAACCTATTGACTCGGTGCCTAGTGCCAGTTGCTATTTTTTGCTTGTTTTTTACATCGCGGGAAATCAATATCAAACGGCGTCCAAACACCGCGAAACTTTTTGTGGATTTGTTATGGACTAGAAGACTCCTGATGGGCCAGAGAAGCACCTAGGGGGTGCCCCTAAGGGGACACAAACCACCAGGGCGTGCCTGGGGGCCTAGGCGCGCTTGGGGGCCTAGGCGCGCCCAGGTGGGTTGTTCCCACCTCGGTGGCCTCCCGCACCACCTCTTTACCGTATAAATTCCCAAATATTCCAAAAACCCTCGGGGTTAACCTAGATCAGAAGTTCCGCCACCGCAAGGCTCTATGGCCACCAAAACCAATCTAGACCCTGTTTCGGCACCCTACCGGAGGGGGAATGATCTCCGGTGACCATCTTCATCATCCCGGCGGCCACCACGATGAGGTGGGAGTAGTCCACCCTCGGGGCTGAGGGTTTGTACCAGTAGCTATGTGTTTAATCTCTCTCTCTCTCTCTCTCTCTCTCTCTCTCTCTCTCGTGTTCTTGAGATGTCACGATCTTGATGTATCGAGGGCTTTGTTAATATAGTCGGATCATATGGTATTTTCCCCTCTCTATCTTGTTGTGATGAATTGAGTTTTCCTTTTGAGATTTCGTTGTTATTGGATTGAATAATTTTATGGATTTGAGAACACTTGATATATGTCTTGCAATTGAATACTCATGGTGACAATGGGGTATCATATTGATTCACTTGATATATGTTTTGGCACTCAACTCGTGGATTCCCGAGGTGTCATTGGGGTAATCTCTGAATAAGGGTTGATGTACGTTCTTGTCTTTGTTTATCCGGTAGAAATCATGGGGCACTCTTTGAAGTTCTTTGTGTTGGATTGAGTATTATGAATATGAATTTGCTTTGGTGTTATTTTAGTATGAACTCTATCATAGATCGAACGGAAAGAATAGCTTTGTGTTATTTTAGTACGAACTCTTGAATAGATCGAAGGAAAATAATAGCTTTGAGGTGGTTTCGTACCCTACAAACAATTTATTCTTATGTTCTCCGCTAGATAGGAACTTTGGAATGATTCTTCATCGCACTTTGAGGGGTGGTTATATGATCCAATTATATTAGCATTGTTGAGAGATTGCACTAGCAAAAGTACGGACCCTAGGCCTCATTTTCAAGCATTGCAATGCCATTTTTGTGCCTGTTTACTATTTTCTACCTTGTTATTTTTATTGATTCAGATTATAAAAATATATTTCTACCATCCATATTACACTTTTATCACCTTCTCTTCACCGAACTAGTGCACCTATACAATTTGCCATTGTATTGGGTGTGTTGGGGACACAAGAGATTTCTTGTATTTGGTTGCAGGGTTGTTTGAGAGAGACCATCTTCATCCTACACCTCCCATGGATTGATAAAAGTTAGGTCGTCCACTTGAAGGAAAATTGCTACTGTGCTACAAAACTCTGCGCTTGGAGGCCCAACACGAGTCTACAAGAATAAAGTTGCGTAGTAGACATCAAGCTCTTTTAAGCGCCGTTCTTTGGTGAGGTGAGTGCATGAAGTTATATCTTTAGATCTTGCAATTGAATCTTTTAGTTTCTTCTTTTATCACTAGTTTGGTTTAAAAAAGAAAACTACATAAAATATGGAATTGAGGTTGCATCATATTATTGATCATCTTTATAATATCTTTCTTGAAAATGATGGTTCGGAAAATTGTTCTCAATTGCTAGAAGAAGAAGTCAATAAAATGTTTGCACAAATTATTTGTATGATGAGCATGATTGCAATTTTGTTAGTATGAATTCTTTGAATATCCAAAATGCTAATGATGATTGCACAAGTCATGAAAAAAATGTTTCTTATAAGCTTGTCAATTTTTGCCGAGTGAATTGGGAGTGCAATTGCACACCCAAAAGGGAAGATAGATTTTGCAAGAGGCATAAATATTTAGAAACGAAAAAGTTGCAAGAGAGGCTAGATGATTGTGCTGAAAGATGTAATTTTTTCCGCCATCCTTCTGAACTTTGCAATGAACGTGGTCATTTAAATCTTCAATGCAAATTCTTTCAAGATCAAATCATGTCCAAAAATTGTGATAACTTGATTACCCTTGAGCATCATAAAGAGCTTAGTCTTCTTTTGGGGTATGATGAAATGAAACGTATAACTAAGGGTTTTCCAAATCCCGAGAGATTTCTTGATTTTGAACTAGAAGAAGTTTATATGTTTTGTGCGGTAAATTGCATTTAGAATCCTTATATTGCCAACTATCCAAAGACAAGAAAACAAATAAAAAAAGAGATTACTAATGAAAGGGAAAATATTTCCAATACCCTCCTAGTGTTTATTATGATGAATCAGGTAACGAGGAGGAGTTTCCTATCCAATCAATCTCTTCAACAGGAAGCTTGAAAAAATAAATTAAACCCATACATGGTGTGGTGAAGAAGAAGAAGAAAATAAGAAACAATAGAGGTAAAAAGGTATCTCTCCCAAATAATGTTGCTTCCATCACCATCGTGCCTCATGAAAGTGAATCAAATATGCTGATGGAGGATGATGATATTGATGATGATTTTGTTATGTCTATTTCTTGTTGTGATGATTATGATTGGGAAGATAATGATACTTCTTTTAATCTTGGAAATCTTTTTGGCACCAACTTGGGAAATTATGATGATAGCAATTGTTATACCGTTGGTGCTATTCATACCATTAATGATGAGAGTGATTATGCTTATGATATGCCAAGTCACAAGCTTGGGGATGCTATGTTTGATGAGAATGACATGTTTGAAAATTTATTTGCTGCAATTAATGTTTGTCCCAAGCATGGGGATGCTATGTTTAATGAATATGATCATTTTAGTCCCCCTACTTTGAATGACAAAATTTGCTCTGATGACTGCATCCCTCCTATCTATGATGAGAAAAAAGTTGCTACTTATGACAATTATTGTGATGATACTTATGTTATAAAAAGTAGTGATAATTATTGTCATTATTTATAATATCCTTTTACTAAACATTACTCTCTTAATGTTGGAACAATTTATAGTATTCGAGTTTCATATGATACTCCCACCATTATGAATGAGAATAAAATTGCTTATATGCAGAGTAATAAATTTTCTATGCTTTCTTTCAACAGAGAAGCCTCTATTGAAAACTATGGCCCCTGTGTCTATCTTTTATCATATTATTTTCAGATCTATAAAATCAAAACCCAAAAATACCTAGCTGCAATTGATTTACCTTTATTTTATTTTGCATGTTTACTTATGTTTTATATCCATCTCTATCAGATCTCATCCTTGAAAGTAACCGTGAAGGGATTGAAAACCCCTTTATCGTTTTGGGTGCAAGTATTTGTTTGTTTGTGCTGGTGCGATTATTGGAGACTTGTGTGTTCCTCCTACTCAATTGATACACTGATTCTTAAATGAGGGAAATACTTATCTGTACTTTATTGCATGACCCTTTCCTCTTCAAGGGAAAAAACAACGCAAGCTCAAGAACTAGCGGCCACCCAAAACAACTTTTGTGCCACCTCAAGTCTCTGTTCATCCGTGATCCCATCTACAGGCCTTTTCCGGTACTCTGCCGAAGGGTGAATTGGTCGCAAAGGGCTTATACATTGACGTTGCCATTAAGGATAAAAATATGGGGTTTAGTCACACTTCTTTAGTTTACTTTGTCTACATCATGTCATCTTGCTTATAGTGTTACTATGTTTATCATGAACTTAATACCATAGATGCCTCCTGGATAGTGGTTGATTCGTGGAGTAATAGTAGTACATGTAGGCAGGAGTCAGTATACTTGTCACAGTTGTGATGCATATATACATGATCATTGCCATGAATAACATCATAACTACGCGCTTTCCTTTTAATTGCCCAACAGTAACATGCCTACCCACCATGCTATTGTTTCGAGAGAGAAGTCTCTAGTAAAAACTATGGCACCCGGGTCTACTTAATCATATTACTAAAAAAATATGTTGTTGCTATCTATTTACTTTTCTTGTAATTTATCTATCTACCACTACCAGATTTAATCCTTGCAAGTTACGAGTCAAGGAAATTGACAACCCTATTTCCCATGTTGGGTGCAAGTATTTCTCTTGCGTATGCTGGTACTGTTCACTAGGATTTGTGTGGTTGCCTTATTGGTTCGATAACCTTGGTTCTCACTGAGGGAAATACTTATCAGCTACTATGTTGCTTCACCCTTCCTCTTTGTCGAAAATGCCAATGCAGCTCACAAGTAGCAACGACCCAACCCAGTAGTGACGTCAGTCATCTTCCTCCTCTACACAAAATGACAGAGTGCATGGCTGACGCGCGCGCAAGGGCCACCTCCCGCTTCCACCGCTTCACCGAGGAGGGTACAAGTGCACCACACAACCTGTGGCACCCCGGCTCAGAGCAACCGGTTTACCATGCATTGCCAGCCCAAAGACCATGTCTTCTGGCAACGCACAACATCTTGGTACAGAAAACAACCGCTTTTATTGATGCTAGCGGAACAGAGTTTACATTACAATAGCTGTCGAGGCCAAGCGGCACACTCGGTGCGGCTGAACAATATGTACATTATTTAGTGAACATAAAGGGGCCTCGGTCCGAACAACTACGTGGCAGCGGAATAGCGTCGTGGCATAAGCTACATATCACAGGGACACCGATGCAGACACGATCTAGACTCGAACAATGCTCCTCTTCAACGGTACTTTCCTGAAATCTGGCATGACACGCCAGGTCAGTACATTGAATGTACTTGCAAGCTCACAACAGGCATAATCATAATGGCAAACAATATCATGATATTTAACCAATTATTAATAATGCAACACTATATGTCAAACATGCTGTGATCATGCTCAAACGTCCCTCGGGACAACTTACCAACCGTGATCATCCTCGGATCACAAACAAACCACCAACGTGGTCTTTAATAAGAGTAACTCGTGATCCTTACGGCGATCACAACCACGACCAATGTCTAGTCCCAAATGCCTCGATGGCCTTTCTGCCATCCATCAATAATGCAAAGTTCATAGCTTACTGTGCAATTTTTATTTAAACATTGACTCATGGTGGGACCTACTACGAGGTGTCCATGACAGTGGACTCGGCTATCTATAGATTATAAACTCTGCAGAGGTAGCACACTGTACCCACACCACGGAACCCATGGCCTCGCACTCCCATTCGGGTGGACCAACAGCATTCCGACAAAACCCTTCCATTGCCACAGCACTCTCCCGGCCACTCCGACCCAATCCTCAATGGGCTAGTCCTAGGTGGCCTCGTGTCTACCAAAGACACCCCGACCATCGTCGTGGCCAAAACAATCCCACTCGGGGACTCGATACCATAATCTCAATCAACAGGCACACAGGATTATGCCTGCTTACCGGGCCAGGGCAAGCACGACGTAACCTTCCCTAGTTGGAGGCACCGACTAGAGGCCATGTCAATGGACCGAATCTAGGCCTTCCCAAAAAGTAAAATGTGGTTGCACTGGGAAAGAAACTCGATTCAGCGGCACCATCACCCAGTCAACGATATATTCAAGTTGAGTTATATTCAGGTCCAACTTTAAACTGAAAGTGACCGGTGTCATAGCATGCCATGAAATGCAAAACTACACATGCATCACATAAATAAATATGACCGATGTCATCCATATACACACCAAGCATAAACATCAACAACTTATATTACTTTGCTGCTCAAAATGACTCACATCTTAACCAAAATATCTTGCAACAAGTTTTATTAATTTCTCACGCAAGAACGTAACTCCGATAAATTTATCATATGGTTAACAAAAGATTTCACTATCAACAAATCTTAATTTCTTTATCAACTAAGTGAGGTTCAAACATTCTGTAAGACTAGCAAAATGACCAAACAAGTATTTAACAGAATAGTTTCTAGCAAATTTTCTCATTTTATACAATAAAGAACAAAACTTTAAATAATTATTAACATGCATAACAAAATCATTTCTAATATCACCACAAATAAATCTTAACTTGCTCTACCAATAAACTAGTTTCCATCATTCTGTAAGTCAAGCATAATAAGTAACAAAAATTTAACAGAATACAAATAACACAACAGTTATTTAAATGCATGGATTAATCATTTTATTCAAGTAAGAAAATCACAAATATTGAAATGACACCATGAAAATGTTGATGTGGCTTTCCTTAGTGTAGATGTGGTTCACAAGCCTTCTGGTGATCCTCAAGACAAGCCTCACCCTCTGAAAATAAATTTAAACACAAAAAGCAAATATCAAGAACACTTCTGAAAATCACCAGAAATTCTAAACAGCTCAGAAAAATCTCATCTTTGGTGAGCTGCTAGATTTCTTTTCAAAGAACACAATGCAAAAAAGAATCAATTCATTTGGACTTATGATTGAAGAGTTATAACTATTTGAAGCTCTCTGGAATATAAATGATTTTGACTTTAAATAAACAGCTGAGGGGGGGTGACGTCGAAGGCGTAAAACCTCAGGGCGCCACCACTCGTACCGCTTCGCGCTAGTTAGGTGAGGGAAGGGGGAGGAGGAAACAGAGAAGGCCGCGGCTTCGCCGGAGCTCTCGCCGGCGATGAGGGCTTCTTGGCTAAAACGAGAGGGAGGGATTTAGAGAGGGGACGATGGCGCACCTGCCCGTACCCGTAGCGTGGCTAGGGGTGGTCGGACGGCGTCGGAAACAAGCTCGCAAGCGGAGGCAGAACGCGGTGGTTGCCAGAGTTGAGGAAGAAGGCGAAAGGAGGCCACTCCAGGGGCTCCAAGCGGGCGGGACGGCCTCACCGGACAGAGGCGGAAGCCCTGGAGATTCTGCGGCGACCAGAGGGGATCGCCGGCGAGCTCGAGCTCGGGGACGGCGGCTCGAGGCCTGCCCGGCCGGGCTACGGCTTCCTACGCAATCGTGGAGTGTGTGTGAGTGCTGGATGGTGCTCGAGGAGGCTGGGGGTGGCCCAATTTATAGGAGAGCGGCAAGGGGGTTTCGGGCTCCGCCGGTGGACACCTGTCCACGGTGCCCGGCGACGAGCGGCGTCAGTGAGAGGGGGAGAAGGCGATGCAGATCACGTGGCAACTGTGGGCAAACAGAGACGAGCACACGATCGAGAGTATGGCGACGAGCACAGTGCGCTCCGCACTGTTGGGATGGCCGGACCTTGCCCATGCTCGCTGCGGCGAGCTCCAGCGTCGGCGAGCGCTAGAGGGAGGTTAAGGGCTTAGAGATGAAGATGGTGGCGCGGTTTGGCAGGCTCGGGCAAGCGAGGGAAGCGAGCACGCGCGAACAGAGTGCTCGTCGACGCTCAGAGCGCGTCGACACGCATGACAACACCCCTGGATGAACATGGTCACCGCGTGAACTATGACATCAGGCCGATGTAAAGCATAAACTTCATGTCTGGCATGCTTTTCGTGGTAGTTTTGAGTGTTACCATGATTTGGTTTGGATCCAGGTGCAGTAGAGAGGTTTTTACAAGCCAGGTATGTTTCTTATCAGTAACTTTGAACAGTTACTGTGGTCAAACGGCTAGGATTTTGAGGCTGTGCTTTGGAGGCTAGTCATGAGGTACTAAGGTAAAGATGCACAAGAAAGTTCATGTCAAATGGAGCAAGTAAAATGGTAGTTGCTGTAGAAACCAGCGTTTCTGTCTAGAACAGAAAATATTTTCTGTAGCAAAAATATTCCAAAAAAGATGAAATATTTTTGCTGAGGAAGGTGCCCTAGGATTCACAGAATATTTTTGAATTATCTCAGATTTTTCTGAGCCATAAAAATTAGGGTTGCTTTGAAGCAAACTGATATGGCTAGGGTTTACGAGAGAAAATGAATGAAAAATATTCCAAAGATTATTTTGAGGTGGATCAGAAGAGAAATGATGATTTAGGAGGGAAGTGAAGCACTTGGGTGAAAGCCAAGGATGCCCAAGTGTTTAAGTCCATATGGAAAGATTCAAGAACTCCAAGTTTCAGAAAACTTTCAAATGAAAATCCAGCAAATAAAAGAGGGCAAAAACCAGGCTGTCACAAACCTCCCCCACTTAGAATGAATCTCGTCCTCGATATTCGGTTGCTTCTGATTCTGTGTGATGTTCCCTAAGGAATTCTTCCCGCTCCCAAGTCGCTTCTGATTCTGTGTGATGTTCCCACTGAACCTTGTAAAATTTTCTGACTTTATTACAAGTGACCCTTTCCATCTGATCCAAAATTTTAAACGGTATCTCTTCATAAGTTAAATCTTTTGCCAACTCTATCTCAGCCATAGCAGTCCTTTTCTCAGGCGGGGATACGCATCGTCTTAATTACGAAACATGGAACACATTGTGCACGTCTGCCAATTCAGGGGGTAGTTCCAGTTGCTATGCAACAGTACCCACTCGAGACATAATCGGGAATGGACCAATAAATTTGGGTGCCAGCTTTCCACGAGTCTGAAATCTCTTGACTCCTTTCATAGGAGTGACTCAGAGGTATACGTGTTCTCCGGGTTCAAAACTGACCTGTCGAATGCTTTGCATCATAATAACTCTTCTGTCGAGATTTGGCCAATTGTATTCTGTCTCTGATTTCCCTAACTTGTTTCTCAGCTTCCGTCATGAGATCCATTCCGAAGATACGGCTATCTCCAGTTTGAGACTAATTTAGAGGAGTGTGGCACTTATGGCCATACAGAGCTTCATATGGCGACATCTTTAGACTGGTCTGGAAACTGTTGTTATAAGAGAACTTGGCATATGGCAAGCAATCTTCCCATTTAGCTCCTTTGGCTAGCACATAGGCTCGCAACATATCTTCGAGTATTTGATTTACCCGCTCTGTCATCCATACATGCGAGGGTGATAAGCAGTACTATATTTCAGTGTTGTCCACAAGGCTTGATGGAGACGGGACCAAAAAGCGGAGGTAAACAAGGAACGTCGGTCGGAAGTGATAGTTCGGGGTACTCCACGCAAACTGACTATTCTGGATACATACAGCTGTGCAAGTTCATTTGCCCTGTATCTGGTGCTGATGGGAATGAAGTGAGCAACCTTGGTTAGGGTGTCTACTATAACCCAGATTGCATCCTTGCCTCGCTGAGTCTTAGGCAATCATGTGATGAAATCCATACAAACGTCATCCCATTTCCACTGTGAAATCGGCAGCGGTTGGAGGAGTCCGGCTGGCTTCTGATGCTCTGCCTTCACCTTGTTGCATATGTCGCAACAGGCTACGAAATAGGTAATGTCTTTCTTCATTCCCTCCCACCAGAATATTTGTCTAAGATCCTCATACATTTTCGTACCTCCCAAGTGAATGGAATATGAGGATTCGTGTGCTTTTGACAGGATTTTCTCCTTCAAGTCCGGTTGATTACGCACACAAATTCGTCCACGGAATCGGAGGGTACATAGTTTGTCCTTGGCGAAATCAGGGGCCGACTTTCCCATCTAGCCCTTCGTACGTCTTTGTAGCTTGGCGTCAGCTGGTTGGGCCTTGCGGATTTCCATCTCAAGTGTGGCGGTAACTTCCAAAATATTAGCGAGGCCAGCATCCACGATGACCAAGTTGAGCTGAGAGATCTCCTCTTGAAGTTCGGTAGGCAATGATTTCAATATGACACTTAAGCTGACAAGATTTCGACTGAGTGCATCACCAACGACGTTGGCCTTGCCTGGATGGTAATTTATTCCAAGGTCATAATCCTTGACCAACTCTAGCCATCTTCACTGACGGAGATTTAAATCTGGCTGACTGACGATGTACTTGAGACTTTTGCGGTCGGTAAAAATTTGGCACCTTTTTCCAATGAGGTAGTGTCTCCAAATTTTTAATGCATGAACCACCGCAGCCAATTCCAAATCTTGAGTAGGATAATTTCCCTCATGGGGTCGTAGCTGTCGCGATGCATATGCTACTACCTTGCTATCTTGCATAAGCACGCAACCAATACCTTGTCTGGAGGCATCGCAGTACACATCAAAACTGCGATAGATGTCTGGAAGAGTCAATACAGGTGCGTTTGTCAGACGTATCTTCAGATCATTAAAACTCTACTCACAATCCTCTGTCCACTTAAACTTCTTATCCTTTTTGAGAAGTTCCGTCATGGGTTTAGCAATTTTGGAAAACCATTCAATAAAACGACGATTGTATCCAGCTAATCTGAGGAAACTCTGGATCTGCGTCACAGTCGTTGGCGGTACCCAATCGAGAACATCCTTTACTTTGCTCGTGTCCACGGCTATACCTTCGGCGGATAGTACATGTCTGAGAAACCCAACTTTCTTGAGCCAAAATTCGCACTTACTGAACTTGCCGTCTGGTGATGGTCGTGAGCCGTTGTAGCACCGCCGGAGGTGATCCTTGTGCTCTTCTTCACCCTTGGAGTAAATGAGGATGTCATCGATGAAGACTACCACGAATTTGTCGAGGAAGTCCATGAATACTTTGTTCATCATATGCATGAACAAAGCAGGGGCATTGGTGAGACCGAAGGACATCACGGTATATTCGTAAAGACCGTACCGAGTAGTGAATGCGGTCTTAGGAATATCCTCCTTTTTAATCTTGAGCTGATGATACACGGTCCGTAAATCGATTTTAGACAATACCTTAGCCCCACTGAGCTGATCAAACAGATCATCAATCCTTCGCAGCGGATATTTATTTTTGATGGTGACCTCATTCAGCAGGCGGTAATCTATGCACATACGGAGACTACCATCCTTTTTTCCATCAAAATAGCAGGTGATCCCCATGGTGAAGAGCTGGGACGAATATAACCTTTCTGGAGTAATTCGTCAAGCTGTTTTTTTAGCTCCACTAATTCTGATGAGGGCATCCGGTAATACTTCTTTTATAACGGTGTGGTTCCGGGCACAAGATCTATTGCAAACTCCAGTTCCCGATCTGGTGGCATGCCTGGCAGTTCTTCCGGAAATACATCAGGGTACTCACTGACCACAGGAATAAATTCCAATTCAGCGACAGTGGTGCAAACTAGTTCCAGCTTGGGTATATTCTTGCGAGCATAGAATTTGGTAAGCTGCCCATTCAGACCGGTCAAAGTGACTTCTCGGGTTGCGCAGTTTATGCAAACTTGATATCGGGTCAACCAATTCATACCCAATATAACATCCAACTTTTCAGACTCAATGATTATCAGAGATGTTGGAAAGTAGACTCCGTTGATATTGATTTCCAGATCACAGCAGACCAGATTGCTCTTGATTATAGATCCTGGGGTTTGTACCAGCATATTTTTTCCCAAAATCATGCAAGGAAAATTGTTTTGGGCAGCAAAACTCCGAGAAATAAAAGAATGGGAAGCCCCCAGAGTCAAATAAAATTAAGGCAGGTATGTCATTAACAGAAAACATACCAATGACAACTTCTGGCTTCTCTTGGGCTTCGTCGGCGGAGATATGATGCACGTGCCCAGTGAAGTTTTGCGGGGTTGGCCACGACTCCATAAACATGACTTGTGGCCTGTTTAGGGCATTCATCTTGTTGTTCTTGGGGCACTGCCTGGCATAATGTCTTTTCTGCCCGCAATTGAAAAAAGAATTATTGCGATGACGCTCCTCATGTGTTGGATTGGTCACAATATTCTTGACTTGAGTGGTGGTCTTGTTAACATTCTGCTGCCAATTTGGCTTGTATTCCACCTGAGTCTATTGCCAGGTACGAGCCTTTTGCACTGGTCGCCCATCCTTCTTTGGCTCAAACTTACGCTTGTTGTCGTTGTTAACAGGCCTATTATCTGCTATAAGCTTGTGCTCCCGTTCAGCAATGAAAGCCTTGTTCACCAGAGTTTGGAAGTCTGCGAAATCAAGCATACTGAGAGTACACCGGAGTTGTGGATTTAGACCTCCAAGAAATATGTCAATTCTCCTTTCTTCGGTGGCCACGTCATAAATAGAGTAACGGGCCAAATGATTGAATGTTTGCAGATATTCAGCCACAGCCTGATTTCCTTGGACGAGCGCGAGAAATTCACGCTGCTTAGTCTTCATAACTCCAGTAGGGATATGATATTCTCGGAACTGATCCTTAAACTTTTCCCAGGTGATTTCGTCATCAACCGGCCACATGGCCTTTGTATTTTCCCACCATATGGCAGTTGCACCCTCAAGATAGTGAGTTGCAAAGGGAACTTTATCATTTCCTTCAGTACGAGCAATCTCAAGCTTTTTCTCCATTGTGCGCAACCAATCGTCTGCATCCAATGGGTCAACAATCTGACTGAAGCTGGGTGGATAGGTCCTCTGAAAATCGGCGACTTTGAGTGATGACCATTCTGATTTCCATTCTGTCCAACCATAGCTTGCACACTTCTCAATAGTTCAATTAGATCATTGTTCCTTTTCTCTTCAAACATACGCAGAATTTGCTCGGTGGAGGGAGGATTAGGCGGTGGAGGTGGTGGCGGAACGTACGGCTCGAGAGAATGTCCTACCTTTCATGCGGAACGACGAACAGGAGTTCCCTCACGAACGTCACTACTGCTGCCTCCCCGCGTCATCCTAGTCTGGATTTTTCCCAAGACAACACAATTGAGATGAGAAACACCCATGAATAAAATTGGGGAAAAACCAGCGACAAATCCCGGAAGAAAACAGAAGAGCGAACAAAAATACGGTGAATAAAGTTTTAACATAATTATACATAGACTCATACATGAAAGATAAACAACATGTCTGGTTCACTACTCTCATACATGCAACAAAACATCATGACTCGTACGACTACATCCGTACATCTTCCAGGCAACTATGAATACTCAAAGATACTACTGCTCTGCTGGTGCTGCAGCGTCCTCCCCTGAAGCGGTCTCGGATCCCGAACTGACATGATTAACGGAAACCTCCGGGTTAAAGGTAACACGATGGCGCTGCCTCGAGGGCTCTCCCTCAGGGGCAGGGGTAGGATGAAGCATCGGGGCTACAGGAGTAGCGAGAAGTGAGACCCACTCGGCAGGAGTACTGAGAGGGTTCACTGCTGATACGCCCGTGCTACTCGGGGGAGTAACCTGCGAAATAGGGGAGCTAGAGGTGACTGGAACATAAGGGGTAAATCCCAGGGAAGATGGGGTAGTGGCGGATCTAGAAGTGACTAAAGTAGCGGCTAAAGTAGTACGGGCACGAGACAGCTCTCGAGCCTGCTCGTGCATCATGAGATAGCTAGCAGTGACATAGCGAGCAAGATGGCTAGCAACACTATCAGACTCCGGATCAATGAGAGGGAAACGGACACGACCGTTGTCGTGCAGAGATGGGTAGTAATAGAAACACAGGTGGTTACGCATTCGGACCTTGTTGTAGCGGGCTCGACAAGGACCTCGAATGCAGCAAAGCTGAACAACTGAGAAGCGGTGGAGGCGTAACCGCTCCGAGAAGTACGAGTGTAAGAGCTGGAATCAGAACAAGTGCGAAGAGTGACCACTGCGTGATACTCATACACTGAATCAGCTAGATGCTCCCGGTACACACGATAGACTGGGTCGTCTCCGAGAGGGTACGGCTAACGCCACACGTTGTGAAGGAGGTGTAGTGACGTGTACGGCATCAACTGCAACTGGCACGGATACGGCACCAGAGCCATCTACACCCACAACCATTAGCAGGTTAGCATAAAAATATATAAACCGAATGCATGCAACGCAACAATCAGCACAAATTACTACCGGCACTCAACTTAAAATGGTATCTAATGTCTAGTTAACGCGTCACAGTCTAGCGTGGCCTACAGTCAGCGCGGCTCTGATACCAAGCGTTGTGGCACCCCGGCTCAGAGCGACCGATTTACCATGCATTGCCAGCCCAGAGACCATATCTTCTGGCAACGCACAACATCTTGGTACAGATAACAACCGCTTTATTGATGCTAGCGGAACAAAGTTTACATTACAACAGCTGTCGAGGCCAAGCGGCACACTCGGTGCGGCTGAACAATATGTACATTATTTAGTGAACATAAAGGGGCCTCGATGCGAACAACTACGTGGCAGCGGAATAACGTCATGACGGAAGCTCCATATCACAGGGACACCGATGCGGACACGATCTAGGCTCGAACAGCGCTCCTCTCCAACGGTACTTTCCTGAAATCTGGCATGACATGCCAGGTCAGTACATTGAATGTACTTGCAAGCTCACAACAGGCATAATCATAATGGCAAACAATATCATGATATTTAACCAATTATTAATAATGCAACACTATATGTCAGACATGCTGTGATCATGCTCGAACATCCCTCGAGACAACTTACCAACCGTGATCATCCTCGGATCACAAACAAACCACCAACATGGTCTTTAATAAGAGTAACTCGTGATCCTTACAGCAATCACAACCACGACCATTGTCTGGTCCCGAATGCCTCGATGGCATTTCTGCCATCCATCAATAATGCAAAGTTCATAGCTTAGTGTGCAATTTTTATTCAAACGTTGACTCATGGTGGGACCTACTAGGAGGTGTCCATGACCGTGGACTTGGGTATCGATAGATTATACACTCTGCAAAGGTAGCACACTTTACCCACACCACGGAACCCATGGCCTCGCACTCCCATTCGGGTGGACCAATGACATTCTGAAAAAACCCTTCCATTGCCACAACACTCTCCCGGCCACTCCGACCCAATCCCGAACGGGCTAGTCCTGGGTGGCCCCGTGTCTACCAAAGACACCCCGACCACCGTCGTGGCCAAAACAATCCCACTCGGGGATTTGGTACCATAATCTCAATCAACGGGCACACAAGATTATGCACCTTACTGTGCCGTGGCAAGCACGACGTAACCTTCCCTAGTTGGAGGCACCGACCAGAGGCCATGTCAATGGACCGAATCAAGGCCTTCCCAAAAAGGAAAATGTGGTTGCACTAGGAAGGAAACTCGATTCAGCGGCACCATGACCCAGTCAATGATATATTCAAGTTGAGTTATATTCAGGTCCAACTTTAAAATGAAAGTGACTGGTGTCATAGAATGCCATGAAATGCAAAACTACACATGCATCACATAAATAAAAATGACCAATGTCATCCATATACACACCAAGCATAAACATGAACAACTTGTATTACTTTGCTGCTCAAAATGACTCACATCTTAACCAAAATATCTAGCAACAAGTTATATTAATTTCTCACGCAAGAACATAACTCCAATAAATTTCTCATATGGTTAACAAAAGATTTCACTATCAACAAATCTTAATTTCTTTATCAACTAAGTGAGGTTCAAACATTCTGTAAGACTAGCAAAATGACCAAACAAGTATTTAACAGAATATTTTCTAGCAAATTTTCTCATTTTATACATGCAAGAACAAAACTTTAAATTATTATTGACATGCTTAACAAAATCATTTCTAATATCACCACAAAAAAATCTTAACTTGCTCTACCATTAAACTAGCTTCAATTATTCTGTAAGTCAAGCATAATAACTAACAAATATTTAACAGAATACAAATAACACAATAGTTATTTAAATGCATGGATTAATCATTTTATTCAAGTAAGAAAATCACAAATATTGAAATGACACCATGAAAATGTTGATGTGGCTTGCCTTAGTGCAGATGAGGTTCACAAGCCTTCTGGTGGTCCTCAAGACAAGCCTCACCCTCTGAAAATAAATTTAAACACAAAAAGCAAATATCAAGAACACTTCTGAAAATCACCAGAAATTCTAAACATCTCAGAAAAATCTCATCTTTGGTGAGCTGCTAGATTTCTTTTCAAAGAACACAATGCAAAAAGAATCAATTCATTTGGACTTATGGTTGAAGAGTTATAACTGGTTGAAGCTCTCTGGAATATAAATGATTTTGAATTTAAATAAATAGCTGAGGGGGGGTGACGTTGAAGGCGTAAAACCTCAGGGCGCCACCACTCGTACCGCTTCACACGCGTACAGAGTGGCTGACTAGCGGGCCCCGCTAGTCAGGTGAGGGAAGGGGGAGGAGGAACAGAGAAGGCCGCGGCTTCGCCGGAGCTCTCGCCGGCGACGAGGGCTTCTTGGCTAAAATGAGAGGGAGGGATTTAGAGAGGGGACGATGGCGCACCTGCCCGTACCCATAGCGTGGCTAGGGGTGGTTGGACGGCGTCGGAAACAAGCTTGCAAGCGGAGGTTGAACGCGGTGGTTGCCGGAGTTGAGGAAGACGGCGAACGGAGGCCACTCCAGGGGCTCCAAGCGGGCGGGACGGCCTCACCGGACAGAGGCGGAAGCACTGGAGGGGTTGCCCTGGCCTGGGAGAGGCTAGAGCTCCCGCGGTGACCAGAGGGGATCGCCGGAGAGCTCGAGCTTGGGGACGGCGGCCCGAGGCCTGCCCGGCCGGGCTACGACTTCCTACGCAATCGTGGAGTGTGTGGGAGTGCTGGATGGTGCTCGAGGAGGCTGGGGGGTGGCCCTATTTATAGGCGAGCGGCGAGGGGGTTTCGGGATCCGTCGGTGGACACCTGTCCACGGCGCCCGGCGACGAGCGGCGTCAGTGAGATGGGGATATGGTGACGCAGGTCACGCGGCAATTGTGGGCGAACGGAGACAAGCACAGGATCGAGAGGATGGCGACGAGCACAGTGCGCTCCGCACTGTTGGGCTGGCCGGACCTTGCCCGTGCTCGCTGCAGCGAGCTCCGGCATCGGTGAGCGCCAGAGGGAGGTTAAGGGCTTAGAGACGAAGATGGTGGCGCGATTTGGCACGCTCAGCCAAGCGAGGGAAGCGAGTGAAAGGATCGATTGACTAGAGGGGGGTGAATAGGCAACTAACAATTTTTAGCTTGTATTAACCAAATTAAACTTTGCATCAAAGTAGGTTGTCTAGATATACAACTAGGTGGACAACCTATATGATGCAACAACCATGAGCACACTAGGGCCACCGTATTCTCTCACGCCCTCACACAATGCGAGATGTCGTGATTCCACTATTGGTGCCCTTGAAGGCGGCGACCGGACCTTTACAAACAAGGTTGGGGCAATCTCGACAACTTAATTGAAGGCTCCCAATGACACCACGAAGCTTCACCACAATGGACTATGACTCCATGGTGACCTCAACTATCTAGGGTGATCAAACACCCAAGAGTAACAATATCCGCTAGGGATTAGTGGGAGGAATCAAATTTCTCTTGGTGGAAGTGTAGATCGGGGCCTTCTCAACCAATCCTGAGCAAATCAACAAGTTTGATTGGCTAGGGAGATAGATCGGGCGAATATGGAGCTTGGAGCAACAATGGAGCTTTTGGGGGAAGAGGTGAGTCAACTTTGGGGAAGAAGACCTCCTTATATAGTGGGGGGAACAATCCAATCGTTACCCCCCAAACAGCCCCGCAGAGGGCGGAACTACCGCGGGAGGCAGCGGTACTACCGCTGGGCTCAGCGGTACTACCGCTCCCCCTGGCGGTACTACCACGCAGTCTGGAAGGCAGAGGGGGAAGGGACCCGAGCGGTACTGCCGCACATGAGCGGTACTGCCGCTCTACTGCGCTGCAAAGTACCACAGAATCTGACACGGGAAATGACCCCTCGAATCGACACGGTAGGGGCCAGATACCGCAGCGGTACTATGGCTGAGGGTCCACCGGCGGTACTACCGCTGAGGAGCGGTAGTGCCGCCCATGACCCCTAAGCGGTACTGCCGCTGGGTACCACGGTAGTACCGCTTGGACCAGACAAAGCCCAAAGGAGGAGGGAAGATCTCTCCATTGAAGCGGAAGGACTCAGAGGGTGAGAAGCGGATGTGTACGTGTTGATTCCACCCTAGCCTTACCAAAGCAGACCCCCTCTTGATAGTACGGTGCCCTCTACACAACTAGTCCACCGAAAAAGAAATGAAAGAGCTACACCGTCTTGAATGACACTCCGAGGGAAAGAATTCGTCTCGTGCCAAAGATGGATCTCTGAAAAGCTCAAGGCACACGATTAGTCCGCAAACATGTTGTCATCAATCACCAAAACCACATCGAGAGAGATATGCCTTAACAATCTCCCCCTTTTTGGTGGGTTGTTGACAACCAGGGATTTGCACAAGAATAAGACAAGAAGGTAAAGATACTTAGGACTACAAAATATAGACGGGCTCCCCCTAAATGTGTGCACCTAGAAAGGAGTGGGTTTGGAATGCCCGACGCACACATTAGGATCAACACTCCCCCTATATTTTATAGTCCAACAACCTAAGCAAAGGATATATGAGAGCAGGGTATGTATAAGAAGATAAGCATGCAACTCATAGGATACCAAAGTACTAGAAAGACATAGATAAGATAACTATAAGGTAGCATATGTCTCACACCATATGTCTAGAACTTAGGTCTCACAGGCATAAAACCAAGCAAAGCAAAGCAGACGAACACAAGCACAACGACACACACGCAACACGGCAATGACACCAATCCCTAAAACTCTCTCCCCATTTGGCATCGAGACACCAAAAGGGCAAAGAGCGAAGCTAGGGATCCATGTGATAGCAAGAGGAGGATCACGAGCATCACATCCCTGCAGGGTCGTCTGCACCGCCATCATCGGTCACGAACTGCTCGACGTCTGAACCGGTCCACGGGCAATGCTGCTGAATCCACTCCTCCTCAGTGATCTGACCCTCCGACCCACTCACAACAGACGCACCCAACTGACGCATGAGCTCCTTGTGACGCCCCCTGGCCTTATTTTCTGCCACATGAGTCATGTACTGACCATGAGACTCCATGCAGAAGAGTTTCTTCATCTTGTGCTTCAACTTCTTTGCCCAAGAGGGCTCTGTCCCAGACAGCTCATAGTCCTCATCGTCATCATCGGCCTCAGCCCCGCCCTCGGTCTCCATGGCAGCTGCAGTAGATGGACCCCCGGGTTTAGGAGCAGGGGTGCCCCAATTGTCCTTCTTCCTTAGACGCTTGATCTCACGAGACACCAAATCTCCAGTTTCCAACCCGACCTTGGGATAGACATGTGCCCAAGCCTTCTCAATGAGCAGCATGATGAACAGATCATAGATTGGGCACTTGCGCTCAGAAATGGCAGTAAGAAACTCAGACCATATAACATGAGAAATGTCCAGGGACTCGCCAGTGTTTGCTTCCTTCTCCTGCTGGCAGAAGAGAAGCATGTCCACGAGATAGGAGTGGACCATATCCAGATTCCCGATGCGAGGGAAAAGGGTCTCTCGAAAGACACGGTGAAGGATGTCGAGATAGGTAGACAGCTCATATGTTTCCTTCTGAGTCACGGGGTTAACCTTCACAGAACAGTAGGGCTAGAGAGCTTGCTTGTGAGTAGAGTTTGCATTGCGGTGAGGTCGGAATCCAATAGGAGTCTCAAGTCCGTGATCTTCCACATGAAGTAACTCCATGAAAGCTTTCCACTTGACAGAGAGCAACTTGCCATTTTTCATCCAAGTCAGAGTCCTTTCTGCATCAGTCCCAAGATGGACAGTGGCATAAAATTGAGCCACCAAATCAGCATCGAATTCCTTGTTGAACTGCATGATCCTGAGAATGTTCAGCTGGGAACACATCTGAAGAGCTTCACAAAAGTACTCAGGATCCTTTTCCATGTCTTCCGTTTCGATGGAGCGGACATCAACATAGAGATTCTTCTTGGCTTTGATTACATCAAAGAAGATGGCAAACTGAAAGCGGTTACAGAATGGGCGGTTGACCAAATTGGGTTCTTGGGCTTCCTTATAGGGGTTACGGTGATGTTTTGCCTAGAACTCCTTGGCAGTCATCTCAGACACAGTCTTGCCCCTTGGCTTCGGCCTGTTGGCAGGTTTCTTCTGGAGTTGAGGCGGAGGTGGTGCACTGGAGGAAGCACCTGTAGGCGGTGGTGGAGCACTCGAGGAACCACCTGCTGACTCAGAAGTGCGGTAGCACTTTGATGAAGCACGACCGGGGTTGATACGGCGGGCCTGCTGCTCAGGAAGATCATCACCTGGAGCCAAACACACAAGCAACAAAAACACCACGAAAGAAAGAGCATAAGCCACCAAACGAAGCAACAAGGATCAGGGTGTGGTAGAAAATGATGGAACTGGGCATCCGGTGGTGGTACCGCAACGTACCTGCGGTAGTACCGCTCGTGCGGAAGTACCGCTCAAGATGTGTGGTAGTACCGCTCAAGATGGGGAACAACGGTTCCCTACTGCCGTGGACAGATCCGGCACTACCGGGATGCCAAATTCAAAAATTTATCCTACCAAACATCAATCCAAAGGGCCTAGAAGTTATCTCCATCCTACACAAGCCTCTTCAGAGAAAAAAACGAGAAAATAATGCCTATTGCCCCTAAGAATCTAGATGCAAGATCTAGGCAAAGAGAAAACGCGAACGGCGGCAATATTGGCATCCATGGCTGGAAGACGTGGTGGGGAACAACTCCACCGAAGGAAATGGAGAGGATCGGCCCGAAAACGGCGGCCGAACGGAGCCCTCCCTCGGCGAGGCGTCGCTGGAGCGACGAGGAAGATGAGCAAGTGGGTGCGAATGGGTATGGGAAGAGAATAACTCCCCCTGTCCCGATATAACCCCCATCGCCCGCCCCGTAGCGGTAGTACCGCTGGTGAGAGTGGTAGTACCGCTTGATCCTCATAAGCGGTAGTACCACGCTCGCAGCGGTAGTACCGCTCAGCCGCAAGAAGAACTAGGCCAAAAAGGGCTTAGCTCAAGAGAGAACACGGGAAGAAACACACACACGAAACCAACAACAAGAGCGAGAAACACACAACTCTCCACGAGAGGGCGGTGATCGAGGCCACCTATGTTTGAGTCAATTGGTATGGCACCACGAAGAATTATCCTTGGGCCAATGACCAAAACTCGTCTTTGAAGCACAAGTGCCATCAAAAATGGCTAATGTGAAAGAGTTGATCAATTTATGCATAATGGGGGGAGGAAGAGTTCATTGAGAGAACACCACTCCCCCTATATCCATGCCTACACCTACACAAGATAACAAGTTGAGTATGGTGGGGTGTGCAAGGGTTCAAGCAACATTGCTCGAATCAATGATATTTAGCTCATGCCTTAACTCGCGAAATCTTGCTTCATCTAAAGGCTTCATGAAGATATCTGCAAGGTTATCATGAGTGTTGACATAGTTGATCCCGATCTCCTCTCGCCTAATGTGATCCCGGATGAAGTGATACTGAATCTCTATATGCTTCGTCTTGAAGTGTTGCACCGGGTTGAGAGAAATGTTGATGGCACTTTCATTGTCACACCAAATAGGCACTTTGTCGCAAATGACACCGTAATCCTTTAAAGTTTGCCGCATCCATAAGAGTTGTGCACAACAACTACCGGCCGCCACATACTCCGCTTCGGTGGACGAGAGAGACACACAACTTTTCTTCTTGGAAGACCAACTCACCAAAGAGCAACCAAGGAATTGGCACCCTCCGAAAGTGGACTTCCTATCCACTTTGTCTCCCGCCCAATCAGAGTCCGAATATCCTACAAGCTTGAAGTTGGCTCCTCTTGGGTACCATAAGCCAAACTTTATGGTATGAGCCAAATATCGAAATATTCGCTTGACCACCACATAGTGGCTTTCCTTAGGTGAGGCTTGAAACCGTGCACAAATTCCCACACTCAACATGATATCCGGTCTAGATGCACAAAGGTAAAGCAAGGAGCCAATCATGGAGCGATATACCTTTTGATCCACCGCTTTACCATTGGGATCAATGTCAAGTTGGCACTTGGTGGGAATTGGAGTGGAAGCCGGCTTGACATCGCTTAGCTTGAATATCTTGAGCATGTGTTGAGTGTATTTGGCTTGGTTGATGAAGTTTCCTTCTCTTCTTTGCTTTACTTCGAATCCGAGGAAGAACTTCAACTCTCCCATGGAAGACATCTTGAACTTTGAGGTCATGAGATTGGCAAATTCCTCATTGAAAGCTATGTTAGGGGAACCAAAGATAATATCATCAACATATAGTTGGCACACAAACAAATCCCCTTTGACCTTCTTAGTAAAAAGAGTGGGGTCGATTAGCCCAACTTCAAATCCATGATCTTGTAACAACTCGGTAAGGTGGTCATACCACGCACGTGGGGCTTGTTTAAGGCCATAGAGTGCCTTATCGAGTTGATACACATGATCGGGAAAGTAGTGATCCTCAAACCTGGGGGGTTGTTTGACGTAGACCAACTCATTAATGAGACCATTAAGAAAATCACTCTTCACATTCATTTGTTGCAACTTAAAGTTATGATGAGAAGCATAGGAAATTAACATGCAAATGGACTCGAGGCGTGCAACGGGAGCAAAGGTTTCACCGTAGACGGTACCCTCGACTTGGGAGTAGCCTTGTGCCACCAATCTTGCCTTGTTGTGAATGATGGTACCATGAGCATCTTTCTTGTTATTGAATATCCACTTGGTTCCAGTGACAATGTGGTTCCCCGTTGGCCTTGGCACCAATCTCCACACCTTGCTGTACTCAAAGTTGTTGAGTTCTTCATGCATGGCATTAAGCCAATCCGGATCTTCAAGTGCTTCATATACATTTTCGACGTCAACCATATTCTTCGCATGGTAAAGTCCTTAATAAAGAGACGAGGCTCTGATACCAATTAAAAGGATCGATATAGTTGACTAGAGGGGGGTGAATAGGCAACTAACAATTTTTAGATTTTCTTAACCAAATTAAACTTTGCATCAAAGTAGGTTGTCTAGATATGCAACTAGGTAGACAACCTATATGATGCAACAACCATAAGCACACAAGCAAGCAAGGATATAACACAAATAAGCTTGCACAAGTAAAGGGATGAGATAACCAAGAGTGGAGCCGGTGGAGACGAGTATGTGTTACCGAAGTTCCTTCCTTTTGAGGGGAAGTACGTCTCCGTTAGAGCGGTGTGGAGGCACAATGCTCCCAAGAAGCCACTAGGGCCACCGTATTCTCCTCACGCCCTCACACAATGCGAGATGCCGTGATTCCACTATTGGTGCCCTTGAAGGCGGCGACCGAACCTTTACAAACAAGGTTGGGGCAATCTCCACAACTTAATTGGAGGCTCCCAATGACACCATGAAGCTTCACCACAATGGACTGTGGCTCCACGGTGACCTCAACCGTCTAGGGTGCTCAAACACCCAACAGTAAAAAGATCCGCTAGGGATTAGTGGGGGGAATCAAATTTCTCTTGGTGGAAGTGTAGATCGGGGCCTTCTCAACCAATCCCGAGCAAATCAACAAGTTTGATTGGCTAGGGAGCGAGATCGGCCAAAAATGGAGCTTGGAGCAACAATGGAGCTTTTGGGGGAAGAGGTGAGTCAACTTTGGGGAAGAAGACCTCCTTATATAGTGGGGGGGGGGGGAAATCCAACCGTTACCCCCCAAACAGCCCCGCAGAGGGCGGAACTACCACGGGAGGCAGCGGTACTACCGCTGGGCTCAGCGGTACTACCGCTCCCCCTGGCGGTTCTACGGTGCAGTCTGGAAGGCAGAGGGGGAAGGGACCTGAGCGGTACTACTGCGGAATCCGCCATTATATCTGGCACTGGGAAGGGTGTGTTTTATTAAGTATCCAGTTCTAGTTGTCATAAGGTCAAGGTACAACTCCAAGTCGTCCTGTTACCGAAGATCATGGCTATTCGAATAGATAAACCTCCCTGTAGGAGTGCACCACATAACCCAACACGCTCGATCCCATTTGGCCGGACACACTTTCCTGGGTCATGCTCGGCCGAGGAAGATCAACACGTCGCAGCCCCACCTAGGCCAACAGAGAGGTCAGCACGCCGGTCTAAACCTAAGCGCACAGGGGTCTGGGCCCATCGCCCTTAGCACACCTGCATGTTGCGTGGGCGGCCGGAAGCAGACCTAGCCTAGAAGGCATTCCAGTCCAATCCGGCGCGCGCCGCTCACTCGCTGACGTCACGAAGGCTTCGGCTGATACCACGATGCCAAGTGCCCATATCTTTCCCACATAGTTGGTTAGTGCGTATAGACCAAATGGCCAGACTCAGATCAAATACCAAGATCTCGTTAAGTGTGTTAATGATGTAACCGCAGATGCCGACCAGGCCAGGCCCACGTCTCTCCTAGGTGGTCTCAACCTGCCCTGTCGCTCCGCCACAAAGTAACAGTCGAGGGTCGTCGGGAACCGAGGACCACCTCTACCGGGATTGAGCCACCTGCCCCTTCAGCCCCCATCTCCGAACAGTATCATAAGTAATGTAACAGTATAAGTATAAAGCATATGCCCGTGATCACCTCCCGAAGTGATCACGGCCCAGTAGTATAGCATGGCAAACGGACAAGAGTGTAGGGCCACTGATGAAATACTAGCATCCTATACTAAGCAGTAGGATAGCAGGTAAGGGTAACAACTATAGCAACAATGACAGGCTATGCATCGAATAGGATTAATGAAAGCGATAACATGCTACACTACTCTAATGCAAGCGGTATAGAGAAGGAATAGGCGATATCTGGTGATCGGGGGGCTTGCCTGGTTGCCACAGCAAGGAGGGTCGTCAACACCGTAGTCGTCTTTGAGTAGCAATGGCGTCGGTCTCGGTGTCTAGCGAGAGAAGGGGGGGAACAATAAATACAATGCAAACAAATGCATGACATGACAAAGCGTGATGCTAGGCGTGCCCAATCGTGGTAGTGGGTGATACCGGCGAAGGGGGGAAACATCCGGGAAAGTATTCTCGGTGTTTCGCGTTTTCGGACAGATGAACCGGAGGCGGAAAGTTGCGAGTTTGATATGTTAGGGATGTGTGGCGGACGAACGGACTGTGTATCCGGATTCGTCTCGTCGTTCTGAGCAACTTTCATGTAGAAAGTATTTTCATCTGAGCTGCGGTTTATTTTAAATTAATTTTAGAAGATTTAAATCATTTTTAGGATTAATTTAAATATTTTAATTCAACATTATAAGGAACAGTGTTTGCTGACGTTATCATGACATCAGCATGACGTCAGCAGTCAACAGAGGTGTTGACTGGGTCAATCTGTCGTGTGGGTCCCGCATGTCATTGTGTGTTAACTAATTAACTTGTTAATTAGTTTAATTAACAGATTAGTTAGGGTAGTCAGTGATTAGATTAATCTAATTATGATTAATTAAGTTAACTAATTTAGTTAATTAATTAATTAATATATTTTTGAAATTCTTTTTTTAGTAAAAACGTTATGGGCGTGGGGCCCCCCGACATTGGCACAGGGGGGCATAGCGGGTGAGGGGTTCACGGGCGTCGGGCGCCGGGTGCGGGCGCACCCGAGCGGGCACTCGCCGCAGGGCGGGACGAGGCCGAGGCAGGCAGTCTTGACCCGATGCCTTGTGGTGGCGTGTGCTGCCGTGGGAGGAGACGAGAGAGGAGGCGAGGCGCGGCGAGGCACGGGGCCATGGGGCGCCGGCCGAGCAGCGAGGAGGCGGTGACCGAGGCGGCATAGAGGCGAGGCCACCGTGGCGACGGGCGCAACCCGACCGGTCTCGCCGGCGCCGGACGGGAGGGCGCCAAGGAGGAGCCAGGCGCGAGAGGAATGGCGGAGGCGAAGCGCGATGGCGCTCTGCAGCGCGCGCCATGCACGAAGCGGGCCTGAGGCTGGAGTGGTGGTGGTCGCACCGCCGCAGCACAGCAGCAGCCGCTGCACCTCGTGGCGGGGCACGACCAAGAACGGCAAGGGGGCGATGGTGTGGCCGACGCGGTGGTGCATGTGCGCACGGTCGGCCTCGAGCAGAGGCAGGGAAGGAGGAGGACGAGGCCGTGCCCTCACCGGGATTCGTAGGGACGGGGAAGCGGTGCTCGAGGTGGAGGACGGAGACGGCGCGGACGGAGTGGAGGCAGGCCGGCGATGGCATCCGGCGAGGTAGCTCCGGCGACGGCGTCGTGCGGCGAGGGCAAGGCGGAGTTGGGCGGCCTTGGAGGTCGAGGTGGTCCGGTGAGGGCGAGGCCGGAGAAGCGATCCGGCGATATCGTGGCGGCTCGGGTCGGGGGCGACGGGATCGCGGCGGCGTCGGTGTGGCAGCGGGGGGCGGCCTCCTCCTCTCGATTCCGATCCAATCAAGGGAGAGGGGGGAGAGCGAGTGGGGCGTGGGTGCTAGGGTTTCGGGGGGTTAATGGGTGCGTGGGGGTTGGGCCGGTCTAGGACGGTGGGCTGGCTGGCTAGGCCATTTGGCCCAGTTGGCCAGGGGGCCTCGCTCATTTGTTTTTTTCTTTTTATTTATATTTCTTTTCAGTTTTTGCTCATTTTAAATATATAGGCCTTATATAAAAACATGGTTTCTACATGACAAATAGTTAGGGAATATTTTCAACACATCGAACATTTTAGTTTTGACTTTTGAAAACTTTAATTGTTTTAACTTTAATTCAAATTTTGAATTTGAATCCATTGCGAACTAACGCGAGATTATCAGCAGTAACCGAGGTGACGTGGCATCCATTACTATAGCCTAATTATCGGGGCGTCACACAAGCCAAAGGACCAAGGTGATGGCCATATTCATTGCATACTTCATTATAATGTCCCCAAATTGGACTGATAGGTGCATCTTGACATCACAAACAATGTTGCCAAATAGAGTTTTCTAAACAATTTTCATTTTCTAAGTGTCCAAAATGGGTGTTTTTTGTGAAGCAAGTACAAAAATCAGGGTGCAAAATGGCACCACTCCAATTATCACAGTAAGTAGACCATATTTTATGCACAATTCCCAAGTTTCATGGATGTTCTAGTTTTCTAGCTACTTTCGCACAATTAAATGACATTATGTGAATTTTCCGAAAGTAATTCAAAATTGAACTGCAAGTGTGTGATAGCTCAGTCATAAAAGTTAGTAAAAAATATTTTTAGATACACAAGTAGTCATTATATGGGAGAAACACTTAGAGTTTTGTGATATTCAACCCATTGTGATGAATAGCCATGTCGACCAATTTGACCCCGTAATAAAAGAAAAAGAATACAAGTTTAAAGAATGCAATCCTTTCGCATGGAGTCCTTTTATGTGTACTAGTTGTGAGGAAAAATACCAAATTTTCAATATAAGTAATTTGAAAAAAAATCCTTCACAAAACGGGCTATCGTGTATGAACTTTCATGACTTTCAAGTAAAATGACTAAGGTGATGGCCATATCCACTGCACATTTTCTTATAATATGACCAAATTAAACATACAAGTGCATATTGCCATTACAATCAATGTTGACAAATAAAGTTTCCATCTTTTCTGTAGAAGAAAATTATTTTTCATTTTTTAAGTGTCAAAAATGGTATTTTCGTGAAGCAACTACAAAAAACAAGGTGCAAAATGGTACCACTCCAACTTTCACAGTAAGTAGACCTTATATTATGCTTTATTCCCACATTTTATGAAATTTTTTAGATTTTCTGCTACTTCCACAACTTAAATGATTTTATGCTGATTTTTCTAGTCAGATCTTTTCCGAGAGCAACACTCGGTAAAGTGTGTCTCTTTCCGATTGGTTGAAAGCCAGTGCCATGGATCGATGACATGGCAAGCAGACAGCAGCCACACATCTCGTATCTCCTGCTCTCTGCATGCATCAGAACCACACATGTCTCTATCACAAACAAACACGAACACACATGCATGCCACGCACAGCCACACACACATTCTTCTGTCCCTCTCAACTTTCTCACCGTCTCACACATCCACACTCACGTACACAGGCACATAGCCATGGAGAACTCGAAGCACGCCGGCAGAGGACTCGAGCAGCTGCAGCAGCCTGCCGGCGTAGTGCTTGAGCACCTCCAGCTTGAGGTGCGCACCGTTCGTTCTCCGGCTCGCCCGCATGCCATCTCTCAAGCACCAAAGTAGCAGTAGCTAGCAGCACGTACGCCGGCGGCCGGCCACAAAACTCCCTCATGCACGTAGCAGCGAAGCAGCTGATGCGAGGCAGCTGCAAGCGGCAGCGGCAGCACATGCACACGGTGGGAAGGCAGCTCGCCAACCACACGCCGGCGAGCGGCGGCGCCAACAACCACGGAGGCCACGAGCCACATGCGTCGTCGACGGCGCCACAAAGAGCGATGGCCAGGCTCATCTCACCTAGACGCGTCTTCTTGCTGAGCAGCAGCACCCGCCCGCTCCGGCAGGCCAACAACGGACTGGCCAAGCTAGCACACAAGCAGCGGACTGGCTAGCTTGACAGAGGAGAGCGCATTGCTGAAACGGTTGACTAGTTGTATGGATCCCCCCTATGATCACTGTAACTTGCGGGCATGAATCGGTACGTCGCCGTTGACGGCGGTGTCTTTTCTTTTGCTGAACATCTTTACCGAGTGTACAACTCGGGAAAGCCATCACCTTTGCCGATTGCAACTGTACCAATTTTTGCCATTTCCATCATCCATTAGTTATGTTTCACCGAGTCCCAATATTTGCCGAGTACCACAAAAAACACTCTGCAAAGACGTCACCGAGTGGCCGATGGTTGGTTCTCGGCGAAATTCTATTTGCCGGAAGGTTGTATGCCGAGTATCCTTTGCCGAGTGCAACACTCGGCAAAGTTTTTTTGGCCTTCACCGAGTGTTTACGGCACTCGGCAAAGCCGTCGATTCCAGTAGTGCACAAACGTTTTAAATAGAGAAATCTATGAAAAATCACAAACAAACCCACGTGTGTTGTGTCTCCACTATGTGGTTTGAAATCCCACCAAAACTATCATGTTGGGACATGTGTCATGTATGTAGTGAGCTAGTTGTCATCACGAGAGAAGGTGAGAGTGAGATTTGCAAGAGTTACACCTTAATTAGTGATTTCAGAAATGCACCCTACTACACCTCAAGGATTGATTCCCTGACCCTGGTCATCATTGCTAACTCAACGCGTTTGATTCGGTGGCCGGCACCGGCGGTCACCTCACGTCGTGGGACCGGCTAGGAGTCGAGCTGCCGACGTCATCTCGGCGGCGGGACACCAGGTGGCCATATGTGACAAGACCCCAGGGGGCGCTCACCTAGCCACCTAGGGGAGATGTAGTAAGTGCATGCTAAGGGCATCTCCAAGGCGGACCCACAAGCTGCCCGCATCCATTTGTACCATGCTGTTTGGATCACTGGATCCATCCAACACGGGCCTGTATCGGTCTACGGTGCGGTCCGGACGTGATTTCTCTCGAAACGGGAGACAAAACTAGGGCCAGTTTGCGGGAGTCCGGACATGCGAAACGTACGAATCCGACACCCCATCCTACGCAAAACCCTTCGTGAACTCCGTGACTCCATCCTTCTCATTTTTTCTCCTTCCTTCGTTCTCTCTTGCCTTCGCTACCGCTCCACCACCCCGGCCACAAAACCACACCCCTGCCGGAACTCTGCGTCTTCGTCACCTCTGGGGCTCTAGCAGGGCTCCCTGCCGCTTCTTAAGTGTCTCTATTCAACCCCTATCCGCCGACTGCTATTCTCACCTTGCCCGACAATTGCTCGGTGAATCGCCGGAGCTGAAAACAGTTGTCCATTCTTCCTTCTAGTAATGGATTCTGAATTGGAGTATATGAGCAGTATGTTGAGTCGTACGACGACTCGTCGGACGAGGAGGATTACCTAGATGAGACGGCAATGATGCAAGCGGTCCTTGAAGACGCGGAGCATGCCGAGGAGCATGTTCTCAATTTCAAGGGCTCGATTAAGGGTCATTGAGTGCTGAATCACAACAAGGCGCGCGGGCATTTGACACAGATGGCCTACTACTTTGCCCCGATGCACTATGCCCTGACCATTTTCGCAGGCATTTTTGGATGCGCAAGACTGTCTTCGATTGTTTGTACCATGGTGTCCAGTGCTACGATGACTACTTCATCCTAAATAAGGACGCCATGGGATGCTTCTTTGGTTACCAGAAGTGCACGGCCACACTCCGGATGCTTGCATATGGTATGACTGCTGATTCGTGGGACGAGTACCTATGGATGTCTGGGAGCACATGCGGAAATGCCATGGTCAGGTTTGCAACTTCCATGGTCGTGGTGTTCGGACCTTAGTACCTGATAGAACGAATTGTGGCAGACACCGAGAGGCTCTTGGCAATCTCAGAACCAATATGGTGGCCAGGTTTGCTTGTATCTCTTGAGTGTATGCATTGAAGATGGAAGAACTGCCCGAAGGCTTTACAAGGGCAATATCAGGGTCATGTTAAGAAGCCAACCATCATTCTTAAAGTAGTTGCATCACAGGATCTTTGGATTTGGCACGCTTTCTTTGGCATGCCCGGTCTCACAATGACATCAATGTGCTGCAACAATCGTCGTTGTTTGCGAGACTGACTCGAGGAAAAGCTCCTCCTTGCCACTATACTGTCTGTGGACATGAGTACAACATGGGCTACTATCTGGTTGGCGGTATCTACACTAGTAGAAAACAGGGCAATGGTCCAGGCCCGGCCAGCCCATTAGTCCCGGTTCAATCCAGAACCGGGACCAATGGGGGCATTGGACCCGTTCGTGAGCCCCGGGGGCCGGCCGGGCCACGTGGGCCATTGGTCCCGGTTCGTCTGGACCTTTTGGTCCCGGTTGGTGGGACGAACCGGGACCAATGGGCCTCGCTCCTGGCCCACCACCATTGGTCCCGGTTGGTGGGACGAACCGGGACCAAAGGCTGCCCTTTAGTCCCGGTTCAAGTCACCAACCGGGACCAATTAGTTGCCTATATATACCCCTCGCCCGCGAGCAGAGCACTCCCAGTGCTCTGTTTTTCGTGGCCGGCGAGGGGAGAGCTTTGTGGTGCTCTAGCTCACCTCCTATGCACACGAGGTGTTCGATGCAATGCCCGAGCCACACTACTTAAGCTTTCTCCTCTCCAAGCTCGACCTCCAAGCTCCATTTTCCTTAATATTTGTCTAGGTTTAGCGATCCGTCACGTCCCCGTCTTCACCGCCGTCGATCGCCCGCGCCGATCTCGTCGCCGGCACCACCGTGGTGAGCCTCTTGTTCTTATCTTCTTTCTGAAAGGAAAAAAAATTCTTACCTGTATGTTTATATAGATACTTGTATAATTTTCTTACTTTTGTTATTGCATCTTATATAGTGCAATGGTTTTGGTATCCGCCCCCGTCGGCCCTCGTCTTGTCTATGATTCGGATGTGGTATATAGTATCTTTTCATAACTATTGGTTCATTTATTGTTTATGACAATTATGCCGACCAACATGACATAGATTTTATTTATCTAGGAGGTTGTTGAACCGGAAATTCCAACCGACCCTATTGTCGAGAGGTTAAATTTAGTTGAAGAAGAAAACAATTTGTTGAAGGAAAAAATTAGAGAAATTGAGGAGGAGAAGATGATATTGGATTTGCATGTTGCGGATGTCGTCGATGATCACAAGATCAAGATGGATGCAATGCGCTTGAAGATTAGAAAGATTAGAAAATATGCCATTCATACCGAGGCTTGGTATCGTTATGCCGTTGGATCAGTTGTTACATTGGTTGCGATTATGATCGCATTTGTTTTCGCATTGAAATGTTTTACATAGTTTCAGTGTATGGTTTAATTAATATAGATACTCTGCAGAGCTTTATGTTGTTAGATGAGAACTATGTATGTACTTTGGTTTTAATGTGATGATGAACTTCTATTAATTTGATCACTTAATTATCTATTCATGATGTTCTGTAATGATTTTTGACACACTTAATTATATATAATGCACGCAGATGAACCGAGAATGGATGTACGGTTCAAGACACACATCCGAGTACATTAAGGGCGTGCATGATTTTCTCGAAGTGGCTGAGGCAAACAAGCAGAATGGTTTTATGGGTTGTCCATGCCCTATATGTGGGAATACGAAGTCTTACTCTGACCGAAAAATCCTCCACACCCTCCTGCTTTACAAGGGTTTCATGCCACACTATAATGTTTGGACGAGGCACGGAGAAATAGGGGTTATGATGGAAGATGGCGAAGAAGAAGAGTACGATGACAACTATGTGCCCCCTGAATACGGTGATGCTACTGAACATCAAGAGGAACCAGACGATGTGCACGATGATCTTTGCCAGCAGGCGAAGCTGCTGAAGATCAAGAGGAACCAGACGATGTGCCCGATGATGATGATCTCCGCCGGATCATTGTCGATGGAAGGACGCAATGCGAAAGTCAAAAGGAGAAGCTGAAGTTCGATCACATGTTAGAGGACCACAAAAAAGGGTAGTACCCCAATTGCGAAGATGGCAACACAAAGCTCGGTGCCGTCTTGGAATTGCTGCGTGGAAGGCGAGAGAATCTTTGTGCTGATAAAGGATTTGAGAAGCTACTGAAAATAATGAAGAAGAAGCTTCCAAAGGATAACGAATTGCCCGACAAAGACATACGCAGCAAAGAAGGTGGTATGCCCTCTAGGATTGGAGGTGGAGAAGATACATGCATGCCCTAATGACTGCATCCTCTACCGTGGTGCCTACAAGGATCTGAACGCATGCCCGGTATGCGGTGCATTGCGGTATAAGATCGACGAGATGACCCCGGTGATGTTGACGGCGAGCCTCCAGAAGAGGGTTCCTGAAGGTGATGTGGTATGCTCCTATAATACCACGGTTGAAACGTCTGCTCAGAAACGGAGAGCATGCCAAGTTGATGCGATGGCACAGTGAGGACCGTAAGAAAGGCGGGAAGTTGAGAGCACCCGACGGATCGCAATGGAGAAAAATCGAGAGAAAGTACTGGGATGAGTTTGCAAAGGACCCAAGGAACGTATGGTTTGCTTTAAGCGCAGATGGCATTAATCCTTTCGGGGAGCAGAGCAGCAATCACAGCACCTGGCCCGTGACTCTATGTATGTATAACCTTCCTCCTTGGATGTGCATGAAGCGGAAGTTCATTATGATGCCAGTTCTCATCCAAGGCCCTAAGCAACCCTGCAACAACATTGATGTGTACCTAAGGCCATTAGTTGAAGAACTTTTACAGCTATGGAATGGAAACGGTGTACGTACGTGGGATGAGCACAAACAGGAGGAATTTAACCTAAAGGCGTTACTGTTCGTGACCATCAACGATTGGCCCGCTCTCAGTAACCTTTCAGGACATACAAACGAGGGATACCACGCATGCACGCACTGTTTATTTGACACCGATAGTATATACCTGGCAAGCTGCAGGAAGAATGTGTACCTGGGCCATCGTCGATTTCTTCCGACCAACCATCACTGTTGAAAGAAAGGCAAGCATTTCAAAGGCGAGGCAGATCACCGGAAGAAGCCCGCCGTGCGTACCGGTGATCACGTACTTGCTATGGTCAATGATTTATACGTAATCTTTGGAAAGGGTCCCGGCGGACTAGCTGTTCCGATGACGCTGAGAATCACGCACCCATGTGGAAGAAGAAATCTATATTTTGGGACCTACCCTACTGGAAAGACCTAGAGGTTCGCTCTTCGATCGACGTGATGCACGTGACGAAGAACCTTTGCGTGAACCTACTAGGCTTCTTGGGCGTGTATGGGAAGAAAAAAGATACACCTGAGGCACAGGAGGACCTGCAACGCTTGCACGAAAAAGAGGGCATGCCTCAGAGGCAAGACGAAGGTCCTGCCAGCTACGCTCTTACGAAAGAAGAGAAATAAATCTTCCTTGAATGCCTGCTCAGTATGAAGGTCCCGACTGGCTTCTCGTCGAATATAAAGGGAATAGTAAATATGCCAGAGAAAAAGTTCCAGAACCTAAAGTCTCATGACTGCCACGTGATTATGACGCAACTGCTTCAGGTTGCATTGAAGGGGCTTCTATCGGAAAACGTCCGATTAGCCATTGTGAAGCTATGTGCATTCCTCAATGCAATCTCTCGAAGGTGATCGATCACAGAAATCATACCAAGGCTAAGGAGTGATGTGGTGCAATGTCTTGTCGGGCTTTCGAGCTGGTGTTCCCACCATCCTTCTTCAATATCATGACGCACGTCCTAGTTCATCTAGTTGACGAGATTGTCATTCTGGGCCCCGTATTTCTACACAATATGTACCCCTTTGAGAGGTTCATGGGAGTCCTAAAGAAATATGTCCAGTATCAACGCTTAGGCCGAAGGAAGCATCTCCATGGCCCATCAAACGAGAGGATGTCATCGGGTTTTGTGTTGACTTCATTCCTGGCCTTAAGAAGATAGGTCTCCCTAAATCGCGGTATGAGGGGAGACTGACTGGAAAAGGCACGCTTGGAAGGGACTCAATAATATGCAGGGACGGATATTCTTGGTCTCAAGCACACTACACAGTTCTACAAAACTCTACCTTGGTGACCCCGTATGTCGATGAACACAAGAACAGTCTGCGCTCCAAACACCCGGAATTGCGGCATTTGGATTACATGTGAACACATCGTAACTTTCAGCAGTTGGTTGGAAGCACGACGTATCGGAGGTGACAACACTGTTTGTGATGAGCTGTACTTGTTTTCTGAGGGACCATCTTTGACTGTATTGATTTGGAAAGGATCTGAGATAAATGGGAATACATTTTACACGATTGACCAAGATCAAAAGAGCACCAACCAAAAGAGCGGTGTCCGCTTTGATGCAACAACCGAGAGGGAAAGGACACATATTATGGTTACATAGTGGACATATGGGAACTTGACAACGGACATGATTTTAAGGTCCCTTTGTTTAAGTGCAAATGGGTCAATCTGTCGAGGGAGGCGAAATGCAGGTAGACCCACGATGCGGAATGACAACAGTGGATCTGAAAATCTTGGGTACACTGACGAACCGTTCGTCCTAGCCAATGATGTGGCACAGGTTATCTATGTGAAGGACATGTCTACCAGACCGAGAAAGAGAAAAGATAAGGAAGCGAATACATCATACGATGAGCCAAAGCGCCACATAGTTCTTTTAGGAAAAAGGGACATCGTGGGAGTGGAGGACAAGACAGACATGTCTGAAGATTATGAAAAGTTTCATGAAATTCCTCCCTTCAAAGTCAAGGCTGACCCCAGCATCCCGATAAACGATGAAGTTTATCCATGGTTACAGCAAGAATAAGAAAATGACACAAGCAAAGAAAAAGTGAAGGCTTTCTCCATAACTATTATGATGATACCATGCCAACTTTGTAACTCCAGCAGTATGATACCATGCCAACTTTCAACTTTTTCAGAGTTCATTTGAAATGCTTTAATGTCTTATGGTTCGCCCTCGTAATAATTAAAAATAGCAACAATAAGTTTTTTGTTTTAAGTAGAAATAAAATAAAAATAAATAAAGCAAGAAAGGAAACAAAAAAACAAAAAAAGTGTTATCAAATTTGAAAACTAATGGCACTAACAGAAAGTTTATAATTTTCCTCAAACTAAAAGCAAAAAGAATTGAAAAATAAAGCAAAAAACAAAAGAAAATAAATAATGCAGAAATCAAAACAAAAAACAACAATAAGTATTTTGTTGTAAGTAGAAAGAAACTAAACTAAATACACCAAGACAGAAAACAAAAAAACAAAAAACTTGTTTTCAAATTTGAAAAGTAATGTCACTAACAGAAAGTTTATAATGTTCCTAAAACTAAAAGCAAAAAGAATTAAAAAATAAAGCAAAAAACAAAAGAAAATAAATAATGCAAAAAACAAAAAAAAACTGGAAAAAATAAAAATAGCAACAATAAGGAAAGAAAACAAAAAACAAAAAATGCCTCCTCTCGGGCCCCCACGGCTGAATACGACATGAAACCCTACTATGGGCCAGGATTCAGGCCCGCAGAGGCCCGTAAGGCCCATCGAGCACAGCAATAGCAAGTAGGCCCAAAGCTTGCGGTGGAGAGGAGCTCGAGAGGGTGCGGCGGTGGGGCTTATAAACCACTGCGCGCCCCTCTCAACTTGCGTGGTGGGACTAAACTTTGGCCCCGACGCGTGCAGCACAGGGGCCTTTTGTCCCGGTTGGTGGCACCAACCGGGACTAAAGGGGGGGCGTTGGTACCGGTTCGTGGCACCAACCGGTACCAAAGGCCGCCGCCACCCGCCTTTGGGCTGCCGAAAGAGGCCTTTGGTCCCGGTTGGTGGCACCAACCGGGACTAAAGGGTGCATTAGTCCCGGTTGGTTTCACGAACCGGGACCAAAGGCTTTGCTATATAAGCAAACACTTTGCCAAAATTCAGAATCTCATCAACAGTTGCCCCCGACGACGCCGACCCTCCTCGACGCCGCCAGGCTACTCCATCTCGCCGTCGCCGCTGCCGCCGCCAAGGCCGTCGCCCCCCAACCCGCGCCGTCCTCGTCGCCTGCCTCCCCGAGCCAGCTGCCCTCGTGGCCTCCCGAGCCCAGCGCCCGTCCCACCCCCGCCCGAGCCCCTGCCCGTTGTCCCGCCCCAGCGCCCGGCGCCTCGCCGCCCCCACCGTCACCATCATCATCTAGCCGCCCGCTGTGAGCCGCCGCGCCGCACCGGCTCTGTTTTTTTTCATTTTTATTAGTTTAATTTTTTTGTTCATATATATATATATAATGTATATGTGTATGTATGTGGCTATGTGTATGTAGATGTTCAAAATGTATAAAAAAAATTGTTCAGAGCATCTTTTTATTCATATATGTATTTTTTGTTCATATGTGTATTAATGTTTTCATATATGCAAAAGATAGATTTTTAGAAAAGTTAGGTTTTTTTTTTCTGTTCATAGATATTTTTTGGTGATATTAATTATTGTAGAATATGCAAATGTTTGTATATTCATATGAACAATGCATTAGGAAAAACCTTTGTTTTTTTCGAAATTTTCTATTTAAACAATTTTTTTTAAAACAAGCAATACTAAAAGAATGAGAGGAAAAAGGAAAATAAGAAGAGGAAGAAAGGAGAAGAAGAGGAGAGGAAGAAGAGGAGAAATAAATAAGAAGAGGAAATAAGAAGAAAAAGAAGAGGAGAAGAAGAAAAAGAAGAAAAATAGAAATTTTATATTTTTCTTCTTCTCCTCTATTCCTTTCTTCTTCTCCTCTTTTTTTTTCTTCTTTTTTTTCTTTTTCCTTCTTCCTCTTTTCTTCCTTTTCCTTATTTTCCTTTCTCGAGGGAGAAGAAGAAAAAGAAGAGTAGAATAATAAGAAAGGAATAGAGGAGAAAGAAGAAACTTCAACTCGAGGGGGTACCGATACCCCTCCCCGATAACATTATTTTCCCATGTATATGTATGTCGCGGCCGTTGTCGATATAACCCCTCGAGATAACTTGACATGAGGGGTGGTCGATATATATACCCCTCTCGACCGTGATATCTTATACAACGGCAGCACCCCTCGGCCCTCTCGCTCGACCAAAACTCTCGAGGACACCCAAACCCTAGAGAGAAAACGATGTTGGTCTCCTACCCTCCCGCCGCCCCTACCCGACAAATTAACTCTCTCGAGGCCACCCAAATTAACCCTTGAAGCATTGTGTCGAGGCGACCCCAAACCCTAGAGAAGCAGCGTCGAGGCCACTAACATGATTCCTTAGATTAGCTAGCTAGTTCTACGTTTGCCACTAATATATATATATATATATATATATATATATATATATATATATATATATATATATATATATATATATACATCACTCGCAAGTTTGAATAATAATTGACAAGTTGTAAATATTTTATGAAAATATGTAGCACTCACGAGACGAAGAAACAGAAGCGATGTTGGGGCACATAATTGCACAAGGAAGTGATGAAGTTGCGTCATTTCTCAACGACACCGATGGTCCCGAAGGACTGGGTGAAGAACAGGGCTATGTTCATGATGGCTTGGACCCATTAATGCCGGTACAAGAAGAGTACTATGTTCATGATGGCTCCGGTGACACAATGGAGGTACAAGAAGGAGACCGTCTTGATTGCTTCCGGTGACCGAACCGTGTCCGCCAGGAATATATATATTAGTTAAGCCAGTGCTGACTAGTTAATTGATGCATACATGGTTTTGGTATATGTACACATATTAATTACTCTCGTCTTTCTTCCTTGTAATTTCTAGCCCTCCGGATCAAGCACAACTTCGGTAAGGAGACGAGGCCCGAAGAAAAAGTTGAGCTCGGATGAAAAGTTTGAGATCATAGAAATCGCGCCCGACGGCGAACCGATTGAACCCATCCGGACAAGGAAGGCATTTTCTGCTCGGTCACGGGGTTCTTGTTAGGGACAAGATCCCGATCAGCATCCATCAATGGTATAAGCCTAAGGAGGAAGACCACGAGGTGTCTTATGTCAATGATATGCGTAGAAGATCTTTGGACTGAGCTGAAGGCAAATTTCACCCTACCGCCAGAGGAGGATCCGGAGAAGCCAGTTAAAGAGCAATTAATCAAGTCTTGTGCTCTTAAGAAGATGGCAACCCTAATGAGGAGGTGGAGGAAAGAGCTGAACCAGTTTGTCGAGAAAGAAAAGACACCAGAATTCATCGGCAAATATGAGAAGATCAAAGAACACTGGCCCGCATTTGTGGCCCACAAGACATCGGAAAAGAGTAAGAAGATGTCGGCGACAAACAAGCAAAATGCTGCGAAGAAGAAGCTTCACCATCGCATGGGGTCAGGTGGCTACCTCAAAGCCCGGCCTAAGTGGTCCAAGGCTGAGCATGATCTGCTTGAAAAAGGGATCGAACCGTAGACAATATCTTGGCGAGACCATTGCCGGACTTACTTGGTTCTTCGGGCTGGCAGAACCTTTGACCTGTAATAGGAAGTGCCAGTGGACGGACGAGCAACTCCAAATACCAGTCAGGAAGCTTCGACACTATATCGATGCAGCGCAGCGAGGGACGTTCGTTCCAAACAGGGAGAAGGACGAGCTCACAATGGCCCTTGGGAATCCTGAGCACCCTGGACGGACACGAGGCACACCAGGCACCCTTTTGTGGAAGGTTGGTTTTCCGGACGCAGGGGGTTACAAAACCCACGAGAGGAGAAAGAAACTGGAGCAGGACCAACTGCGGGCGCTGCACGAAAGGGTAATGGGGCTAGAGGAACGAGAAGCAGCAGATTGCAACAAACGACCTGCCGAAGCTTCCCCTGAAGTTACCCCGCCATCTCAGCGGAGAAGCAGCGTGGCTTCCACCGAGCTGCTTCAGCCGGAGCATGTCTTGACGGCTCCTGCCAGCTATCCCGTGGATGGTATCACGGAGTCTCAAAATTGCCACATTATGGCGCGATGTATGAATTTGAAGGTCAAGGCGGCTGTTGGCCAAGTTTATCCTAGTGGACCCTGCACAACTTATCACTGCCATCCGATTCCAGAAGGATATGATAAGGTGATGTTGGATGAAATAACGGAGGGATTTGAGGACCTCCTGCTTGACCACCCTACCGGTGAAGGGGAGACTAGGCTGGGTTACGCTCAAGACTCCATGCCTATGGCGGAAGGAGCTCATCAACCTTCCGAACTGGACGCCTGCGCCTCCTCCTCCTCCTCCGGTGAGTCAGGGCACTCCGCCTCCTCCACCGCCTCCTCCTCCGGCGAGTGACGATCAGGGCACGCGTGGCGGCACTCCGCCTCCTTCTCCGACCCGTGGCAGCACTCCGCCTCCTTCTCCGTCTGCGCCAGCGCGCCCGAGCAGCCAGCCTCCTCCTTCTCCTCCTCGTCAGCAAGGGCGGAAGAGACCGCCGCCGCTCCGGCTGCTCCGGCGCGTCGTAGTCCTTCTCCTCCGCCTCGTAATCAAGCAAAAAAGAAGACATCCGCTCCGTCTGCTCTGCCAGCGTCTAGCAGTACTGCCAAAGGAGGGAGGAAAAACAGATTCGGTCCTTTTCTGAAGACTCCAGAGAAGTTACGTACGAGAGGACCGAGGAGGAAAACGCGAAGACCGTGCAGACCGAAGTGGATGACTGGTTTGCAGGGTTGAAAGCAAAGGGACATCCACCTCCGGAGGAGAAGGTAGATCCGGTGAAAGCGAAGCGCACTCTGGCTGCCCTGAGGAAACCGGCAAAGTCTCCGCCGAGAACCAACTATGAGCGCATCGAGCAGACATATCTCCAAGCGGAGCGGTCGGGAAGTACTGTCAGACATCAAAGAGCAAAAAAACGAGCAGCTGCGAAAAAAAATTACCAGCTCGGCGAACAAGCAAACCAATGTGTCTAGCGGCAACATCGTCGCTAATGTTCCGGGGATGGTGGCCGGTTATGGCAATCTACAAGATTACCTGCCTGACGATGCACTTCCTGAATACATGAAGGTGGAAGAACACATATACGAGTACGGGAAGCCTCTCGTCAAAGATGAAAAATCTCTAACAACAATGATGCGAAGATTCCATACTTGGTACATGAAAACATGCACAGAGTCTGGGGGACGAATTGTTTGTATCTGAACATTAAAGAGGAGCACGACCTCGTTGGAACGGATCTGTTGTGTGTTCCATTTGAGGAGTTCTTCGCGTTCTTCAATCAAAAGGCCCTCGATAAATTAACGGTCTTTTGCTACTGCCTGTAAGTACTATTTCTGTCATTAAGTCTCTATATATAGCTCAGCACTTTCATTGCATGTATTTATAATTAATTATCCTCAATATATTATGTAGATTGAAGATCGTCGAGTGCAAAAAAATGAAATCTATGATATTGGTTCATTAACACAAATATCATAGATGTATTTCTGGTTGAAAAGCACGTCAAAGAGGCCGAGGACAACTTGCTACAATCGTTGATCAAAAATCAAAACAAAGATACCATACTCTTTCCTTACAACGGCAAGTGAGTGTTACTGATCGTTTGCATATTCGGTTTCCCTTATTACTCGGCGAGGTTATAGTAATGTAATTGATGAGTTATGCATGCGTCCGCAGGTTCCACTATATTCTTCTGGAGATTAAGCTTGAGCGTGGACTAGTAACCGTCTTAGACTCGAGACGGAAAGATCCCGAAACCTATGCGGACATGACTGAAATGCTCAACAAGTAAGTTCAATTAATCGATCATTATCACACCATAGCGGCAACTTTTTGTTCATTTCCTGATATCTCAAGTAATAATAATTATTTTCTTTGTCTTGCAGGGTTTGGAAACAGTTCACCGCAAAAGCTCCGGGACTGCCGAAGGAGCTGCGATATACATACCCGAAAGTAAGTACTATTGGCTAGCTAGTTGTGCGCATCTCCCGTTGATTCTATAGCTATACTTTCATCAATGCCATTTATAATTCTTCATTATCAGTTTGATTGACCTCTATTTCTCGTAAAGTGCTTGTGGCAGGAACAAGGGAATGATTTCTGTGGATACTACGTGTGCGAGTTCATCTACAACGCGACTTTGAAAAATAAGCGGGCTACTCTCAAAGACAATATGAAGTGCGTAAGCAATTAATAATATTCATAATTTCATTTTATTACACCATCATTTCTGTTGAGTTTCATTCATATATATGTATTAATTAACCACTTCTTCAAATTAGACGTGGCAGATGCAGAATGAACTCCTAGAACCAGATCGCATTAAAGCAATTCAAGAGGAATTGGCGGGATTATTTCTTGACCACGTCATCAATAAAGCCGGAGAATACCATGTGGAAGTTGATTTCAAATCTAGGGGACTGTAATTGAGAGATCTTGTATATTGTACATGTATGTAGCCAGTAGCGTCGGACGTACATGATACGAAAACTTGTTGTTCGACCAATCTCTCGGAGAAGGAGAGGTCGATCGATCACTTCTCTCCGTATGCATGACGAACTTCTGTACTCGATGGTTCCCTTCATTTTCTTACTAGCTAGCGTGTCGAGGGCTATATGTATATAGTACGTAGCGTCGACCAAGCACGGACATAAGAGAGGACACTTCTCTCTATTAATTAGCTAGCTAACACAATATATGAAACACCTAAATTAACCCCCAAAACCCCCAACCCCCCTTTCAAAAAAACAAAAACCCCAGCCCTTTGGAATGTCGACGGGTGGATGCCTTTTGGTCCTGGTTGGTGCCACCAACCCGGGACCAAAACCCCTACTGGGCTCGGCGCACCGGCCACGTGGAGGATCATCTGTCCCGGTTCGTGTTAGAACCGGGACTAAAGGGGGAGGTATTAGTAACGACCCATTAGTCCCGGTTCATGAACCGGGACTAAAGGCCCTTACGAACCGGGACTAATAGGTATTTTTCTACTAGTGTTATCCTTCATGGGCTATGTTTGTCAGCACCATCTCAAACCCAGTTGGATAGAAAAGAAACTCACTTTTCCCGAAGACAAGAAGCAGCTAGAAAGGATGTCGAGAGGACATTTGGTGTTCTGCAGGCCCATTTTGCAGTTGTTTGTGGACCTGCAAGACAATAGCATCCGGAGACCTTGTTGGAGGTGATGAGATGTTGTGTGATCATGCACAACATGATCGTCGAGGATGAGGATGACGATGTTGACGCAGCTCTGTAATTCGAAAACATGGGTGATCTTATTCAACTTCCGGACCAGAATCCGGTCGCATTTGAAGAGTTTATTCAAATGCATCAACAAATTCGGCATTGACTAACTCACCCATGTTTGAAAACATGGGTGATCTTATTCAACTTCCGGACCAGAATCCGGTCGCATTTGAAGAGTTTATTCAAATGCATCAACAAATTCGGCATTGACTAACTCACGAGCAGCTGAAGCAAGATCTCATTGAGCATCTATGGGCGGTGAGAGAGGACAACAATGTTGGGATGTACTATTTGAACTTTTAAAATTTGAACTAGTACTGCATGCGGCTATCTAAACGTCTGTATCCTTTGCATGCGACTATTTGATAGTGCAGACTTGAAAAAAAATGAGGAAGGCCGGATGTATGCGGCTACGGTTGGATGGCGTCCTCCGGCATCCGTATCTGCGTACTGGTTCTCCCTGCCCACGGACGCATACGAAAGGAAATTTGCGGGTTGCTGTTGAAGATGTCCTAAGTAAATTTAAGTCCTAACGTGCTCTATATTTGATTTCTGACGGCGTGCAGCTGCCTTAAACTTATTTCCTACTGTCTCATTCTGGGTCCTGAATTGAGAATTCAGCTCGTAAACGGCAAAGAGTTGGTCATCTGGTATTCGTGGAAAATAAGTGTGTAATGTGCGTTGGTTTCCACGAATTTGCGTCATTTCGTCCCAGAGACGAAAAATCTCCTAAACTGGATACATCAATCACTGTATACATCAGACAGCCGGGTCAAAAAAATTGAATTCCAACACCCAAATCTGAACCAGTATTCCAACACGTAACTTACAAATTGTGGACCGCGCAGTCACCCAATGGGCACAAGTGGACAGGGAAAAGCGACAACAGCCATAGAAATTATTCTACATAAATCCAACTCATTGTTGCCCACAGAACATTATATTTCTGCCCACTGCTTAAAGATCTTTTACTCGATTATAGATATAGATCTTTTCAAAAAACAAATTTACAACCATTCATTAATTAGTTGTGGCAGAAAATAAACTCCCGTTGTCTAATTGAACAGATTTGGGAGTAGCACATGTATTTAGATCTGAAAGATGTGGGACTCAACTGAAATATTTGAAAACAGAGTGGAGCTATACATGAAGATATTTTTGTGCGCAAACATTTGATTTGAACGAGTTAGGTGTACCTGAGTAAATAGGCTCAATAGCTATCACTGACACTAATTTTTCTGCTATAAGCAAATTGTATATCATTACTAATCGAAGCATTGTAAAGTTCATCTCAAAATGCCTTGACAGAATCCTGACTTTTAAACGTCTTACAACCCTTAAATGACTGACTACCCAATGGCCCTACCTTGTGCCATAGCAGGTTGACTTGGTGTATATATAGACTACCCGGCATGTCTACACTCCAGCTATATCCAAAGCAAGCAAGCTCATAAAAAATGGCGCCCACCCAAGGCAAGCAGAGTTCTCAGGATTTGCTCGAGGCTCAAGTTGACCTTTGGCACCATTCATTGGGATTTGTCAAGTCCATGGCACTCAAATGTGCAATGGAACTGCAAATCCCTAACACCATCCAACACCATGGTGGGGCTATGACTCTTTCTGAGCTGGCCACAAAGACAGGGATCCATCCGTCTAAGCTTCCCCCCTTACGGCGACTCATGCGTGTACTCACTGTATCAGGCATCTTTGTTGTCCATGACTCAGCCTCGGGAGACAACAAGGAGGCTGTGTATGGACTTACCCCAAGCACGTGCCTCCTCGTCAGCGATGAAGTTAAATCAAACCTATTTCCCATTCTGTCTTTGTTCCTTGATTCAACTGCCATTACACCCTTTTTTGGCATGCACTCATGGTTCCTTGATGAGCATTCCACGTCCCTGTTCAAAAAGGCTCACGGACTTGACGTTTGGGAGATGGCTGACCAGAACAATGCTTGCAACGAGCAAATCAATAACGCGATGGTTTCTGATAGTAACTTTTCATCAATATCCTCTTGAGGGAGTGTGGTGATGTATTTATTGGCATAAACTCACTTATTGATGTTGCGGGAGGACACGGTGGAGCTGCTAGGGCAATTGCTATGTCGTTCCCCCAGATGAAATGCACTGTGTTGGATCTCCCTCATGTGGTTGCTGGAGCTCCCAGTGATGCCCATGTGTCATTTATTTCTGGCGATATGTTTAAGTACATTCCACCGGCGGATGCTCTTTTCCTGAAGGTAAACTCTTTAGGGTTTTTTTTTTGTTCCCTTGGCGTACATCACATCCTCATCTGAGAATATATTGTGTAACTCATAAAGTGTGCATTTAGCCTCTTATACATACTAATTGAACAAATAAATTAACCTAACTAAACTTCTTGTGATTAAACTATAATTTCCAATATTATAGCGACTAATGGTAACATTTGTTTTCTGCTGTGAATCTTAGTGCATTTTTCACGATTGGTGTGATGAAGACTGTGTCAAGCTACTGAAGAATTGCAAGGAAGCTATCCCTCCCAGAGATGCTGGTGGAAAGGTGATAATCGTTGATATGGTGGTTGGATCTGGGCCAAATGACATTGTAACAAGAGAGACACAGGTTTTCTATGATCTCTTTATCATGGGTGCTGAGGGGATTGAGCGAGAGGAATTTGAGTGGAAGAAGATATTTATGGAAGCTGGGTTCAGCGATTACAAAATCATATCAGTGCTGGGAGTTAGATCTGTTATTGAGCTCTACCCTTGAACACTCGATGAAAGACTACGTGGTAATCGGTATATTGTGTATAAATAAACTGGCATGAATAACATGTGTGCTTTCTGGCTGCATGCCTTTTTCCTAGTGTGGTGAAAAGTGTACTACCTTATTGTAATTTTGCGAGGTGTGAGCGTTGTGATCAATAAATTAGCTCTCTTACTACAACGCAAATATATGCAGCAGGTTATTAGAATCTGTTCCAGCAGTGTTTATGCATAAACTACAATCAGCAGACGGATCTATATTTATTTTATGAGAATTACTCCTATAAAGAACGCTGAAGTACCCCCTGCTGGGGGCCTAGGACCTCCACACCGCCTGTTTCACCTCGGCTTCGTGCAGCTGGCTCCCTGGTAGGCTCGTGGCCGTGCGATCGCCGCGGCCGCCCCTGCACCGGGCCAATTTGCCATGGGGGTCCATGACAGTGGGATGCGGGAGCGGCCGAGGCCACCGTCATTTGGTGTTTTTGGTCGCACCCGCTATAGGGGAAAGTATCAAGTACTCCCACCCCTAGGGTGCTCCCGATGCACCCATGCCGTAAAACATTTTTAAAATATTCAAAAAATTCTGAAAAAAATGCAGCACATCGACGGAACATCGATGTCTCTTGTCACAAAATTTCAAATCAAAATTTCAAACATTGCTCGAGATATAAAAATGACAAATTTGACATCAATGTGATAATGGGCCAAATCTAAAGCCCAACTTATGTTATGTACAAAAACTTGTCATTTTTGTATCTCAAGCAATGTTTTGAATTTTGATATGAAATTTTGTGAAAAGAGACATCGATGTTCCGTTAATGTGCTGCATTTTTTTCAGAATTTTTTGAACAATTTAAAAATGTTTTTCGGACATTTGGAGCACCGGGAGTACCCCAAGCCTGGGAGTACTAGATACTTTCCCCCCGCTATAGCACCATAATGCATCATCAAGTTTCTTGGACTAATTCTTTCTAGGTCTATTAACAGTCTTTTGCAAAATTAATTTGAGCTCTCTGTTACTCAATTCTACTTGACCACTAGACTGTGGGTGATAAGGAGATGCAATTCTATGATTAACATCATACTTAGCTAGCATTTTATGGAAAGCACCATGAATAAAATGTGAACCGCCATCAGTCATTAGATATTTAGGGACTCCAAACCTCGGAAAAATAACTTCTTTAAGCATCTTAATAGAAGTGTTATGATCGGCACTACTAGTTGGAATAGCTTCTACCCACTTAGTAATGTAATCAACAGCAACTAAAATATGTGTATACCCATTAGAGGAAGGAAACGCTCCCATATAATCAGAGCCCCAAACATCAAATGGTTCAATAACAAGTGAATAATTCATAGGCATTTCCCGACGTCTACTAATATTACCAATCCTTTGACATTCATCACAAGACAAGACAAACTTACGGGCATCTTCGAAGAAAGTAGGCCAATAAAAACTGGATTGCAATACCTTATGCGCAGTTCTATCTCCAGTGTGGTGTCCTCCATAAGCTTCAGAGTGACACTTGCGTAGGATCTGTTCCTGTTCATGCCCAGGTACACAACGTCTAATAACACCATCTACTCCTTCTTTATAAAGATGTGGGTCATCCCAAAAGTAATGTCTCAAATCATAGAAAAACTTTTTCTTTTGCTGGTATGTGAAACTAGGTGGTATAAATTTAGCAACAATGTAATTAGCATAATCAGCATACCATGGAGCAGTACAACAAGTATTTATGACAACTAATTGTTCATCAGGAAAGCTATCATCAATAGGTAGTGGGTCATCAAGAACATTCTCTAACCTAGCAAGTTGTCTGCAACGGGGTTCTCAGCTCCCTTTCTATCAATAGTATGTAAATCAAATTCTTGTAGCAAGAGAACCATCTAATAAGTCTAGGTTTAGCATCTTTCTTTTCCATAAGGTATTTAATAGCAGCATGATTAGTGTGAATAGTTACTTTAGAATCGACAATATAAGGTCTGAACTTATCACAAGAAAATACAACTGCTAAGAATTCTTTTTAAGTACTAGCATAATTTCTCTGGGCACTGTCTAGAGTTTTACTAGCATATTGAATAACATTTAATTTCTTATCAACTCTTTGTCCTAGAACAAAACCTACAGCGTAATCACTAGCATCACACATAATTTCAATGGGTAAATTCTAATCAGGTGGCTGAACAATAGGTGCGGAAATTAATGCTTTCTTAAGTATTTCAAAAGCTTCTACACAATCATCATCAAAGACAAAAGGTATATCTTTTTGTAATAGATTACTCAGAGGCCGAGAAATTTTTGAGAAGTCCATAATGAACCTCCTATAGAAACCAGCATGACCGAGGAAACTTCTTATACCTTTGATGTCCTTGGGACACGGCATCTTCTCAATAGCATCAACTTTAGCTTTATCAACTTCAATACCTCTTTCAGAAATTTTATGCCCCGAGACAATTCCTTCGTTAACCCTGTTTATGGATCCTATTTTGATGATTGCTTGAGCAACCTTGATCGAGTTTTGCAGAGATGTGAAAAAACTAACCTTGTCTTGAACTGAGAGAAATTCCACTTTATGGAGGGCTTAGTCCGGAAACACATATAGTCATACAGGCTAGACTTCTAGGTTTTTTAGCCATTCCAATCTCGTGGTAGATCAACTCTTGTAATACTCATATTCATCAAGATCAATCAAGCAGGAAGTAGGGTATTACCTCCATAGAGAGGGCCCGAACCTGGGTAAACATTGTGTCCCGCGTCTCCTGTTACCATCGACCTTAGACGCACAGTTCGGGACCCCCTACCCAAGATCCGCCGGTTTTGACACCGACACCTACCACCAGGGTCAGTGGCGGTAGGTCCCTTTGCCACGTGTCTCTGGCGGTTAACTGACAGACGCTGTGAGGGAACCTACCGCCAGGAGTGGCGGCGGTAGCCTGTCTAAAGCTAGTGCCAGGGTCTCCGTCGGTAGCAAAAGGGTCAAATCTCGAAATTTTTCCAGACCGGGGTCAGATCCTTTTAAACTACACAAAAAGGGTCAAAACACGAAATCCCCATGCCTCTACTGCTACTCACCCCAGCGGCCGAGTCACAACAGGGCATCGTGTCCCCTATGACGGAAACATTCCTGGGAGCAATCCTGTGTGGGCTGCTTTCCAGACGCTATGGCCTGGTGTCAACCTCATACAAGTGGATCTAGAGAACATGTCCCCGCCTACTGCAAGGGGAAATGCTCGCGGGTCCTATCGTGCTTGAGTAAACAAATTCCCCAGGCCACCAAAGCCCTGCTCCTTCCCCCGCGTGGCAAAGTTGCTGCTGTATTTTGTGTCTACCGCTAAGCATAAGTTCCCGGGACTTCTCCCATGTGGACCGCTTTCCCAGGCTGCTGGGCTCCGTGATCTTTTCCTTGGCCAATTTTAGCCTATGTGCAAAACATCACTTAAACAGTCCATTGGAATAATGAGGACAACAAAGGAAACCCTCATGTTCTCGAACATTATACTTCATTTAAAAGATAAAACTGCCATCGCGTACAAAAACTACGCCATCTGTTAGCCCTCCTTCACCATGACTAGGTTCTTTAAAAAAAGAGAAGAAACAAGAAAGGATGGAAGAAGAAGGAGGCGATGGGCGCCGAGAGCCCGTGGGAGACAGAACTTCAGGAACCCCTGTCGTGGGTGTCCTCCTCCTGCTGCATCCCCGCTTTGGCGACGCCCTCCACTGCCCGAACAGCCGTGTGGTTGCTCCGCAGCAGACGAATCTCTCCTCTCTGTCTGGAACCGACGCATCCCTGTGGATCCTCGCATCTCTCCGGCGCATATAAATATCTCAAGGGATTAATAGACAGAGATTTCCATTTGATCTTAGACACGTTGTCACGCACGCTAGAACTACAGGAGAGCAAAAATAGCTGAGAAATGAGAGGAAAGGAGGAGCAACTCACCGATGGTGAGATGGCAGGCCTTGTCTCCTTCTTCCTCCATCTGATCCGCGAGAATGGTAGTTGCTACCATCGTTGCTACCATGGAGTGGGTGGACTCCGACATTTCTGCCGCCGGATGCAGGCGATCCGTTGCGCCGCTGGACATGGCGGTCATCGTGCCACTAGGCGTGGCCACCATGTCGCTGGGAGAGGCGCGCGTGGGGGTCACCATGCCCTTGGACACGGCCATTGTGCCGCCAAACGCGCTCACCGCGGTGCTAGCTTTCGGTGTCAAAACTGGTGGATCTTGGGTAGGCGGTCCTGAACTGTGCGTCTAAGGTCGATGGTAACAGGAGACACAGGACACGATGTTTACCCAGGTTCCGGCCCTCTCTATGGAGGTAATACCCTACTTCCTGCTTGATTGATCTTGATGGGTATGAGTATTACAAGAGTTGATCTACCACGAGATCGTAATGGCTAAACCCTAGAAATCTAGCATGTATGACTATGGTAATGAGTATCTGCCTTTCCACACTAAGTCCTCCGGTTTATATAGACATGTGGAGGATCTAGGGTTACACAAGGTCGGTTACAAAGAAATGAATCTACATATCCGGTCGCCAAGCTTGCCTTCCACGCCAAGGAGAGTCCCATCCGGACACGGGTGTAGTATTCGGTCTTCGCATCTTCACAGCCCATCAGTATGGCCCATGGCTAAGAGGCCGGACGTCCGAGGACCCCTTAGTCCAGGACTCCCTCAGTAGCCCCTAAACCTGGCTTCAATGACGAGGAGTCCGACGCGCAGATTTGTCTTCGGCACTGCAAGGCGGGTTCCCTTCTTTTCGAATTCCAAGATAGTCTCCAGACGCGATGATTGTATCCGGACCTGTCACACACACCACACACAACCGCAGAGAGAATATAATACTCCACGAGTCCAATCCGCTGAAAACTTTTTACAACGTGACATCACGTCCGCCCGTTCATAATTTCGGACCGTTTTGTGTCCGCCGTTCCATGTTTCGAGAGGCGGTTGCCATTGGCACGTCTTGTCGAAGTAGAGATCGTGTCCCCTTATTACGGGATCCTCATCAATACGGGTATGGGTAACCCAACCATGCTGTTTACACAGCCCTTGGGAATATGCGAGTTTTATGGCGAGAGAGGAGGCGCTTGGTATTCGTGACCCTTTATAAGGGGATAAGAATTCGCCCTTGTCTACTCATGCCTTCCCCTTCCTCTGCCCTTCCATCCTTGAGCTCCAGCGCCCAAGTCCCCATCTTTCTCAATCTCCGAAATGCATCCGACCATGTCCGGATCTGAAGGTCAAGGCAAATGGATGGTCTCCTCCGTCAAGGAGAAAGACATTGTTGAGCTTCGGGCGGCCGGGTATTTGGCGAAGGAAATCGCCCACTGCCTTCCGGCCAGGGGCAGGTCGTCCCCACCCCGAAGCCTACTGAGAGAGTAGTTTTCCTCCCTAACTTCGTCCGTGGACTGGGTGACGGTGTCCTGGACTAGGGGGTACTCACCACATCGTGTCTCGATTAGTTAGATTGGGCCAAGGACCCCATGGCCGCATACTCATGGGCCAGTTCGGTAAACCCCTGCCGCATACAAGGAAGACTCCACAAGACTTGGCGCCCAATACAAGGACTTTCCTAAACCCCATGCCTCCGGTGTCTTATATAAACTGAGTCCAGGCTACTCAATAGAAAATCTCATATTCATTACTACAATCTCGTGGTAGATACATGTACTCTCTACTACAACCATATAAAAATAATCAAAAGCAGCATGTAGGGTATTATCTCATCAAAAGAGCCCGAAGCTGGGTAAAACCCCGTGTCCATGTTACCATCGCTCCAAGACGCCTAGCTTAGGACCCATACTATGAGATCCGTCGGTTTTGACACCGACATTGGTGCTTTCATTGAGAGCCTGTTGGGCGATCGTCGTGGATCGATGTGATAATCATGTGATATTTTTCTAGTTAAATCTGTTCGCATGAACTACCTTGTTTTTGCAAAATTATGGTCGTTGTTTCGTACTGCTCTATTTGCAGTTAAATTGAGACCAGAAAAGTATCCGGCGTCTGGCACAACGTTAGATCCGTGCCGTAGTTGAGTCACATGGGCGCGCATGCAACAGACTGTGGAAGATCAACGCAGTAAAAAAAATTCCATCAAACGGCACCCCAGCCGAGGAAACCACACCCGAGTACTCCTCACGCGGCGCACGTGCGGCGAACAAGAGTTCGGCCCGATGGCCATCCAGGGAGATTCTCTCCCTTCTTTCCTTAATTCCTTTTTCCTTATTTTATTCTGACGCTTACGCGGCCGCTGATCATCCACTAATGGTGTCCTTTACTTGCTAAAAGGATCAGTACAATTGATTGCTAGTTCTGCAGCCGGTCTCCACGGATATTGATGACTACTAGTCCAACTAGTACTACTACGTGTATACTAGATCACACATGCAATCTCCAATTCCTCGTGATAATTGCAGTTATTTCAGTACAGATCAGTTTCTCTTATTTAATGCGGTCTGCTACAGCCGTCGCTGCAACTGCTCAGTATAATGCCAGGTTTTATTTTTCCTAGTTAATAGTTTACAATGCAAAGTATCTTTCAGTTGGTTTGTACTGCATTATTGTTGCAGAGATATTCTACCAATGTTTGTATATAACGGTGGCATGTCCGGCCTCTGGCCGTCGCCAGACTGGCTGACCTTGGTCAACATCGTCATGACACAACGCCGAGCGTGTTTTGCGCTAGCTTCATGTGTCGCACGCAGCGCTGGGTCCCAAAGGGTACACAAGCCTAGCACGGCCAGTACCGCGTAAACCCGAGCACGCTTTGCACGGATGGCAGCGTCATTAGAGGGGAGTTCTTTCCTTTTTCTCTTTACGATATTCCTTCTTTTCTTTTTTTTAATTAATTCAGCATGTGTGATCACTACCATCCATCAGTGGTGTTTCCGGCCGCATACATGCTGGTCTCTGCACCATGGCCTTTGAGGTCCGATTGAACAGTGTAAACTAACTTTGCACTCATGTTCTGTTAGAGTATCTGGACTTTTTGTCCGCAGTCTAACAAACGCCACATCTACAACCGGATTGCGTCACGTGGTCACTTCGGCATCGTTGGGAGAGCTCTACCTCATCGAGTGTTCGGCACACAGGCCATATTTCCTTTATTACTCACTTTGCATAAATTATTATTATGCAACATCTTATTATTATTATTATTATTATTTTCTCCCGCTTGCACTATTTTCTGTGCATAGATAAATGATCCGGGTTGGGCAGCACTGTCACCTCGGCGTACCAACATACCACATCACCTCGGCTAGACCGGGGCTTCGTCATCACTTCATTAACCCATGCCGGAGACTTCGGCGTCACACTGCCGGCCTGCTCCACCGCCTCTGTCGGACTGGGGTTCCACCTCGCCACATTGGCCGTACCATGTCGCCACTTCGGAGTGCCGAGCTCTTCGCTCGGCCACATCGGGCTTGGGGGCTGAAACCTTGTCCCGCACCAAGCTCGGACCGCGTCATCAATGCCGAACACATTAACCAGCTAAGTCGCTTTGACGCTCAAAAACTCCCAGTTTTAAATTTTGTTCGATTCGACCAAGCGTTTGTGAAAAACTTCCTTGTCGAAACTTTGTGAAAAACTTCCTTGTCGAAACTTTGTTTGTGACACACAAATTCAAATACCCCGTTTACTTGGGGCTTCTTTTATGAAGCTTTTCCTCTTGCATATGATTATACTTCTACAGCTTCGTTCCTTGTTCGTGTATTACGCCACAATATGCACCATGTTGACTTAAGTGTTCCACAAGCTGGGCTGCCTCCCTCCTATGTTTATCCCTACGTTCCCAATTGTTCGGCTAGGGAGTAAAGGGAGCACCTCTGCGATTGTCACGATCGGGTCATCCGAGCCGGACCTCGGGTAGGTGAAGCGAAGCTAGCGCTCTTATTGTTTTCAATTATGGTCGGCACAAAACGGAAGTCATGAGTACAAAAAATTCGTTGCACAAGTCTCATAGTAACAATGAGCACCGAAGAAAGGTATCGGTGGGGGTACTATTTTCTTTGAAGATGCTTCTTACACTTCGTCAGTAATATAGCATAAGTTCTCTGAGCGCGCTTTGTCTGTTATGTACCTTATGGCCTGATTGCCTGGTTATCGGAAACACCGTCGATATTCTCGATAGGTGGAGTACATAACACTTTTCGGCCCTTGACCGAAGTGGGAGAAGCCGACGGTCGGTTAAGAAGCATTTAAAGTTCGGGTGAACACAGATATGATATAAGTACTTCGGTACATAAAATTCTTTTTCCCAAGTCAGTGGGAGGCTCTTAAATTTAAATGAACTTTTTTATAATAAGTGTTCTTCTTCTTAGTCATTGCAAAGTCTTTTTCTATCACTCCTTTTTCAACGCGAGTGTGTGGTCAATAGCCGGGGAGCCTAATTTCTCTCTCAAAGCCGCTAGAGTTTAATTTGCTAAACTGACCTAGTGAGAATTACTCCGCCTTCGGGATAGGAGGTTCAGGCCGTAGGCTGACCCGGTTGAAGTATTGAGATAGAATGTGTCATATTAAAGCACGACATAAGCACTTTTTAAAACCAATTTTCGGATTGGCACCGAACACTTGATCTAGTTCGGACATCAAGTTTTTACCGCAGTTTTTTGATTTTCCAAGCCTATGGCACTTTTAAACTATTTTGCGTGTTTCCAGCATAAGTCTCGCAGTGCAACGCCGGACACCTTCAGAGATTCGGCAAAAACATTCTCGGATATTGCTATATATGCATCGGTTTCGAATTGTGTCTTTGGTCAATAGTTGGGTTGCCCGGCTCCTGTGCTTGCCTCCTATGTTCCGCTTTGTTCGGCTAGGTGTGCAAAGGGAGAACCACTGCGATTGTGCTTCCAGCTCGCATGGTTACGCACCTCACTGGAGAAAGCCAAAAACTGACTGTCAGAATAAGCGTAAACTGGTCAGTGATCCGATGACTATGCTAAATGACGGGCCATTCATAACATTGGCCGAAGTGTTAACGGCTTGACCTCGGCTGTCGCCGAACACTAACCGGGGGCTCGTAGCTAGCTTCCCCAATTTAAAACTCCTATGACTAAGTGAAAGTTATAAAGCCTGCATATCTGATTGCCTCGTTTCTGCTAACACAACCGCCTTCGGGCACCGAGACGTCGGCTAAGGGTTGTCTTGTTATTGCGGAAGCACCCTGCGTAGTATCTACAAAGGGGTAGAAGTCGACGATGGGCCACTTTCAACTGATAAACAGTCGCAACGGAGTCAAAATAAACATAGAATTTGGGAACTTTCCCCGAACTAACTCCTCAATATTTTTCTCCTGCATTGATCTGAGGTGAGGTTTCATGATCATGGTTGGCATGACAACCCAAAGAAAGGAACCGATAGCAGGACTATTTTCTTTGGAAGATGTTTCTCACATTGAACAGTAATACAACATATCTCTCTGCGTACCTTTGTTTATAAAACCGTATGGCCGGATTGCCTTGTTTGTCGTAAATCTTTGCCCTTGTAAAGGCTTTATAAAGTAGGACAAACACTCCTCGGCTACTGGCCAAGGAGGTGGAAGCCGATGGTCGGTCAACAAAGTTTTGTACAATGTAGATCCGAGCATTGATAATGTAAAGTATTTGGATACATAGAATCATTACACATAATTTGTGATTTTACTTTGGACATCGATCCTTAATTCGTCCATCCGTGCCCACATTAAGGCTCGGGGGCTACTGGGCTTCGTGCTTATTATTTGCAAATATTAAAGGGGTACATCGATCCCCTGATCTGGTGTCTCGGGGCTACTGCATTGACAATCCAAGTGCAGTATAGTTTTCGAGGAGATTATTATCCTCAGGTTGCTCGGCCGCACCCAACCTGAGTCTCAAGGACTTTGCACACCGCGTTTCTATTCCTAAGTATGCCGCTGAGCTGGGAATTGATCCTCAGGCTGATTTTGTGAATCAACCTAAGTCTCATGGGCTACTAGGGTCAGCGGTTTAATTTTTCCCTCAGGTGCATCCCGGATATTAGGCCAACACGCAACTTGAGGGCTACTGGCTATACATCTCAGCAGAGATTACATTGCACAATTCGAAATTAAATTCATAAAAATCAGCCCATGGACGAGATGGTGTACTACCTCAGATACAGTCCGGCGTTGATGCTCGACTACAATAGACACCCTGGAAGCAGTCCGGCATAAAGCTCGGACGCCAGTGGTTGGCTCCGTAGAGGGCATTTCTCGCATTAAGCTCAGCTAAACTCCTTGGACTTTTTTGAGCCAAGGTGATCTATGACACCTTGGATATAGTCCAGCGTTGGAGCTCGGATACTCTCCGGCATTGGAGTTTGGATGCAGTCCAGCGTTGGAGCTCGGATACAGTCTGGCGTTGGTGCTCGGCTGCAAAAGATACCTCAAATGCAGTCCGGCGTTGGAGCTCGGATGCAAGAGGACACCGCCGCACGGCCGGGACAACTACAAACCCGAGGTGGGCCTCGAAAATAACAAGGCATTGATAAAGGCCGGAAACATAAAAGGGCTCCTCGGATACCCGACGTGTAAACTCTTCGGATGCACATTGGCGATCCTCAAGACCGAAGATGGGAAGATTTGTTGAACCAGTTTTCAAGACCGACGACCGAAGATGAAGAACAATTCAGAAGAATCGAGGAGCATCTCCAACTTGAAGACTGGTTCAGGGGGCTACTGACGGTGTCCTATACTAGGGGGTACTCACCACGTCATCTCCCGATCAGTTAGATTGGGCCGAGGACCCCATGGCCGCATACTCATGGGCCAGTTCGGACAACCCCTGCCGCATACAAGGAAGACTCGACAAGACTTGGCGCCCAAGACAAGGACTCTCCTAAACCCTAGGCCTCCGGTGTCTTATATAAACCGAGGCCAGGGTAGTCAATAGACAATCTCATATTCATTACTACAGTCTCGTGGTAGATACATGTACTCTGTACTACACCCATATAAAAACAATCAAAAGCAGCATGTAGGGTATTATTTCATCAAGAGAGCCTGAAGCTGGGTAAAACCCCGTGTCCATGTTACCATCGCTCCAAGACGCCTAGCTTAGGACCCCTACTACGAGATCCGCCGGTTTTGACACCGACACTGGGGTTTCCACTTCACCCCTTCGTCCGCGGCCTAATGTATTACTACCGCATGGATTTCCATGATCTGGCCCCGAACTCTTTCCTCAACATCTCGACATTCATCTTCGTGTGTGCGGCCTTCCTCCGCATACACCCCCACTTCGTGTTGTGGCTTAAGGTCTTCAATGTGAAGCCGAAAGTGGTGGATGGCCAGCACGCGGAGTGCGTGGGCGCTATGATGAGCAAGCTGGCCAACGTCTCCTGGCCGAAAGGTACTTTGGTGGAGACAGTAAAGGAATGGCAGAAACAATGGTTCTATATCACAGAACCCCGCGGCGCCACCTGGGCCGTGGCTGCTGAATTCAATCTGGCGCTCCCATGCGACTTACCTCCTGGGTCGACAAGAGCCCGTACCGGTGCTTGCCAAACGAGCTGATATCACTGCAGATGTGCATTCAAATCATGGTGGACAAGGATGTCAAACTTGTCGATGTAATCCAGGTGATGTTAGTTCGCCGGATTCTCCCGTGCCAAAGCTGAAGCCTCCCTCTATGGAAGTTCAACCCGAAGAAGCACCATACCCTGAAGAGACTCTTGGAAACCACTCACGAAGGTGCCTGGAAGTTGCTCTTTAAGGGCAACGAGAAACCGCCGGCCACAGATTCGGGCCGCGGGCACAATATTAACCACCTCCCTAGCGTGATATGTTATTTTTAACGCATCCCCTACTTGCTTGTTTCAAGGGTGATGTCTGAGCTCTTATCATCATTCCTTCTTCAGGACTGGATGGAGAGGGCGAACCAGACCCAGTGTCCGGCTCCGCTGCCTGAAGAACCGGTCATCCCGCGTTTAGCGAAGATGCTGGTGCTGGCGCCCTATAAGGCGCCGGAGAAGAAAGCCAAGAAGAAGGCCACGGGGGCCAAAGGCGGCCCCCATCGTAAGGGTACTTCGGACGTAATGTCCGAAGACGAAGAGACCCATTCCTCCGTCCCTGAGGACAACGACGAGAAGGAGGAGGAGGAGATCCCTCCCCATGATGAGGGGAGGGAGAAGATGGCGGCCTCCACGAGTCTAGAGGTGGGGACACCCAAGAAGAGGAAGGGCTGACGTCGATAGTAGTCCGGAGTGCCGCTCCCGCGCTAAGCCTCAGGCCGCATCGTAAGTACTACGATTCATGCATATCCATATATTCAACCTCTTCTCCTCATTGTATTAACATGGTTAGTTATGTTATTTCAGTCCGGCCCACGACAGCTTCCAGCGATCCTCGTCAGGAGGTTCGCTGGACTCCAAGGAGATGGCCAGCATGTCACCGCCGACCGCTCACTCTCCCAAGGCCATGGACGACACCGAGGTGTTGTCCCGAAGGACCGCTCTAGGCCGAGGAGAGGCTCCGGACACTGCCAAGAGGGCGCCAGAGGGGAAACCTCTACAGCCGGACACACGGGGGAGCAAATCCCCACGGAGACTGGCGAGGATCGCCGTATTCAGTTCGGCCCTCAGCCAAATATGGTTACGGAGAGCCATACGGCTCCGGAATCTGGCGAGCAACCACCTTTGAAAGAGGGGTGTGCACCCATTCCACCGGTTGCCCATGTCCAACCAGGGGCACCGGATAATCTGATGGAGGCGCTTCGAGGTGCCTCCATTGTGGACGAGCACCGTATTCTTATGGGTACGGTGATTGAGAGGGTCTAGTCCGCCAAGAGCGGTCTGACCGAAGCCTGCAGCAGCCTGCTGACAGGTTTTGAGGTAAGCGACGAAAAATCCCAATATAGTTAGTAGCCCCTGAGACATTGTCCGGTGTTCGGAAAGAAAAGCCGGACAGAGGGTCGATCCTTACTTGTAGGAAACTAACTAAATTTGTCGGGAATGAATATGCAGGCGTCGCAGCTGTCCGCGGCCTCACATGCTGCCGAAGTCTCTGAACTTCAGCGGAGACTGGAGAAGGCCGAGGAGGATCTTGGCCAGGTGAAGAGGCAGCTCCAGGAGAATCAAGGTATGTAATAACATTAGTGCAGAACCGGGCTATAGCACCGGTTCGTAAGGCCCTTTAGTGCCGGTTCGGTAACCGGCACTGAAGTGTGGGGACTAAAGGTCCCCCCTTAGTACCGGTTCCACACGAACCGGTGCTAAAGGGCAACCACGTGGCACGAGCCAGCTCTGGGGGCAGGGAGCCCTTTAGTACCGGTTGGTGACACCAACCGGTATTAAAAGGTTGGGGGGTTTTGGGTTTATCATTTCTTTTTCATTTAATTTTGTGTTTTCCATTTAATTCTTTTTCGTTTGCTGGTATTTTATGATACTACATATTGTACACGTTATGCATATATATAAATAGAATTTCTAGTAGAACCGATCATATATATCATCGAATGTCTCACAACCACCATTAATTCACACATATATACACACATGTATATATATATATACAATTAGCTAGCTCTATACCAATTTCTCCTAATTGATGCCTTCGGAGCTAGTGGCATTAGCCTAATTGGTGCCTTCGGAGCACGATGACAATTGGAAGAGGTTCATGGGGGCGGTAGCGGGTAATAGTATTCTCCTTTGGGATCTATGACCTGGTCGAGCAAAAATCCCGCTATTTCCTCTTGAATTGCTTGTATGCGCTCCGTTGGTAGGAGCTTCTCCCGCAACTCTCTGAACTTTTAAGAAGGAGATCAATATGCATGTGTATTAGTTGTGTGACTAGATATCGATAATGGTGTAAAAATTGTGAATAGTGTTCTGACAAACGTACCCAGTCTTGTCTTTGAGATCTGCTCCTTTCGGACGCCATCATGCGAATGTTCTCGCAAACGTAGTATGCACACAGAGCATTCCCCGGCGCCTACTTTAGGGACTTTACGAGAATGGAATTTGATCAGATAATAATTAATCAAGCATGATAATTAAAGAGATGGCAGCTAGCTAGCTAGTACTACTTAATTACTTACCTTGGGTCGATACCATTTCATCCTTTGTTTCCATTGGCCTGGAGTGATGTTGATGAACTTTGCCCAAGCCCTGCCCGCCGACAAAGAAAATAAATAAAGGGGTTATTAAATAGTTGTTATCAGTAAATGACGAACTAATTAAATAGGCCGAGATATAGTTAATAATGATTGAAATTACCTGTCGACTATCCCCTTCACGATGGTGTAGTCACTTTCTTTCTTAAGTAGTGAGTCCAGTACTTCAAATGTTCCTTCGTCAACTTTAATGATTAATAAGATCCAGTGAAAACTGCATGCACACACGTTTGCATGTCTTAATTAAGCGGGCATATGTAAGCAAAAACATGTAGCTAGCTAGTAGGCAAAACAGAATTTGTAGTACAAGACAGTGTGACTCACAGGAAGTTGTAAGGAAGTAGTATATCTTGATTGGTATTGAGGAGCTTCAAGAACTCTAGCATGCTTTCCTCTACACTTGCTTGATAATATGCATCTAATTTCCATGTGTATTCATTAATGGTATTTGGGTCAATGAACCCAGTGCCATAGCGTCCACCTTTTTTCATTTCATACATCTTCATCCTGCATAATACCACAGAAAAGAATATAGTGAGGATAATTATAGGTAATGATTAATCAAAATGATCACTACAGCTAGCTTGAGACTTAAATTACAGAAAGAAATCACTAATGCATAACAATAGCAACTCCATTTATAGATTTCTCGAGTGCGTCTTGATTGTATAACTTAAATAGTTCTGAATACTCAACGGACACAACTTTCTCATGGAAGTAATGATCCTTCTTGACATTCACCATGAGGGACTCTCGATTGGAAATCTTGGTAATGTTCATGTACCATTGATGCAATTCATACATTCTTGTTGGGAGCTTCTTGACCTCGTCTGGCTCGACCAAAGGTTGGCCCCGGACATATTTCCGTTTTATTTCCTCCTCTCTAAGCGGAGACATGGGCTCGATCTCCAGGAGTTGTCCAACAGTGATCTTGAGGATTTCAGCCTGCGTTATATGCTCCTCGGTTATTACCACATCGCCCAGCTGGGGAACGTTAACGGTTTGCCCACAATAATATTGGGCGCGCGTACTCTTATGTGTTGTTGGCACAACAAGCGGGGGGATTGATTGCGCCGCCTGTTCTCCCAGCTGGGGAACAGTTTTACCGCATTTTTGGCGAGCTGATTTGCTCGAGCTCGAGCTCGCCTCATTCTGTAGACGTGCTCGATTTAACTTCCTAAGGTGGTGCTCATAGTTTGTGTCAACAGGCTTGAGAGCCGGTGCTCTAGCCATACGAATGAAGTGGTCAATCTTTTCCTCGGGCACTTTCTCCGTTGGTGGCGGTGGCGGTTTCGCTGCAAAATGGGCTTCCACCTGGGCCTTCACTATGGCTGTGTTTTCATCCTCGGACTTGTCGTAAGGCCTCTGCAGAAGAGGCGCGAGGCTTGGACCATATTGAAATCGCTTGCCTCCACCTCTACCTCTCGTACTACCTCGACTTGTACCGGTACGCACCATAGCTGCGGCGGCTCTCTTCCGTGATTGCTGAGGAGGCAGAGACGGCTGACGTGGCTGAGTTGGAGGAGGAGGAGTGGCCTGAAGCTGTGCCAGACTTGGAGGAGGAGTGGACTGAAGTTGTGCCGGACTTGGAGGAGGAGTGGTCTGACGTTGTGTCGGACTTGGAGGAGTGGCCTGACGCTTTGTCGTACTTGGAGGAGGAGGAGTGGCCTGACGCGTTGGTGGACTTGGAGGAGCGGGAGTCTGCTGACTCGGTGGCGGACTTCGACGAGGAGTCGGTTGACGCGGTGTCGGTGGCCTTCGAAAGATGATGCAATCCTTTCTCCATAGGATGAAACAATGTTTGGCCTCTCCCAGTGTGTGCTCCTCGTCACCTCCAGGAATGTCAAGCTCTAGCCCTGAATATTGGTCCACCACCTCATCAACCAAGACACGAGCATAGCCCGCTGGAATCGGGTTGCAATGGAAGGTTGCCTCGGGGGGATTTGTAAAAGCAACGGCGTCCGCCACCTTCATGGATATGTTCTTCATTTTGAAGTGTAGCTCGTTGTTAGTGTTCTCCATGATGTCATCCACGGGGTATCTATCCAGCATTGCGTCGCCCGGGGCGGAACCCATGCTGCTTCTCGGCATGGATGGGATGGTGCTATCCAATGCTGGATCATCCGCTAGCTCCTGCCGCTGCTGAGACCCCCTTTGCTGGCTAAGTGAGTCGATCTACTCCTGCTGCCGCTGGGATTTGACTTCCAAGTCCACGTGCGCTGATTCTAGGCCTTGAAGGCATTCATAGTCCAGCTTCCTCTGCTCCTCCTCCATCTTCCTCTTCTTCTCCTCCGCAATCTTCCTTCTCGCACGGATTCTGTAGTCGGCGTTCCAGTCCGAAAACCCCTCATACCATGGAATAACGCCCTTGCCTCGTGTTCTTCCCGGGTGTTCAGGATTTCTCAGGGCACGCGTAAGCTCGTCGTTCTCTCTATTGGGCTGGAGCACCCCTGATCGAGCCTCTTCTATTGCAACAAGTATCTTATCTTCAGCGCCGTTCAGACATGCCTTCTTCAAAATTTTGCATGTCTTCGGGTCCAACTCCCCCCCATGCCCATAGAACCAAGTCCTGCACATGGGGGGGGGGGGGGCAGCTCAATGTAACTGGAGTGACACCTGCATCCTCCATCTCTTTCTCAGACTTATCCCACTTAGGCATTGCCACCGCGTAGCCACCTGGCCCCAGCTTATGGAACTTATCCTTTTTTGCGGCATTGGCTGTTTATTCTCGACCGTTCCTTAGATAATTCCGATTCCTTGAATTTCACGAAATCGTCCCAATGAGCACTTTCCTTCTCTAGTGTTCTCTTGAATACTGGAGTCTTCCTTCCTCCCTTGACGTACTTGTCCCATACACGTTTCTTGTGGTTGTTGAATGCAACCGCCATCTTCCTAAGAGCAGCGTCCTTGACTTTCTCCACATCTGCATCTGTGAAATGATCTGGTAGGGTGAAATGTTCCATGAGAGTTTCCCAAAGCAGAACTTTTTGTCTGTCGTCGACAAAAGTAAGATCTAGACGTGGCTTTGCTGGCTCTCTCCATTGGTGAAGGGAGATCAGGAGTTGGTCCTTCACAAGAACTCCGCACTGACGAATGAACTTGTCCGCAATCTTCTTAGGCGCTAATGGTTCACCATTAGGTTTGATGGCCTCGATATTGTACTTTACGCCCTCCTTCAACTTTTTGTTCGGGCCTCGTACTGCCCTGCTGCATGAAGATTTGCTCGATCCGGATGGCTGAAAGAAGAAAGATCGATTCGTTAATATATCTTCAAGTCATTTAAAACATGTGATGATCACCAGATGTCTGCTTACATAAATATACCTGGCCGGTCTTTGTTGTTTCAAGATCAACATTTTCTTCGTCATCATCATAATCATAGTTCATGACTTCATCAATTCGGTCGTCGCGATCGAATACCATATCACCCTCCCCGTTGTTGTTTAGAAATTCGGAGCCGTCATAATCTTTTTCATTCTGATCATCATCTGGCCCGGGAGGATGGCATATGATATCAAACAGGGCCTCTTCTCCCTCTCTGCCGGTATTGTCCGCCATTGCTTTTATTTAACTAATCCAAAAGAAATAGCAAACAATTTAGTATTCTAATTACAATGCATGGATGCAATCAATTAATAAGGAAAAACTGAATCAACCATAGTACATAATAAGCATCATCGAATATAATCTCGAATACACCGATCATCTCGAATAATAGATATAATCTCGAATACATCATCTCGAATAATATATATAATCTCGAATAAATCATCTCGAATATTATATATCGAATACATCACTAGCTAGCCAGCTAGCTAATAAAGATCGAATACTAAAGAGTAATCTAGGCCACTCGCGGTTCCTGAGGCGCGGGCGGTGGACAACCAAAGTGAAGGAACCATCACTGGATCATAGCTCGGGTGATCTCCCCAAAGAACCTTCCAGGTATTGGAGAACCTGACTTCCATAGCAGCCATGTAGCGATGGACGTGCTCGTCCTCCTCCCTGACAAGGCGACGTACCACCTCTAGCGGGGCCGGCTCCCTCCGCACCGAAAGTGGCCCACGTGAACGCCACCAAAGGAGATCAGGGTCGACGACGGGACCCGAGGCCTGGTTCCTCACCAAGCGTCGCGCCCCTGAAGGTAGCACCTCCCAATGCCAGCCGACGGAGCCCAATCCCGAACATGGGTCCTCTGAAGCAGGACGTCATCGCGAATGGGTCGACGGCGAGGATGCGGGTCGGGCATCGTCGACAAAAAATACTATATGCCGCAAAAGTAAAGTAACATTTTTAAAATGATGGATTGTGATTTCATATATGCAAATTCTAAATTTTATAACAAAAAATATAATAAACTAAAAAAACATTGACCATATCTAAAACTAACATTTCTAACATTTATATAACAAATTTTTTTCTTTAACATTTCTATAACATTAATACAGAAAAAACTAACATTTCTATAACATTAATACAGAAAAATTAATAACTAATAACTAATAACAGAAAACTAAAAACAGAAAACTAAAAACAGAACAAAAATTCTGTATGTGTGTGTGTATGTGTGTGTATGTGTTGTGTGTGCAAGCGACGGTGCGGGGACGGGGACGCCCGCGACGGCGAGCCAAGGCGATCGCCGGCGCCGGCGGCGGGCGTGTTGGGGAGGCTGATCGTACCCACGAACACCTATGGGGCCGGCGGACCAGGCCCCTTTGTGGTTTGGAGGGGGGCGGAGATCGCACGAAGAGCGGATCGAGGCGAGGCACACGAGCAGTTTACCCAGCTTCGGAGCTCTCCGGAGAGATAAAACTCCTACTGCTGCTTGTTTGATGCATTGTGTTCTTACTAGGGAGCGATCCGAGCTACAAAACCTAGCGTGAGCGTATCTAGTCTCTAGTGAGTCGAATGAACCGAACCCCCTCTACGTTGCGCATGGGCCTCCTTTTATATGCTCAAGGGGTCTCCGACAGGTGGCAACATAGGCGAGGGTACAAATGTAAAAATAGGAGTTGGTACACCTACTCGAACAGTGTACAGTGCAAAATACCTAACTCTGACGGCAAGGGACAAAAGCAATAAATGCCCGTCAGTGTCGCCCAAACAGTGCAACATAGATCGTCAGGTGCGCCACCGCTCGCCACGATGGCAAGCTTGTCAGCGCCGCTTATCGCTACTCTCCGCTGGCTGCACAGCCTCTCGACACGCGTGCATGGAATTGTCCCATGGCGACACGTTGCTGGATGAGCTGGAGCGGAGATGGAGAGAGGTTGCTTGCCGCGTTCGGAGACTTGTCGCGTTGGGAGACTTGTCGCGCTCCGAGCCTTCCCGGCAAGCTCCTCTTTCCAGGGCCTTGTCTTCTGCATGCCTTGAGTGGCCTTCCCGGCAAGCTCCTCTTGCCGGGGCCTTGTCTTCTTAGTCAAATACTTTGTTCTTGAATGGCTCCAAAAGAGCCACGGAGGATCTTGGCGGTGACGAGGCAAACCTCGCCGCTGGTGCTGCAATCGTCCGCGGCACGCAGTACGGGATACTAGGGTACCCCTACTCTAGTACACCGACAGAGCCCCGGCTGGGCCAGACACGGTGCCGAAGCGCTGTCGGGCCAGGCCCAAAATAAAGTGCACGGTCACACGCGCCTTGATCACGTCAGAATCGCCCCGGTCCCACCACGACCCCCACTAACGGCACGCACCGAACGTGGCGTCGTGCGAGAGATCGTGGGCGTGGTCGTGGGGGTTTCTTTATTAGGAAAAGCGGAACGTCCGCCCCCTCCCCCTCTTTAGAAGCGGAGGAAATAGGGGCAGACCGTCCACTCCGCCATTGTTGTCTTGTCGAGAGAACCACCGCCGCTCCCCCCTTCCTCTCCAGTGCGAAGAGAGCAGCGCCCCGCCCCCTTTCGCCACAAGCGCGCTCACCGCCGTCGGCCTCCTCCGCCGCCCTCGCCATCGCTCCGAAAGCCGACAAGGAGAAGGGCGTCAGGTCGGCCGAGGCGCAGCGGCTCGCGGTGCTGCGCAAGGAGCGGGCCATCTCCCCCCTAGCTCGGCGCAAAGGGAGCTGCGGGATGTCTTCTATCTCTTTTGGTCGAGGAGACGCCGTGCGCATCCGCGCATGAAGGTACTCCCGCCTCCGCTTCTTATTTGGCCCCAACTGTACCCCTTCTTTGCCCTTTTCTTCTATTATGGCTTTGCCCCCTTTTCCGGAAGTTCTTCTGCGATATCATGAACACATATGGCCTTCGCCTCCTTGATTTCACCCCCAACGCCGTCTTGACCATGGCAGTTTTCGCGCACCTTTGCGAAAACTTTGTCGGAGTCCACCCAAATGTGGCACTCTTCCGCCACTTCTTCGTGCCCAAGGCCGAGAGAGGAGAGCCCCTTGCCGAGGGATAGCTTGGGTCTCCAGGATCGACAAGAAAGAAGCCTATCTGGAAGGAGAGTTCCGCAACAAGTGGGAGGAGTGGAGAGCCAATTGGTGTTGGGTCGTGAGGAGAACCCGCAGCCCTTCACCGCTGCGGCGCCAAACACCAATAGTGCGCGACAGAGATTGGAGTAACTTGGCGCCGGAGGATGCTAGGTTGAAGATAGATGTGACCGGATTTTGCGCCTCAGCTTGCCGGACTAACCAGAGGCGCAGCTTGGCGCAGACTTCCTTCGCCACAGACGCTTCCCTTGCAGGAGAGGAGGAGGCCTGCTTGGGAGTTCCAAAATGCGGCAGACATCATGAGGTTGCGCCCGGGCCTGAACTGGAATTTCACCGTCTAGGAGTTGGATGCGATGCTGCTAGAGCTGTTCAAGAACGACCCCGATCACCCTGAGTGGTTTAGGTTGCCGAGGGGGGTCGTCCCATTGTGCAACAACTCAGCGCTCGACCGCATCCGCGCCATGATGCCGTTGTGTGATTCCCATGGGATCGTTCCAACCTGGCAGGAGCCCCCCGACGAGGTCGTGCAGCAGTTCTTCGACGACTTGGAAGAAGTGCCGATCCGCTCCGACGAGCAGAAAAGGCTCACTCGCGACACTACCCACGAGGAGATGGCGCGTATTGCCACCAGGGTGGAGGAGGCGGCAGCAGCCGCTGCCGCTGGAGCCTTCGGGTATACCGTGGAGGAGGCGGACGCTGCGAAGGCAGCAAGCCTTGCCGAGCGAAGGGGGATCGCCGGAGAGGATGAGCTTGTCGAGCCCGAGGCCGGATCGAGTGGACCCGCCGAGGGCGCTTCTTCTCCACCACCCAGCGACTTGCCGCCAGCGGAGCCCCCGGTTCCGCCGAAGAGGCGTCTCTGCAAGGCCGAAGACGAGTCGGGGCGGCAGATCGCCGACAAGAATGCGCTGCCAGCGACGGCTCTACTGCAAGCGATGTTGCCGCTGAGCGCCTCACTGCTGCGACAATCGGGCGGGATCTTCTCGAGCCACCGCCGACGCCTCCGCCAGCGGCCAAGAGAGCCCACTTCCCCTCGTCGCACCGGAGGCGAGCCGGAGTTTGACTTCTCCGCGCTCAGCCACGAGGAGGAAGACGAAGAGTAAGCTCTTGAGATTGTGCTTGTATTTCTTCAATTTTATTGCTTCATCTTGAATCTGATTTGCTTGCTCGACTCTTTCCTTTTCAGGACGCTGGCCCAGAGAGCGTCGAAGAGGGCCAAGATGCCGACGGTCGTCGTTGAGGACGATTCTCACGTGGCAACAGGGGACGCGTCCGAGACCCCCTTGCCGGACCCGGCAACCCTTCCTCAGAGCAGTCCCCAGCACAGCCCCCAAAGTAAGTGTGCGGTTTTCTCCTTACTATTAGGTGTGCAGGGGTGCTCCTTCTTCGTTGATACCTGATTGTTTGCTTGTGTAGGAGCAGAGCAGCCTCATCAGGAGGGCTCGAAGCCGCCCTGCAAATCCTGTCTCGCTGCCACTCACGCCGCCAAGGGAGGATTCTCCGGCAAGGAGCGCCCTCGCAAGGGAGGCCACTCCGGCAAGGGAGGCTACCCCGGCAAGGGACAGCGCCAGTGACCCTCTAGTGGTCGAGGCCATGGCTGCGGATCCCGTTGCAGGTAATTTCCTTACACGAAAATCTCCCTTGGGCTTGTTTTCTTTTGTTTCTCTTTTTGAACATTTGCTTGACTGCTCTTTCTTCGTCTGACGCAGAGCCAATGGAGGTCGAGGCTGCCGGCAAGGAGGAAGCGCGCGGCAACACCGACGAGGCCGCCGTCGTGGAAGAAGAGGTCGTTGCTGTGGAAGAAGAGGTCGTTGCTGTGGAAGAAGAGGCCGTCGCCGACGAGCCTGTTGGCGAGAAGGCCACCGAGGCTGCCGACGCAGAAGCTGGCGAGGGGTCGGGCGATCGCACTGACGGCCCTGAGGCCGCAGGAGCGCCAAGCGCTACACCGACAGCCGACTCCCCCTCCGTCGCTGCAGCGTCAGGCTCCGAGGAGCCCCAGCCCGGCGCCTACCAAGGCCGGGCGAGGGTGTCTTCATCAAACTCCCCGGGAACCGAAGCTCAGGGCGCCGGTCAAGGAGAGACCTTCGACGGCGAGCTACTCGCCTCATTGGCTGACGCTGGTGGACGCCAAGCAGCAGCAGCGGCGAAGTCTGAGGAGGAGCAACTCTTGAAGAAGCCTTTGTCGCTCTACCGCGCCCGGCAAGCCAAGTTGGAGTCCCGGGAAGCACTTGTCGCGAGGGCAGGAGCGGACATGGAGAAGCGCGCAGAAGAGCTCCGGAGCGCCAACCAAGAAACTCTCCACGACGTAGCAGAAGCACGGGGGCAACTTGTAGAAGAGCGCACGACCTTCATCCTTGAGAAGGCCGCAGCTGAGGAGGAGCAGCGGCTGGCTGCCGAGAAGCTCTCCGCAGGAAAGCGAGCCGGGCGCAGCGGAAGGTCAACCTGGACAGCCACGAAGAAGACCTTGCAGCTGCGAGGAGTCACTTGGCGGGCGCTTAAGGAAGCGAAGGATGCTGCCGCAGCCGCCGAGGCCGCCAAGGAAGAGTTGAAGGCGAAGGTGGCACAACCGAGGCCAGCCTCAAGAAGAGCGGCGAAGAGTTTGCAGCGCTCAAGCATGAGCGCGAGAAGGACGCCTACACTCTTGGCGAGCTGCAGTCGTCTCGCCGATAGGGCAAGGAGCTCGACGCCGCCAAGGATTCCAAGGCGGATCTTGAGTCTGTAGCCGACCACTCGACGCAGACGTTGGACGGCGCCAGAGAGCGGGAGGTGGGCTTGTTGGAGACGATCAAGGCCAAGGAGGAGCTGCTAGCGAATGTTGCCTCCACCCAGGCGCCTTGAGGGAGAGCGTGGAGCACTGGATCAAGGTCTTGTGGACACCGCCACGACATCCACAATGAGCTGATGGAGCCGGGATGACGGACCTTGCATACTCCTCCGACGAGCATCTCCAACCCAGCGCCAAACTCAGTTTATTCTTCAAAGGCGTGGGACGGGTCTCCAGCGACTCGGAAGAGGTCCCAAAGCAGCTGGCCGAGGAATCACGCCAGATCTGTGCAGGAGCCCTCGAGAAGGTGTTGATAAAGGTGGCCTTCCGCAATCCGGGCCTCAACCTTAACGGCGTCCTCAGATCCTTGCCGCCAGATGCCAACGTGGAGGAGCTCAAAGCCCTTGTCGCACCCATTGTGGACAAGGTGAACAAGATCAAGCGGATTGATGGCGACCGCATAGACTAGGCCGCCAATTTTATCTTTCCCTTGTCGCTGCTGATCATGTTTAGAACACTTTGTTAGATCAGCAACAAGTTATTTTGTAATATACTCTATCTTAGGCGATCAATGCAACGTTATTTCCTCTACTTGATTCCTTCCTTTGTAATGCGTTCGCCTTACGCATTTGGGGGACTTGTTGGTGCGGGCACCTTTGTCATGGCCGAAAAGTGCGGAACGTCAAGAGCTTCACTGGCAAGTGCCGCCTCCGACAAGCAACCTTGTCGCGAGTAGCCGCAGCTCACTTAAGTTGTTGAACGGACTCGAAACAAAGTAAGGGCGCGACTAGCCTGCGAGTTGGTTCCTCTGCGCATAGGTTTTCCATACAAAGTACTATCATTCGAGGAAGATAACTTAAAAATTTAAAAATTGCTTGCTCAAACTTTGGCAACTTAGCTTTTCTGTCTCTTGCTTCCCGATGAGGCGAAACTTCCTCGAGCGGTGCCTGGTCCATAGTATGAGGCGAAACTTCCTCGAGCGGTGCCTGGTCCATAGTATTATCTTCTCCTTCCCCCCTGGTTAACTTGTGCGCGAGGGAGCCTTCCTTTCTTTGAGAAAAGAGAAAGAAGAGGAAATAAAGTTATGGAGCCCAGCGGCTCGATTTTGCTTACCGGGTGTGGTTGCTGCACAAAGTGTTAGCCAAAACATGCAATAAAATGATGAAAGCATGAATTTGACAAGTTGTGCGCAACACATGAGCTTTACTGATGCACGGGGTCTGTGCCCGGCTTTGTACAAAGGATTACATGCAACAGCGGCAAGACTTGTACAAAAGGTGGTTGCCGGAACGGGTTCCGACAACCGCGCCCTATGGGTAAAACTTACGAAGATGCTCAATGTTCCAGGAGTTGCTCACCGGGATGCCATCTTCGGTCTCAAGGCGACAGTGCTGTGCCTAGTGACTCGTTTCACCCGATAAGGGCCTTCCCACTTTGGCGTCAACTTGTTTGAATTCTTGGCGGACTGAACACGCCGAAGAACAAGGTCGCCTTCCTCGAGACTTCTGGCACTAACTCTGCGGCTATGGTAGCGACGCAAAGCTTGCTGGTAGCGAGCAGCTCGCACAGCGGCCTGAAGACGATCCTCCTCAAGGAGCAGCGCGTCATCTTGTTGCAGCTGCTCTTGCTCAAGCTCATCATAAGCGAGCACTCGAGGCGATCCGTATACGAGTTCCGTGGGGAGAACTGCCTCTGCTCCATAGACTAGAGCAAAAGGTGTCTGGCCGGTGGCTCGATTTGGCGTCGTCCTGATCGACCAAAGAACCACCGGCAGCTCCTCGATCCAGTTTCTTCCGCACTTGTGCAGCCTGTCGAAAGTTCTTGTCTTGAGCCCGCGCAGCACTTCAGCATTTGCCCTCTCTGCTTGACCGTTGCTTCTCGGGTGAGCAACGGAAGCAAAGCAGACCTTGGCGCCAAGATCTTGGACGTACTGCATGAAGGTGCGACTTCAGAATTTTGTGCCGTTGTCGGTGATGATCCTGTTAGGGATTCCAAACGGCAAACAATCGACCAAGAACTTGATCGCCGATCGTGTGTCACCTTCCTCACTGCTTCCACTTCCGCCACTTTGTGAACTTGTCGATGGCGACGCATAAGTATTCAAAGCCCCGACAGCTCGGGGAAGGGGCCGAGGATGTCGAGCCCCTGCACCGAAAATGGCCAGGATAAAGGGATCGCCCGGAGAGCCCGAGCTGGTTGGTGTATCTGTTTGGAATGGAACTGCACGCTTCACACTTGGTTACTTGTGCAGTTGCATCTCGGAGGGCTGTCGGCCGTAAGAAACCTTGCCGGAAAGCTTTGCCGACAAGTGCTCTCTCGCGCCAATGTGGTGACCACATATGCCTCCGTGTATCTCTGCCAAAAGCTTCTGTCCATCTTCCCTGGGAATACACTTCAATTTCACACCGTTGAGTCTTCTTCTGTACAGTATGCTGTCGACAAACTGGTACATACTCGACTGCCGGGCTACTCTTTCCGCTTCTTCTCGCTCTTCGGGAAGTTCTCCTGTCTGAAGGAAATGGACAATCTGCTACGCCCATGCTGGAGCTTGCGGCTCGACAACAAGGACCAAATGCACATCTGCTGCTGCGGGTACATCAGCTTCTACGGCAAGAACCTGCGGCTCTGCCGGAGCTTGACGCTCCCCAGCAAGCTTGCCGAAGCAAAACTTGTCGGAAGCGTCTGCTTCAATGAAACAAACACTGGGGCTTGTCGGAGCAGACTGCCCCTCAGCACTGTTGGTGTTGATCTTGGGGACCTTCGCAACAACGGCTTCGGGAAGCTCTGCCGGAAAGTAGTCACCAGAGATCAACTTCCTCTTCTTGCTTTGTCCAGCTGATGGTGTTACGGTTGGCTGAGTCAGCTTGAGCACGAAAATCCCTGGTTCCACAGGCAACTTAAGTGCAGCGCACTTTGACAGCCGTCAAGAATATCATTACGAGCTCTTGGAACATGTTCCATTTGCAGGCCGTCAAAGTGCTCTTCTAGCTTCCTCACTTCATCAACGAGGCTTCCATCAACGGACTCGGTAATCTTTGTTCACTTGGCGGACGACAAGTTGCGAGTCACCCCGACAATAAGCTTTTTGATCCCAAGGTCCATCATGCGATCCTGAGACCGGCAAGCAAACCTTCATACTCTGCAGTATTGTTTGTTGCTTGCTCCTTGGGAAAGTGCATCTGGACTATGTACTTGAGGTGCTCTCCGGTGGGTGCGATAAGCAGCACGCCGGCACCGGCGCCTTGCAGTGAGAAGGCACCATCAAAGTACATCAGCCACTCTTTGCTTGCTTCCTTGACGGGAATGCTCGTCTCCGGAATCTCTTCATCTGGCGTTGGCGTCCATTCTGCTATGAATTCTACCAACGCTCTGTTTTGGATAGTTGATGTGCTTTCAAACTTGAGACCAAAGCTTGACAGTTCCAATGCCCACTCGACAATCCTGCCCATTGCTTCTGGATTCTGCAGTATCCTCTTTAGCGGAAAGCGAGTGACAACTGTGATCTCATGTGCTTGGAAGTAATAGCGCAGCTTTCTCGAGGCCATGAGGAGGACGAAAAGCAATTTCTGCACACCGCAGTACTCTTGACCTAACCCCCGCAGAGGGAATCGACAAAGTAGACTGGGCGCTGCACCATCCTTTTCTCGCATCTGGTCATGCGTCTGCTGGATTCGTCCTTGCCGGGACCAGAGCTTGTTGGCGAAGCCCCCTGCTTGTCGCTGGATGTGCTTGCCGTGGTTGCTGGCTCGTCATCCGCCTCCCTCTCCGCTACTAACGCAGCACTAACCACTTGATTGGTTGCTGCTATATATAGCAGCAACTTCTCTTGTGGTTTAGGTGCGACAAGTGTTGGAGTGGAGGACAGGTATCTCTATAAGTCCTGCAGCGCAGCCTCCGCTTCGGGAGTCCATTTCATTGCACCTGCCTTTTTCAAAATCTTGAAAACGGCAGGGCCGCCAGCAGACCTAGAAATAAACTCCGCCGAGAGCAGCTACACAACCGGCAAGTCTTCGTACATCATTGACGCGCTTTGGTGCTTCAATCTGCTCAATGGCCTTGATCTTGTCGGGATTAGCTTCAATCCCTCGTTGAGACACAAAGAACCCGAGAAGCTTACCGGAAGGGACTCCAAACACGCACTTCTCGGGGTTGAGCTTGAGGTTGATCTTGCGCAGATTTGCAAAGGTCTCGTCCAAATCTTGAACCAGAGTTGCTTTGTCCTTGCTTTTGACCACTATGTCATCCATGTAGGCTTCTACATTTCTGTGCATTTGCGGCTCAAAAGCGTCATGGACTACCCTTGCAAATGTTGAACCAGCATTCATCAAACCGAAAGGCATACGTATGAAACAAGATGTGCCACATGGTGTAATGAATGCGGTCTTCTCCTCATCTTCTTCAGCCATGAAGATCTGATGGTATCTCGAGTATGCATCAAGAAACGAAAGCAAATCACATCCAGCCGTGGAGTCAACAATCCGGTCAATGCGCGGCAAGGGAAATGGATCTTTGGGACAAGCTTTATTAACATCCGTGAAGTCAATACAAAGTCTCCATTTTCCATTTGCTTTGCGCACGACTACAGGATTGGCGAACCACGTAGGATGGAGCACTCCTCTGACAAGGCCTGCCGCTTCCAGCTTTCTTGATCTCTTCGCTATGAATTCTTGGCGTTCCACTGCTTGCTTACAGACTTTATGATTGACGGGACGTGCATGAGGAAAAACGGCCAGGCGGTGCTCAATCACTTTCACAGGAACACCGGGATGTCGACGGTTGCCATGCAAACACGCCGACATTCGCCTACGTGAAAGCAACGAAAAGCGCCTTCCTATTTAGGGTCGAGAGAGGCACTGATGGTAAAGGTACCACCAGCGCCGTCCTCCTTGGCGGGCACCTTCTTGGTCTTTGGCGGAGCTACCATCCTCTTGCCCTTGCCGGTGGAGCTCGATGGTGCGTCCTCGACGGTAGCGCAGCACTCCGAAGAGGTGCGCTTGTCGGAGTGAGCATCAGAGCCCTTGCCGGACTTGGACTTTGTCTTCTTCCCCCCGGGAGCTTCAGCGGCAAGTGTTTGGCAATCTGTCGCGGCTGCTGCATCCCGATAGATCTTGTCGGCACAGATAAGGGCATCCTTCTTGTCGCCATGGACAGAGATGACGCTTATCGGGCCTGGCATCTTGAGTAAGTTCTAGGCGTAGTGAGAGGCTGCCATGAACTTGGCGAGTGCTGGACGGCCAAGTATTCCATTGTAAGGCAATGGGAAATCGGCAACGTCGAATGTGACCCTCTCAGTCCTAAAGTTCAGCTCATTTGTCAAATGTTACCGGCAACGTAATCTTCCCCTTCGGCTTGCTCCTTCCCGGATTGATTCCTTGGAAGGTGCCGGTCTCTTCGAGCTCCCTGTCAGGGATTTGAAGCTTCTGGAGCACCGCGGAGGAGATCAGACTCAAGCCGGCCCCGCCGTCAACTAGCATTTTGGTGACCTTGAGGTTGCGGATGGTTGGTGAGACCAACATCGGCAAGCACCCGACCGCAGTTATGCGATCAGGGTGGTCCTCAATATCAAAGACGATAGGCGTGCTGGACCACTTCAGAGGCTTGCGTGACTCTACGGATGGTTCCGCTGCATTGACCTCCCTCATCCATTGCTTGAGTTGGCGGTGGGAGGTATGCAGGGAAGCACCTCCGTCAACGCAGAGGACCTTTGTGGCTTTCTGAAACTCCTGCTCATCAGCGTCGCTGCCTTCCATATCTTCGCTGCCGTCATCATCTTCATCCTTGTCGCGCCGCTGAGGAGGTCTGTCTCCTTGCCGTTGCTTGGCCTTGCCGCGGCGTCCTCCCCGACCGGACGTTTCTTGCTTGCTCCCCAGCACCTTCCTGGGCCTTCTCTTTGTCGCGCCGCCAGATTTCAGCCCTCTGCTGTTCGACAAGCTGCTCGACCTTCTTGCAGCTCTGGAGGTCGTGGCCCTTGGTGCGCTTGCAGTACTGCTTGCCGGAGCCGTCCTGCTTGTCGGCGGCCGCCACCGACTGGTGGTTGTCGGCGGAGAGTGCGTGGTGGTTGCACCTCCGACAGTCTCGTCGCCACCGACTCGTGCCTTGTCGTCTTGCCGCGGCAATGATGGCGTTGGTTGCCGCGGAGCGTCGCCGTTGGCAAAGCCGATGAGGCTCTGGATAGTGGCCCTCCACTCGTCGACCTTGTTGGCCGTTGGAGGGTAGTCGAGGAGCAGCTGAGATCTCGCCAGAGCTTCTGCTGGAGTAGTGGGTGGCATTGGCGAACGGTGCGAGGAGAGGAAGTGCTCGTACTTCTAACTACGTTAGAAGGAGCAGCACCCGCCCAGCGACCGTATCTCACTCGTGCCGGCATGTTGGCACACATGCTGGTCTTGAGGGTCTCGATTCCAACGAACGTATGGCATTGTGAACGCCATGACGTTGTTGGTCCCGCGTCTCCTGAGATGGGCGCGGGGGATGCGCGGACGCCGAGGGTTGCGGGGCCTTGTCCTTGGACTGTGCAGCGTCGCGAACACCTTCGCTGGCCGCCGTTCCTCCGCGGCGTCTGCCCCCACCACCCGTTTGCTGCGGTGAGGGTGGGTACGACGCGGACGGCTCTGCTGCCGCCGAAGCCTTCTTCTTCGGTGGCATGTTGAGGAAGATGTTGAGGACGCTGCTCGTGTGAACGTCGGATCAGATTCACACGGCCTCGGATGCGCTTCCCCTACCTGGCGCGCCAAAGATGTCGAGGAGGCTGATCGTACCCACGAACACCTATGGGGCCGGCGGACCAGGCCCCTTTGTGGTTCGGAGGAGGGCGGAGATCGCACGAAGAGCGGATCAAGGCGAGGCACACGAGCAGTTTACCCAGCTTCGGAGCTCTCCGGAGAGATAAAACTCCTACTTCTGCTTGTTTGATGTATTGTGTTCTTGCTAGGGAGCGATGCGAGCTACAAAACCTAGCGTGAGCGTATCTGGTATCTAGTGAGTTGAATGAACCGAACTCCCTCTACGTTGCGCATGGGCCTCCTTTTATATGCTCAAGGGGTGTCCGACAGGTGGCAACATAGGCGAGGGTACAAATGTAAAAACAGGAGTTGGTACACCTACTCAACAGTGTATAAAGGTAAAATACCTAACTCGACGGCAAGGGACAAAAGCAATAAATGCCCGTCGTTGTCGCCCAAACAAAGGCAACAGAGATCGTCAGTGCGCCACCGCTCGCCACGATGGCAAGCTTGTCAGCGCCGCTTATCGCTGCTCTCCGCTGGCTGCACAGCCTCTCGACACGCGCGCATGGAATGGTCCCATGGCGACACGTTGCTGGATGAGCTGGAGCGGAGATGGAGAGAGGTTTCTTGCCGCGTTCGGAGACTTGTCGCGTCCGGAGACTTGTCGCGTCCGGAGACTTGTCGCGCTCCGAGCCTTCCCGGCAAGCTCCTCTTGCCGGGGCCTTGTCTTCTGCATGCCTTGAGTGGCCTTCCCGGCAAGCTCCTCTTGCCGGGGCCTTGTCTTCTTAGTCAAATACTTTGTTCTTGAATGGCTCCAAAGGAGCCACGGAGGATCTTGGCGGTGACGAGGCAAACCATACCGCGGGGTGCTGCAACTGTCCGTGCACGAGTACGGGATACTAGGGTACCCCTACTCTAGTATACCGACAGGGCGCGGTGGCTTCGATTGGAGGGAGGAGAGGGGGGACTGAGGCTCACAGCGCGGGCGAGGTCGAGGCGACGGTGACGGCGACGGCGACGCTGGCTGGTGGGGACGGGACGCGGGTTGGTGCGGGACGGGACGGGCGACGGGCGCGGCGCAACGGGATGGGCAGTGACGGGCGGCGCGACGAGGACGGGGCGGCGCAGAGTCGACAGGACGGCGCGACGGCTGCGGAGACAGTGCGGGACGGGCCAGCGATGAAGCATAGAATCTGGGAGGAAACTGAATTTAAATTTTCGTAAGTGCTATATATATAGGAGGAGCCTTTAGTACTGTTTGGAGCCACCTACCGGTACTAAAGGTCAAATTTTGCCAGGCCAAGCTGCGGGAGAGCACACCTTTAGTACCGGGTGGTGTCTGCTTCCAGCCACCAACCGGTACTAAAGGTGGTGCGCTCGCGTTGGTGCGGTGCGGCAAGTTTAGTCCCACCTCGCTAGCCGAGGGGCCCCGCACTGGTTTATAAGCCCCAGTGGGGTAGCTCTCTCGAGCTGCTCTCTTAAGCACGCCTTCCGGGCCTACATCTGCTGCTATGCCCTGATGGGCCTATTGGGGTAGCGGGCCTGCATCCTGGCCCAATTAGACTTTGGGTTTCTAGTCGTATGCAGGCCGCTGTGGCCCAGTAGGTGGGCTTTTTTTCATTTATTTTTTCTTTTCTGCTTTATTTATTTTGTTTTATTTATTTTAGTTGTTTTTTGCTGTATTTAGAGTTTCTTTGTGAATATTTTTGCTTTAGGTACAAAAAATTAGAAACTTTCAGTTAGTGCCGGCAGTTTTCAAATTTGAATAGTTTAAATTTTGAATTATTTGAAATTTGTGTGAATCACTAGTTTGTGAATAACTTAACTTAAAAATACATTTTTAGTGATTCTTTTTTATTATGTTTAATATTAGTGTGTTTTATCATTATATTCAATTTGGTAATGCTTAGGTTATTTAAAAAATGAAATGCCTTTGTAACAGATGAGTTTTCGTTCAAAACCCTGATAGTTCGAAAGAGGTTGTCCATTTTGTACACGAAGTGCATCCAGTTTTTGCCGTAACCCTCTCTACTTTTTTTCACATGCTATGTGGGTGAAATTATGATACCATGCCAACTTTCAACCTTTTTGGAGTTCATTTGAAGTGTTTTTCAATTTAGCTGAAAAAATCAGTAAATGCATGAAATAATTTGTTTGCACATAAAATTTCTTCACGTTTCAAATGCCAAAACACATAACTACCCTAACTATTAAAGAGATTCACTCCTGGGTGTGAAACACAGAAGAAAGTGATGATAGTGAAGCCGATCACATCCCAGATCTTTGGGTGTGAAACTTTTCCTTCGCGTGTGTCCCTTTGCGCCGTAACCATGGGAAATCTTCATCATTTAATAGGATGCTCGGGTCAATATTCACTGTTAATGGAGCAATTTCATCAAACTTTTCATACACTCCTGACATGTTTATCTTCTCATCCACCCCCACGATGTTTCTCTTCCCAGAAAGAACTATGTGCCGCTTTGGCTCATCGTATGATGCATTCGCTTCCTTATCTTCTCTTTTCCTCGGCTTGGTAGACATGTCCTTCACATAGAAAACCTGTGCCACATCATTGGCTAGGACGAATGGTTCGTCTGCATACGCAAGATTGTTGAGATCCTCTGTTGTCATTCCGTACTGCGGGTCTTCCGTTACCCCGCCTCGTGTCATATTGACCCATTTTCACTGAAACAAAGGGACCTTCAAACCACGTCCATAGTCAAGTTCCCATATGTCTTGTATATAAGCATAATAAGTTTCTTTTCCCGTCTTGGTTGCTGCATCAAAGCGGACACCACTGTTTTGGTTGGTGCTCTTCTTATCTTGGGCGATCGTGTAAAATGTATTACCATTTATCCCGTACCCTTTGAAAGTCATTATATTCGAAGATGGTAAATGGGACAACAAGTACAGGTCATCTTCAATAGAGGCGTCATGCATGGTATGTGTCTGCAACCAGCTGGCGAAACTCCTGGTTTGTTCACGTGTAATCCAGTCATCAGACCGCTCCGGGTGTTTGGAGCGTAGAAAATTCTTGTGTTCGTCCATATACGGAGCCACCAAGGCGGAATTCTGTAGAACTGTGTAGTGTGCTTCAGTGAGAGAATGTCCATCCATACATATTATTTGATCCCCTCCTAGAGCGCCTTTTCCATCCAGTCTACCCTTATGCCGCGATTCAGGAACACCAATCGGCTTAAGGTCAGGAATAAAGTCGATACAAAACTCAATGACCTCCTCATTTTCATGGCCCTTGGAGATGCTTCCTTCTGGCCTAGCACGGTTATGAACATATTTCTTTAAGACTCCCATGAACCTCTCAAAGGGGAACATATTATGTAGAAATACAGGACCCAAAACGTTAATCTCTTCGCATAGGTGAACTAAGACGTGCGTCATGATGTTGAAGAAGGATGGTGGGAACACCAACTCGAAACTGACAAGACATTGCACCAAATCATTCTGTAACCTTGGTATGATTTCTGGATCGATTACCTTCCGAGAGATTGCATTAAGGAATGCACATAGCTTCACAATGGCTAATCGAACGCTTTTCGGTAGAAGCCCCTCAATGCAACCGGAAGCGATTGCGTCATAATCACGTGGCAGTCATGAGACTTTTGGTACTTTGGAACTTTTTCTCCGCCATGCTTATTATTCCCTTTATATTCGATTTAGAAGCCAGACGGTACCTTAATACTGAGCAGGCATTCAAAGAAGATTTCTTTCTCTTCTTTGGTAAGAGCGTAGCTTGCATGACCCTGATGTATGCCGTATTTTCCGTGCATACGTTGCTGGTCGTCCCGTGCCTCAGGTGTATAATTTGTCTTCCCATACACACCCAAGAAGACAAGCAAGGTCACACAAAGATTCTTCGTCACGTGCATCACGTCGATTGCGGAGCGGACCTCTAGGTCTTTCCAATAGGGCAGGTCCCAAAATATAAATTTCTTCTTCCACATGGGTGCGCGTCCGTCAGCATCATTCGGAACAGGTTGTCCACCAGGACCCTTTCCAAAGACTACCTTCAAATCCTTGACCATATCATGTACATCAGCTCCAGTACAGTGGCGAGGCTTTGTCCGGTGATCAGCATCACCTTTGAAATGCTTGCCTTTCTTTCTTACGGGATGCCTGCTCGGAAGAAATCGACGATGTCCCAGGTACACATTCTTGTCCAAATATATAATGTCGGTATCATCCAAACAGTGCATGCATGCGCGGTATCCCTTGTTTGTCTGTCCTGAAAGGTTACTCAGAGCAGGCCAATCATTGATGGTCTCGAACAGCAACGCCTTTAGGTCAAATTCTTCATGTTTGTGCTCATCCCACGCACGTACACCTGTTCCATTCCACAGTTGTAAGAGTTCTTCAACTAATGGCCTTGGGTACATATCAATGTCGTTGCCGGGTTGCTTAGGGCCTTGGATGAGCACCTGCATCATAATGAACTTCCGCTTCATGCACAACCAAGGAGGAAGGTTATACAAACATAGAGTAACAGGCCAGGTGCTATGGTTGCTGCTCGGCTCCCCAAAAGGATTAATGCCATCTGCGCTTAGACCAAACCATATGTTCCTTGCGTCATCTGCAAACTCCTTCCCGTACTTTCTTTCGATTTTTCTCCACTGCGACCCGTCAGCGGGTACTCTCAACTTTCCATCTTTCTTACGGTCTTCTCTGTGCCATCGCATCGCCTTGGCATGCTCTTTGTTTTGGAACAAACATTTAAACCGTGGTATTATAGGAGCATACCACATCAATTTGGCAGGAATCTTCTTCCTGGGGCGCTCGCCCTCGACACCACCAGGGTCATCGTGGCTGATCTTATAGCGCAATGCACTGCATACCGGGCAAGCGTTCAAATCCTCGTACTCACCGCGGTAGAGGATGCAATCATTAGGGCATGCATGTATCTTCTGCACCTCTAACCCTAGAGGGCGTACAACCTTCTTGTTCAGACGCATTTCCTCGGGCAATTCGTTGTCCTTTGGAAGCATATACTTTATCATTACCATATAATTTCCAAATCCCTTGTCAGATACACCATTCTCTGCCTTCCATTGCAGCAATTCCAGTGTGGTGCCCAGCTTTTTCTTGTCACCTATGCAATTCAGGTACAACATTTTTTTGTGATCCTCTAACATGCGCTGCAACTTCTTCTTCTCCAAATCACGTGCGCAGTTTCTCTTTGCATCAGCAATGGCCCGACCTAGATCATCAACGGGCTCATCTTATGCCTCTTCTTCAGCTTCTTCCCGCATTGCCGGCTTAGCTTCTTCCTCCCATTTTTGTATCATCGTATTCAGGGAACCCATGGCCAGGATAGCTCGTCGTCCTCTTCCTCTTCATTGTCTTCCATCATAACCCCTCTTTCTCCGTGCTTGGTCCAAACATTATAGTGGGGAACGAAACCGGATTTAAATAGGTGGACGTGAATGGTTCTTTCCTTAGAGTAATTTAATTGATTCTTACAGCCAGCACATGGACAAGGCATAAAACCATCCGCCCGCTTGTTTGCCTCAGCAGCAAGTAGAAAAGTTTGCACGCCATTAATGAACTCAGGAGAGCATCGGTCATCGTACATCCATTGCCGGCTCATCTTCAATACACAGCACCGAAAACACCAAATTAATACAATACATAAAGTTCATACAACACTTAAATGCAATAAACAAATAACTCTCTAGCTAAAGCATTTAAATGCAACAACAAATGCGATCAAGATCGCAACTAAGGTAACAATTGATCCAACAACATAATGACACCAAGCCTCACTATCAATGGCATATTTTGTAATCTTTCTAATCTTCAAGCGCATTTTCTCCATCTTGATCTTGTGATCATTGACGACATCGGCAACACGCAACTCCAATTCCATCTTCTCCCCCTCAATTCTTTTGAATTTTTCTTTCAAATACTCGTTTTCTCTTTCAACTAAATTTAACCTCTCGACAATAGGGTCGGTTGGAATTTCCGGTTCACATACCTCCTAGATAAAAATATCTATGTCAACTTGATGGGCATAATTTGTCATAAACACGAAATGCAACAAATAGTTTTAAAAGAGAATATACCACATCCGAATTATAACAAGGATGATGGCCGACGGGGACGGATATCAAAACCATGGCACTATGTATAAGAAACAACGTACGGGTAAGATAATTATATGAGTAACTATATATCCAAATCACACAAACATCAATTTTTTATATAAAATTTCATGAACAAGAGGCTCACCACAAGGTGGTGCCGGCGACGGGACTGTGCGGGCGATCGACGGTGGTTACGGCGGAGATATAGAAGGCACTAAGTAAACCACACCTACATATGCAAACTAAGTGTTATTTTGACCTCAAATTGCATATAAATCAATTACTACCACATATAATTCCTCCCAAGTTAGTAAAACCCACAATTAATCACTATATAAACAAATGCAAGAGCTAATCTAGCAATGAGAGATGAAAGGACAAAGTTGCTAACCTCAGTGATCATTTGAATGGATGGGGGCCTCCAAATCTTGACAAATTTGGGGCAAATTTTGTGATGAACTTGAGAGGAAGAAGGGAAGAACAGAGGAGAGGGAGAGGGGAAAGGGGGAAGAACAGAGTGCAGGTGGACGAAGGGTTTATATAGGACGACCTTTAGTACCGGTTCGTGCCACGAACCGGTACTAAAGGTGCTGGAAGGGCCCCACTCTGACAACACCCTGCCACCACTTTCTTTTATCCGGTTCGTGGCACGAACCGGTGCTAAAGGTTCGCCACAAACCGGTACTAAAGATCTCCTCCCGCCTAGCCGTTGGAACCGACGCTAATGGACACATTAGTGCCGGTTCTGTTACAAACCGGGACTAATGTGTCTCACATTTGACCCTTTTTCTACTAGTGTAACCCACGAAGTATTCGGAAAGAGTAGGATGTTATATATTGACCGAAGTGTCTTGATATAAATAGGAGCAACGACCGAGGCCGAGGACCTAAAAAAGGCCCTGGGCGAAGCCGAGGGAAAGGCCGTCAAGGAGCAGGCTGCCCGTAAGAAGCTCAAGGCCCGGGTCAACGAGGTCCAACAAGAGCTCCACGACGCGGTGAAGAAGTGTGAGACCTTGGAGCGTGACACGTCGGCTAAAGAGGCCGAACTCTCCAAGGCTCGTCAGAGCATGGAGACGGCCCAGAATGAGGCCCAGGGCGCCCTCTAAGAGATCCAAGAGGCGAGGAAGATCGCGGCGGGTAAGGCATTCAGTTTACAAAGCAAATATGCGAAGAGGTAGTATCTTTACTAACCCGGATTCAGAGTTCTCCAGGGGCTTTTGCTGATCTACCACGAAGTGTGTCCGACGCCGCGGAGTTCTTCCGAGCCGAAGAAGGGAGCTCCACGGAGAAGCTGTTCTGGTCGCAATATCTTGCGCCAGAGCATCCCGTGCCTTTCACTGATCAGCTGAAACAGTTGGTGGAGCTGCATAGGATAGCCGAACTAGCCATGAAGGATTTGATAATCCGGCTATGGCCAGTTGAAGCTATGCCCGACAGCTACTTTGGACTCGTGAGGCGGCTGGTGAACACCTGTCCTCGGCTGGACATCGTCAAGCGATCGGTCTGTATTGAAGGTGCGCGTATGGCCTTTGCCCGTTGCAATATGTGGTGGGCGAAGATGAACGCCGTCGAGCTGGCTGTGGGGCCGCCAGAGGGCAAGGAGCACCGTACACCCGGCGCTTATTTTATGGATGTCCTGGAGGGGTCCTGCATTGTGGCAACACAGTGTGGGCAGGACATTATTTTCGAATGAATACATTTGTGTTGTCTTTGCCTTGTATGATGAAACAAAGTGGGTTTGTAATATAATTATTGTTATGTTTTTAATTTTACCTCCTGTGCGACCGTGTTGTATGAAATCTGAGGGTTGGCCAGTCGTCGGCTTCTGCCCCCATGTAGGTAGTACTGAGGTGTTCGGGATGGAATCTAAACAATCTGGATCAAATTATATGGTCCTTGAAGGAGTTGTTTACCACAACGAACAAGGCAACCAGACTATTCGGCTTTAACGCCCTCACTTAATTAGCCATAGGAGTTCGACAATAGAAACATGGACGCAGCCCCTAGTTTCCGAACTAGAGTGTTATAAGCGTCTGATGGGGAAGTACCGATCCTTTGCGTAACACGGAAGAAATCTCCAACGATTTGCAACCTCCGAACAGCTGACCCGCTCTCGCCGCATCATGATAGTCAGTTTTCGGCTTTCTCTACTGAGGTGCTCCTTTGGATAAACCGGGGCACAATCGCAGTATTTCTCCCTTTACTACCTTAGCCGATATAGCAGAATGCTACGTCTTGAGCTTGCCTTGGTTTTCCCGAAGAGGAGAGGATGATGCAGCACAAGATGGCGTAAGTATTTCCCTCAGTTTTTGACAACCAAGGTATCAATCTAGTAGGAGGCCACGCGCAAGTCCCTCGTACCTGCACAAAAGCGATAGCTACTGCAACCAACGTGATTAGGGGTTGTCAATCCCTTCACGGTCACTTACGAGTGAGATCTGATAGAGATAATATTTTTGGTATTTTTGGTATAAAGATGCAAAGTAAAAAGTAAAAGGCAAAGTAAAACAAAGCAAATATAAAAGTGATGGAGATTGATATGATGAGAACAGACCCGGGGGCCATAGGTTTTACTAGTGGCCTCTCTCAAGAGCATAGATATTCTACGGTGGGTGAACAAATTACTGTTGAGCAATTGACAGAATTGAGCATAGTTATGAGGTTATCTAGGTATGATCATGTATATAGGCATCACGTCTGTGACAAGTAGACCAAAACGATTCTCATCTACTACTATTACTCCACTCATCGACCGCTATCCAACATGCATCTAGAGTATTAAGTTAAAACAGAGTAACACCTTAAGCAAGATGACATGATGTAGAGGAATAAATTCATGCAATATGATAAATACCCCATCTTGTTATCCTCGATGGCAACAATACAATAAGTGCCTTGCAACACCTTCTGTAACAGGGTAAGGACACCGAAAGATTGAACAAAAAGCCATGCACTTCTGCCATTGCAAGAACTACCAATCTAGTTGGCCAAACCAAACGGATAATTCGAAGAGACTTGTAAAGATAACTCAATCATACATAAAAGAATTCAGAGATGATTCAAATATTATTCATAGATAAGCTGGATCATAAACCCACAATTCATCAATCTCAACAAACACATCGAATAGATCACCCGAGAGAGGGGAGAACATTGTATTGAGATCCAAAAGAGAGAAGAAGCCATCTAGCTACTAGCTATGGACCGAAGGTCTGAAGTAAACTACTCACACTTCATCGGAGGGGCTATGGTGTTGATGTAGAAGCCCTCCGAGGTGTATACCCCTCCCATGAAGCTCCTAACAGGCCCCAAGATGGGATCTCGTGGATACAGGAAGTTGCGGCGGTGGAATTAGGTTTTTGGCTCCTGTTCTGATCGTTTGGGGGTACGTATGTATATATAGGAGGAAGGAGTACGTCAGTGGAGCTTCGAGGTGCCCACGAGGCAGGGGGCGCGCCCAGGGGGGGAGGGCGCGCCCCAACCGTCGTGACCGCCTTGTGGCTTTCTTGACGGAGGGTCCAAGTCTCCTGGGTCTTATCTGATGAGAAAATCACGTTTCCGAAGATTTCATTCTGTTTGGACTCCGTTTGATATTTCGTTTCTTCAAAATACTGAAAAAGGCAAAAAAACAGCAATTCTGGGCTGGGCCTCCGGTTAATAGGTTAGTCCCAAAAATAATATAAAAGTGGAAAATAAAGCCCATTATAGTCCAAAACAATAGATAAAGTAGCATGGAGCAATCGAAAATTATAGATATGTTGGAGACGTATCGTGCATCCCCAAGCTTAATTCCTGCTCGTCCTCGAGTAGGTAAATGATAAAAGAGAATTTTTGATGCGGAGTGATACTTTGGCATAATTTCAATGTAAATCTTCTTAATCATGGTATGAATATTCAGATCCGAAAGATTCAAGACAAAAGTTCAAATTGACATAAAAATAGTAATACTTCAAGCATACTAATCAAAGTATCTTAAAATAGCATGGCATAAGAAAGTTCATCCCTACAAAATCATACAATTAGGCTATGCTTCATTTTCGTCACACAAAGATGTTCCCAACTTCTATACCCCCAATGGCAAGCCAAGCAATTGTTTCATACTTAAATAATCTCAAACTTTTTCAACCTTCACGCAATACATGAGCGTGAGCCATGGATATAGCACTACGGGTGGAATAGAATATGATGATGGGGATTGTGTGGAGAAGACAAAAAGGAGAAAGTCTCACATTGACGAGGATAATCAACGGGCTATGGAGATGCCCATCAATTGATGTCAACATGAGGAGTAGGGATTGCCATGCAACAGATGCACTAGAGCTATAAATGAATGCTCAACAAAAGAAAACTAGTGGGTGTGCATCCAACTTGCTTGCTCATGAAGATCTAGGGCATTTGAGGAAGCCCATCGTAGGAATATACAAGCCAAGTTCTATAACGAAAAATTCCCACTAGTATAAAAGACAACTTATGAGACTCACTATATGAAAAACATGGTGCTACTTTGAAGCACAATATATGAGACTCACCACATGAAGAACAAGGTGCTACTTTGAAGCACAAGTGTGGAAAAAGAGATAGTAGCATCGCCCTTTTTTTGGGCCTTTCTTTTCTCTTTTTTTGGCCTTTCTCTTTTTTTGGGCAATGCTCTAATGATGATCATCACACTTCTATTGATTACAACATAAGGATTACAACTCAAACTAGAACAAGGTATGACTCTATATGAATGTCTCCAAATGTGTACCAGGATGGTGCAATGAATCAAGAGTGACATGTATGAAAAATAACGCATCGTGGCTTTGCCACAAATACGATGTCAACTACATGATCATGCAATGGCAATATGACAAAATTAATGTATGTGATGATGAAGATGAACGGAACAGTGGAATGTTGCATGGCACTAAGTAAACCACACCTACATATGCAAACTAAGTGTTATTTTGACCTCAAATTGCATATAAATCAATTACTACCACATATAATTCCTCCCAAGTTAGTAAAACCCACAATTAATCACTATATAAACCAATGCAAGAGCTAATCTAGCAATGAGAGATGAAAGGACAAAGTTGCTAACCTCAGTGATCATTTGAATGGATGGGGGCCTCCAAATCTTGACAAATTTGGGGCAAATTTTGTGATGAACTTGAGAGGAAGAAGGGAAGAACAGAGGAGAGGGAGAGGGAAGGGGGAAGAACAGAGTGCAGGTGGACGAAGGGTTTATATAGGACGACCTTTAGTACCGGTTCGTGCCACGAACCGGTACTAAAGGTGCTGGAAGGGCCCCACTCTGACAACACCCTGCCACCACTTTCTTTTATTCGGTTCGTGGCACGAACCCGTGCTAAAGGTTCGCCACAAACCGGTACTAAAGATCTCCTCCCGCCTAGCCGTTGGAACCGACGCTAATGGACACATTAGTGCCGGTTCTGTTACAAACCGGGACTAATGTGTCTCACATTTGACCCTTTTTCTACTAGTGTAACCCAAGAAGTATTCGGAAAGAGTAGGATGTTATATATTGACCGAAGTGTCTTGATATAAATAGGAGCAACGACCGAGGTCGAGGCCCTGAAAAAGGCCCTGGGCGAAGCCGAGGGGAAGGCCGTCAAGGAGCAGGCTGCCCGTAAGAAGCTCAAGGCCCGGGTCAACGAGGTCCAACAAGAGCTCCACGACGCGGTGAAGAAGTGTGAGACCTTGGAGCGTGACGCGTCGGCTAAAGAGGCCGAACTCTCCAAGGCTCGTCAGAGCATGGAGACGGCCCAGAATGAGGCCCAGGGCGCCCTCTAAGAGATCCAAGAGGCGAGGAAGATCGCGGCGGGTAAGGCATTCAGTTTACAAAGCAAATATGCGAAGAGGTAGTATCTTTTACTAACCCGGATTCAGAGTTCTCCAGGGGCTTTTGCTGATCTACCACGAAGTGTGTCCGACGCCGCGGAGTTCTTCCGAGCCGAAGAAGGGAGCTCCACGGAGAAGCTGTTCTGGTTGCAATATCTTGCGCCAGAGCATCCCGTGCCTTTCACTGATCAGCTGAAACAGTTGGTGGAGCTGCATAGGGTAGCCGAACTAGCCATGAAGGATTTGATAATCCGGCTATGGCCAGTTGAAGCTATGCCCGACAGCTACTTTGGACTCGTGAGGCGGCTGGTGAACACCTGTCCTCGGCTGGACATCGTCAAGCGATCGGTCTGTATTGAAGGTGCGCGTATGGCCTTTGCCCGTTGCAATATGTGGTGGGCGAAGATGAACGCCGTCGAGCTGGCCAGGGGGCCGCCAGAGGGCAAGGAGCACTGTACACCCGAGCGCTATTTTGCGGATGTCCTGGAGGGGTCCTGCATTGTGGCAACACAGTGTGGGCAGGACATTATTTTCGAATGAATACATTTGTGTTGTCTTTGCCTTGTATGATGAAACAAAGTGGGTTTGTAATATAATTATTGTTATGTTTTTAATTTTACCTCCTGTGCGACCGTGTTGTATGAAATCTGAGGGTTGGCCAGTCGTCGGCTTCTGCCCCCATGTAGGTAGTACTGAGGTGTTCGGGATGGAATCTAAACAATCTGGATCAAATTATATGGTCCTTGAAGGAGTTGTTTACCACAACGAACAAGGCAACCAGACTATTCGGCTTTAACGGCCTCACTTAATTAGCCATAGGAGTTCGACAATAAAAACATGGACGCAGCCCCTAGTTTCCGAACTAGAGTGCTATAAGCGTCTGATCGGGAAGTACCGATCCTTCGCGTAACGCGGAAGAAATCTCCAACGATTTGCAACCTCCGAACAGCTGACCGGCTCTCGCCGCATCATGACAGTCAGTTTTCGGCTTTCTCTACTGAGGTGCTCCTTTGGATAAACCGGGGCACAATCGCAGTATTTCTCCCTTTACTACCTTAGCCGATATAGCAGAATGCTACGTCTTGAGCTTGCCTTGGTTTTCCCCGAAGAGGAGAGGATGATGCAGCACAGTAACGTAAGTATTTCCCTCAGTTTTTGACAACCAAGGTATCAATCTAGTAGGAGGCCACGCGCAAGTCCCTCGTACCTGCACAAAACGATAGCTACCAACGCGATTAGGGGTTGTCAATCCCTTCACGGTCACTTACGAGAGTGAGATCTGATAGAGATAATATTTTTGGTATTTTTGGTATAAAGATGCAAAGTAAAAAGTAAAAGGCAAAGTAAAACAAAGCAAATATAAAAGTGATGGAGATTGATATGATGAGAACAGACCCGGGGGCCATAGGTTTTACTAGTGGCCTCTCTCAAGAGCATAGATATTCTACGGTGGGTGAACAAATTACTGTTGAGCAATTGACAGAATTGAGCATAGTTATGAGGTTATCTAGGTATGATCATGTATATAGGCATCACGTCCGTGACAAGTAGACCAAAACGATTCTGCATCTACTACTATTACTCTACTCATCGACCGCTATCCAACATGCATCTAGAGTATTAAGTTAAAAACAGAGTAACACCTTAAGCAAGATGACATGATGTAGAGGAATAAATTCATGCAATATGATAAATACCCCATCTTGTTATCCTCGATGGCAACAATACAATAAGTGCCTTGCAACCCTTTCTCACATCCTTGGGTAAGGACACCGCAAGATTGAACCCAAAGCCATGCACTTCTCCCATTGCAAGAACTACCAATCTAGTTGGCCAAACCAAACGGATAATTCGAAGAGACTTGTAAAGATAACTCAATCATACATAAAAGAATTCAGAGATGATTCAAATATTATTCATAGATAAGCTGGATCATAAACCCACAATTCATCAATCTCAACAAACACATCGAATAGATCACCCCCGAGAGAGGGGGAGAACATTGTATTGAGATCCAAAAAGAGAGAAGAAGCCATCTAGCTACTAGCTATGGACCCGAAGGTCTGAAGTAAATTACTCACACTTCATCGGAGGGGCTATGGTGTTGATGTAGAAGCCCTCCGTGGTGTATACCCTCCCGTGAGCTCCTAACAGGCCCCAAGATGGGATCTCGTGGATACAGGAAGTTGCGGCGGTGGGATTAGGTTTTTGGCTCCTGTTCTGATCGTTTGGGGGTACGTATGTATATATAGGAGGAAGGAGTACGTCAGTGGAGCTTCGAGGTGCCCACGAGGCAGGGGGCGCGCCCCCAACCATCGTGACCGCCTCGTGGCTTTCTTGACGGAGGGTCCAAGTCTCCTGGGTCTTATCTGATGAGAAAATCACGTTTCCGAAGATTTCATTCCGTTTGGACTCCGTTTGATATTCCGTTTCTTCGAAATACTGAAAAAGGCAAAAAACAGCAATTCTGGGCTGGGCCTCCGGTTAATAGGTTAGTCCCAAAAATAATATAAAAGTGGAAAATAAAGCCCATTATAGTCCAAAACAATAGATAAAGTAGCATGGAGCAATCGAAAATTATAGATATGTTGGAGACGTATCAGGCATCCCCAAGCTTAATTCTTGCTCGTCCTCGAGTAGGTAAATGATAAAAAGAGAATTTTTGATGCGGAGTGATACTTTGGCATAATTTCAATGTAAATCTTCTTAATCATGGTATGAATATTCAGATCCGAAAGATTCAAGACAAAAGTTCAAATTGACATAAAAATAGTAATACTTCAAGCATACTAATCAAAGTATCTCAAAATAGCATGGCATAAGAAAGTTCATCCCTACAAAATCATACAGTTAGGCTATGCTTCATTTTCGTCACACAAAGATGTTCCCAACTTCTATACCCCCGATGGCAAGCCAAGCAATTGTTTCATACTTAAATAATCTCAAACTTTTTCAACCTTCACGCAATACATGAGCGTGAGCCATGGATATAGCACTACGGGTGGAATAGAATATGATGATGGGGATTGTGTGGAGAAGACAAAAAGGAGAAAGTCTCACATTGACGAGGATAATCAACGAGCTATGGAGATGCCCATCAATTGATGTCAACATGAGGAGTAGGGATTGCCATGCAACAGATGCACTAGAGCTATAAATGAATGCTCAACAAAAGAAAACTAGTGGGTGTGCATCCAACTTGCTTGCTCATGAAGATCTAGGGCATTTGAGGAAGCCCATCGTAGGAATATACAAGCCAAGTTCTATAACGAAAAATTCCCACTAGTATAAAAAGACAACTTATGAGACTCACTATATGAAAAACATGGTGCTACTTTGAAGCACAATATATGAGACTCACCACATGAAGAACAAGGTGCTACTTTGAAGCACAAGTGTGGAAAAAGAGATAGTAGCATCGCCCTTTTTTTGGGCCTTTCTTTTCTCTTTTTTTGGCCTTTCTCTTTTTTTGGGCAATGCTCTAATGATGATCATCACACTTCTATTGATTACAACATAAGGATTACAACTCGAAACTAGAACAAGGTATGACTCTATATGAATGTCTCCAGCGGTGTACCAGGATGGTGCAATGAATCAAGAGTGACATGTATGAAAAATAACGCATCGTGGCTTTGCCACAAATACGATGTCAACTACATGATCATGCAATGGCAATATGACAAAATTAATGTATGTCATGATGATGATGAACGGAATAGTGGAATGTTGCATGGCAATATATCTCGGAATGGCTATGAAATGCCATAATAGGTAGGTATGGTGGCTGTTTTGAGGAAGATATAAGGAGGTTTATATGTGAAAGAGCGTATCATATCACGGGGTTTGGATGCACCGCTAAGTTTGCACCAACTCTCAAGGTGAGAAAGGGCAATGCACGGCATCAAGAGGCTAGCAATGGTGGAAAGGTAAAAGTGCGTATAATCCATGGACTCAACATTAGTCAAAAGAACTCATGTACTTATTGCAAAAATTTAGAAGTCATCAAAAATCAAGTACTACGCGCATGCTCTAGGGGGATAGATTGGTAGGAAAAGACCATCGCTCGTCCCCGACCGCCACTCATAAGGATGCACAAGCCAGGTACACTTCATGTTTCAAACCTCATCCATTTCTTGGAGTGGTCAAAGTAGTTGTATTCCGCAGATCAAAATGCCAATTCAGCTTTTGTTCTGTTCTACCCTGAAGTATTACCCACTTTATGTCAGGAACGTCATGAGAATTGCACCTTCCGCTACTTAATTCTTGACGTAGTGATACTTCTCGCCATCATCAGTCGCTCCTCGGTTCCGTGTTGTTGCAACCAGAATACCGACAAGTGAATTGTGATGTGTGAAATTAATACTTCTAGCAACCATGTTGCTTAGTAGTAAATGGACAATATTCTCATTCTTAGCATGTTGGTTATTAAATCATCATCCTAAGATTGATCGTGTTACCTAGTCCTTATTTCTGGTGCACTCTTCGATCAATGAGTTCGGATTGTGTCAATCCCTCACTCTTTTGATCATATCATCTTGCCCTGAAAAGCAAGGTTGTTCTCGAGCTTAGTAACATACCGGTGGTTCGTGATTTTCCGAATATCTTCTCGGAAGTATTACCGGGTTGTTTCCTGATTGTTATGTTGAGCTCGTGATCATGTTGGTTTTCTTCTAACCACCCATTCTCCAAGAATCTGTGTTGGATACCCCTGAGCTAGTTGGTTAAGCCAAACAACAACTTGGAGAGTTGGGAGATAAAAGCTTGTCTAACTTAGTTCACCTCCAAAGGGATATCTTTGTGTGTGTGTGTGTGTGTGGAAGAAAGATGATATCTTCACCAATTGGTCCTCGTGATCAGTTGTTGGATCTATTGCCTTGTCAAAACTTTGACTTGAGTATGGGCTATCGTCAAGTAAAATCAGAACCAACGATGTTCGTAATGTTGTCTTACTCGTGGTTGATCCCTCGATCATACACCATTACATCTCTTGGTCTGATCAATGCTATCACCGTGTTCACATGATGGTGGAAGTCCAGTGATATGGAAATTCCGATGAGTTGTCGTTGAGCCCATCAGCAGCATTTTATCTCCCCCATCATTCATGTTGAACATCAACCTAGTGTTGGAAACTTTGTAAGCAATGCCTTCGTGTTCCGTTCATGAAGCCTATGTTTGGATGAAAGAAGTGACTTCCTCTAATTCACGTGCATTTGATGTAAGTTGTCGCCGTGGATCCGAGAAAGTTTGTTTTTGCTTCCTTTGGAATCATCCCAAGTCAGTCATGCACATGTGCGAAGTATTCTATGGTTTGGAGACTTGCAACCTTCATTCTATATGTATCAGTAGCACACCAAGCCACTGATTGATTTGTTCAAGGAGAAGAAGTTTCTTCTTAAGAGCTAGACTTACGCAAGGACTTCGATATCCTCGTTGATGGTTCCTAACAAGAATTCGGTAGTGTTTTGTTGTAAGACTACCATGTGATCATGATTGTATGGGACAGCATGTTGACATGCTTGTAGTAGAACCAGCTCATGTTTTGGAGCTTGCTATCTTATTTCATTCCTCGAGAATCTCGCAACACCATCTCGTCGAATTGTGTTGCAAACTTTCTTTTTCAGACATGCTGAGTCTGAAGTATCCTATTACCAAACGGATCTGAATCTCAGGCAGATATGATGGTTGGAACATTCCCAACAGTTGCATCTTGTTCCCAGCTTGCACCGCCATTGTGCCAATCCCCCATGGGCTGCCCTTCTCGGTAGTTGCTGTCCAATATCATCTTCAAAAGTGGGCTTACCATGGGTTCCCATCCATTTCCGATGATAAGCAAAATCATCCACCACGTTGTCTTCAACAAGGTAGTCCTCATCATCCATTCGAATTCGGATATGTCATTCTTTCAAACTCCTTCAAACGATCGATTGTGATTGCCTTGGGCTGGTATTAAGAGTCTCAACAATCTCTATATCAAAAGTAACTCTTTTGCCACTTAAGGGAATAATTCTACGAGCCACCTTCCCTAAGGTGCCCCGTTACGGGATCATGGCAATTATCTCCTTGCTACCCTGACTCCATCCACCTTCTTTCCAAGTGTGGAATTGTTGCCCACTAAATAAAACCTCGTCATTTGTTCTTCCATCCCTCTCTATGTGTGTTTTGTGTCTCAACTCGAGATGTTTCAACATCTCATTCCGCGAGTTGATCTTGAGTACTCGATCATCGGGGAGATCGTCTCCTGTAGAGCTTATCTTTGTCGTCAACGCGTTGAATGAAGATCTCGAAAGAAAAGACGTCAAAATCAATACGATGCAATGAAGCTACTTCTTTGAGAAGGGCAGTTGGATCGAGAAGACCGTGATAGTTTGTGACCTCCTTTCTTCTTACCTCATGTCTTGAATCTCGGGATGACATTCTTGTTTAGTGGGCGTGAGTTGTCACATCTCTAGCTTACCCTAGCCTTGGACTAGCTTGGTTGTTGCATCCTGTTTAAATTCAATTGAAATCTGAATTGAGGAATTTTCAAAGCCTCAAAAAACCTCTAAAAATAACCAACATTTAAATCTCATCAAATGAGTCCAAGAAAATGTTCCCGTATTCTGTGAAAATATTGGCATGAGTTCAAATCCCAACCAATATTTTTGGAGTCACAGGAATAATTTATTTTGAGCCTTTGATTTAAATCAATAATATATTTGGGTTGGAATCACTTCTGTTATATAGGAAATAATATACAAATATTCTGTAAGTTTGCATGTGACCTTGGACTAGATCTCTGAGCTCACATACAAATCTACGAAAAGTTTTAAAATGGTTTAGTTTCCAAACTAAACCAAAACAAAATAACAAAAATAGAAAAGAAAAACAGAAAGCAGAGAGAGAGAAGGAATCTCACCTGGGCTTACCTGGCGGCCCAAGTGGCCGGCCCAGCCCACCACCACAGCCTCCCTGTCGTCTTCCTCCCTGGACAGAAGGACGAGCGCGTGCTCGCCGCGCGCTGGCCACGCGCCTCGCCAGCTCCTGCTTACCGCTCTCCCTCGACGCTCTGGACGCCCTGGACGTCGACACGCAGCCTCCCCGACCGCCCCTCACTCTCTCCCGAGCTCTCTCCCTCCTCTGCTCTCTCTCCCTCTCATGCCCGAGCGCAGCCGTCGCCACCGACGCCGATCGCCGCGGCCACAGCCACTGCCTCGCCTGGCCGAAGCGCTCAGAAGAACTACCCCGTCGCCCTACTCCTCCTCGCCGAGCCGCACGGGTCGGGAAGCCCTGCTTCATCCTGAACGTCGCCGTCTTCTTCCGCGGGATCCGGCGATCCCCGCTGCCGCTCCGCTGCTCGCAGGCCTTCCCCGAGCCCGACGAGTACTTCAATCGACGTGCTGTGAGCCTCCAGTCATTTTCCCCCTAACGCCTCGTCCTTTTGGACACCGTAGTCGTCGTGTTCATCGAGGCCGAAGCTCACCTCCACCCGAGCTCTTCGCCGGCGTCAGTCTGGTGACCCTTTGGTCATGCTAGATTGCCCAACAGCCTTGTTAGCACGTGCAGCCGCCGTAGATGCCAAGCAACGCACGCCTTGCTCACCGTAGCGACGAATCCGTCAACACCCGTAGCTCCGGCCGCCGCCCAAGTGGTCGCCGCCGTCGACCCCGGCCTCCCTGTGCCCGGCTGCGTGCGCTCCTAGACGCAAGGGAGCACGGGCTCCCTCCTGGTGCCCTCAGCGTGCCCACCATGGCTGTAGTTCCGCCTCACCAACTCCGCAAGTTCCGCCATTTGTGGTCGCCGGTGTCAATCACGACGTGGCGCCAGTTTAATTAGCACTAATGACCTTGCTAAACACCCCTAGAGCCACTGCCATGTGGGCCCCTGTGCTTGTTTAGGTTAACTTAATTTCTGTTTAGATTAGTACATAACCCAGCGGGACCGACACGTCAGCATTTACTTCGCTAACGTGGACGTTGACCGGACCCACCTATCAACGACACGAACCAGCCCTGTGTCACTGACGTGTGGACCCCACACGTCAGGTTTGACCTGGACCCGCCTGTTGACCTGCTGAGGTCAGCATGACCTAATTCTGACGCAATAACTCATTTTCTGGATTTATTATTATTCAGGAAATTCCAGAAATTAGCATAAACTTCTAAAAATCATAGAAAATCAACCGTAACTCAAAATGAAATAATTTATATATGAAAAATGATCAGAAAAATCCAATCTATCCATATGTACCATTTTTATGCATGTTGGAACAACTTAAAGTTGCTGTTTAGGACTTTTCAATTAAATGGCATGTAAGAAAGCACATATGGAGTTTGAATTTGAACCTCGGGTTCAAACCAACTTCATTTAACCTGCTGCTAGTTGCATTAGCTCAAATCACATCATATTGCCATGTCACATTCATGCATCATATTGTCGCATTGCATTGATTTTGTCCTTCCTAGTTTGCCGGTGTTTATCCCCTCTCAGTAGACGACGTACCGACGATGTGTTCGATGACACCGATGAAGAACTATATTATCTTCAGAAGTGCCAGGCAAGCAAAACCTCCTTGTTCATTCCAAAACAACCCCACTCTCTCGCTCCTGCTCTCTTTTACTGCATTAGGACAACAACGATTCAACTGTTACTTGTTGCGGTAGCTGGAACCCTTATCCTCTACTTGCCCTGTCATTGCCACAGTAAATAGATGAAACCCACGAGCATGAGTAGGAGTTGTTTGAGCCCTGTTGTGCCTACTCATTCATGTTTGTTTGTCGTGCCTGCTACTGCTTAGAGTTGAGTCAGTTCTGATTCATCGGGAATGAATTGGAATGGTGTGTGAACATGTCCTCCTGTGTGTGAGCTAAGTGTGTGAACATGATTTGATAGAGGTAGCGGTGAGAGGCCATGTAGGAGTACATGGTGGGTTGTCTCATTGAAGCCGTCCTCAGGAACTGAGTTCTGTGTTTGTGATCCATGAACAGTTACTACCACACATTGGGATCCTTAATTGACTCTCTCGGCTTCTTAACCACTCTTGTCCTCTGTCCGGGAGTTGCAAAGTAGTTTCTGGTGTTTGTAGCATGTTGGGGGCCGCATGCAGCGCTGACCTTAGGGGTGGGCTGTGTTGCGGTAGGCACGTGGCATGGTGTACCGGGCGCCCATTTGGTGTCTCGGGAACCCTGCTAACATCGTTCGGGGGCCGTATGTGGAAACCTCGGCCGGACTCCCAGCGGATGGAACCTGAATAGGCGATAAACCTGGACTAGAGACTTGAGTGTTTAGGTAGGCCGTGGCCGACACCCTCGCCAGGCTTCCGCTTGAAGGTTGCCGAGATACATGACGTGTACATGGCGGTAAGTGGCGAGAGCGTGTGTGAAGAAGTACACCCCTGCAGGGTTATCATCATCTATTCGAATAGTCGTGTCCGCGGTAAAGGACTTCTGGGTTGCCTATAACAGTTCATAGACAAGTGAAAGTGGATACTCTAAAATGCGCAAGATAAGCGTGAGTGCTATGGATGGCGTTCTCGTAGGGAGACGGGAGCGGATCCATACTGGTGTATTGATATGGTGAATTTGTGGACTCGTAGCGCCACCTCAAAAGTGTTACTTGCAAATGTAGTTCAGGATAGCCACCGAGTCAAAGCTGGCTTGCTGCAGTTAAACTCCACCACCCCCTTTGTTGATAATGATGCTTATGTAGCTAGTTCTGATGTAAGTCTTGCTGGGTACATTTGTACTCACGTTTGCCTATTTTATATTTTGCAGAGAGATGTCAGTCTTGCTAGTAGTTCCACTTGGAATTCGATGTTTAGCTTGTTACCTTAGCTACGATCTTGTGCCCTCGGCAGGATCTGGTAGATAGTCAGGCTTCTCAGCCTTTTTCATTTATAGTTGTCTGTACTCATACATGTTAAGCTTCCGCATGTGTTTGACTTGTATGCTCTGAATGCTGGGTCGAGAGACCCATCTTTGTAATATCTTGGCTCCTCGGAGCCTAATGAATAAATACTTGAGTCGTAGAGTTATGTTGTGATGCCATGTTGTTTTTACACATATCGAGCATATTGTGTGTATGTTTGAAATGCTTGCTATGTGTGGGATCTGACAATCTAGTTGTTTATCCTTGGCAGCCTCTCTTATGGGGAAATGTAGTCTAGTGCTTCCTTGAGCCATAGTAGTCCGCTACAGCCCGGTTCACCGGAGTCCTGCTAGCCCAGCACTACAGCTCAGGACGCTTGACTGGCCGGCATGTGTTTCACTTCGTTCACGTGGTTCTGCCCCTTCGGGGAAATGTCACGCGGTGACATCCGGAGTCCTGCCTAGCCTGCTACAGCCCGGGTTCCTGGAGTCCTGTTAGCCCAGTGCTACAGCCCGGATTCACACGCTGCTGACCGACATGCTCGAAGTTGATTCATGTATGCCTGTCCCCATGGGTTAGCGCCGCTTTGGGTTCACGACTAGCCATGTCGGCCCGGGTTCTCTGTCATATGGATGCTAGCGACACTATCATATACGTGAGCCAAAAGGCATAACGGTCCCGGGCCATGGTAAGGCGACGCCCGTGGGAATACCTTGCGTGAAGCCGCAAAGTGATATGAGGTGTTACCGGCTAGATCAATGTGACTTGGAATCGGGGTCCTGACAGTGTTTCAAAGCACGTTTCCCTCAGGAAGGAGCAAGGCAAGGAGGGCCAAACCCTCAGGAGTTTGTCAATCAGAACACACAGGAGTTGCAGGAGTCAAGAGTCATGAGTGGCAGCCGCCGCTTACCCGTCGTAGCTCCCCATCCAGGCGAGGATGGCGGGCTGCGCGTCTGCATCGACATCCCATGGCTCAACCGAGCCGCCTCTCAGGACGCTTCTGGCCCTCACGCGCGGGGCGCTGCGAAGGTCCACCCCACAGCTACGTTCGCATCACTACTACAAAAAGGGCTATAGATGGAATGGCTACTAATGGCGCACCTGTGATGTGGTGCGCCATTACTATATTCTAATGGCGCACCATGTCTCGGTGCGCCATTAGTAATATATTACTAATGGCGCACCTGTGTGTGGTGCGCCATTAGTAAGTTTGGAAAAAAAAACATAAAAAAATTTGTTACTAATGGCGCACCTATGCATAGTGCGCCATTACTAATTGATAGTAATGGCGCACCACATCCGTCGTCGCCATTAGTAGTTTTGAAAAAAATGTAAAAAATAAATAAAAAAAATTTGTTACTAATGGCGCACCTTGGAGTGGTGTGCCATTACTAGTTTTAACTAGTAATGGCGCACTTTCCACTGGTGCGCCATTACTAAGTTTTTAAAAAAAATCAAAAAAAAATATCTTTTTTTTTCAAAACTACTAATGGCGCACCGTGGGAGTGGTGCGCCATTAGTAGTTGAACTAGTAATGGCGCACCACCCCACGTGCGCCATTAGTAACTTGGCCACCTTCCACCGACGACGCATCGTGGAAGGTGGAAGGTGGCTGTTACTAATGGCGCACCGTGGGTGGTGCGCCATTATTGTTCAATTCACTAATGGCGCACCACTCCCATGGTGCGCCATTAGTAACTTGGCCACCTTCCACCGAATGCACCCACCCCGTGGATCGCCTTTTCAGTTTTAAAAAAAATAAAAGAAAATGATGAAAATGTCAAAAAAATAAAAAAAATAAAAGAAAATGATGAAAATGTCAAAGAAATTTTGAAAATGTCAAATATGAATTTCGACTTCACTTGCAAAATCTCTCGAGAATTTGTAAAAATGGGCATAACTTTTGCATACTAACTCGGATGAAAAAGTTTTTTATATGAAAAATCATCTACTCGAAAAGTTACATCCAAATTTAACCGGGGAACCTTGTTAAACTTTTTCAAAATCCCCAAAAACCTAACAGAAAAAAAGTTACGGGCCTTTCAAGATCTAGCGGCAAAAAATTCAAAAATTTCAAACTTACTAGTGGCGCACCGTGGATGTGGTGCGCCACTAGTTACGTAAAAATTACTAATTTCAAAATTACTAATTTCAAAAAATTTGATTTTTTTCAAAAATGATACGTAATATGATCGAGAAGTTTGAAATATTTTTCAAAATTTCATCATAGTCATTAACATGAACAAAGTCCTAGACATCAATAAGGTATAACAGATTGATATGCTAGATATATCAACAAGTGCCCGTGAAGTGAGCTGTTCTTTGGGGTTGGATAGAACTCTGGAAGTTAAGCGTGCTTGGGCTGGAGTAGTGTGAGGATGGGTGACCTTTCGGGAAGTTTGACCACGGAGTGCGATTTGACCTGAGATTAAGCATATTGACCCGAGATTAAGCCATAGTGAACTGAGATTAAGAAAAAATTGAAAAAAAAAATTAAAAAAATTGAAAAAACATTTGAAAAAAATTAAAAAAAACATTTGGAAAAATTTAAAAAAAAATTTGAAAAAAAAATGTTACTAATGGCGCACCGTGGGCTATACTAATGGCGCACCCACTACATGGTGCGCCATTAGTATACCAGATACTAATGGCGCACCAGGTGGTGCGCCATTAGTAAAAATTACTAATGGCGTGCTATTAATGGCGCACCACAGATGCGCCATTAATAGCCATACTAGGTGCGCCATTAGTAGGGGGTTTTCTAGTAATGCATGCCCTACGGCATGCCAAAAGCGGCCGCCACGTACGAGCGCCTCATGATGGGCATCCTGGAGGATCAAGAGGCCAGGCGTTCCGCAGTCCTGGCGGAGATGGAGATGGTCCACGAGGAGCCTCCTGAGGCTCCTGGGCCTGGGGGCTCGTGAGGATCGGCTTCCGCAGCCCATGACGTCCGCTACTTCAACATCCCTTTGTCTTCAACGTCATCAGGTGACATCCTTCAAGTTTCATTTCTAGCTGGGAGCGCCCCTCAGGGCTGCATTATTCCCATGCCGCGTGGGTCTGTCCCTGCGGCGTGTATCCCCTTTACTTCATGTTCCTAGCTTACTTTGTTGGGGGCGCCCCTCGGGCTGCACCATCCCCAAGCCGCTCGGGCCAGACCCAGTGGCATGTACCCCTCTTGCGTTCATTTCGGGTCATGCGTTCGACCCATCATGATTGTTATTTGATGCCTGTCCACGGCACCCCTTTTTCCTTCATGTCGGCCGCTTGCACGTTAAAGGGGGGGTACCTGAGCATCACGACTCAGGGCTCCTACTGGCTCTCCAGCCCTCACCCTCTGGCCTTGTCCACGGCATCGCGACCTGGCATACCAGCGACGGCTGAGACCAGCTCGAGGGCCGGGACCCGAGGACGTAGAGCGTTGGCATCTAACCAAATCTGCAAGAACACATCACAAGTTAAGGACCAATGCCAGGCGCAACCCGCCTTGAGGTAGGGCCCCGTGAGTCCCGCGCTGGCTCACGGGTGCCCAGATACACCTCGTCAGGCCCTACCGTGCCAGCCACGTGTCATGGCGGGGCTATACACGCTCCGGGGGCTCCTCCCGAAGGGGAGGCCCCTCCCATGCACCAGTGGGAGCACCATGCTCCACGCTGGCTGACGAAACTGCCGAGGAGCGGCTATGGCCGTACACATACGGAAGAGCTATGCTCCGCGCTGGTGATAAAAAACTGAGGGAGGCCCCCGGCCGCATCAACCCCAGGGAGCCCAGAGCTCAGTGTCTGGCCTCATCGCAACGCCTCTCCTCGGGAGTGCCGTGCGAGGGGGCTGGGCACGGGGGCTACGCCTGGGTCACGCCCAGACGCACGCCCCCTAGCCAGGCCACTCGGGCCTGGTTCGTCGCACGTCTCTCCCGAGCGGAGACAAGGTACGAAGGCCGTTTGAGCGTCAAGGGGGATTCCTGAGCATCGCGACTCAGGAGCCTAACTGGTCACGTAGCCCCTCACTCCTTAGTTCCGAAAGGCTAACGGCGGTTGAGGTATGCGCGGGGCCGGGCTCTGCAGACGTAGAATTGTGGATTCACCCACACATCTCACCTCCCTACTTGCTATTCGTGCGCCAAGGGGGACTCCTGAGCATCGCGACTCATGAGTCTAACTTGTCACGTAGCCCCTCACTCCTTGGTCCCGTCGTGGTTTCCGGTCGGGGCTAACGGCGGCTGAGGTATGCGCGGGGCCGGGCTCTGCCGGCTAGAACATAAGCAAGTAGGAAGGAAAAGCGCAAACCTCAAGGAATTTAAAAGCAAATATTACAGTCCATAACTGTTATCACAACACCAAACACAAGTTTAAACGCCTCCCCGAGCCATGATGCATGTTGCAGGAGCTGAAAGCAGAACAGGAGCCACGACGGAGTCACTTGTTGGCGGCGGAGCTGCGCGGAGCGGGTTCGCCTCGTGAAGCCCCAGGACCGGCAGCGCCTCGCTTCGGCTTGGTGCTGAAGGCCCGGAACTTCGACAGCAGAGCCTCCGCTCGACCCTTCACGGCCTCAGCAGCGGCAGCGGCAAGCTCGCCGCTCGCTGGCTCCAGCAGGCTGTCGAGATCGACGTCGGGATCGCGAAGGTAGACGTGGGTAAGGACCCGCGTTAGTGCTGCAGAAGACAAGACACGCGCCTCGGCCTCAGCCGTAGGGCCAAGGCCAATGGTGACATCTTCAAGAGCGCGTATCAGGAAGGGAAGCGGCTTGGAGGGGACGTCCTCGGCGCCGGCCAGCGGGCTTTCCAGGCCGCTGTCATAAAGCGTCCTCAGCAAGGTGCGAGCCTTCACTTCCATCTCCTTGAAGGCCTTGCGGTCCTCGGCAAGAACCCGCGCCTTGCCGTCCAGCTTGACCTTCTTCGCCTCCAACTCCTGCTCCAGCGCACCCAGGCGGTCACGGCGCCTGTTAAGCTTGGCGTCCCGGTCCTTGACGGCCGCCTCGCGAGCCTTCATGTCTTCCTCCTTCTCTTGCCGAATGCGGGCCTCCTTGGCAAGCTGGTCCCGCAGGCCCTGCAGCTCACTCTCCAGCGCCTTGCAGCGACCTCGGACATCGGCTACCTCCCCCAAGGTGGCGTCGCGAGCAGTTTTCGCCCCAAGGATGGCCTGCTTCTCCTCGTTGCAAGCCGTCGAGGCCTGAACCAGCGCTGCTCGAATCGAAGCGTCAGAGCGAATCCAGCCAGAGGCCAGCTCCAAGCGCCCGGCCACCAAGCGAGGGTCGGCGCCCAGAAGATCTTGCTGCAGCCGGTCCAATTCAGCAGCAAAGACGATCCAGGCGGTGGGAGGAGTCGGAGACAGCAGTTGGTGGAGTAGGAGGAGAGGACGGCAGCGTAACCACAGTATCCTGAGGCGGGACCTGCTGCGCCCCAACAGCTGTGGTGGTGGCATCAGGCAAGGATACCTCAGGAGTCGCTTGGGCCATGGGGGCTGAGCTCGCCCCATCTAGCTCCGCCAGGCCTCGTGAGGATGACCGGGCAGGAGAGGCCCGTGTCTTGCCGTCGCCTTCCTTCGCGGGCAGAGGCGCTGCCCCAGACGGAGCCTCGAGAGCTCCATTCATCTTCTTCGCCGCAGGCGCCAGCCTAGCCAAGAGATACAGATATCAAGCCTCAGCAACAAAGCAAGGAATAAAACAAGAATCAAGCACTTACTGGTCATCGCTCGCGAGCTCGAGCAACCTCCGGCCATACTTGAAGCCCGAGAGCCGGCTGCATGGATCAGCCTCAAGAGGCCTGGGAGCAGGAGGCACATCAGCGGATTGCCTCGGAGCTGGGGCAGACCCGCGGGGGACCAGCCCAGTCCTGTCCTTTTTCGGGATCGGGGGCAAGCTCTCGCCGCCCCGCTCGTCGCCATCCTCGTCGTCGTCGCTCGGCAAGAGGCGGAGAGCGCGGGACCTGCGCCGGGGGAGGGGCGCTCTCGACTCCCCATCGGTCGCCTCGGAGTCAGGCCCCGCTTCCCACTCCTCTTCTTCCTCCTCTTAGCTGGAGTCGCCGGAGGACACGTTCACTGCCGCCAGGCCGCCGGTCCTCGGGAACCTCCGCGGGCACGGGCCCGTCCCCATTGAAGACGAGCATGGATTCCACCGCCTGCTCCCAATCATCTCGAAGGAACAGGGGCACAGGAGTGCCCTTCAACCTCGCAACGTCTCCCCCGCAAAGATTTGAGGACCGCGGCCAGATCTTCGTCGGCCAAGACTGCAGGGCTCGTGCGGGGCCTCCACAGCGGAAGCGAGTACAGACGAAGCGGGGTCACCTGGTGCTCCAGGAACTCCCTCAGGAGCGACGCACCAGTCAGCTTTGCCGTTGCCATGTTGCTCGGCCGCAGATCCGCGTCCGTCTTCTCCAGCACCGGCTTCGCGCGGGGATCCACAAGTTCCACGCGAGACCAATCATCGGAGCTCGTGGGATGCTCCATCACTACAAGAAATATGTCAACTAGTGACCTTTTGTCAGTGACCCTGGAAGAATTCGTCATAGATCTATGAACATTTCAGACCAATTGGTCAAAAGTTGTTCGAGGGGCTCCAAACCCTAAACCATTGCGACCATTTTGGTCAGAAAGGTCGTAATTTCCTTACACGAAAAGGTCACAAAGCAAACAAAGGCTAGTCCACTGCCTTATTTCTAGTTGTTAATGACCAATATAGATGGTCATAGCCTTGTAGATTGTGGTGGGTTGTGATGACTAGGCGCCATCTCATCAGTTTTGCCTTTGTGTCATGTCCATGTGGCGGTTTTTGCCCTAGGTTGTGAAGCAACCTATATTTCTGTTATTCCCAAAATTCCCAAAAATATCTCATAAATTCTTTGGGTCATATTTTCATCAAATATGTAAAAACCTTCCTTGCCTAGTTCAAAAATAATTCAAAAATATTCATTTTCCTATTACGATCGAGCAGCACTTTGTGAAGGAAGTACCACTTTGGCATGTCCAAATGGTATCCATTTTCTGAGGCTTTCCTATGCCCAAATAACCATCCTCCACCAAATGCCAGCTCAATCCATTCATTATTTTGAGCCCAGCTTCAACATTCGTATTTATGTCCAAAGGTGGTAGTTTGTAAAGCAAGTACCACCTAGGCTCCTCCTTAGTAACCCGATCATCATCACCAAAACTCACGCCCATTAGCCATGTGCATTTCCTGCATCTGCAAATCAAACACTTGGCTGCTAATTCATGTTTGAGCATCGATCGGTCTCCTCGTGAGAATATTATGTTGTGATTTTCTTCCTAGCACCTACCGGGAGTGCCCAACCCACTAGACATGCCTAGGCCGCCTGTAACACATGGCAACGCCACGGTCACGCGATGACCACGCTGGCGGGCATGCGAGCTTCTGGCAGCTCTAGAGTTGGGGCCCTCGGCCACCGTCCAAACCTCGATGTCTCGCCATCAAACCATGTATTTCTGATTAAATAGATACTTATTTACCTAGAAATGATTTTTGGAAAAAATAAAGAGCAAACTATGAGCCAGCTGTTGTTCAAATTTGACCCGTTTCCAACTGAATCGACGGCAATTTGTCTTTTTCACCAGAGGTGGATCAAAACTTTTTTCACCAAACCATTTTGTCAATTGTGCATTATATATGGCATAGTATTTTATAAAATTGATTGGGTCCATTTCTGCAACAATTATTTGGTAGTTCCTTCACAAAAAACCTCCTTTTGGGCACTCGGAAAATGAAAAATGAAATTTCCGTGCAAAGAAAATGAAAACTTCCTTAGGCAACATTGTTTGGAATTCCAATATGCACCCTTGTGCACAATATGCGATCATTTTAACAAACTATGCCATGAATGTGGCCATAAGATTGATCATTTGGCTTGAAAGCCATGAATCTTCACGCATGATAGCTCATTTCCGAGAACACTTTTTTAAAATAATTACCGTATTACAATTTTATTATTTTTCCTCGAAACTTGGTCACATATAATGACACAATGCGAAGGTTTTCCGATTTTTTGTTTTTTTTTTAATTTTGTATGCCCGTTTCAAAATGCGGTCAAAACGGCGGGCTTGACCGTTCCTAGCTAGGGGTTGAATCTTGGATTTTTTTGGTGTTTCTATGATTAAATAGATACTTATTTACCTAGAAATGATTTTTGGAAAAAATAAAGAGCAAACTATGAGGCAGCTGCACTTCAAATTTGACCCGCTTCCACACAATCCATGGAAATTTGTCTTTTCACGAGAGGTGGATCAAAACTTTTTGCACCCTACCATTTTGTCAACTGTGCATTAAATATGTCCTAGTATTTTAGAAAATTGATTTGGTCCAATTTTGCAACAATTATTTGGGAGGTCCTTCACAAAAAATCCTCCTTTAGGGCACTCGGAAAATGAAAAATGGTTTTTTCGTCCAAAGAAAATGAAAACTTCCTTAGGCAACATTGTTTGCCATTCCAATATGCACCCTTGTGCACAATATGAGATCATTTGAACAAACTATGCCACGAATATGGCCATAAGATTGATCATTTGGCTTGAAAGCCATGAATCTTCACAAATGATAGCTCATTTCTGAGAACACTTTTTTAAAATAATTGCCGTATTACAAGTTTGTTATTTTTCCTGGGAACTTGTCCACATATAATGACACAATGCAAAGGTTTCCCAATTTTTTGATTTTTTTGAATTTTTTATGCCCGCGTCAAAATGCGGTCAAAACGGCGGGAATGACCGTTCCTAGCTAGTGGTTGAATCTTGGAATTTTTTTGGTGTTTCTCTGATTAAATAGATACTTATGTACCTAGAAATTATTTTTGGAAAAAATAAATAGCAAACTATGAGGCAGCTGCAGTTCAAATTTGACCCGCTTCCAGCTGAATCGGCGGAAATTTGTGTTTTTAACGAGAGGTGGATCAAAACTTTTCGAACCCAACCATTTGGTCAATTGTGCATTAAATATGTCCTAGTATTTTATAAAATGATTTGGTCCAATTTTGCAACAATTATTTGGGAGGTCCTTCACAAAAAAACCTCCTTTTGGGCACTCGAAAAATAAAAAATGGTTTTTTCGTCCAAAGAAAATGAAAACTTCCTTAGGCAACATTGTTTGCCATTCCAATATGCACCCTTGTACACAATATGAGATAATTTGGACGAACTATGCCATTCCAAAATGCACCCTTGTACAAAAAACACAAGAGAAACAAATAAATAAACACAACTACATAAGCTTGAAAAAGTATTTGATGTGCTCCACATGTGCTATGATTGTGAATTATAAAATTGATGTGCTCCAAATTTGCAACAAATACTTGCTAGGTTCTTTATAAAAATATCATTTTGGACACTCGAAAAATGATTCTCTTACAAAAAACTCATATCTTAGAACACTTTTTTTAATGATATTAACAATATTCAAAGTTTGTTATTTTTACTGAAAAGTAGTTCACACTTGGTGACACAATGCGTAGGTTTTTTATTTCCATATTTTTTTAAATTTCTTAGGTAGTCAAATAACAGACATGATTCAAAATCTTATTTTCAATCGATTATGACCAATTTAAATGGTCTTAACATCATCAAAGGGGATACTCTATTCTGATTGGTCTAAAATCAGCTCACGCGGATCATGGCTTAAGCACCGTCGGATGCGCCCGGATCCAACGGCAGCCCACACCCCCCTCGTCGCTCTCACCCCCTCCCGAATCACCCCGAAACCCTAGCCCCCTTCTCCCAATCGCCGCCGCCGCCCAGATCCAATCCAAGTCAGAGCCCCCGTGCTCCATCTCCATTCCCAGCGTGTCCACCTCCCTCCGGCGGAGCTCGACCCCCACCCCCCAAGCGCCGCTGCTCCACCTCCCTCCGGCGGAGCTTGACCCCCACCCCCAAGCGCCGCTGCTCCACCCTCTCCCTCCTTCCCTCCCTCAGATCTCGATCCGCCGCCGCCCACCATCGACGACCCTCACCATAGACGAGATCGAGCTCCCCCCTCCCTCCCGTTCTCCCCTAGCCTTATCCACTCCGAGCCAACCAACCACTCCGTCCTTGGGATTTTGTCGCGCGGCGCCTCGTCTCGCCGGCCCGGCGACCACAGGCAGGCAGTCCACGGCCAGGATGGCGGCGTGCCCCGCCACGACCACGTACGTGCACGACACTCCGCGCCTCCCCTCTCTCTCCTGTGGTTCCTAACATATGCGCTCCTCTCCTCTCCTTGGGTGACATGCAGGGCTCGCGTGGGAGCAGCGCACGGCGGAGGCCTCTGGAGGAGAAGCGGGAGGAGCCCAGATCCGCAACCGCTTCTGCGTCGGGGCACCTTCTTCCGCGTCAACGACTACGGGAATGTGCTCTACCTCCACGCCGACACCGCCTCGCCCCTACTTTGGGGCGTCCACCACTGGTTCCTCTGCGCCAAGAAGAAGGATTTTACTACATGTTCTTTGCTGTTTCATGAATCCACCACATGGTTCTGAACTCTGACGAACGGTGGATGGATGCTGGGTTTTTGTCGATCTGCAGGGGGAGGGAGGACGGTCCCAAGCAACCTGCGGATCATGCAGCTGCAGGTGTCCAGGAAGAAGCACAACAAGCTCGAGTTCCTCGTCCCCTGGTGGGATCTGCAGCTCGGCATCTCCGTCAACCAGTTCCTCTCCATCTTCGCTTCCAAGAATCCCGACTTCAGGTGACCTCCTGTCTGACGCCCTTTGCTGACCCCAAACAGTTTTCAGGTGAACTGACGGATTGTTCTGAAACTGTACGTGCAGGAACAGAGCGTTCGCGTTCGTGTTCACCGACGGGGCCAACGAGGAGCTCAGCTCGCTGCAGGCCGTCGTGTTCACTGGCTAGTCCGTCCCCTGTACCTCCAGGCAGGGCAGGTTCAGGGCTAGTGCCACTCACCGATCTGCATCTTTCAGTGTGTCTTCCATGATCTTGCCTCTCTGCTTTTCCAATGGTACGGCTTCGTGCTCCTCCCAAGATTTCATTGTGCGTTTCTTCAGTGCTCACTAGTTGCTAGTGTTCGCTGCTACCAAAGTGGCTTAAGATTAGTCTTTTATAATTGTTTTCTTGAGGATGAGTTACTGGGGCTGTTCAGGCAATGACTCCAAATTATATGTGTTTTCTTGAGGTTCGGGTGGTGGACAGCAGATCAGCCCGGAGCTCCGGGGCCGCCTTGCCCTGTCCTGCAGCTACAGCAGCAAGGTACATGAACTAAACAGCAGTAAAATTACTCCTGTTTTTGAACGTGGACGCAGTGAGTCAGATGTGAAATGGGTTGCAGGTGTGGCTGGTCGGTGACAGTGACAACATGAGGAGCAGGAGAAGGCGGAGCTGGGTTGCAATAGAATCCCAACAGGACCCGAAGGACACGGACATGTGCTTCTTGACATTCCATTGCTTGGCAAAACCTTCCAAGGGTAAATACACCAGCACACGCACACTGTTTCTAGCGCCATACAAAATGGGGATTTTATTATTTTTACTACTGCTTACACAACACCATTATTATAGACGTGACCTGTACATTGCAATCCTCCTCCATTGCTTCATATGACGCTAACTAAACCCTCTCGTTTCAACTTGCAGATAGCCATCCCACCACACCAGCATGCCCTGGCTTCGAGGGAATCAGCCACTTCACCACCACAACGGGCAGGCTTTCCTTGCCCGCCTTTGGGCTGGCATCCTACAAGCTCCGCAGCTCCCTGTGGGTATCCAACGGTGCCCCGGAGCAGGAGAGTGTCACGTCGCTGATGCAGGAGGTGGACAACTGGGTCCGCTGCGTACAGGTAGACCACCCGGACTTCCGGTTCTTCGTGACCCACTTCGGCGCGACGTGGAGATGACTGCTCTGTTGTAAATTTCCTTTTTGTGTATGTGTTAGTTATATGATGATGACTGTGTGTTGCCAAGTCTGAACTCAGCTGGCTGTGCGTTGAGCACAAGTCTGTTCTCTATGGCACATAGTGCAGCGCCCCTCTGCCATGGGGGTTGTATCAGTTAAAAAAGGCATGCCTGTATTGCGGGCTTTGACTGCAATTTCTTTGGTAGACAAGCATAGATATCTGACAATACCAACAAGCATGCCATGCATTTTTCAAGCTTGATTATCCACCCCGGTCTAGCTAGCGGATCATCCAAGGTTATGCTAGGTTGGTTGGTTCAATGACACCGAGTAGAGAAATAGAAATAGGAAGAATAGGGGAAGAATGAGGGAATAGGTTCTGTTTTTGTTCTGTCTTTTTTCTCTTCCCGATCTAAACATGTTGAAGGCTCTGTTTTGTGCAGGTTGCTCTCATGAGGAAAAGTTGCGGCTACAGGATGCCCTCCTCCTCTCCTCCACCCCCTGACATGGTGAGCTCCACCCCTCCTTCTACCCCTTGAAGATCTGATATGAAGTGGGCATTAGTTGGAATTGTTATGGCCACAACATAGAAACATTGTATTGGTTCAGTTTTTATGCATAATTCGATTGTGACTATGATGTTTGATGCTGCTTGCCTCATCTATTTTTCATGTCTTGTGTGAAATCTGTACCCTACTAGAAGATGCCACCGTCAAGTTAATAATAACACCAATGATCATTTGATTCTAGTCTAGAGATACAAATAACATTAGTTAGGTCCATGGATACATGGATTTTCACACAGCCTAGCAGCCTAGCGGTGTTAGCAAAGGATGTCAAGACAATGTTTATGTCATTCATTTATATTGAAGCAAATAGTAACTAACTGTCATGGGCTTTTTATTGTGGAGCTCCATGAACTTTTTTGGTCGATTGGCTCTCCAAGTTCCTGAAGAACAAATCATACAACCATTATCTTGTTGATTTATGCAGTTTCTCACCTTTTTGCTTCTGCTATATAGTTCCTTGCTTGATTCTGGATACTATTAAGTTGAAATAAAATTTTATGAGAAAATGATCACTAAACTAAGGAGGCTTAACCTGATAATAACTTATTTTACATTAATAGCCTACAATGTTGTCTTGGAGTTTATTGTCCAAAATAATACCTCTACTTTTTGTGTCCTTCAGAATCCGTATCCTTCGTGACAACTCAAGCCCCTCCTCCTCTCCTCACATACATGAATGTGAGATGTCACAAGACGCAAGATCTGAGCCAAATGGCATATTGTAATCTTTTTATAGCTGGTTTTTATGTACGATGTCATGAAGATGTACGGTTGAAATGTTGCTTTGATAGCAAAATTGTATGCATGTGTACATGCTGCTTTGACAGCAAAATTATGAAAATTTCTCAACAATATATATGTGCAAAATTGTATTCCTGTGTCATACTGCTTTGAAAAGGCTACAACCAACTGATGATGACAACTGGGACCCATCTGACTAGTGGACCCTTCTTTTAAAAAAAAAGAAAAACTAAATTCGTTTAGATAGAAAGGCCACAACCCAACAATAAAAAGGCTGCAATATTGGGCTTGGCCCATGAACCTGACCAAAAATTGACAGTCAAAAAAAACACAAATAGGCTGAATTGTTGGGCTAGGCCCATGTAGAAAACCGAATTTGACCGGGCTGAATCTTGTGCCACATCAGCTTGCCACGCTGGATGCCTACGTGGCCTGGGGAGGTTGCTAGTGACCAAAATGCCACAGTAGGAATATTTTTGGTCAATGGCGTCCACGACCTTCTCACGCAGAAGGTCGCTATAGTCGATTAACGACCCTCAGCTTTTGACCTTCTGTTTTTGGTCACAAAAAGGTCACAAATGAAAAACAATGACCTTTCAGTGACCAATAGTCAAGGTCACAAGTTGACATATTTCTTGTAGTGCATGGGCAGAATTAGCCGAGGGTGGATGCGCCCAGCATCTACCATGACCCACTTGCTCCTGAAGCCCTCAATCCTCTTCCCGGGCTTTGAGATGGCGTTGGAGCTGCCATACGCGACAAAGCTCGCGCACACGGAGACGGGAGCGCGAGAGGTCCAGAGCGAGAAGTAGTGGCGCAGAAAGGCCACTGAGGGCTGCACCCCGACATGAGCCTCACAATAGTAGGCGAAGATCGCCAGAAGAAGAACAGAGTTGGGGTGGAGGTGCAGAGCTTGCAGTTTGTAGTGGCGGAGGACAGAGAAGAAGAACTCAAAAAAGGGAGGCACCAGACCGGCAGCAATGGCGCTCACGAAGAGTGGATAGAAGGTGTTTCCTTGGCCCTTGGAAAGGGCGGAGCCAGCCTTGAACACCTCTGCCCCGTCGATGCCTTGCGCCGTCATCATACGGCGCACCCGGGCAAGGCCCTCCTCCGACACATTCGGCGAGTCCAAGGCGGCTGAGTACCAAGCTCCGGTCGGGGTCTGGCGAAGCGCCATGTCTTGCTAGGGCACGCGGTCGAAGTAGATCTGGAGATTTCGAAGGCAGGAAGGAAAGGCGCAAGAAAGGGGATCTGAGCAATGACCGGAGGAAGCAAAGCCTAGACAGACGTCGCTCTTTTGTCGATTCGCGCAGTTGCTAAGGCGCCCATGTCCAATCAACCGCCATGCGACGCCCAAGGCCGCAGGCTATTAGGGCCTGCGGCGCTTCGCACATGCCCCTTCGCTTCTCTGCTCAGCCAAGTCCAGCGCCGCCTTGGGCACAGGGGCTACTTCGGCGTGCGGGAATGGGGTCCCAGACTTGCCTGCCTGCGGCCCGCGGCGTGGCTCAAGGGGTGGCCCAGCACGGCCCATCTTCATCAGCACGAGCTCAAGACCCTCACGAGGGGCCAAGCCTCATGAGGCGGATGACAGAAGCTTCCTCGTGCACGGCCTCGTCGAGCCGGCTCGCGAGGAGGCGGAGAGATCAAGGCGGGGTACCTCACGAGGTGCCCATGACGCAAGCCATGACGACCAAGGGCGCCAGCGGGCGCCACCGCAAGGTCCTCCTTTCCTCTTTGGTGCAAAGGGACCAAGCGCAGGCAAGAGTATCAAGCAAAGGCATCTGTTTCGGTGCAACAATTCCAAGACCGTCGCAACGGCGGGAAGGAAGTCATCATGGACCCCAAGTCGGCGTCACCACCAGAGCCTTTGACAGGCGAGGACCAACTTTAGTCAGGGTAAGTGTACTAGATGTTCCCCTTCAAAATGGCCTATTGTTGGCGCCCTTCCCGCTCGATATTTGGGAAGAGGCCCAGGGCCTTTGCCTATAAATAGGACTAGCCACCCGCAAGGTAGGGGCATCGAGAGAAAGGATCCAGCATCTGGGATCAGCAGAGAGAGAGAGACTGAACTCCCCCTAGCAGTTCATCGCACCAGCCAAGAACAGACCCTCGCAAGGCTGTTCTTCCTTGTATTGTTCATCATCAGCCCAAGAGGCAATCCACCACACCACAAACTAGAGTAGGGTATTACACCACAATGGTGGCCCGAACTAGTATAAACCCTGTGTCTCTTGTGTTGTTCCTTTCATAGTTTAGATCCTAGCGAGGCGGCGAGGTGCAGGTAGGTAGAGGGCGAGATCTCCATGCGAACCCCAGTGTTCGAACCTAGAGGGTCTGCCAGAAACCGAAATCCGACACCTACCTCGTGGGCACCCTGGTGGCCCTCCGGTGCCCATCTTCTACTATATGAAGTCTTTCGTCCGAGAAAAAATCATAAGCAAGCTTTCGGGAAGAAACTCCGCCGCCACGAGGCGGAACCTTGGCGGAACCAATCTAAGGCTCCGGCAGAGCTATTCTGCCAGGGAAACTTCCCTCCGGGAGGGGGAAATCATCGCCAGCGTCATCACCAACGCTCCTCTCATTGGGAGGGGGCCTATATCCATCAATATCTTCACCAGCACCATCTCCTCTCAAACCCTAGTTCATCCCTTGTATCCAATCTTTGCACCAAAACCTCAGATTGGTACCTGTGGGTTGCTAGTAGTGTTGATTACTCCTTGTAGTTGATGCTAGTTGGTTTATTTGGTGGAAGATCATATGTTCAGATCCATTATGCATATTAATACCCCTCTGATTATGAACATGAATATGCTTTGTGAGTAGTTACGTTTGTTCCTGAGGACATGGGAGAAGTCTTGCTATTAGTAGTCATGTGAATTTGGTATTTCGTTCGATATTTTGATGAGAGGTATGTTGTCTTTCCCCTAGTGGTGTTATGTGAACGTCGACTACATGCCACTTCACCATTATTTGGTCCTAGAGGAAGGCATTGGGAAGTAATAAGTAGATGATGGGTTGCTAGAGTGATAAGCTTAAACCCTAGTTTATGAGTTGCTTCGTAAGGGCTGATTTGGATCCATATGTTTCATGCTATGGTTAGGTTTACCTTAATACTTCTTTTGTAGTTGCGGATGCTTGCAATAGGGGTTAATCATAAGTGGGATGCTTGTCCAAGTAAGGACAACATCCAACCACCGGTCCACCCATATATCAAATTATCAAAGTACCGAACGCGAATCATATGAACATGATGAAAACTAGCTTGACGATAACTCCCATGTGTCCTCGGGAACGCTTTTCTCTACATAAGAGTTTGTCCAGGCTTGACCTTTGCTACAAAAAGGATAGGGCCATCTTGCTGCACTTTATTTATACTTGTTACTTGCTACCCGTTATAAATTACCTTATCACAAAACTATCTGTTATCGATAATTTCAGTGCTTGCAGAAAATACCTTGCTAAAAACCGCTTAACATTTCCTTCCGCTCCTCGTTGGGTTTGACACTCTTACTTATCAAAAGGACTATGATAGATCCCCTATACTTGTGGGTCATCAAGACTCTTTTCTGGCGCCGTTGCCGGGGAGTGAAGTGCCTTTGGTAGGTGGAATTTGGTAAGGAAAAATTTATATAGTGTGCTGAAATTTACTGTCACTTGTTACTATGGAAAGTAATCCTCTGAGGGGCTTGTTCGGGGTATCTTCACCCCGACCAGTAGAGCAAAGAGTTGCTCCTCAACCTACTAAACCTACTGAAAATGTTTACTTTGAAATTCCTTCGGGTATGATAGAGAAACTGCTAGCTAATCCTTTTGCAGGAGATGGAACATTGCATCCCGATTTACACTTAATCTATGTGGATGAAGTTTGTGGATTATTTAAGCATGCAGGTATGCTAGATGATGTTATCAAGAAGAAGGTCTTCCCTTTATCTTTGAAGGGAGATGCATTGACATGGTATAGGTTATGTGATGATATGGGATCATGGAACTACAAACGATTGAAATTGGAATTTCATTAGAAGTTTTATCCTATGCATGTTGTTCATCATGATCATAATTATATATGATTTTTGGCCTCGCAAAGGAGAAAGCATCTCTCAAGCTTGGGGGAGGCTTAAGTCAATTTTATATTCATGCCCCAATCATGAGCTCTCAAGAGAAACGATTATTCAAAAAATTTATGCTCGGCTTTCTGACAACAATCTCTCCATGCTCGATACTTCTTGTACTGGTTCTTTTATGATGAAGACTATTGAATTCAAATGGGATTTATTGGAGAGAATTAAACGCAACTCTGAAGATTGGGATCTCGACCAAGGTAAGGAGTCAGGTATAACACCTAAGTTTGATTGAGTTCAATCATTTATGGATACCGATGTTTTCCGTACATTTAGCACTAAATATGGACTTGACTCTGAGATAGTAGCTTCTTTTTGTGAATCTTTTGCTGGTCATGTTGATCTCCCTAAGGAGAAGTGGTTTAAATATCATCCTCCCATATAAGTAAAAGTAGTTGAACCTATTAAAGTTGAAGAAAAGACTATCACTTATAATGATACTATTGTTCCTACTTCTTATGTTGAGAAACCACCTTTCCCTGTTAGGATAAAGGATCATGCTAAAGCTTCAACTGTGGTTCGTAAAAGCAATATTAGAACTTATACACCCCCTGAGAAATTTAAGGTTGAACCTAATATTGCTATGGTTAAGGATCTGTCGGATTTCAGGTTCCGGCAGACCCTTGAGGTTCGAACATTGGGGTGCGCGCGGAGATCCAACCCTCCACCGTCTCGTACCTCGCCGAATCACAGGGACCTAAACTACTAGAAAGAACAGCACAAGAGACACATGATTTATACTAGTTCGGGCCACCGTTGTGGTGTAATACCCTACTCTAGTTTGTGGTGTGGTGGATTTCCTCTTGGGCTGATGATAAACAGTACAGGGAAGAACAGCCTCGCGAGGGTCTGTTCTTGGTGGGTGTGATGAACTTCCAGGTGGTGTCCCGTCGCTCTAGCTTGAGGATCGGGTCTCTGTCATTCTCTGGATGCCGATCGTTTCCATCTCTGGATGCTGATCGTTTCGATCCCTGGATGCTGATCGTTTCGATCCCTGGATGCTGATCATTTCGATCTCTCTCCTCTGAGTGTGGCTACTCCTATTTATAGGCGAAGGCCCTGGGCCTCTTCCCAAATATTGAGCGGGAAGGGCACCAACAATTGGCCATTTTGAAGGGGAACAGCGGGTAAACTTATCCTGACTAAAGTTAGTCCTCGCCTGCCAAAAGGCTTTGGTGATGACGCCTGCTTGGGCTCCATGATGACTCCCTTCCAGACGTTGGGGCTGGTCTTGGTCTTGTTGCACCGAAACAGATGCCTTTGCTTGATGCTCTCGCATGCGCTTGCTCCCTTTGCAGCAAAGAGGAAAGGAGGACGCTGCGCGGGCTGGCGCCCGACTGGCACCCTTGGTCGTCATGGCTTGCGTCATGGGCACCTTGCGAGGTACCCTTCCTAAAACTCTCCGCCTCCTCATGATCCGACCTGACGAGGCCGTGCCTGAGGAAGCTCCTGGTCGTCCGTCCCGCGAGGCTTGGCCCCTCGTGAGGATCTTGAGCTTGCGCTGATGAAGATGGGTTGTCCTGGGCCTCCTTTAAGCCACGCCGCAAGCCGCAGGCAGGCAAGTCTGGGGACCCCCGTTCACAGAACACCGACAGGATCTCTTGGCTAATAATATTGATGGGCATGTTATTTATTTCTGTGAGGAAACTGCTAGAATTGCTAAACCTGGTGCTAAAGATAAACATAGACCTGTGGTAGGAATACCTGTTATTTCTGTTAAAATAGGAGATCATTGTTATCATGGCTTGTGTGATATGGGTGCTAGTGCTAGTGCAATACCTATTTCTTCATATCAAGAAATTATGCATGATATTGCATCCGCTGAGTTAGAAGAAATTGATGTCACCATTAAGCTTGCCAATAGAGATACTATTTCACCGATTGGGATTGTTAGAGATGTTGATGTCTTGTGTGGGAAAGTTAAATATCCTCCTGATTTTCTTGTTCTGGGTTCCCCACAAGATAGCTTTTGTCCCATCATATTTGGTAGACCCTTCTTGAATACTGTCAATGCTAGGATAGACTGCGAAAAGGATGTTGTTACTATTGGTTTCGATGATATGTCTCATGAGTTTATTTTTCTAAATTTCGTAGACAACCACGTGACGAGGAATTGCCTATTGTCGTGCTTCTATTGTCGTGCCTCCTAGTGATCCTTTAGAACAATATTTGCTAGACCATGAAAATGATCTGTTTATGAATGAAAGAAGGGAAATTGATGAAGTATTCCTTAAACAGGGACCTATTCTAAAACACAACTTGCATGTTGAAATCCTAGGGGATCCTCCTCCACCCAAGGGTGATCCCGTGTTTGAACTTAAACCATTGCCTAATACTCTTAAATATGCTTATCTTGATGAAAAGAAGAAATATCCTATTATTATTAGTGCTAACCTTTCAGAGAAGGAGGAAGAAAAATTATTGAAAACTTTTAAGAAGCACCACACTGCTATTGGATATACTCTTGATGATCTTAAGGCCATTAGTCCCACTGTATGTCAACACAAGATAAATTTGGAGAAAGATGCCAAACCGGTTATTGATCATCAACGAAGGTTAAATCCTAAGATGAAAGAAGTGGTAAGAAAGGAAATATTAAAGCTCGTTGAAGCATGTATAATTTATCCCATTGTTGATAGTCAGTGGGTAAGTCCTGTTCATTGTGTTCCTAAGAAGGGAGGTATTACTGTCGTTCCTAATGATAAAGATGAATTGATTCCGCAAAGAATTATTACAGGTTATAGGATGGTAATTGATTTCCGTAATTAAATAAAGCTACTAAAAAGGATCATTACCCTTTGCCTTTCATTGATCAAATGTTAGAAAGATTATCCAAACGTACACATTTTTGCTTTCTAGATGGTTACTCTGGTTTCACTCAAATACCTGTGTTAGTAGATGATCAAGCAAAGACCACATTTACCTGCCCTTTCGGTACTTTTGCTTATAGACGTATGCCTTTTGGTTTATGTAATGCAACTTTCAAAGATGCATGATGGATATATTCTCTGATTTTTGTGAAAATATTTGTGAGTCTCGGCATTCATTGTCGTGTGTGAGGCTTTCCTCCGCATCCAGCCCCACTTCGGCTTGTGGCTAAAGATCTTTAACGTGAAGCCAAAGGTGGTGGACGGCCAACACGCTGTCACATCCCTAGCTTCTGGTTTGCTCTGAGCTAGCTAGCCATGTGTTGCATCATGTCTAAATTCTTTTAAAATTGAAATGGGGATTGCATAAACCCTAGCATTAAAGGAATTCAAATAGGTTCACCCAAAAATATTTTTCAGTGAATCCAAATGGCTTTAGAAAATGTTCATCATTTCTGGAAAAATGCTATAAACCATAACCAGAGTGATGCACATTTTTCATGACATATTTGGTCACTGGATTAATTTTTAAAGTATTTGAATTGGAGCATTTAATGCCTATAAATATTTTGTATTCTTCAATACTTCTGAAAGCAATTGAGGGCTGTTGGAAATATTTCAAATAGTGCCCACAATTTTTGTCAGGATTTTACAAAATGAGTTAGTATTTTTACTAATTCAAAACAGATCAAAATAAATAGAAAACAGAAACAATAAACAAAATAACGCAGAGAGAGAGAGTTAGTACCTGGGCCTTACCTGGCGCCACCAACCGGCCCAGCACGGCCCAGCCCACCGCCGCTTCCCCCCCCTGTCGTCTTCCTCCCTCGCCAGAAGGACAGAGGCGCGTGGCCGCCCCGCGCCGGCCACCTCCTCCCTCCCTGCCTGCCTGGCTCCTCGCGGTGATCCTAGACGATGCCACGGGGACGCCACGACACCTCCTGGACCCTCACTTCCCCCCTGGATCCCTCTCTCTTCCCCACCGAGCGCCGCCGTCGCCACCGACGCCGTTCGCCGCGGCCACAACCACCTCCCCGCCTCGCCGATCACCCAGGAAGCTCCGCCTCGCCCCTCTTTTCATCCTCACCCAGACGAAGGGCGCCGGAAGCCCTGGATTCTGCTAGCTCCGCCGTTCCCCTCCTCGGGTCCCGGCGATCGCCGTCGTGATTCCACCATCGTCCGGACATCCCCGAGCTCGCCGTCTGCTCCAACCGACTCCCCGTGAGCTCCTCTTCCTTCTCCCCCTTCCCGTTCTTGCTCTCGAGCACCACAGCAACTGCACCGAGCTCGGCCGCACCCGCCGCCGCCACTGCACATCGCCGTCGTGGCCAGAGCCACAGTGGCTCGAAGCCGGGCACACCACCGTGCTCCACACCTCACCAGGAGCACGTAGCACGCACCAACGCCTCCCCTAGCGCCCTGCATCGCCTAACCCGCCGTTGGCCGAACTCCGGCCGCCGCCTCCCTCGCCACTGCCGACGCCACAGCTAACCCCAGCTCCTCTGGCTTGCTCCATTCGATGCGCACGAGCTCGAGCTCCCTGTAGAACCCCTCCGCGCGTCGAGCGGTTACACTCCGACGGGCTGACGTGGCACGTCATTAGCCACTGATGACCCCACTAATTAACCTCCAGTGAAACTGACAGCCGGGCCCCACATCCTAACTAACTGGCTAACTAAACTAGATTAAGTTTAATCTAATTACCTCGACCCACGCTGCGTCGCCTTTTGACCAAGTGGCGTTGATCGGGCCCACATGTCAGACACTTACCAGCTGAGACATCGATCAAGGACCCCACACGTCAGATTTGACTCGACAGCGCCGCTGACTTGCCGACGCCACCGTGAGCTCATGCCGACGCAGTAATAGGTTTTTCCTGGATTTAATTTAATTCAGGAAATTTCGTAAAATACCCCAAACTTCCAAAAATCATATAAATTCAACCGTAGCTCCAAATGAGATAAATTATATATGAAAAATGATCAGAAAAATCCAATCTATCCATCTGTACCATTTTCATGCATGTTAGAACAACTTATGGCTACTGATTAGGACAAATGAAATGAATGGCATTTAAATAACTACATGTGGAGTTTGAATTTGAACCTAGGGTTCAAACCAAGTTCATTTAACCTGCTGCTAGTTGCATTAGCTCAAATCACATCATATTGCCATGTCACATTCATGCATCATATTGTCGCATTGCATTGATTGTGTTCTTCCTTGTTTGCCGGTGTTTGTCCCCTCTCGATAGACGTGATACCGACGATGTGATCGATGACACCGATGAAGAGCTATACTATCTTCAGAAGTGCCAGGCAAGCAAAAACCCCTTGTTCATTCCGATATAATCCCACTCTCTCGCTCCTGCTCTATTTTATTGCATTAGGACAACGACGACTCATGTGTTACTTGCTGCGGTAGCTGAACCCCTTTATCCTCTTGCATGACCTGTCATTCCACAAGAATTAGATGAAACCCACTAGCATGAGTAGGAGTTGTTTGAGCCCTGATGTGCCTACTCATTCATGCTTGTTTGTCATGCCTGCTATTGCTTAGAGTTGTGTCAGTCCGATTCATCGTGAATGAATTGGAAAGTGGTGAACATGTCCCTCGTAGTGTGAGCTAAGTGTGTGAACACGATTTGGTAAAGGTAGCGTTGAGAGGCCATGTAGGAGTACATGGTGGGTTGTCTCATTGTAGCCGTCCTCAGAACTGAGTTACGTGTTTGTGATCCATGAACAGTTACTACCACACATTGGGCTCCGGCGCTCCAAGCTCTCTCGACTTATTAATCAACTTGATCTCTGTCCAGAGTTGCAACTAGTTTCTGGTGTTTGTAGGTAGTGTTAGTAGTCTACCAAGTGGCACCCGATGCAATTGGGCGTGGGATGTACTAGGCACAGATGTACGGTGTACCAAGTGGCACCCGGTTGGTGGGCTTGGGAACCCTGCTCACATCGTTTGGGGCCGTGGCGACACCCGGCCAGATCTCCTTGCGGATGGAACCCGAATAGGCGATAAACCTGGACGAGAGACTTGTGTGGTTAGTCGTCGTGGCCGACTCCTCGCCAAAGCTTCCGCTTGAAGGTTGCCGAGATACACGAGGTGTACATGGCGGTAAGTGGCGACAACGTGTGTGAAGAAGTACACCCCTGCAGGGTTAATATGATCTATTCTAATAGTCGTGTCCGCGGTAAAGGACTTCTGCGTTGCCTGTACAGTTCATAGACAAGTGAAAGTGGATACTCTAAAACTCGCAAGATAAGCGTGAGTGCTATGGATGGCGTTCTCGTAGGGAGACGGGAGCGGATCCATAGTGGTGTATTGATATGGTGAATATGTGGACTCGTGTGCGCCACCTCAAAAGAGTTACTTGCAAATGTAGTTCAGGACTAGCCACCGAGTCAAAGCTGGCTTGCTGCAGTCAAACTCCACCACCCCCTTTGTTGATAATGATGCATATGTAGTTAGTTCTGATGTAAGTCTTGCTGAGTACGTTTGTACTCACATTTGCTTATTTTCTGTTTTGCAGAGAGACGTCAGTCTCGCTAGTAGTTCCGCTTGGACTTCGACGTTTAGCTTGTTACCTCAGCTACGATCTTGTGCCCTCGGCAGGATCTAGTAGAGAGTCAAGCTTCTCAGCCTTTTTCATTTATAGTTGTCTGTACTCAGACATGTTTAGCTTCCGCTTGTGCTTTGACTTGTATGCTCTGAGTGTTGGGTCATGAGACCCATGTTTGTAATATCTCGCTCCTCAGAGCCTAATGAATAACTATTTGAGTCGTAGAGTTATGTTGTGATGCCATGTTGTATTTACACATATTGAGCATATTGTGTGTATGTTTGAAATGCTTGGTATGTGTGGGATCCGACAAACTAGTTGTTTATCCTTGGCAGCCTCTCATATGGGGAGATGTAGTCTCGTGCTTCTGAGCGATAGTAGTCCGCTACAGCCCGGTTCACCGGAGTCCTGCTAGCCCAGCACTACTGCTTTGGACACTTGGCTGGCCGGCATGTGTTTCACTTCGTTCCTGTGTCTGTCCCTTCGAAGGAATGTCACGCGGTGATATTCGGAGTCCTGCCTAGCCTGCTACAGCCCGGGATACCGGAGTCCTGTTAGCCCAGTGCTACAGCCCGAATTCATACGCTGCTGACCGACATGCTCGATGTGATTCATGTATGCATGTCCCCATGGGTTAGTGCCAATTTGGGTTCACGACTAGCCATGTCGGCCCGGGTTCTCTGTCATATACGTGAGCCAAAAGACGCAAACGGTCCCGGGCCATGGTAAGGCGACACCCGTGGGAATACCGTGCGTGAGGCCGCAAAGTGATATGAGGTGTTACCGGCTAGATCGATGTGACTTGGAATCGGGGTCCTAACACACGCGGAGTGCGGAGGAGCCATGGTGAGCAAGATGCCCAATGTCATACGGCCCAAAGGCAGATTTGTGGAGACTATCAAGCAGTGGCAGAAGTTGTGGTTCTATCTCACAGAACCCCGCGAGGCCACCTGGGCCACGGCTTCCGAATTCAAGTCCGGAGCTCCAATGCAGCTGACCTCCATGATGGAGAAGGGCCCAAATTGGTCTTCGTCGGATGAGCTGATGGCGCTGCAAACACGCATCCAAAGCATGTTGTATAGAAACATCAAGCTCGTCGACGTGATTCAGGTGATGCTAGTTCGCCAGATCCTCCCCTGCCAAAGCCGAACCTCCCCTTTATGGGAATTCGATCCAGAGAAGCACCAAACCTTGGAGAGGCTCTTCGAAACCACTCACGAATATGCCTAGAAGTTTCTCTTTAAGATCAAAGAGAAGCCGCCGGCCATAGACTCGGACCGCGGGCATGATCTTGCCCATCCCGCCAATGCAGTAAGTCCTTCACGTCTGCGTATGCACTCTACTTGCTTGCTCAAGGAGGGTAACTAAACTTTACTAATTTATCCTTTCAGGTATTGACAGAGAAAGAGGAGCGGATTCGGTGTCCGGCTCCGTTGCCCGAGGAACCAGTCATCCTGCTCTTGGCAAAGATGCTGGTCCCGGCGCCCTACCAGCCGCCGGAGAAGAAGGCCAAGAAGAAGGCCAAGGGGGGCCGAGGTGGCCCTGCCGTAAGGGTGCTTCGGACGGGATGTCCGAAGACAAGACTCACTCCTCTGCCATCGAAGATGACGACGAGGAGGAGGAAAGCAACTCTCCCCCTGATTGGGGGAGGAAGAAGAGGGCGGCCTCCACGAATCTGGAGGCGGAGGCGGCCAAGAGGGGGAAAGGCCCCCCCGCGGATAACTCCGGGTGGGACGTCGACAGCAGCCCAGAGCAACCCCCTCCCCCCGAAGCAAGCCCCTGGCCGCATCCTAAGTACTAAAATTCCGTATACGTCCTTATGTCCGGCCTTTCTTCTTCAAGGTATTAATATATTATGATATTACAGTCCGGCCCACAACAGCTCCCAGCGATCCTCATCAGGAGGTTTGCTCGGTTCAAAGGCGATGGCTAGCGAGTCACCGTCGTCCGCTCACTCTCCCACGACCAAGGGCGATGATGAGGTGGAGTCCCAAAGGACCTTCCCAGGCCAGGGAGAGGTTCAGGAGGCCATTAGGGTGGCGCCAGAGGATGACTCCTCGGCCGCCGGGCACATGGGGGAGGAAACCCCCAAGGAGACTGGCGATGGGGGCCATATCCAATTCGGCCCCCAGCCGAATATCATTATGGAGACCTACACAGCTCCGGAGTCAAGCGAGCAGCCTTCCCCGAAAGGAGGAGGTGTGACTATTGCGCCGGTGACCTCTGTCCAACCAGAGGCACCGGATAATCTGCTGGAAGCGCTACGAGGCGCTTCCATTGTGGATGAACATTGTATCCTTATGGGTACGGTGATTGAGAAGGTTCAATCCATCAAGAGCGGAGAGACCGAAGCCTGCAGCAGCCCGCTAACAGGTTTTGAGGTAAGGGACGCAATAGAGAAACCCAATATAGACAGTAGCCCCTGAGACACTGTCCGGTGTTCGGAAAGAAAAGCCGGACAGAGGATCAATTAATTTTCACAGGAAACTAAATAAATGTGTCTTATATGAATAAGCAGGTGACGTTGCTGGCCGCAACCTCGCACACTGCCGAAGTCTCCGGACTGAAGCAGAGACTGGAGCGGGCTGAGGAGGAGCTCGGCCATGCGAGGAAGTAGCTAGAAGACTAGCAAGGTATGTAATAACTCGCCATATATTTAGAAAGAATAAATGATGTGTATTGACCATGGTGTCATGATATGTGTTGGAGCGACGACCGAGGTAGAGGTCCTTAAAAAGGCCCTGGCCGAAGTCGAGGAGAAAGCTACCACGGAGCAAGCCGTCTACAAAAAGCTCAAGGCCAGTGTCGGTGTCAAAACCGGCGGATCTCGGGTAGGGGGTCCCGAACTGTGCGTCTAAGGCGGATGGTAACAGGAGGCAAGGGACACAATGTTTACCCAGGTTCGGGCCCTCTCTATGGAGGTAATACCCTACTTCCTGCTTGATTAATCTTGATGAATATGAGTATTACAAGAGTTGATCTACCACGAGATCGTAGAGGCTAAACCCTAGAAGCTAGCCTATGGTATGATTGTTGTCATCCTACGGACTAAACCCTCCGGTTTATATAGACACCGGAGGGGGCTAGGGTTACAGTAGTCGGTGACAAATGTAGGAGATCTACATATCTCAGACGCCAAGCTTGCCTTCCACGCCAAGAGAGTCCCATCCGGACACGAGACGAAGTCTTCAATCTTGTATTTTCATAGTCCAACAGTCCGGCCATAGGATATAGTCCGGCTGTCCGGATACACCTTAATCTAGGACTCCCTCAGTAGCCCCCGAACCAGGCTTCAATGATGATGAGTCTGGCGCGCAGATTGTCTTTGGCATTGCAAGGCAGGTTCTTCTCCAAATTCTGAATACTTGTTTGAATAGTGTCCGACTTCCCATAAATGTTGCACTCCTTGGCTTCTGCGCCCAATAATGGAGATCCTCCACGCGTCGGGCGAATGCGAGAAGCCGGGGAATTTTTACAATTGCCACCCTAGACATGTAGGAAAATCGCCTATTAAAGAGACGGGGATTCATAGATCCATATCATACCATCCTCCCACAGCGAGTATCCATCAGAGCACGCCTGGAAAAAATCCATTCCAACATGGCCAGTCACCGCAGCTCCTCCTCTCGCCCCCGTAGCCCTAAGCCCGGTGATTGGAAGAAGTGTTCTGTCCCGCATAGCCAACTAGTGAGACTACAGACACAGCGATTTCTCCCCCAGCGTATATGGTCCCCGTTCGAGCCGGGCTTGCCACCTATAATGGCGGGGAACAAGAAGAGCGCTTCCCCAATCCCTCCAAAGGGAAAGCGGTATGCCTTGCCACTTATTTATTAAGGGGACTGGGATTTCCAATCCAACCGTTCCTTCGCGGGCTCCTGGAGTTCTACGGCCTCCAGCTGCATAATTTCACTCCTGCCTCCATATTGCACATTGCTGGCTATGTCGCTCTTTGCAAACTGTTTCTGGGCTGCGATGCTCACTTCGAGCTATGGAAGAGGCTATTCTGCCTCGTACCCCATACACGGGGGGGTCACTGTTCCAAGTGGGCGGAGCTGAAATATGGCGCATCGCCGGGACCGGATACCTGTCCGGCACCCCGAAGAAGGCATCCGAAGACTGGCCTTCAGAGTGGTTCTATATAGAGGATATCCCTCTTCCGGATCCTATTCAGATCGGCCTTCCTGAGTTTAATAATGCTCCTCTGAAGAAACGCCTAAGCTGGTGACCAAGGAGCCCTCAGGAGGAAGACGATAGAGACGTTTCTTACCTGATAAGCCGGATAAAGGTGCTGGCTCTATCCGGACTGACTACAACCGAAGTTATGTCAATATGCATTATGTGAGGGGTGCAGCCGCTTCAATACCGAGGCCGCCCAATGTGGGATTTTAACGGGGAAGACGATGCCACCCGTTGCGGTCGTAAGGGGCAGGACTCCGATGCCGCTGTGGCAAAAACTCTGTTCGGTCTGTACAAGGGAGAGGAACAGGAGTTCCTCCGCATCAAACCGTGGGACGGATTCTCCCTATACAATCCTCCGAGCTGGGTAAGCTGCCACTTTTCATGCCCTTCCCTTCCGCATTTCCACAATAAATGTCTTATATTGCCCGTTCACCGTAGGAGCTGCGTAAGGCAATGAGGGAGATAACTAGCCCACCTCCACAACCAGAGGAACCTGAACGGTCCCTCGACCCCGGTCTTCAAGAGGATCCGGACATATTCGTGGAGCTAATAGATAGGATTTTTTATCTATCAAGCCGTGATGGGGCCATGGTGGCTATTACAGCCGACTATCCGGGGCTATTGGCTGCCTCACAGGTAGGTGAGCCCAGGGGCCTAACCTTTGAGAAGTATCCCTTTCCATGAACCTTACCTTCCGTATCTGTACGGTGTCTTACAGGGAAGGTCCTCCGGACGCCATGCCGAGCCCGTGGCGAGTTATCAGCAAGGGGTACCGAGGCCAGGCAGGCTGAAAAGAAAAGCGGTTCGGACTGAGACGCCAGAGCAGAGGTATGATATAAAACCTCGCTTCGTGGGTTTGTCTTTGAAAACATAATGACACCCATGTTTCCCAGAAGGAAAAATACTCGTCGGACTATATCCGGAGAAGTTGCCGATCATGCCTCCACTAGCCGGGCTCCAGGGCCGAACACGGAGGCGGGGCACGCGTCGGACGTTCCTCCTACAGAGGATGCGCATAAAATATCCGCTACAAATTCCGAAGTGGAGAGCACAGGCGCCGCCGGGCCGTACTCCGTGACGCTTGTTTCTCCCAAGAGGCATTTGATGCCTTCAATTCGGGAGACGCGTACATCCGTGCTGCTCAAAATGGTCTTGCCAGAGCCACGGACCAGTATGTAAAGGATATACGGTAAGAGAATTTGATGATTACATATATCAGTAGCCCCCGAGACTTGAAACAGTTGGCACAACTGATTTATGGATCATTATATGTGCAGGTTCTTACAGAGAAGAATACCCAATTGTCTCAAGTGCTGGAAGAGTGCAAGTCCCAGCTACGGGGCGCAGTGGCCGCATTGAAGGAGTCCGAGAAGGCCCCCTCTTGTAACACCTGCTTTAAAGAGTGACAGGTACCATATAGGTGCAGCATGCATGCAATTCTGACAATAAATATTGCAGATGACGCCAGAGTGAATCCGGATGAGCAACATGTCATACGGGGGCTAAAGGCTGGCGAGCGCGTGCTTACAAAGGTTAGGCAGGAGAAAAACAATCTCCAAGATGCCAATACCCAGCTGAGTGTTGAACTAAAGGATGTTCGCGCCCAGCTGTCAGACTCCGTGAAGGAGAACAAGCGGCTTCGATGCGGCATTTTCAGTAAGTGCTTGAACGAACTTCAAAAAGAGTTCGGCGAGGAAGCCCGATAACAGAGTTATGCCTGCAGGTATGCTGACAGGTCGTCCCGCGAACGAGATGCCTAGGTCTGCGGGTGATCTTCTACCAGAGCTCTCCCAACTGCACGAACAAGTTCGGCAGGTGATGGAAGGTATTGCCCAGGCCTTGTGGCCATCTGTCTCCCTGCCCGAAGGCCTTGGAGGACTTGGAGAGAAGCTCAAGGGAGCGCGGCGGCGCTTCTGATTATGGAAGGTATCGGCCTGCCGTCAAGGTGCCAGGGAAGCCTGGGCCATGGTGAAGACGCGGTATACCAAGGCTGACCCAAACCTCATGGCCGAGGTCGGACCTGTGGGGCCCGATGGGAAAGAAATCCCTGTTAGTTTGGTGTATCACCAAGTAGAGTTAGCCGCCAAGTATTCCCAATAGGATTGTTGGCTAGACAGCCTGTTGGATGGCATAGAAGAAGAATTTAATCAGTTTAAGTGACTATGTAATTTGAATGACATGTAGAATGTCTCTAGCCGGATTGTAAATCATTTGTCATGGCGGACCTTTTCGCTTCAACCACTGGACCCGATAGTCCGGAGTGTATCCGAATACCGGCAGATTATGTAAAAACCGGGTATGCGTGCAAACCAGCGTAGGGGTCATAAGTGCTTGAATGCATAAGTACCCAACTAGTTATGTTATATTACATGGGTAGTAAGAAACATCTTCCAGGGAGAATAGTTCCATTAAGGGTTCCTTTCCCTGGGTACGCATGCCCTAATGTGCATGTCCGAACTGTGAGAAGAGACGTAGGCGAAAACATCTGGGGGCAAGTGGAAAAAACAAAAAGTCATCTTTTATTCACCGACCGAATATTCCCTTAAGAACGCTAGCTTCGGCTTCACCCAGTCTGAGGTACACATCCGGCTGACCCGGCAGTAACAATCGCAGAGGTTCTCCCCTTATGCCCTAGCCGAATTAACGGGAATGTAGGGCATGAATACAAGAGCCAGGCAACCCAGCTTGGCCAAGACATAAGTCATATCGATGCATATAGTGGCGAAAAAAAGGTACATGTGGAAGAATAACACATGTGCGGGGCATGAAGCCCATAAAATATTTAAGCTTCTATATAGGAAGCCCCCAGGTATAATGAGCGCGGCTGGCCCATCAAGATTGTGTAGTCAAAACACATTTTAGCCCTTCAGGGTCTCGAAAGAAAAGGGTAAGAAAGAAAGAAAGAAAAGACAGATAACGAATGTATAAAAATTTGACAGAGGTAAGGAGACGAACACGGAGTCCGGCACTAGGCATAGAATCTTCGGAGTCTCGCTGCGTTCCATGGATTTGGCTCGAGGCGGTTGTCCGATGCATCCCGCAGACGGTACGCTCCGCCGGTTAAGACCTGGTCAATAATGAAGGGACCCTCCCATTTGGGCTTGAGCTTGTCCTTTTTCTTTTCCGGTAGGCGTAGAACGAGTTCGCCAACGTTATAAGTTTTGGCCCGTACTTCTCTGCTTTGGTATCTTCTAGCATGTTGCTGGTAGAATGCGGAACGAGCTTTTGCCACGTCATGCTCCTCCTCGAGGGCGTCCAAACTGTCCTGCTGATCGAGCTCGGCCTCTCTCTCTCTTCATACATGCGTACTCGAGGTGAGTCATGAATTATGTCGCAGGGCAGAACCGCCTTTGCGCCGTACACCATAAAGAACGGTGTGTATCCGGTAGTATGATTCGGTCCGCAGCCCCCAGAGTACGGATTGAAGCTCCTCTTCCCAGTGCATGTTAGATTCCTTTAAGTACCGCACTAATCTGGGTCTGATGCCGCTCATGATAAGACCATTTGTTCGTTTGACTTGACCGTTAGTTTGTGGATGATAGACCGAAGCGTAATCGAGTTTGATGCCCATGTTGTTGCACCATATTTTCACCTCATCGGCAGTGAATTTCGTGCCGTTTTCAGTGATGATGCTATGGGGGACACCATAACGGTGTACAACCCCGGATATAAAGTCTATCACTGGTCCAGATTCAGCCGTTTTAACAGGTTTGGCTTCTACCCATTTGGTGAATTTATCCACCATTACCAGTAAGTATTTTTTCTTATGGGTTCCCCCTTTAAGGGGTCCAACCATGTCCAACCCCCAGACCGCAAAAGTCTAGGTAATGAGGATTGTTTGTAGGGCGACGGGTGGCATATAGCTTTGGTTTGCAAAGACCTGGCAACCGACGCAGCATTGGACCAAGTCCTTTGCGTCTGCCCGGGCCGTCGGCCAATAAAATCTTGTACGGAAGGCCTTACTTACGAGGGCCCGGGCTGCGGCGTGGTGGCCACCGAGTCTGGCGTGAATTTCTGCCAGAAGCTTCCGCCCTTCCTCTTCAGAGATGCACCTTTGAAGGACTCCGGTAGTGCTTTTCTTATAGAGCTCTCCCTCGTGGACCTTGTAGGCTTTAGATCGTCGCACAATGCAGCGCGCCTCATTTTGGTCCTTGGGAAGTTCCTTCCTGGTTAGGTAGGCTAGGAATGGTTCAGTCCATGGGGCGATGACGGCCATTATTACGTGGGCTGAAGGTGTTATTTCGGTGGCGGAGCCGTCGATTATGTCAGAGTGTTCGGCATCTGGCGTTGTAGCCGGGTCCAAACTCTTGTTGCTTGTTTCCCCTTCCCATGCCACGGATGGCTTAAACAGCCTTTCCAAGAATATGTTGGGTGGGACCGGATTGCGCTTAGCGCCGATATGGGCAAGGACGTCCGCCGCCTGATTGTTTTCCCGAGCTACATGGTGGAATTCGAGTCCCTCGAACCGAGCTGGCATCTTGAGTACGGCATTGCGATAAGCCGCCATTTTCTGATCTTTAGCGTCGAAGTCTCCGTTTATTTGGGATATTGCAAGGTTCGAATCCTCGCGCACCTCCATTCGTTGAGTGCCCATGGAGACTGCCATCTAGAGACCATGTAACAGGGCCTCGTATTCGTCGGCATTGTTGGAGTCTGTATACAGTATTTGGAGTACATATTGGACTGTATCTCTGGTAGGGGACGTCAAGACGACGCCAGCCCCCAGACCGGCCAACATTTTAGAGCCGTCAAAGTGCATAATCCAATTGGAGTGTGCGTCGTATTCCTTAGGGAGTTCGGCTTCTGTCCATTCGGCGACAAAATTGGCCAATACTTGCGACTTAATAGCTCGCCGAGGTTTGTATGTTATGTCGAACGGGAGGATCTCTATGGCCCATTTGGCAATCCGGCATGTGGCATCGCGGTTGTTTATTATGTCGTTCAGTGGCACTTCAGAGGCCACTGTGATTGAACACTCTTGAAAGTAGCGTCGTAGTTTTCGGGATGCCATGAATACCGTGACACGCTATCTTTGGATAATGCGGGTACCGTGATTTGCATGGGGTGAGGACAGTGGATACATAATATACCGGCCTTTGAAGGGGGAATTTATGTCCGTCCTTTTCTCGTTCGACGACGAGTGTTCCACTTACGACTTTACGAGTCGCTGCTATATATAGCAGCATCGGTTCGCCGATGTTTTGCACGACCAGGATTGGGTTGGTGGCCAGTATGGCTTTTATTTCTTCTAGTCCGGCCGTGGCAGCATCCGTCCACTCGAAGTGTTCGGTGCGCCAACGAAGGCCATAAAGGGGTAGTGCCTTTTCTCCTAATCGGGAGATGAAGCAACTTAAGGCCGCAACGCATCGAGTTAACTTCTGGATTTGCTTGAGGTCTGTTGGGATGGCCAATTGTTACAGGGCTCGGATTTTAGCCGGATTCGCTTCAATCCCTCTACTGGAGAAGATGAAGCCCAGGAGCTTTCCGGCGGGCACGCCGAAAACCCATTTTTCCGGATTGAGCTTGATGTCATATGTACGGAGGTTGTTGAACGTAAGCCTCAAGTCGTCTATTAAAGAGTCGACGCGTCTGGTTTTGACAACCACATCCTCTACGTATGCTTCCACTGTTTTGCCGATTTGCATTTCCAGGCATGTCTGAGTCATGCGTTGATACGTTGCACCGGCGTTCTTATGCCCGAAAGGCATTGTGTTGAAACAGAAGGGGCCGTATGGCGTGATAAACGCCATTGCGGCTTGGTCTGACTCGGCCATCTTGATTTCGTGGTACCCGGAGTATGCATCGAGGAAGCACAATGATTTGTCTCCCGCGGTGGCGTCGATAATGTGATCGATGCGGGGGAGGGGGAAGGGATTGAGGTCTTTGAAGTCGACACATAAGCGCCAGGATTTGTCCTTCTTTGGTACCATCACCAGGTTTGCTAGCCAGTCCGGGTGTATTTCTCTGATGAATCCGGCCTCCAATAACTTGGCTACCTCCTCGCCCATAGCTTGTCGCTTATGTTCAGAGAAGCGCCGAAGAGTCTGCTTGACCGGCTTGAACCCTTTTAGAATGTTAAGGCTATGCTCGGCCAACTTGCATGGGATTCCTGGCATATCTACTGGGTGCCAGGCGAATATATCCCAGTTCTCGCGCAGGAACTCCCGTAGTGTGACGTCCACATCAGGGTTTAACTTTGCACCAATTGAGGCTGTTTTTGTAGGGTCCGTTGGGTGGACTTGGAATTTGACTATTCCGTCCGTTGGTTTAAAAGAGGTGGACTTGGATCTCTTGTCGAGTATCACGTCGTCCCTGTCCACGGTCGAGCGTAGCGCGGTAAACTCTTCTGCCGCTAGGGCTTCGGATAGTGCCTCGAGGGCTAGTGCGACTGTTTTGTTTTAGGCACGGAGCGCTATGTCCGGATCACTAGCTAGAGTGATGATTCCATTGGGCCCAGGCATTTTGAGCTTCATGTACCCGTAATGGGGTATAGCTTGGAAGATCGTAAATGCCTCCCTCCCTAGAAGGGTGTGGTATCCTCTACTGAATGAGGCCACTTGGAATGTTATTTCTTCGGACCTGTAATTTTCCGGTGTGCCAAATACAACATCAAGTGTGATTTTCCCAACGCAACGTGCCTCCCTACTGGGGATGATTCCTCTAAAGGTTGTGCTGCTTTGCTCAACGCGGTTCCAGTCTATTTCCATTTTGTGAAGAGTTTCCTCGTAAATGAGGTTTAATCCGCTGCCGCCGTCCGTGAGCACTTTAGTGAGCCGAAAGCCATCCACAATTGGACTAAGGACTAGTGCGGCTGGTGCTCGGGCTGTTCGGCATTTGGGTTCGTCACTGGAATTGAAGGTGATAGCCGTGTCGCTCCATGGATTTATTGCTGCCACCCGGCAGATCTCGGCAAGGCTGCGGAGTGCTTGCTTGCGCCTATAATTTGAGGCGAATGTCTTGAAGACTGTTAAGACCTTATTGTAATTCACGGGATGTTGCTCTGCGGTGTTTTCAATGAGGAGATCCTCACCGCTCTTAGCAACCTGCTGGAGTACCCAACATGCTCTAAGGCTGTGTTGGTGTGGTATCCACCGTACTGTGAATTTTGCGGGGTCCGTTAAGCCATCCCTCCAATACGGTTCCATGCCCTCTAGTGGGCTTTTGCTTTTTTGTGATTGAATCGGGTGACTTACGGGGGTGCGCCCTTTTGGTTCGGACTGGGTATTTAGCCCAAGCCGGATTGTCCAAAAATTATGTTTCGGTTTTCCAGGCGCTCACCATCGCACAGTATTTCCGTACTATGGCCGCCAAGTCAGCGAAGTGTGCTATGTTGCGGTGGCTTATGGTCTTAAGGATTCCCTTGTCCGTGCAATTATTGCAGAAGAATGAAATTGCGTCTTCCTCTCGACAGTCCTTGACCTTGTTCATTACAAGGAGGACTCTGGCCTGTCGGTGTCAAAACCGGCGGATCTCGTGTAGGGGGTCCCGAACTGTGCGTCTAGGCGGATGGTAACAGGAGACAAGGGACACGATGTTTTACCCAGGTTCGGGCCCTCTTGATGGAGGTAAAACCCTACGTCCTGCTTGATTAATATTGATGATGTGTGTTACAAGAGTAGATCTACCACGAGATCAAAGAGTCTAAACCCTAGAAGCTAGCCTATGGTATGATTGTTGTTCGTCTTATGGACTAAAACCCTCCGGTTTATATAGACACCGGATAGGGTTAGGGTTACATAGAGTCGGTTACAAAGGTAGGAGATCTACATATCTGTATCGCCAAGCTTGCCTTCCACGCCAAGGAAAGTCCCATCCGGACACGGGACGAAGTCTTCAATCTTGTATCTTCATAGTCTTGGAGTCCGGCCGATGATGATAGTTCGGCTATCCGGACACCCCTAGTCCGGAACTCCCTCAGTAGCCCCTGAACCAGGCTTCAATGACGACGAGTCCGACGCGCATATTGTCTTCGGCATTGCAAGGAGGGTTCTTCCTTCGAATAATTTATAGAAGATTGTGAACTCCAGGATAATGCCGGCCCTGCAAAAAAAGTTCCACATAACACCATAGAGAGAATAATTTTTGCACAGATCTGCTGACGTATTCCGCGGCGTGACATCACACCATGGCCAGGCTTTTATATGAATTATTTTTTTGTTGCTCCACCTCAGCGTGTTTAGTGAGGCGGTTTCCTTGGCACGTCTTATCAAAGCGTAGATCGTACCCCCTTATTCCGGGATTCTCATCAATACGGACGTGGGTAACCCAACCGTGGTCGTTGGCCTGCCTTTTCTATCAACGGCGAGTCCTAGTCGACCACGGGGCGGGCTCTTGGTATTCAACCTCTTTATAACGAGACCAAGACCCTCTCCTTTTTACACCCTCTATCGAGTTCGCCTCGCGCTTCGAGTTCCAACACCCAAAGCTTCAGATTCAGGCGCTTCGGACCTTCGACGATGTCCGGGTCCGACCAGCATGGCCGATGGATGTATTCCTCCATCACAGAAGAAGACGTGCTAAAGCTGCGAGACGCCAGGTATCTAACCGGCGAGATCTCGTGATAGGCTGCCCGCCCAAGGCAGGTCATTCCCACTCCCGAGCCCGGTGAGAACGTGGTGTTCAGTGTCTCACTTCCGCCGGGTTTAGGCTTCCCGACGGACCCCTTTGTGCGGGGCTCATGTTTTATTATGGGCTTGATTTCCATGACTTGAATCCGAGTCCATCCTCCATATCTCGTCATTCATTGTCGTATGTGAGGCCTTCCTCCATATTACGCCCCACTTTGGATTGTGGCTCAAGACCTTCAAGGTGGAGCCAAAGATGATCAAGGGGCAGGAAGCGGAGTGCAAAGGGGCGGTCATAAGCAAATGTGCTGATGCTCCGTGGCCCGAGGGCTCTTTTCAAGAGGAGCTTGGTTTGTGGCAACGGGAGTGGTTTTATATCACCTCTCCCAGGGGCACCAAATGGGTGGCGCTCCCCGCCTTCCGCCAGTCCACCACGGTGGTGGCGTCATGGGTCAACAAGGGGCTCATTGACTGGGGCCATCCAAGGATGTTCCCCTGCTGCAGGGCCGTATTCGAGATCTCCAGGAAAGAGGTATCAAGCTGGTTGCAGTGGCGCAGGTTATGGTGATCCAGCGCCTTCAGCCCTGCAAACGTCGCCCCTTCCGCCTATGGGAGTTCAATCCGGAGGGACCACGAGCTCTCCAAAATTTTATGGGCACGACGCCCGTGGAGATGTATAAACTGTTCTTCGGATCACAAGAGAAGTGTCCAGTCTTGACCGAGGATGTAGGACTAAGCTGCAATCGCCCAGATACTCAAGTAAGTAGTCCTGTAACCGGACAAGCTGTTCATTCATTTATTTTATACATATGCCCTTTAAAGGAGCCGTTTCTTGAACAGGAGTGGATAGCCAAGGCAAGGTTGATAAGGTGTCCGGCTCCCCTCCCAGAGACCACGCCGGATCCCATGTTGACCAAGATGTTGAAGGTCGCGCCTTTTGAAGAAGGCGAAGAGAGGAGCAGGGGAGAAACTGCCTCTGCGAAGGAGGCTATCAAGGAAGGAGGGATTAAGAGTCCCACCTTTCGAGGAGAGAAGAGGATCGCTTCAGAAGATCCGGAGGTCAAGGCCTCAAAGAAAGGAAGGGAATCTTCAAGAGAGTCCGGCGCTGGAAGTAACCCAGCCGCATTATTTCCCCTAAGGGGATCAGCCCTCCAAATGAGCCGTAAGTAGAAGGAAGGGGTCTTGTAAATAAGGAGCATCCCTGTATTTATTTATGAAGATAACCGAAATTGTACCTTGTAGTTCGGACCTCAGCCCTTCTCAGCAGAGCTCGTCTTCAGGGGATCTTCTTCCGGAGATGATGGAGAGCGAAACGCCTCCACCTGTCGCACCTCATGTCAAGCGGACGACCCGGAGGTGTCGTCGCAGAGGGTTCCCCCAAATCCGGCGGGGGCAGAAGGTCCGGCGCCGAGTGGTGTGCGGTCAGAGGAGCTAAAGGATTTGCTCGGGCGAGCGGCTATCTCAGAAGATCGCCGTGCTCTAATGGGTACGGTTATTGAAAGGATTGCATCCGCAGAGAGTGGATTAGCACGGTCCGCCGTAAGCTTCTTGACGGGGTTTGAGGTACGCAAAAAATAATGTACCTTCTCGACGCTTATGCATATAAAATGCGCCATGTATAGATAGTAGCCCCGAGACTCGGTATGTTGTCAAAATTGACGACGCGTCGAGGATCAAATTTCGTTTAACATAGCGCCACTCCTAAACAGGTGGCGGGCGTCCGGAGGCCACCGGACTGATGAATATGCCGAACTAAAGCGGCAACGCTTGATGAGGCGGATGCGACATCGCTACTGGTCAATAAACGGTTTGACAAGTCACAAGGTATGCGACTTCTATGCGGACACCTGGTAAGGGAGCTTGACGCCCATGTCTTACTGTTTGTATGCTTAATGCAGATGGTGCCGCTGCCGTGGAAGAGCTGCGGGCAGAACTCGCCCGAGCGAAAGAGCAAGCCAAAATTAGTAATGTGGCCGCTTTAAAGGCGGCCGAAGAGCTAGAAGCTGAACGGGCTGCTCATCGCCAAGAAGAGGAGATGGCGAGATGGCCAAAAGTTAAGGAATACTACCGATCGCTGCGCGGTTCTTGAAAAGGAACGTCAAGCGGAACAAGAGGACCTAAAGAAGGCCACCGCCGAATCCAAGAAGGCCCAATCGGCTCTGAGAGCTGCCAAGGAGGAGCTGAGTTAGGCCGGGGCAATTGCAGCTGGAAAACTGTTTCTGCTGCGAAGGAAATATACAGATCCAAAGTATGCTCAGTTGGATAAATTGTGGAGTTCAGAGGATGCTTATCTGGATTTGGCGGCGAGCGCCAGGATTTAGCTTGAGCACTTCCGGGCCGTAAGGGGCACAGAAGGGAAGAGCTATATTGGTCGCAGTTCCATAGTCCGGAGCGTCCTCTGCCGCTGACCGATCGGTTGGCCGAATGGGCCGAACTGAATCGATTGTCCGGTTTTGCCATGAAGCATGTCTTGACTCACTTGTGGCCGAACGGACCCCAGCCTAAGAGCTATTTTGGTTTAGTGCAACAGTTTCTTGGAGCGGTGTCACAGACGACGCCGATGAAGCGATCGGCATGTATTGAGGGAGCGTGGATGGCTCTTGCCCGTGTCAAGACATACCGGGAAGAGATGAAGGCCACCGACGTTGCATCCCGTGATTCGGACAGAGGCCGAGTACTGTCGAGCACTACTTTGAAGAAGTTCCGCCGGGCGCTTCGCTTAATAGAGAAACAAAGGTTTCAAGGATATTATGTTTGAATGACATGTATGATTTTTGAAAATGATGTTTCAATGTAATATAAGTGCTTTTTATACTTGTGCGTTCAAGTAGTAAACTACTCCTCAGGCGGCCGCTTATGTATATGTGTATATAACCTGAAAGATGGCAGTCCTTGAGCCAGCCCCACGCATGCGTGGGTGTTTGCAAAAAAGGCGCTTTTTCACACTTAATCCAACGCCTTGGTCCTGTTAAGGAGGTGATAGCGTAGCAAACCATGCAACCGGACTATAATGCTTTATCACTTTCACTTAGCCATAGGAGTTCGAGGGTGGGGCTACTATATAGCCCCTGGGGGCACCGCACTCTCCCGAATTCGGGGTGCGTATGTGCCTGACCGAAAACCGGTCCTTCGTTAATGCGGAAGAATTCTAAACATTCCTGTGAGTTGTCGAGTGGTTAAACCGTCTCTCGCTATATCATGACAGTCAGTTTTCGGCTTTCTCTACTGAGGTGCTCGCCCGGCCGAACCGGGGCACAATCGCAGTAGTTCTCCTGGTGCCGCGTTAGCCGTGAAAACGGAACGTAAGCAACAAAACACAGGAGCCGGGCAACCCAACATTTGACCAAAGACATGATTCGGAGCTGATGCATATAAGGCCTAACTCGAGACGTCGAATACTCCCTAAGGTATTCGGTCTTTATGAAAATGGGCAAAATAAGGCCCTAAGCCCTTTGTGTCCAGTGCACGCATAAAATTCTTGCAGTGCGGCCAATGCCAAAGCACCAGCCTCCTCCTCAGTTATATTTGAGGAACTAGGGGAATGTATATCAACAAGAGACAGTTAAAAAAGGTTTACGTAGGTCTTAATCTGAAAAGAATCCTTGCAACGGGTCCCTGCTGCACGTCTGCGCCTGTGTCTCTGTTGTGCCGTATCCTGGACGGGTGTAGCATGTTGTTCATCTGTAAAAGAGAGGAACTTAGTTTGAAAGAAAAAGGAACGTGCAAAAGATGTACTTAATATTGAATGAACAGAGTACGGTTCAAAGAAGTGAACAAAATTGAGCTTTATTGTCTCTTATTATACATGCATGCAACCCCTCGTATGGGGGTATGCCTCTAGTAGGCGCCGGACTCGTCTAGCCGTGTCTGGGGTTTGAATGACCAATTTCAAGTTCTTTGCCTAGTGGAGCCGGATAGCTGTGGAGCTGTCGATGCAGTCTCGCCTTCTTCCGTGCTCGAGTAACACTTAATACTTCCTTTTAACGAGATGATGCCGCGTGGACCGGGCATTTTAAGTGTTAGAGATGCATAATGTGGTATTGCGTTAAAGCGGTAAAACTTGGCTACCTAATAGCGCTTGATGGCTACTTTTAAACGGGGCGACATGGAAGAGTAGCCGTCATGACTGAAGTTGTCAGATGAACCAAACACAACTTCGAGCAGTATGGAGCCCGTGCAGAGGGCGTATGGGTCGGGCAGTACTCCTTTAAAGGAGGTGTTGCTACGGCGAATTTTGGTTGGGTTTATCCCCATCCTGCGGATAGTGTCCTGATATATCAGATTTATATCACTGCCGCCATCCATGAGGATATGTGTAAATTGGAATCCATCGATTATAGGATCCAATATCAAGGCAGTCCATCCTGCGTTCCGGATGTTATCGGGATAGTCCTGATGGTCAAAGGTGATTGGTTTTGACAACCAGTGTGCGGCGCGCCTTTTAGGGGGCGCCGCTTTGTTTTTTCTTTTGATCACGTGAAGTGAGTTTACTGTTTTAACCTCCTGTGGAAAGTTTTGTGTTTTCCGGGGTTCTGCTTGTGGTGCTCGTCGTCATCTTTTCTTGGTGTGTCGAGCCCCTTGTGTTCGGCGATCAGTCTGCCGGACTGTTTGAAGACCCAACAATCTCTATGGGTATGGTTAGCACGCTTCCCGGGGGTACCATGTATTCTACACAGTCTATCCAGAATCTTGTTTAGGTTGGATAGCTCTTCACTGTTATCCTTTAGGGGCAGTGTTTTGTTGTTCGACCGAGAGCTTTTGAATCCGGCGTTGACCGCCGTACTATTTGGGCCATTTTCCTTAGTCCGGCGCTGATCTTTTCTGCATCATGATTTCCCATTTTCATCCCTGATCTCGGATGTACTCGGGTCGCTGGTGCTGCATCTAGCCAGCCAGCTGTCCTCTCCCGCGCAAAAGCGGGTCATGAGGCTTGTCAATGCGGCCATTGTTCTTGGCTTTTCTTGGCCGAGGTGTCTAGCGAGCCATTCGTCTCGGACGTTGTGTTTGAAAGCTGCTAAGGCTTGGCGTCCTGGACAATCGACTATTTGGTTCTTTTTAGTAAGGAACCTGTTCCGAATTTCCGGCTGACTCTCCGGCTGCTGAGTTATGTGACTTAGATCGTTCAGATCCGGAGGGCGGACATAAGTCCCCTGAAAATTTGTCCCTGAAATGCATCCTCGAGCTCTCCCCAGCTTCCAATGGTATTTTCGGGGAGGCTTTTAAGCCAATGCCGAGCTGGCCCTTTGAGTTTAAGGGGTAAGTATTTTATGGCATGGAGATCGTCTCCTCTAGCCATGTGTATGTGGAGGATGTAATCCTCGATCCAGACTCCAGGGTCTGTTGTTCCGTCGTATGCCTCTATGTTTACGGGTTTGAATCCCGCTGGAAATTCATGATCCAGCACCTCATCGGTGAAACATAGGGGGTGTGCGGCGCCCCTGTATTTGGGTGTGCCGTGATCTTCGGAATTTTGGCGTATTGCATTGCTTTGACGAGCCTGCTTTCTTGGCCCATAGATGGACCTAACTGGGCCATCCTCTTGATGTGAATCCTTATGCGGATCGCATATTGGCTTGTGTGCGGCGCCATTCGCCGCTCTCTTTTTGCCGTGAGGTCGTCCATCCGATCAGGTGGCCTTCTTGTTTTTTAATTGTGGGGCGAATTCGGGAAGTAGCTTTCTCTTAAGGTAGCTCTTTGTTCGGCGACTGTCGCCGTACTTATCTGCGGTGCTGAATACTTTGCTCCATTTGATCCTGAGTGCATCTTCCGCTGTTTTGAGCTTCCGCTTCTGCTTTTTCAGGCTACGCGCCTTTTCTGGAGGTTATTTTGCTCCAATGGTTTGTCCGCCGTGAGGTCGTCCGGACTGTTGTCCTCGCCGGGGACAGGTTGTTTATCCAAGTTGTCTTGTTCGGACGATTGCTCGATAGCTTGTTCGTTGTCCACCGGTTCGCCCCTGCTCTATGGCTGGGTCTTTGTTGAGGCGGGACTTTGTTCGGCGTTTACGTTGCCGTTTTGACTGCCGAGGGATTTATCCTTCGTAGCGCCCCGCTGCTCCTCGCCTTCATTTGCTTTAGGTGTATCCACCATGTATACATCATGGGGTGAGGTTGTCTAGCATCCTATAGGTGCTGGTTCATTGTTGTCTCCTACATCGTCGTCCATACCATCGATGTCTTCGGAGTCGAAATTGAGCACGTTGTATAGGCTATCGACAGTGGCTATGAAGTGGGTGGTGGGTGGGCATTGGATTTCTTCATCGTCCGTATCCAAACCTTCCTGACCATAGTCCGGCCAGGGCTCTCCGGATAAAGAGGGAGACTTTAGTGAATTCAGGATCTCGCCAAAGGGCGAGTGCTGAAAGATGTCCACGGCCGTGAACTCCATAATGGGCGCCCAAACGGATTCGATTGGCAAGGGCGCGGTGGGTTCGGAGTCCGGAGAGGAGTCCGGCACCCTGGAGTCGAGGTCTTTGCAAAGGAAAGGGATGGAGTTCGGCTCGATCTCCATAGAGATTGAAGCTTCCGAGGCGGTGTCCAACCACTCGTCCTCGATCAGGAAATCCGGCTCCGGATTAAGGGTCGGAGCGGATTCTGGTGCGGGCTCCGAGGCATCGCTCGTTGCGAGCTAGATCATGCCCATCGAGACAGTGCGGCGTGCTCGGCCGGGGCTCGAATCCGTCGAAGATCAAGTCTCCGCGGATATCGGCCGTATAGTTTAAACTTCCGAATCGACTCGGCCGGGCGTAGCTTCCGATCTGCTCCGGATGGCTGCGAATTGGCCCGCGGTGCAAAGCCTCCGAACACGAAGATCTGTCCGGGAGAAAAGTCTCACCTGGACCGTGTCGTTGTTGATGATCAAAGGAGCCATCGAGCCTATCGGTGACGGCGACAGAGGAACTCTCAATGAAAGCACCAATGTCGGTGTCAAAACCGCGGATCTCGGGTAGGGGGTCCCGAACTGTGTGTCTAAGCGGATGGTAACAGGAGACAAGGGACACGATGTTTTACCCAGGTTCGGGCCCTCTTGATGGAGGTAAAACCCTACGTCCTGCTTGATTAATATTGATGATGTGTGTTACAAGAGTAGATCTACCACGAGATCAAAAGGCTAAACCCTAGAAGCTGGCCTATGGTATGATTGTTGTTCGTCCTACGGACTAAAACCCTCCAGTTTATATAGACATCGAATAGGGTTAGGGTTACACAGAGACAGTTACAAAGGTAGGAGATCTACATATCCGTATCGCCAAGCTTTCCTTCCACGCCAAGGAAAGTCCCATCCGGACACGGGACGAAGTCTTCAATCTTGTATCTTCATAGTCTTGGAGTCCGGCCGATGATGATAGTTCGGCTATCCGGACACCCCCTAGTCCGGAACTCCCTCATGGCCCAATAGTGATGTACTGTTTCCTGTGGCTCTTGTCTAATGTGGGAGAGATCGCTTGTATCTGGGTGGGTGGGAAGATTTAAGTCCGAACCCTGAAACGGTCTGCGACCCAGGGGCGTGGGAGTTTCCGATCTTGGAGGTTCGGGCTCCGGGATGTCACCCGACAGGTCTGGCCCACTTCATGATTCTATGTTCAAGGCTTGGGGGATGTCCTTTCGTGTACAGGTATCCGGCTCGGAGAGCTCTGGAATCCGGACATAGCTTGTCCTCAAGATTGAGGGAAAATTACCGCATTGTTCCTCCACCACCGCTATCTGATGGGTGACCGGCGGAGAGTTAATCTCCCTTTGGTCGGGTTTAAGCCCAATCCGATCGTAGTCCGTAGAGACTCCCAAAGCGGCGATTCGGTCCAAGAGCTCGTTTAGGGAAGAGAGCTCCACCGGATCCATCTACTCGGCAAGTTCCGAGCCGACGTGGAGGCAGTTTTCGATGACCCAAGAAGTCATCATCAGCGCAGCAGCCGAACGGGCGGTCATGACGAACTCGCCTAGCCGGAGAGTCTGGCCGACAGCCAGGGCTCCTCCAGAGGTAACGCTGTCATTGACAACGAGATGAGACATCCTTCCTTATGGCAACGACACAGTGGAACTCTCAATGAAAGCACCAATGTCGGTGTCAAAACCGGCGGATCTCGGGTAAGGGATCCCGAACTGTGCGTCTAAGGCGGATGGTAACAGGAGGCAAGGGACACAACGTTTACCCAGGTTCGGGCCCTCTCTATGGAGGTAATACCCTACTTCCTGCTTGATTGATCTTGATGAATATGAGTATTACAAGAGTTGATCTACCACGAGATCGTAGAGGCTAAACCCTAGAAGCTAGCCTATGGTATGATTGTTGTCGTCCTACGGACTAAGCCCTCCGGTTTATATAGACACCGGAGGGGTCTAGGGTTACACAGAGTAGGTTACAGCAGGAGATCTATATATCCCTATCGCCAAGCTTGCCTTCCACGCCAAGAGAGTCCCATCCGGACACGAGACGAAGTCTTCAATCTTGTAACTTCATAGTCCAATAGTCCGGCCAAAGGATATAGTCCGGCTGTCCGGATACCCCTTAATCCAAGACTCCCTCAGCCAGGCTCAACGAGGTCCAGCAAGAGCTCCAGGACGCTGTGAAAAAATGTGAGGCCTTGGAGTGCGATGTTTCGGCTCGAGAGACCGAACTCGCCAAGGCTCGCCAAAGCGCGGAAGATGCCTGGGTTGAAACCCAGGGCGCCCTCCACGAGATCCAGGAGGCCAAGAAGATCGCGGCGGGTAAGGCGTTTAGTATGCAAAGCAAGTATGTGAAGAAGAAGTATTTCTTACTAAACCGGATTCGAAGTTCTCTAGGGGCGTTTGTGGATCTGCCACACAGTGTGTTCGACGTTGCGGAGTTCTTCTGAGCCGGAGAAAGGAGCTCCACAGAGAAGCTGTTCTGGTCGCAATATCTTGTGCCAGAACATCCGGTGCCCTTCAGCGATCAGCTAAAATAGCTGGTCGAGCTGCACAGGGTGGCCAAACTGGCCATGAAGGATTTGATAATCTGGCTGTGGCCTGCAGAAGCTATACCCAGCAGCCACTTCGGCCTCGTGAAGCGGCTGGTGAATGCATGTCCTCGGCTGGAAGTCGTCAAGCGGTCGGTCTGCATCGAGGGCGCGCGCCTGGCCTTCGCCCATGTCAAGGTGTGGTGGGCGAAGATGGACACCGTCAAGCTAGCGACCGAGGGGCCGCCTGAGGGCAAGGAGCACCGCACGCCCGAGCGATATTTTGGAGACGTCCTGGAGGGGTGTCGCATTGTGGCGACGCAATGTGCGAAATACATTATCTTTGAATGAGTACATTCATGTTGTCTCTGCCTTGTATGATAAAACAAAGTTTTTTATGTAATATATTGTTTGTTTTTAAAACAATTTACCTCCTGTGCGGTCGTATTTTGTGAAATCTGAGAGTTGGCCAGTCGTCGGCTTCTGCCCCCATGTAGGTAGTACGGTGGTGTTCGCGATGTAATATAAACACTCTTGATCGAATTGTTTGGTCCTTGAAGGAGGTGTTTAGCGCAACGAACCACGCAATCAGACTATGCGGCTTGAACACCCTCACTTAGCCATAGGAGTTTGACAAGAAAAATATAGGCGCAGCCCGTAGTATCTGAACTAGGGTGCTGTAAACACCTGATCGGGTAAGTACCGATCCCTCGCGTAATGCGGAAAAATCTCCAACGATTTGAGACCTCGCCGCATCATGATAGTCAGTTTTCGTCTTTGTCTACTGAGGTTCTCCATCGGGTAAACCAGGGCACAATCGCAGTAGTTCTCCCTTTACTACCTTCGCCGATATAGTGGAACGTAAGGTAGCAAGCACAGGAGTCGGTCAACCCAACTATTGACCAAAGACATGATTCAAAGCCAATGCATACAACGCTAAACTCGGGGTGCCGAACTGTACTATAAAACAGTGTTCGGACTTTGTTGCCGTAGTGTGGGTCGCTATGAAGCCCCTGGCAAATTGAGACGTACCAAAGTGTACGGGTGCTATTTGATAAGGTTATCAACAGGAAAAAGGGGAACAGAAAAGGGGCAAAGGTAATGAGGTAGGGCCGCAGAATTTGGGCCGCAAACTGTTTTCATTATAATTTTATTAATATGTTGAAGCACATTGATACAAATAGTGCGATAAGCAATAGGCTATTTGACATGCCACAACAAAGGGAGAGCGCCGTGTAGGTCCTGAAAACAGGTAGAGTGATCGTTAAAGAAAACACCTAGAAATTCCCCTGTACGTTTGTGCTTCTCGCCATCTTGGTGCATTTATCCTTTGACAGGACCGGTGATCAAGCCATCAAGGAAAGCCTGTGGAAAACAAACCTGAAAAGGGGAAAGAGAAATAGTGAAAGTACGTGTGTCCGGGAGCGGTCGAGCCGTATTGCGGATCAAAAGTTAGTTGTGCGTCCGTCTATGCCCATGGTACTTTGAGTGCGTAGTTATTTACGCGCGGCGCGAATGCTGCCACTTGAGTGGGACTGGGACGGAGGACAAATTGCTAGTGGAGCTCTTGACGAGCCGAGCTGTCCTGCCGCAGAATAGTCCGGACCCTCTTGATAGTGTCCGTGAGCTCGATCGGCCGCCGAATTGAGGCTCTGCTTGACAAGACCGCTCTGGACTTCTGCTGCTAAGGCAGCGGTATGCTCATCGGTACGGAGGGAGTGTTCCGTGTTTCCATTAACTGTTATGACGCCGCATGGTCCGGGCATCTTGAGCTTAAGGTAAGGATAATGAGGCACCGCATTGAATCGAGCAAATGCGATTTGTTCGAGCAGTGCGTGATAGCCGATGCGAAAAGGCACGATATCAAAGATTAACTCTTCACTTCAAAAGTTGTCCGGAGATCCTAAGAAAACCTCTAGCGTAATTGAGCCCGTACAGCGAGCCTCTACACCTGGTATGACTCCTATAAAGGTAGTCTTTGTGGGCTTTATCCGTGATGGGTTCATGCTCATTTTGCGCACTGTATCCTGATAGAGCAGATTGAGGCTGTTGCCACCACCCATGAGGACTCGCGTTAGGTGGAATCCATCAATGATTGGGTCGAGGACCAGTGCGGCTGAACCGCCATGAGGGATACTAGTCGGGTGATCCCGGCGATCTAAGGTGATCGGGCATGACGACCATGGATTGAATTTTGGGGCGACTGGCTCTATCGCATAGACGTCCCTGAGCGCGCGCTTGCGCTCCCTACTAGGGATGTGTGTGGCATATATCATGTTCACAATTCTGACCTGAGGGGGAAACTTCTTTTGTCCCCCTGTGTTCGGTTGCCGGGGCTGCTCGTCATCGTCCTCGCTTTGCGATCCCTTTTCCTTGTTCTTGGCATTTAACTTGTCGGCCTGTTTAAAAACCCAACAATCTCTATTGGTATGATTGGCTGGTTTGTCTGGGGTGCCATGGATCTGGCACGGATGATCGAGTATGCGGTCCAAGCTGGATGGTCCCTGATTGTTTCTTTTATATGGCTTCTTCTGCTGACCGGACTTGGAGCAACTGAATCCGGCGTTGACTGTCGTGTCATCGGTGTTGTCACCATAGCTTCGGCGTTTGTGTCTGCTGCGTCTGACCTTGCCGTTGCTATTTTCGCCCTCGGAGGTGCCCATTTTGCTTGTTGTGTTTTTGCTACGGGCCAGCCAACTATCATCACCCGCACAAAAGCGGGTCATGAGTGCCGTGAGGGCTGCCATAGACTTCGGCTTTTCCTGGCCGAGGTGGCAGGCGAGCCATTCGTCACGGATGCTATGTTTAAAGGCCACGAGGGCTTCAGCATTTCCTGGCAGTCGACGATCTGGTTCTTTTTAGTTCGGAACCTAGTCCAGAATTTCCTGGCTGACTCTCCAGGCTGTTGAACTATGTGACTTAAATCATAGGCGTCTGGTGGCTGGACATATGTACCTTGGAAGTTGTCGAGGAAGGCTTCTTGCAAGTCATCCTAGCTGCCAATAGAATTTTTAGGCAGACTGTTTAACCAGTGCCGAGCTGGCCCTTTGAGTTTTAGTGGGAGGTGCTTGATGGCGTGAAGGTCATCTTCGTGGGCCATATGGATATGGAGGATAAAATCCTCGATCCACACTGCAGGATCGGTTGTTCCATCGTATGATTCAATATTTGCGGGTTTAAACCCTTAGGAATTCATGATCCATTACTTCGTCAATGAAGCAAAGAGGATGTGCGGCGCCTCTATATGGGGCCGCATCGCGACGTAGCTCTGATGGAGTCCGTCTGCGGTTTTCGGCCCGGGCGTGACTAGGTTTGTCACGTCCGAATGGATAGCTGGCGTCGCGTGTCGAGGCACGTCCTCGCGATCCGTAGATCGATCTTGTATGTCCTGCTCTACTGTCCAGGTCCTGCCGAAGGTCATATGTATAACCCCGAGTTGTTTTATCCCTGCCTTTACGGTGGGGTGGGGCGGTTTGGTGTTCGGCTTGAATTGCCGCTTTATCCCGACCACGTGGTGGTCGGTCAGTCGCATTGCGCGATGATGGTATGGCTCCGGCGCCTCGTCATCGAACTGAGCTAGCAATTTGCGCTTCGGGTAACTTTTGGCTGGGCGTCTAAGGCCGTATTCTTCGGCTGCTGGGACGTCAGTCCATCTGTCGTTGAGAAAATCTTGGTCAGCTTGAAGCTGCTGCTGCTTCTTTTTCAGGCTCCTTCCAGTGGCTATTAGCTGGCTCTTGAAGCACTCCTGCTCGAGAGGTTCCTCAGGAACGCTAAAATCCTCGTTGCCGAGGCTCACCTCCTCCCCAGAGAGCGGAAGATAACTACTGTCCTCCAAGTCTTCGTCTATGGCCTGTTCATCAGGGCTAACTTGCCCATCTTCCCGATTGTCATGTTCGGCAGTTTGTTCGTCGGGGTCTTCTATGTCTTCGGCACCTTCCGGAGTGTTATCGTCTCCTGTGCCGGTGTTGTTGTCTTTGCTGCGCTGGGATTTAGAGCGGCGCCGCTGACGCTGGCGCTTTGGTTGTGTCTTAGGAGGGTCATCCTCAACTAGATTTTCCTTGTCCTCGTCGTTATTCTCTTTGGGTGTATCCACCATGTATATGTCGTACGAAGAAGTGGTCGTCCAACGTCCGGTAAATGGCGGGTTTTGGGCCTCCTCTTCTCCGGCATTGTCGTCCATACAGTCGATGTCTTCGGAGTCATAATCGAGCGTGTTGGTTAGGTCTTCGATAGTGGCTATGAAGTGGGTGGCGGGTGGGAAGCGAAATTCCCCATCATCAGCCTCCAGTTCGAACCGGATATAATTCGGCTGAGAGTCCCCCGCTAGGGATAGATTTTTTAATGAGTTGAGCATGTCGCCTAAAGGCGAGTGCCGGAAGATGTCCGCGGTGTTGATTTCGGTGATCGATGACCTTTCCTTCTTGACATACACGGACGCACATGGTTCGGAACTTATAGCCGGAAACAAGTCCAAGGTTCCGGAGACACAGGTATATCACCCGAGGTTAGGTCTGTGTGCGGCTCGAACGCCGCGGAGTCTACGGCTTCTGTGTCGGGGTTTAGCTTCCAGTCCTCGGATTGCGCGATCTGCTCCGGCTCTAAGGCCAGGGCGGATATAGGTACAATTTCCTGGGCATGGCCCAATGACAGATTTAAGTCATGTCCATCGTGGCGACGGGGAGCGTCTGCCGTGGTCTCGAATCTGTCGAAGATCAAGTCTCCGCGGATATCCGCGACGTAGTTCATGCTTCCAAATCTGACCTGATGGCCAGGGGTGTAGCTTTCGATCTGCTCCAGACGGCCAAGTGAGTTGGCCCGCAGTGCGAAGCCGCCAAACACAAAGATTTGTCCGGGAAGGAAGACTTCACCTTGGACAGCATCATTGTAGATGATCAAAGGAACCATCGAACCTTTTGATGACAGCACAGCGGTCCTCTCAATGAAAGCACCAATGTCAGTGTCAAAATCGGCGGATCTCGGGTAGAGGGTCCCGAACTGTGCGTCTAAGGTCGATGGTAACAGGAGACGGGGGACACAATGTTTACCCAGGTTCGGGCCCTCTCTATGGAGGTAATACCCTACTTACTGCTTGATTGATCTTGATGAATATGAGTATTACAAGAGTTGATCTACCACGAGATCATAATGGCTAAAAACCCTAGAAGTCTAGCATGTATGACTATATGTGTTTCCATACTAAGCCCTCCCGTTTATATAGACACAGGAGGGCACTAGGGTTGTACAAAGTCGGTTACAAAGAAAGGAATCTTCATATTTGGTCGCCAAGCTTGCCTTCCATGCCAAGGAGAGTCCCATCCGGACACGGGTAGAGTCTTCAGTCTTTGTATCTTCACAGCCCAACAGTTGGGCCCACGACTAATAGGCCGGACGCCCGAGGACCCCTTAATCCAGGACTCCCTCAGTAGACTTGCAACCTACCGACGGGTTGTCTGGCGGTAGGGTCCTAGATAAGGTTGTGATGGGTGGAGGTTGTGCTCCCCCACCCACTCATTCACCCCATTCCTCTTTCGAGCTCAAGCTTTCTCCCCTCTTCTCCCCAACCAAATCACCCACTAGATCCCCCTCCGTTACTTGAGATTTGTCCCATGGATCCAGGGCATTTGCATCACCCAAGGTACCTCTCCAACCCCCCTTCATTTGGTTGGTTCAAGTCATGCATTTTCTCATTTTGCTGGAAACCCTAGTTCATGGTTTTGTTGTGGTGAAATCAATGTATATGATGCATTTAGGGTAATGTTCATGCTTTGACAATGTATTGTGTGACTAGCATTGTTTGGGTAGTAAGAACTATCATTTAGGGTTTTGTTAAGGTTAGGTTTAATGTTATTTTTAGGGTTAAGGTTATGGTTAGGTTTATGCTTAAGTAAATGCCTATATGACGAATGTTATAGTAGTTACCTCTCGAATTGGAGCTCGATCTAGTCCTAGGGTTATTGTTTTTGTCAACAGACGGTTAGGATTTTTGCCTTGGATGACCGTTATAGTAATCCCTCGACTTGTAGGATGGGATCAATCATCTTTGTTGAGTCTTCTGCGGAGGTAGTGGCGAAGAATGAACGTGCAGTCATTGAGGAAAAGATGGACTTGTGGGTCAAAGCCGTCGATGCGTTGAATGCGGCTTGTAGAGAATTTTCAAAGTATGAAGTGTCCAAGTGCGATGATGACAAAGTTAAGTTATACCAAGCTAAAGAGAAAAACATAAGCAATCTCAAGGAATAAGAGAAAATTCATAGACGTGCTATTGCAAGGCTGCATTGTGTGGAACAAGGGATGAAGTGAATGATATGGACTTTAACAACCCTGGCCAGATCATTGACTGGCTAATTAGGCACCCATCATCTGCGATACCTAGTCGGGCATATCGTTGGGCTTGGGTCCGTGAAATAAATGATGCCATTTGTTGCAACCGGGGGCCGTACGACAAAGATGTCTTGTTGATGGACAAATAGAGGGGGTTGAAACAAATGATGTTGTAGTGTCATTTCGACTGTAATGGCATGTACCCTTATAATTTATGTAACCTATGTCCTTTGAGCCACTGAGAACTTTGTGTATTACGTAATTATAAATAAGTTATGCTTTCTGTTTGGCTTGTATCGTTTGATTTAAGTTTTGGTTTGTTCCATGTCATGTATCATGGAAAACAGGACCCCGGAGGTGCAGATAGCATCTGAGAAGTGTGAAGGAGAACGACGCCGTAGGATGCTGAGGGAGCTTCAAAATTGTATTAGGAGTTGTGAAGAGGCAAATGCGACTACGAGTGATCTGAACAAGTATGCGTTCTGTGAGTACCTTGAAGAGATCGAGAGAGAAAAATTGAAGATAGTTAAAGAGTTGCAGGAGAAGGAAGATGAGTGTAGATGGACTTTGGCAATGGAGATAGGGTTCTCCGTAAGCATTGATGAATTCGAGGAGGTGGACATGGAAAATCCCGGGCAGATCATTGGATGGGAAATCAAACAAGGAGTGTTGGATAATCCAAACCAGCGTGCTCGATGGGCCTGGTTCCATGAGACAAAGGGTTCGATGATCCATTGGGCAGGTTCTGCCGAGTATGAACCGAAGCCTAATCGAACGCGTGCAGAACAAATCGAACGTATTAAGACGATTAGGGCCTACTTTCCGGCTTATTAGGGGCTCCTTTCCTGGTAGATGTCATTGGAATATTTCTCGGTGTAGAACACTTGTCATTTTAATATTCGGCATTTGAACCAATGCTCAAAGTCAGTTAAATTTATGATGTTATTTATGCATTTCCGTGGTATTTGACAATGTCGATTGAACTTCATGTTGATTGAATATTTGGTATTTGGAAAAATGCTCTAAGTCATTTCCGTGGTCGTTACATTGTATGGCTAAAAAAGAAAGTCAAAGACCAAGGGGCAAAAAAGAAAGTCGAGGGAAGTGGCAAACCTACCGCCATAAACAATGGTAGTACGATTTCCCACCCTACCGCCGTAAACCATGGCGGTAGGATGACCAACCCTACCGCCCAAAAAGGAGCTGAATTGGTCACAGTGCAGGCTGACGTTGGAAGGGGACCTACCGCTAGGGACCATGGCGGTAGGTATATAAACCCTACCGCCGTAGTCACTAGCGGTAGGCCCCTGCGATGGATATGGTTGGAAGGGATGACCTTTGGTCCCACCACTACTGGGGAAAAGCCTAGCAGCAGTGCGGGTTTTAGGCTTCTCAGTAGCGCGGGGACCGGCGCTACTAATAAGGCGCTACAGCTAACTTATAGCAGTAGCGCATGTTGTCCCACGCTACTGCTATACATGAATAGTTGTAGCGCTCTTTAGGAAAGGGCGCTACTGATATTATCTGCAGCGCTGTTTGCAAGGAGGCGCTACTGGTAAGGCGGCGCTACTGCTAAATTTCCCCCCCTCGCTACTACTAGTTTTATTAGTTTTTTCCCTACATATTTGTTTTGTATTTGAATAGGCTTCATACAATAATCTTTAGCATATCATACACATACAAATGTAATCATAGCATATACATACAATTAGTCTCATCAAATCATGTCATCATCATAATCATCATCCAACACAAAGTGATCTCGTCATCATCTCGAAAATAGCGATACAAGTCTTGATTACTTGCAAATACATCGTCATCCATCTAAACAATGATATACGCGAGAAGAGCTATCACTTTGAGTACATGAGTTCGTATCCCTCTCTCGCATTAACGTGAACCTAAACTAACTACCGCCTGTCGCTCGGAAACCGGAAACCGGTACACCTGGGCCTGACGCTCCGGCCACTCGTCGTATATATACTCCTGGCGTAGCACTTCTTCGCCATCTATGATCTATGCACCTGCATCGTCACATGAGTCGATGATATGCAACATATATAGTTGAGCAACAGAAAGAGACAGACTTGGCAAAAATAGAAACAACATATCATAAGCATAAATAACAAAGTTAATCGTACCCAAAATGCCCTAACTAGAGTGATTTTCGCTAGTCGAGGAGGAGGACGATTTAACTACATCACAAATAAAGTTTCACCGTGCATAACTCAAAGTTTTTTCGTACAGAAAGTATGGACTAAACCGACACATTGTCATATATCGACAATCACTCCACCATGTCGTGCCATCCATCCATGTCAAGGAGATAGTCCTCGAGCTTAGTGAAAGGCTTCATATCGAGACGATGAGAGGCTATCCATGTTTGGACGTCTTCCAGTGACATTTGTCCTTCTCCGTAGAACATCCCTATTTTTCCGACGACCTCCTTCATGATGATTTGGGCAAGTTCGCGCTGGATGTTACAGAACTCAGCTCGAAGTCGATGATCCTCGATATCTCCTATGTCCTTTGCCTGTTGCAGAATATGGGCATCGCCGGATCTAGGTGACATGCGAAGGTTCTGGTGATCCCGTCTGTACTCCAACATGTGGTGTAGAACATAGAATCCATCATTAAGAGAATCGTTCGGTTGCTGGATGCAGCAGAAGTCGGTCTTATGGCTGAAGGCGACCCTGCCGCCCCTTCTCTTCTTGTCCCTGACCTCTCCACCCCTTGCTTGGTAGTAAAACATAGCACTGTCGAGAACATCCTTGATGTGGGTGTAATCCTTTTTGTGAATGTTCTTAGACGAGTCCAAGTAAAGAGCGTGGGAGAATTGGGGGTAGAGGATGATGAGGACGGCGCGCCCGCCGCTGCGCAAAATAAGTACACCTCAAATTAATTAGCCTCCACCGTGCAAATGAATGATTGAAATCGAAGGAAGGATAGCAGCACGGATGACTTACACGGGATGATAAGGCACGAGAATCGCATCCTTGTCCTTATTGGCGAGCATGAAACTGACGATGTAATCCCTCGCGTATTCACCGTGCTTTGCCCAGACTCCCAAGAAGCCCTCGTGCATGTAGTACGGATCAGCGGCACAGATATGAGGTATCTGCTCAACCCCGATGATGTAGTTCATGTGCGAGGCATAAAGGCGGACAACATAAAATCCAGCTTCTTCACGTGAAACATGTCGAATATGTAATCGAATCGGAGGAAGAACTTATCCGCGGGGAAGCAGTTGACGTACGACATATGTCGCGGAATGTTAACCACGTAGAGTGGGTATCCTGGATCTTTCGAGGTGATGAGGCCTTTCTCTACCCGCAGCACATCGTCATGAAGTCTCCTTAGATCACCAAATCTGGCCCGTAGCGCTGTTGCAGGTAGGATTGGTTGACCGGGGATATGCCATTTATTTGCATGGGGGATATCTATACGGTCCTGAAGCCAAGGCTGCTGGATCATAGAATCAACTTTTTTGCCTTTCCTCGCTCTCTTCCTAGACTTCTTTACTACCGGAAGGTCGTCCATAATACGTTGAGACGGCAATTCAGGCACCGACTCATGATGCTCAAACCCTGAGGTAGCGCCAATATAGACATACTGTTCAGTGCCATCGTCATCCTCATCCTCATCCATGGCGACGTCATCAGCGACTAATGGAGCATCCTCCTTACCCCGTCCGCTATCACCCAACCCGACACCCGACGCTAATTGGGTAGGTGGGGTGTTGATGTTCATACCTTCTTTGAGGCTGCGTGCTCGTGGGTGTGCTCCCGGCCGCCTCCAGACGAAGCAGACTCTTTGGCCACAACAGGACCCACCCATTGCAACAATCACCAAGAAGCCGCGGGGTCTCGTCGTCATCCCCCACTAGTATTGGAGGAGGCAAACACTACTAGGAAAAGGCCTACTAGTGGCGCACCTGTTTTGCCTACTAATGGCGCACTACAGGTGCGCCACTAGTATCACGCCATTGCCATTAGTATCTGGTATACTAATGGCGCACCATGCAGTGCGCCATTAGTATAGACCACGGTGCGCCATTAGTATGCCTCCCAGGGGCCATATTTACCCATGTGCTTTGGCATACTAATGGCGCACTAGCTAGTGGATGATGCGCCATTAGTGTGCTCTGGCTTACTAGTGGCGCACTATGTGGTGGTGCGCCATTAGTATGAATATTAGGGATTTTTTTTTTCTTTTATGATATTTGCACATGTTACAAAATATATTACTGGACAGAATATAGACAGCACCACACAGCAACATCAGATTCATCGAATACAATAGAAGATTAGCCTCCGAATACAATTCATCATATTAGTCTCTGAATTCAAAAGACCTAACAAAGATAGAACATTACAAGTCTCGAGACTGCGAGTAGTGAGTTTGTCGAAAGTAATACTAATCCTAACTAATCCTACTAATCATCATCGTACAACTTCTACTCGTTATTAATAACAAGTCATACGATCATCATCTTGATAGTCATCGAACCAACCCTACTTAATTGTTCTTAGCACATGATCATCAGTATTAGGCAGGACCTAAATACCCTATTTAAGGTAAAATAGCATAAAACAATATAGACCCTGACTCTCCATTATGAAGAATGGAGATCATCCTGTCTCAAATTCTTGCGCTTCGCTTCTGTCCATACATTTTTCCATTCTTTGATTTTTCATGTCTCTAGTTCTTTTAGAAATCCGGTATGGACAGTTGAGATTGTAGGATGACCTGGATATATGTTCAGAACATGAAGGCTACCATTCTGATACATCAAATGAGGCACACAATCCTCTGGGATTCTCTGTTGAAAAACATAGTAATAACTACATAGTTAGCAATGATGTACTAGTTTTAGAAGTATGGAAAAGATGCACGAATGTCGTAATAGTAGAAAATTTTACCAGTGTATCTCCATGGTAGTTACCGTAGTTCAACACGTGCACTAGTGGCACGTATTGACCATAATGTTGAGGAGTTTTACAATAGATATTGTAATTCTCAACATCAGTACAAAATCCGACCAGAAGATTTTTCTCCTAATAAGTTAACTCGGAGCCATCGGTGTAGTGGGTTTTGTCTACCATGTTCCGCACATTGTTTGAACAATCAAAATAAGCTTTCAATGGAAATAAGCTGTCAACTATTTTGAAATGAACAATGTAAATTAGTTAATAATTAACTATGTTTGAGAAACTCACATAGCGGTGGAACTGGAGGCGTATCAACAAGGACCCAAATGTCCATATTGTCTTGGTCGATGTCAGGATCACCAAGATCCATGGTGACAAGCATACCCTCATCAAAACCATACATCTTGCAAAATGCTTCCCAATTTTTGCAACCAAAATGGGTTAGGCTCCCAGAATTATACAGATTTACTTCAAAATCCACATCATGATGAGTCCTTAGGTGAATTTTCTTTGTTTCATAATTTTCATGGTCTTTAAAATCTATCCTCTCCAAGACATAGCATCTTGCATGGCATGGGATAAGCTATACTCGAATTGTAAAAGATGAAAATTACACGTTGAAATAGTTGAAGTCATGCTTAATTATGAAAAAAACAAGTGTCATCACTGCGTACCGTTTCAACTTCGAAGGTCTCCTCGAGCTTAATGACGAAGCGCCGATCATCTCCAGGTCAGGCATGTCGCACAGACCTCGATAGGCATGGCACCAGCCGCACTCCTCCGGGAGACTTTCGTCGTCCGATGATGACATTTCCTATGTTCATAATTCAAAACTACATCATCTCTGTTGGGTCCAATAAGATAATCCACAGTGTGGTGAAAACTTGCCCTTCGAACTGGTTTGAGAAATTGGTGAATGGAGATGGTCTAAGATTTTCAGTAGTAAGAAGTGAAGTGGTAATTTTGAGAGCAATTGGTTAGCATGAGTGGTTCCTTTTCCAGATTAGGGTTTATCAGTGACAAGCAACTGACATTAGTAATAACTATGAGTTGATATCACACTTCTATATGTATAACACAAGAGGCAGTTGATCCTACTTAATTAAGTACTAAGATACCCCGGCCCATGCATTTGTCGCAAGTACCCCATATGTCCTATTTTTAGCAAAGTCATGCTAAAATTCAACAAAAAATTCAGCATGACCTTTGCTGAAATAGGACATATGGAGTACCCGAATTTGCCGGAACGGAAGTTAATCGACATTCCGGCAAACTCAAGGGCCTCTCGGGGTACCTGCAAAATCATCACGAGATGACAGTCGGAGAAAAACCCCAGCAAACTCCTTCCCTTCACTCGAGGTACACCAATATAACTTCTAGCCATGAAAAATAATACCAACTAGGATTGGTATGACCTTCGTTTTTCATTTTCTGTATGATCAATTAAATCTTCTGCAAGCTTATATGAAAAGGTTCAGCAACTTGAAACATAACTCTTGCTTGGTGTTCCAAATCATTTCATTTATATTTTAAATAACAGTAGGAATTATTTCATAATAGAATTTACCCCAAAAACAAATTCCTTTAATGCCATTTTCGAACTCTGAGTTGCCTCTGTTGCACTAAAACTAATTCAGAAAATTTTTATAAAATTGCCACAAAATTTTTGGGAGACCCTATAATTCCTATAAATAATTTTTGAACAAAGACCCATCCTACTCTTTTGAAATTTTTGAGAGAAACACCCACTTTTCCATTCTGATCCATTTTTAGTTTACAACTACAACCCTATTTCCCCTAGCTCCTAAAAATCTACAAAATTATCCTAACACAAGAACAGTACCTACACTCCTTTTTCCCAAACATCTCCTGATCACAAGTTCTAAATTTTCAATAGGCCACATGGATTTGTTGAATCAGCATAAACCTTTCAAGTATAAAAATGCAGCATTTTCTTGGCGCGACCAAGCTACTTCACGATAATTCATATTTTAAGAATTCTCACATTTCATATATCGTCTTTTTCAAAACAAAAAAATTTATCTATGGGGGCTGCAGCTGCATGTTGTGTATCAATGTACCTTATATATATCACGAATGTAAACTAGACAAACACGAACCTAAACTGAAAAATTAATAGGTTGCAAGAATATATAAAATCTGAACATTACACAATTCTGAACAGTACACTTCTCAAATTCATAGAAATTTGACAGAGAGAGAGGGAGATAGCAAGGATTCAGATTCAGAGTAGTGCAGCAGGAGGGAAGTGGAGAGGAGGAGGTGCAGCAGTTTTGAGGTTTCAGAGAAGAGCAGCGGCAAGACGTTGAGAGGAGGAGCAGCAGGAGTAAAGCAAGAGGGAGGAGCAGCAACAAGGAGAGGGCGAGCACGGCCTTGGGCGGCAACATGCAAGTGCGTGTGTGCACGGGCGCGGCCGACTACAGCGACAGCGCAGTAGTGAGGCAACGCAGTAGCTTGACGACGGCGGCTACGGCAACGAACCCGACGGGGGAAGGGGGAAATCGGTCAAGGGACTCACCGAGGTGCTCGACGATGATCTCTCGGGAGGTCGGCGGTGGCCGCGGCGGAGCGATGTGACGAGGTGGACGAGGAAGGCCGAGGTTGGGGAAGACGGCCATGCCGACGATACGGTCCAGCTTCGGTCGATTGAGAACCCGTTGATGAAGAAGTAGTCGACGGCGGTCCTCCTGGACGTCTCCGTGCGGCGCGGGGTGACTTGTGGCGGCGCAGTGGGTCGGGGCGGCGGCGGAGCAGCAGGTCGAGTTCTCGGGGGATTGGGGATTTGGCTCGGGGAGGAGGCGGCGCTCAGGGTGAAAGGGATAGAGGGGGGAAGGTTAGCCATTAGTAACTTATTTTTTTATTTTTTATTGATAAAAATTATTACACTATATAGAGGAGATGAGTAGAGGAGGAAGGGAGGGAGGGAGCATTTACATTTGTTGATGAGGTGGTGGTTGGCGTCGCATCGGAGATGCAGACCGTAGAAGGAGGAGGACGCCGGTCGTGGTCGATCGTGGTCGTGGGCCGGCCTCGTCGCGTCGCGTCGGCGTTCGTTGTCAGCCGTCGATGGACTGCGAGTAGCGCCGCCGAAGTCTCCACCTCCGGGCGGGGGAGGGTGCGGGGGGTCGTCGGCGGCGGTGGAGCGGGGGAGGGTGCGGGGGGTTGGCGGTGGCGAGGGGGGTCGAGATGAATGGGGATCTAGCGCCGGGGGCCGCGAGGGGGATAGCGATCGAGATGGAGGGGGATCGATATCAAGTGTCCTCATGAATATTCAATATTTTTTCATATTGAATATGAAAACATATTATCAAATTTGAAAAAATATTCATGAATTCAAAAAGCGCCCATGAATTAAATTTAAAAATATTCATGAGTTCGAAAAATAAAAATGATAGTAGTTTAGCAAACAAAAATGATAGTAGTGGCACACGAGGTGAGTGGTGCGCCATTACTAGTTAAAACTAGTAATGGCTCACTCTGCCATGGTGCGCCATTAGTATTTTTGGAAAAATTAAGAAAAAACATATGTTAGTAGTGGCGCACCATGGGTGTGGTGTGCCATTAGTGTCTATCACACTAATGGCGCACCGACACATGGTGCGCCACTGCTATATAGTAGTGGCACACCAAATGTCTGGTGCGCCATTACTGGCCATATCATCTATAGCCCTTTTCCTAGTAGTGAAATTCTCGTGGCCCGGTTTGACACTGGCCACGGAAACCTTGAAGACGTTCGGGGGGATCGGCCGGCTGGGGGACAATGGTTCCTTCGGCTCCATTATCGTTGCCTTCCCCACGTCCACCTTTCGGTCGCCGATGGTGTACAATATGGTGCACGGGGTTTCGTCGGCCTGGAAAGAAAAGTCTGCGACGTGAGACATCTGAAAGGCAACGAAAACGGGAGATTATACATTTATATTGAAGGGGGCCGGTGTGACAGATATCATGAGGGCGTCGAGCTCAGCCAAAGATGAAGTACCGCCGAGCACGTCAGGTGCGGGAGCCGGTGCGGGAGCAGGTGCTGGTGCAACGCTAGTCGAGCTGCTCCCCAAGAAGTCAGCAGGGGGGAAAGTCCTCTGCATTTTTTTCTGGATTTTGCCTTGTCAAAGTGAAAACGGCCGGAACCAAGGAAGGAGACAAATCTACAAACACCTGTTTTGCGGCAGCTACCGTTGTTGCGACTGTCTGAGATGATTTCTTCTCAACCGCAATCTCAACCTTCTTGTCGATGTTTTCTTCAGTTAACCTCCGTCTTTCCTTTCTCTCCTCTGTGGTCTCACGGTAGTACTTCTTCCACGTGGCGCCGTCTCCGACACCGTGCACGCGTCCATACGACGGTCGAGTATCCACCAGTTGTCGTTTCAATATGTTCAACGCCCGGTTGAATGGAGTGTCCCACTTGGGCCTCACCAATGCCTTAGGCGGCGAGTCGCTTTCGGCCGCAATCCTGTGCTGCTCTCTCTGCAAAAGGCACAAGGATCATTTACAAATATGACTAACGTGTGCAGTCGAATTGATCAGAAACTAAAATTACCAGCAGTCTCATGAACTCCGTAATGACCGGTTTTGTCTCGTAAACCTTCTTCACTGGGGCCCAACGGTGCCGGGCCCTGGGGACGTCACGCTCCTGCGGGATGGGGAACTCCGCCAAGGGCTCTGGGATGCCCAGACTCGCGGCTTCTGCGTCCTCCTTGGCCCATTTGGACCTCTTTCCGCCATAACCACGGCTTCCGAGGTGGTGGCTCCCAATGTTCCTCTCTTGAAGCCCCTTCATGTACTTAGACTTTTTTTTGCAGCTTCGGCCTTGCAAGCCTCCTTGAATATTTGAAACTGCTCTTCCGTGATTTTCGGATTATCCTTTACAATCTCGGAGTAGGGTCCCTTCTTGTCGATGATCTTTGCTTTCACTCGGTTTTTCCAGGCGGCCAACGCGTCGCTAAACTTGGTCATGGCGTGTTTGTTTATCTTCTTCATTGTCGGGTCCTCATCTAGATCTTCATAATCCTTCTCATTCCGGCCTGGGAACAAGAATATCTGGTGAAATTCTTTAGGAGGGAGCTCCTCATATTTTCTTTATTCTGTAGTTTCTCATCGTTGATGGTGGCGGTTGTCTGTACGATGCAGCCTATTTGATTGCCGTAGCACGAGCATGCTTCCTCGGGCGCCTTTGGCTCAAAATTGCCGTTGTCCACCTCCATGACCACCAGTCTAGTAGTCCAGAGTTTGTTAGGAAGCCGTTGCCTCTTTGCTTTTGGTTCTACACCGGCTCCGCTCCCCGAGGCTGCGCCGGTCTTAGTCTCAGCGCCGGTCTTAGACTCAGCACCGGTCTGCGTGTCGGTCTCAGTCCCCGATGCCACCGGTGGGCCCAGCAACAACATCGGTTGATCGTCGGCAAGGCTAAAAAATTCGTCTGCCGCCCGGTAGACGTCGTCGCAATCACCAGAACCCTGTCCTTCATCGTTGCTAGCCATGTTTCCTATGATTAAATCTAGTCAATTAATTCTAGACCTAATAAAATGAATAATGACATAAAAAGGCCTATTGTTTTGCGGGAATGTTGACTCCTTCCTGGTGCGGCAAATCCTGGGCACTCGATATGTCCTAATTTGTAGCACAAGTCATGCCGAAATTCACGGAAAATTTCGGCATGACCTTTGCTAAAAAGTGGACAAATCGAGAACCTAAAATTTGCCGGAACAGAAATGAATGAACATTCCGGCAAAACATAGGCCACTCAGCTTCATTCCTGAAACAACAAAGCCACTTGGGCACAATCGAACCACTTCAATGAAAAGATATAACATGAGCAAACACTATTGAGGAATTTGCACATAACATGGCCACTTCAATGAAAAGATATAATCAACAATAATGGAATATGCAAATGAACATCAATGACATATATCATATAAAAACAATCTTGTTTTTTGTTTACATAGCAACAATTAGTTTGACCAAGTTTTGAAAAGAAAAACAATTCTATTTTTTGTTTATAGCTAAATGCCATAGCTCTTGTTTTATTTATATCTAAATACTTTTGTTTTTTGTCTAAAGCTAAAAGTCTAGGAACTACATTTTCTCCAACCCTTCTGACCTCACCAAAATTTCCACAGCAAGACCTTAGTACCTACACCCAAGTTCTTCGAAAATATTCAGGTCCATAGTCCAAATAATTCAAATTTCATTTGAATGAAATGTGGAACAAATTCAGGTCCATAGTCCAAATATTTTGTATAGCTAAGTGTTTTTTGTTTATAGCCTCTGTTAATTTAAATCTAAATGCTACTATTATTTATATACCCTCTATTACTTTAAAACTAAATGTAATTACTGTTTAGGCATTTTCATAAAAATTGCACTAGCTAATTTCCTAAAAAAATTGCTAATCATTTTTCCTAAATGCTATAAAATGCCTACTTCCCTAAAAAAATATAGGGTTCATATGAACATCAACACAGTATCAACATATATATGAATTGCCCTAGCAGAGAGAGAGAGGAGGGTAATGGACAGGAGAGGCAGAGCCTTACGATCAGCGGCGAGGGCAGTCTCTGGCTCGGGCGGCGGCGGTGAGGTCGAGGGCGGCGGCGGTGAGCTCGAGGGAGGCGACGGTGAGGTCGGCAGCTGGCCTCGGGCCGGCTGTGAGGTAGAGGCGGCCTCGGCGTGGCGGTGTGGTCGGCGTGAGGCGGTGGCGGTGTGGTCGAAGGCGGCCTCGGGCGGTGGTTGTGTGGTCGAAGGCGGCAGGGCGACGGAGGCGATGGAGCAGTTGGGGGACAGGGGGAGTAGAGAGGGGGGGAAGTACTTAGCAAAATTTTGAGCCCGGGCTGCCGGGATTTGAGTCAAACTAAGCGATGGCGCGTTTTGCGAAAGCAGCTATAGCTAAGAGAGCTATAGCGTGTTCCAGAGAAACGCGCTACAGCTAACCCTTTCTGTTTTCTTTTTATTTTTCTTTTGTTTTCTTTACATTTTCTTTTTTTCATTTCTCCTTTTTCTATTTCTTTCATTTTCATTTACTTTTCTACTTATTTTTCTATTTATTTTCTTTTTCATAGCAGTAGTGCCCTACAGCATAAACGCACTTCTACAATGTTTTTAGCAGTAGCGTGCTTCTGGGAGAAACGCTACTACTATTCCTAGCCTACCGGCATTAGTGAGGGAATTTTAGTAGTAGCGCTTTTCTATGAAGACGCGCTACTGCTAAAACAATGGTTGTAGCGTGGTTTTGCAACAAGCGCTACTTAGTAGTAGCGCTAGCGTCGAGTTTTGACCAACGCTACTACTATACCTCTGTGTATAACGTTTTCTCTAGTAGTGCACCCCCACTCATTCAGCACACCCCACACCTCACCTCTCCCCCGAGCTCAAGTCATCCCCCTCTCTCTTTCTACCACAAGAGCCTCTCAAATCTCTCTCATTTGGTTGGCATTTCTCCAGTGGATTCATAGCACTTTCATCACCCAAGGTACCTCTCTCAGTTCCCCTCATTTTGATTGGTTCAAATCTTGGTTTGTGTGCACTAGCTCATTTTATTGCAAACTTTGTTCATCATTTTTGTGTGGTCAAATCAATTAGTATGATGTATTTAGGCTCATATTTGTTATTTGCATATGAATTATGTGCCTACAATTGTTTGTGTATCTAGATCTAGTGCTATGATTAGTGGTCATCTTTGTGGTTATGGTTCGGCTTAAGAAAATAATTAAGATCAAGATCGCCTTAAACCCCTATATTCATGTAGGGATGGACACTGCAGCTATGAGTCTGGCGGTAGCGTGTGAAAAGGTTGTAGCGGAGCGACGGCTTGGTAACAAGAGGGAGCTTGAAGAATGGTTCAAGAGTAATGATGAGGCAAATGCGGCCATGATGGATTTCAACAAGTATACTTTTAGGGAGGAACCTTCTGATCTTAAGGAGAAAAAAGTTTTCTGGAGGCTTGTGAAAGAAAAAGAGAAGATACTTAATGATCTGCATGAGATAGAATATGCTTGCAGACAAGCTGTGGCCATGGAGATTGGGTTCTCTGTCAGCAAAGAAGAATTCCGCAAGCTGGTTTGACAAAACCCGGACAGGTCATTGGATGGGCAATCACACAAGGCATGTCAGAGATTCGGGAACGCCGTGCTCGATGGGCCTGGTTCGGCAAAACGAAAGGTGTGTTGGATAATTTGGTGGGATCCTCGGATTATCAACTGAAGCCTAATCCTGAGCGTGATGAACAAATTGAACGTCTTATACGTTTTAGATCTATTTTCCGTTGTATAAAATGTATGCTCTAGCTTGAGCTTCTAGTTTGCAATCATGTCATTCGAATCGGTAGATGTTTTAAGTCATTTGAACAAGTGTCATTTGTGGATGTAATGAACTATGGTCAGTTATGTATGTATTTGCTACTCGATCATTTGTGGATGTCATTTGTGGATGGTTAGTTCATAGAACTTTCTAAGAAATGCAAAGGCAAAGGGCTAAAAAAGGAAGGGAAAGGGACAGGGATCAGAAGGAAGTAGGGTGGCAAACCCTACCTCCATGGACTTAGGCGGTAGGCTCGTCAACCCTACCGCCATGGACTATGGTGGTAGACTGGACAACCCTACCACAGAAAAAGTGGCCGATTTGGTAACAGGACAGGCAGCAGAGCAAGCAGTAGGGTGACCAACCCTACTGCCATGGACCCTGGTGGTAGGGTGGCGAACCCAATTGCCGAAAATGTGGCCGATTTGGTCACACGATAGGGAGCAGACCAGGCCGGTGGGTGGACAACCCTACCGCCATGGACCCTGGCGGTAGGGTGGCCAACCCTACCGCAGAACAGGGAAGCGATTCCATTCCAGGACAGTTTGGCAACCCACCGCCACGCCCTTCGGCGGTAGGGTTTCATATCCTACCGCCAAGGCTTCTGGCGGTAGGGTGCAAAGCAGAGTTTGCTCTGTTTATCTTCTTCATCATCATTTCAGACAGGCCAAACAAATAAGTGACAGCGCAGCAGCACAACAAATGTAGTTCATGACATAGTTTCATCACAAGTTTCAGAAATTAATAACATAGTTCACAACAGGTTTCACAAATAAAGTACATAGTTCAATGCAAGTTTCACAAATCGAAGACATAGTTCTTCACAGGATTCTCGAATCGAAGACATAGTTCATGACAAGTTTCTCGAAACGAAGGCCTTATTGGGTCACACGAGGACATTGTCCTTTCTTGTCGCGTGCCTCATCCTCCTCTTGGGCTTCACAAGCCCTTGCAAGCTTTCTTTCTCTCTCCTCTTGACGAGCAATCTTCTCCTTGAGTGCCCTCTCCTCCTCACGCTTCTTTCACTCCATCTTCTCCTTTTCACGACGCTCTTCATCCAAGCCTCTCTGAAATGCTTCTTCAAAAAACCATTGCCTCCTTAGAAAATCTCGATGTTGATCTTTTTTAATATCTTCTGGCACCTCTTGATCTATCCATGTGAAGTACTTAGAAAGTGGAGGCGGCGACTACATACGAATAAAGAACAAATTTGGTCATTAGTAAGATAGGTTGAAGTTGTAGCAACAGTTGAATACTCTTTGAACTTCAACAACTTACTGGAGGTACATCATAGGCGTGAGCTGGACGAGGACGATCATAGGCATAGTTGGGACAAACAAAATATCTTCTTCCTTCTGTCCATGATTTCTTGCGGTCGGTGGATACCTTAACTTTGCAAACATCTCCGCACCAACATGATGGAGTTCTCATATCTTTGTCATTCACCTTATCCAACTCGGCGTCTTTCCACTTGTCTAGCATGTCCTCGCGGTTAGCACACGGGAGCCTCGTCATGGAACCGGAAGAAGCCATGCCTATAAAGAAACTTTTGGTTGTTAGTAAAGTAAAATAACATGTATATATGCAACAAAATTAAATAACAAGACCTAATTAAGCCAATAAATTTAGGGAAAACTTTATTTTTGCCACTCTAGCTTTTGACCACTTTTCTTATGCCACTCTAGAATTTGACATATCACTTTTGCCACTCTTAGTTTATGACAATACATCACAAATGCCATTTCGTGGCAAAAGCAATAATTTCACAGTGGCAATTGTGATAGATTGTCAAAATCTAAGAGTGGCAAAACTGAAATGAAAAGTTATTGCTTTTGCCACTGAATGGCATTTGTGATGTGTTGTCAAAAACTAAGAGTGGCAAAAGTGATATGTCAAATTCTAGAGTGGCATAAACAAAGTGATCAAAAGCTAGAGTGGCAAAAACACAGTTTTCCCATAAATTTAAGTACCGTTCACATTATTTCAACCATCCGGGTTAAGCAAAATGTCACTAGGCCTTCCTCAATCAACCCCTCTTGTCCTACGACCACTGCCACCGGCTCCGCTAAGAGTCGACTGTCCCCCATGCACTCTAATAGTGCCTCCTCGTCAACTACAGCCAAGATTCGTCCGTCCTCCACGCGCACCACTCCTACCTCCTCGTCCACTACAACTCCTACCTCCTCATCTGCCACTGGTACCTCCTCTTTGGGCACCCGTTTGACTAGTGGGATCCAGAATGTTGGCATCGGTCCATGGATTTTTGGTGGATTTCCTAACATTGTGTCCCGCCTCGTTACATTGACCACAACTATTGATGTCCGGTGCCTCCATGAAATGGCCGCTACCAAATTGTTGCATTCAGGTGTATCCAGCTAGATCATCCATGTCACCCTGAAACCTCTTCTTTCTTCTTCTTCCCTTTGTAGGCACCATGTGTTCAGGGTCGGGGATGATGTGTGGCCCGTCATACTCAGGCCACTGTGACGGATTGAGGAAGAGATGAAACCTAGGCGCCCATGTCAACCTCGTTCGTTCCAATGTGAACTCATGCAACCGTACGGTGGTACCATCGGATACGTTCACGTTTCTGAACCTTACGGTGCTCATCACATGCGAGCAAGGCCAATGATACTTGTGAGGTCTCTCACACTCTACACCACCGGGTCTTGAGGCGCACCTCATAAGCTACTCCACCGTACGCCATGCTATCCCTTGTTGTGCCACCTGGCTCATCGACTTGGTAGATTTGTTCTTTTTCATTTAAACTAATGATCTGTTGACGCGAAGACTTGCACTCTTGATGCTTCAACCAATCCTCAACTTTGAAGGGAAATTCCATTTTCTCACCTATCCATTTGGCTGTCACTTCAGAATGCCTCAGAAAATACTCGTTGAGCTTGAAGAAGGTATATTTCACTATTGCAATGACCAGCAAGGAACGGACACCCTTGAGCACATTGTTGAAGCATTCCACCATGTTACTTATCCTGTCTCTGTATCGGAAACCTCCTTCGTTGTAAGCACGTGAACACTTATGCTTCTCTGGAAGATGCCTTGTCAAAAATTCTCTCCCTCCTTTGTTCTTCTCCAACGCCTTGAATAGTTTATCATAGCGGCATTGGAAGGTGTCGGTGTTGAATGCCACACAAACATGGGAAAGATCCTTGCAAAACTCCTTACTCTTGCATGCCCAGTAAAAGTTTGCCATGAAATGCCTCATGCACCAACAGTGTTGGAGCTTTGGATAGCCTGGAATGTCAACTTCTATTGCTTTGAGAATCCCATGATGGCGATCCGATATGATGCACTCCTCTCTTTTGGGGCCAATCACCTTCGTCCTCACATGATCCATAAACCACTCCCAATTATCATCGTGCTCGGAAGGCACCAACGCAAATGCCACCGGCAACACAATGTCATTGGACGAGTGGGCCATTACTACTATCAACGTGCCCTTGTACTTTCCGGTCAAGAATGTGCCATCAATTGATAAGACGGGGCGGCAATGCCTAAATGCATCGATGCATTGCCCAAAGCTCCAAAAAGCTTGATGAAACACTCCCTCGATTGACTCGACCCTATGGTGCATGCCCGGGTTCCGATGAGCAATGGCTCCCAACATTCTCGAAAGAACATTGTACGCGGAGACATAATTACCATGCAACATCCGTATAGCGTTTGCCTTGGCCATCCACGCCTTTCCATACTTGACCCATACCCGAATCGTTCGAAGACTGAACTCATGAGGAACTTCACCTTCACGGATGGATCATGGGATATCTCATTCAACAATTTGTAGCCTGGATACTCAGACGTGAGTTGGCGGTATCCCTTGCTTCAGTCCGCTTTCTCCACCGGTATGCACTCGTGGGTGTCCACACAACTCTTCAACTCTTATTGCCCGGTTTCCTTGATCTTTCTTCCATGGAACTTCCATGGGCAACCTTCTTTGTCACATTTGATGGTGTAGCGCACTTTTTGGTTTGAATGACCAACAACGAACGGCCTATGTTTCCCAATGGCGTAGTCACTCAACCATATCTTGAACTCTTGCAAACAACCAAACTTGATCCTTTCTTCAAATAAGCGTTCTCGTCCTCACCCGGTGGCCTTGGATGACCCATCCTCGGCCAAGTTGATGGTTCGACCAAGCCCAACCTCATGCAACCATCAACAACGGCCTTGTCGACAAGAATAATATCACGAAACAAAGAGGGTCCTCTTTACTTGCCATTGACCTTCTTGTAGACTTGATATCTTGCACCGTGAATCCATCATCATCCAATTCTTCCGGTGGACCCTCATCATCTGACTCATACCTACACATATGGCTATAAGGGAGGTTACAGTCCATGTCTTGTTGATGCACAATGACATCCAAGTCACCAATGCGATTGTATTGAATCTCTTCTTGTTCCGCATACACATCATCTTGAGCAATAGCATCTCCATCAACATGAGCAATGGCATCTTCATCAACATGAACAATTGCATGTTCATCAACATGAGCAACGGCCTCATCTCCAACATGATCATCACCTAGAAGAACTATGGCTCTTGCATTGATGTCCTTTTCATTTGGTTGGCTACCCGCATTGTGGGCATAGACCATGACACCATCAGGTATTGGGGGGGACACATTCTAGTTCAAGTCGAGTAGTTGCCGAGGAACTTCAATCTTTGTGTCAAATAACACAAGTGACTTGTCTTATGATCCCTCAACTTTATCCTTATACACATCCCAATGCAATTGAGAGGTGATGTGCATACTCTTTAATCGGGACTTTACTCCCACTCCCACATCATACCTCCCAATAAGCTTCACACCATCACTTGGGTTAATCCAATTGAGGATGCTTCTCACTTTCACAACAATATCATTATAGCTTGGGCTTGTGTCCAAAACCATGGCCTCCTCCCCTTCATCGGCATTTCCATCCATTAAAGCCGCCTTGTCCAAATAATGCACATTCACTAGTTTATCCATCTAAAAACAATGGAACAAAATTGAGTCATCCATGGACCGGCCATTTCATATGGATGAACTATCTAAAACATGCATAGTTTGAATCAAACAACTAGTATACCTTAATCATAGCACTAACCCTAACCCTAACCCTAACCTAACTAAACCCCTAACCCTAACACTTAAGCTAGCTTGCCACAACAAGGATTGACAAAAATTACTTAGGCCAACCATAAATGCCCATAAATGCACACTAAATGCAAAACTAGAGGAAGAACTAGGGCTTGCTAAACTAGTTGATTCCAACAAAAGTAGATGATTTGAACCAACCAAATGAAGGGGGGATCGGAGAGATACCTTGGGTGATGCAAATGCCACGGATCCACGGGACAAATATCTAGCAATGGAGCGGGATCTAGTGGGTTCTTGGGTGGGGGAGAAGAGAGGGAGAAAGTTTGAGCTCGGGGAAGAAGATGAGTGGACTGGGTGGGTGGTGAGTGGGCCCCACAAACCTTATCCTCCAGGACCCTACCACCAGAGAGCTCGGCGATAGGGTGTTGGAGCTTACCACCAGGGCCGGTGGCGGTAGGGCCCTTTGCCACGTCAGCGCTAGTTAACGGCCAGACGGCCGTCAACAGAACCTACCACCAGGCGTGGCTGCGGTAGCCTGTGTAAAGCTACCACCAGGGGCGGCGGTGGTAGCCAAAAGGGTCAGATCTTGAAAAAAAATTATACCGGGGTCAAATCCTGTTAAACTACAAAAAAAAAAGGGTCAAAACACGAAATTTCGCCTCAGTGGGGAGGTAATCAGAGGGAAGAGGTCCATCGGGACAGGACCCGAAAACGTTCCCACATGCAGGTAGGGCGCACGGCTCTGATTCTTCCGCGAGCGGAGAAACAACAACGCCCCATCAACCCGAGGAAAGTGGCCCCTTGGGAGAGGTCCCGGGAATTTTCTCATCGCGAATGGTGCAACACACCTCAGTCACCTGATTTTAACCATGACCATCCGTTAGGTAGAGAACAGAAGGCTTCTGAAGCTTTTTTTAAGGTTAGGACAGTAGGAAAAGGCTCCTACTGCTTGTATATTACCACAATGTAGAAGTTTTGTTACATATGCACAGAGTGGGGGGGAGGTAGGAAAACAACTACATAGCTAAGTTACAAGGTGGAGGCAACCTCCTTAGTAAGGATCCCTCTACAGCTACCTCTATATGTAGGTTCATTGTATAGTAGCCAAAGTTTCGTGCACAAGTTGTTTTTTGTGGTCAGGTAGTCTGTGTAAGAGGTCTTGAAATTCATTTATGAACCTCCTTTTCCATGAGTCAATGCATGGCAGCACTTTACTAAAGTAATTGTTGTTGTGTTCCTTCCACAAGCTCCAAGCTGCCAGGAGGAAAATCTCCATGATCATTTTGTGGTTGTGCGATGTTGGTGGTCACTCCAAGTATTGTTCACTTGAAAGTGCAGTGGAAGAAGAGGTGTTCCACCGTTTCTTCAATGTGTTGACCACATAACAAACAGTCCGGATTGGTTCCAATGTTGTAATGTCTCCGTTTTAGCATGTTCCTTGTATTGAGATGGTCAAATAGCATCAGCCACCCGAAAACCTTTATCTTAGCCGTGCACTTAGTTTTCCATAGCCATTTGAATGCCACATGCGCAGTTATCTCTCTGAAGTAGTAACTGTTGTACGATGTTGTTTTGAAACTATGTGCACCCCAACAGCAGGTCCATGTATCATTCGGGTTCGTGAGTTCCACATTTGCTACCTCTCTTTGGATCTGCCTCAGCTCATCATGGGCTTGTACTGAAAGTGGGAGATGAAAGGTTGTGGCCAGATTAGTTGTGTTGAGGAAAGCCTGAACCGGAATGTCTCCGGACTTGCAGTAAGAAAATGCTCTTGGGTACTTTTCCTCATATATAGAATGGTTCCAGTCGTCTTTCCAGAATAGGGCTGAGCTGCTGTTGTACACATTGATTTGGGTCACTCCCCGATAAATTGGCATTAATTGGATGAGATCCCGCCACCAAAAGGAGCCGCAGGGTTCTGTTGCATGGGGTACAGACTCTGTATAGTATGTATTCCAGATGAGGTTAACCCAAGGCGTGTAATGGTGATTGACGGTGTCCTGGACTAGGGGGTACTCATCACGTCGTCTCCCGATCAGTTGGATTGCGCCGAGGACCCCCATGGCCGTATAATCATGGGCGAGTTCAGACAGCTACCCCAAACAAGGAAGATTCCACAAGACTTGGTGATCAAGACAAGGACTCCTCCCCACCGGCGTATTCGGCTAGGACTCTTGTTATCCTAGGCCTCTGGTGAATTATATAAAGCGAGGCCAGGCTAGTCGATAGAGATATACACAATCATAATCGTAGGCTAGCTTCTAAGGTTTAGCCTCTACAATCTCGTGGTAGATCAACTCTTGTAATATTCATATCATCAAGATCAATAGTGTAGGAAGTAGGGTATTACCTCCATCGAGAGGGCCCGAACGTGGGTAAACATTGTGTCCCCCGCCTCCTGTTACCATCATCCTTAGACGCACAGTTCGGGACCCCCAACCCGAGATCCGCCAGTTTTGACACCGATATTGTTGCTTTCATTGAGAGTTACGCTGTGTGATCGGCAAAAGGAGCAATGGCTCGACTGCAGATCAACTGAGACGTCGGCTGCTTCGTCACCGGCTCGACTGGTCACCTTGGTTCGACCAAGGACTGCACCCTACCTCCGATCGTCATGTTCGGAGGAGGGACTTTATAAACATCAACTCCGATCTCTATCAAGATCATGGAGGAATCATCCAGGGAGCCCAGGGGCTCAACGTCAACATTTCCCTCGGGCGACCGTGCTGTTTTTCTGGACAACGAACTTGTATCCGCTGCCACCGCCTCCTCAAGTGTCGTTTTAATGATTGCTTCGGTGGAATTGTGCGGAATTGAGTCTATAACAACCCTGGAAAATTTCATCGAGTTCCAATGGAGGAATCTCTGGCAATCCACAATATACTGGAGCCCTGTCAAATCTGGACGGGAATCCGGACGAGTTTTGGGCGTGGTCTCCAGCTTCTAGCCCAGACGTCCTTTGGAAGATCCAACCGTTGATCGGCCACAGAATTCCTATATATACCACCTCTCAAAATTTCAGCTCGATTCGACCGTCCAAACTCCAGGAACCTTCCGATTAGTGCATCACTTTTCAGATCTGTTTTCTGCGCGAGAACGAATCCGGCCCAAGCTCATCTTTTTTATGAATGGGATTTTGGACATCCTTATTGAAGGAAGTTTTGTATTGGGTATTGTGTTTTGTTCCCAAACACATCCCGCCAATTTTGAAGTCTTTTGCAATATGATCTTCACCATCGCGCTGGTGTCAAACCAGCCCGACAACGTTGCTCTACGGCTGCCGACCTGCGCTAGACATGTTGTCACTTTATTGAGCCGAACTCAACTTCTTCGGATCATCATCTTGGCAAGCAGAACAAGAGTTCGGCATCGCAAAGGGTAAATCATCACCAACATCGCTGCCCCACGGATTACACGGAGCGGGCACACCGGCATCGCCGCACGGTCACTTCATCAAGCCGGCATTGACTACGTCACGACCGGCATTGGCAGGGCCCCACTGTTGCTTCTTCAATCTGATGTCCATCACGCCGACCTACTTCGACTCATCGGCTGACATCGAGGCTTCGACATCTCGGCTGGACCGGGTGCTTCGCCATCTCTCCATCAACCTACTCCGGAGACTTTGGCGTCACTAGCCGACCAGCTCCATCACGTTAGCTGGACCGAGGGCTTTGCCTCGGCGAGCCAACCTTTGCCAGCATCGCCATGCCGTTGCTTTATCGCCCATCAGGCAATCGGTGTGCGGATCGAGTCCCAATTTTGCGAATCACCTTTCTTCGGATTGCTACAACAAATAAACCAGGTGCTATTAATCCTAGTATTTTTTGCTTGTTTCGGTTCATTTTTCCCAATGAATTATTACTCTGGTTTGTCCATCCTATGTACGCAGGTCTATCAAATGGTGGCCGCATTAACGACGACCGCATGGTGGTTTGGTCAGTTTCCGTACATAGTCCGGCGAACGTCGCATCCGGAACTCGGACCGACCTATGAATTCAGGATTTGCCACGCCTTTACCGCATCACGTTGATGCGCTGCATCGACATTGACTTCGGCGCCAGGCCATATTTCTTTTATTACTCACTTTGCATAAATTATTTATTATGCAACGATTTTTTATTATTACTATTATCTCCGGTTTGCACTATTTTTTTGTGCACAGGAAAATGATCCGAGTTGGGCAGTATCGTCAACTCGGCGTACTGACATACCACATCCCCTCGGCTGGACGGGGGGCTTCATCAACACTTCATTACCCCATGTCGGGGACTTCAGCATCACTCTGCCGACCTGCATTGACCGTGCTATGTCACCACTTCGGAGTGCCGAGCTCTTTGCTCCACTACCTCGGGACCGGCTTGGGGGATGGAACCTTGTCCCGCATCAAGCTCGGACCGCGTCATCAATACCGAACACATTAACCAGCTAAGTTGCATTCATGCTCAAAGTTGTAAATTTTTAACTTGTGTTCGGTTCGACCAAGCATTATACTATTTTGGAAAAAGTTGCTTGTAAAAAATCTCCTTGTCAAAACTTTGTTTGTGACACACAAATTCAAATACCCTGTTTACTTGGGGGCTTCCTTTATGAAGCATTTCCTCTTGCAAATGATTACACTTGTACGGATTCGTTCCTTGTTCGTGTATTACGCCACAATATGCACCATGTTGACTTAAGCAATTTGCAAGCCGGGTTGCCTCGCTCTTGTGTTTACCCCTACGTTCCCGATTGTTCGGCTAGGGAGTAAAGGGATCACCTCTGCGATTGTGACGATCGGGTTATCCGAGCCGGACCTCAGACTGGGTGAAGCCGAAAGCTAGCACTCTTATTGTTTTCAATTATGGTCGGCACACAACAAAACTCATGAGTACAAAAAATCTATTGTAGAAGTCTCATAGTAATAATGAGCACCGAAGAAAGGTATCGGTGGGGGTACTATTTTGTTCGAAGATGCTTCTTACACTTTGTCGGTAATATAGCATAAGTTCCCTGAGCGTGCTTTGTCTGTTACAGCCTTATGGCCTGATTGCCTAGTTATCGGAAGCACCGTCGATATTCTCGACAGGTGGAGTACGTAACACTTTTCGGCCCTTGACCGAAGAGGGAGAAGGCGATGGTCGGTTAAGACGCGTGTAAAGTTCGGGTGAACACAGATATGATATAAGTACTTTGGTACATACAATCATTATACATAAAATTCTTTTACCCAAGTCACTTGGGGGCTCTTAAATTTGTATGAGCCATTCTATAATAAGTGTTCTTCTTCTTAGTCGTTGCAAAGTTTTTATTATTATTATTATTTATCACTCCTTTTTTCGACACGAGTGTGTGGTCACTAGACGGGGAGCCTAATTTCTCTCTCAAAGACGCTAGAGTTTAGTTTGCTAAACTGGCCTAATTAGAAGTACTCCGCCTTCGGGATAGGAGGTTGAAGACATAGGCTGACCCGCTTGAAGTCTTGAGATAGGATGTGTCATGTTCAAGCACGATAGAAGCACTTTCTATTCTAAAGTCCAATTTTCAGATTGGCACAGAACACTTGATCTTGTTCGGACGTCAGGTTTTCACTGACATTTTTTGGTTTTCCAAGCCTATGGCACTTTTAAACTATTTGTGTGTTTCCAGCATTAGTCTCGTAGTGCAATGCCGGACACCTTTAGAGATTCGGCAAAAACATTCTCGGATATTGCTATATATGCATTGGTTTCGAATTGTGTCTTTGGTCAATAGTTGGGTTGCCCGGCTCTTGTGCTTGCCTCCTACATTCCGCTTTGTTCGGCTAGGTGTGGAAAGGTAGAACCACTGCGATTGTGCTTCCAGCTCACATGGTTAAGCACCTCAGTGGAGAAATCCAAAAACTGATTGTCACAATAAGTGTAAACTGGTCAGCGATCCGATGACTATGTTAAATGATGAGCCATTCATAACATTGGCTGAAGTGTTTACGGCTTGACCTCGGCTGTCGCCGAACACTTACTGGGGTCTCATAGCTAGCTTCCCCAGTATAAAGCTCCTATGCCTAAGCAAAAGTTATAAAGCCCGCATATCTTATTGCCTCGTTTCCACTAACACAACCGCCTTCGGGCATCGAGACGTCGGCTAAGGGTTGTTTTGTTATTGCGGAAACACCCTGCGTAGTATCTACCAAGGGGTAGAAGCCGACGATGGGCCACTTTCAATTGATAAAACAGTCGCAATGGAGTCAAAATAATGATGTAAAGTACTTGGATACATAGAATCATTACACATAATCTGTGATTTTACTCTGGATATCGATCCTTAATTCGGCCACCCGTGCCCACATTAAGGCTCGGGGGCTACTGGTCTTTGCGCTCATTATTTACAAATATTAAAGGGGCACATCGATCCCCTGATCTGGTGTTGCCACCCGACGAGTGTCTCGGGGGCTACTGCATTGCCTATTTCAATGCAGAAAATTTGAACTCCCAAGTGTTCGGCTTGACTGAACTATGGGCAAACGTGTCTTCAGATAACAATAGGTACCATTTGGACATATCCGGCGTCAAGCCAAATATATTACGGCAAATTTTCAAGACCCTCTCTCAAGGGCCCGTTCGCCGATCGCGATTATCTCTAATATATTGCACTGCGTTTCTATTCCTACGTGTGCTACCGAGCTAGGAGTTGATCCTCAGGCCGATTTCGCACATCGACTTGAGTCTCAGGGGCTACCAGGATCAGCGGTTTCATGTTTTCCTTCAGGTGCATCTCGGGTTTTCGACCGACACACGCCTTGAGGGCTACTAGTTATACATGTTGACAGCTAATAAATTTACGCGCATCAAAAATAAAATCCGTAACCAATCAGCCCAAGCTCGAGGTGGTGCACCACCTTGGAGGTAGTCCGGCATAAAGCTCAGATTTGAATGGCTGGCTCCATAGAGGGCATTTCCGACAGTAAGCTCGGCTAAACTCCTTCAACTTTTTTGAACCAAGGTGATCTATGACACTTCGGATATAGTCCGGCGTTGGAGCTCAGGTATAGTCCGGAGTTGGAGATTGGACACAGTCCGGCGTTGGTGCTTGGCTGCAAAGGATACCTCGAATGCAGTCCGGCATTGGGGTTTGGACGCAAGAGGACCCTCCCGCCCGGGAACAACTTCAAACCCGAGGTGTGGCATAAAAATAACAAGGCATTGATAAAGGTCGGAAACTTAAAGGGGCTCCTCGGATACCCGACGTGTACACTCGTCGGATGCACTTCGGCGATCCTCAAGATCAAAGATGAGAAGATTTGTTGAACCAGTTTTCAAGACCGAAAACCGAAGATGAAGAACAGTTCGGAAGAATCAAGGAGCGTCCCCAACTTGAAGACCGGTTCTGGGGGCTACTGACAGTGTCCTGGACTAGGGGGTACTCATCACCTCGTCTCCCGATCAGTTGGATTGGGCCGAGGACCCCCATGTTCATATACTCATGGGCCAGTTCGGACAGCTGTCGCATACAAGGAAGATTCCACAAGACTTGGTGATCAAGACAAGGACTCCTCCCCACCCGCGTATTCGGCTAGGACACTCTTGTTATCCTAGGCCTCTGGTGCATTATATAAACCGAGGCCAGGCTAGTCGATAGAGATATACACAATCATAATCATAGGCTAGCTTCTAGGGTTTAGCCTCTACGATCTCGTGGTAGATCAACTCTTGTAATACTCATATCATCAAGATCAATCAAGCAGGAAGTAGGGTATCACCTCCATCGAGAGGTCCCGAACCTGGGTAAACATTGTGTCCCCCGCCTCCTGTTACCATCATCCTTAGACACACAGTTCGGGACCCCCTACCTGAGATCCGCCGATTTTGACACCGACAGTGATTGTAGAACTTGTGTAGGAGTTTGAGCAGCAAGGTGTTGTTTTGAACATGTAGGTCCAGTATCCCGAGTCCACCACTCTTTTTTGGGCGGCATACCATGGACCAAGCTGCCAACGAGTTATATTTGTCTCCATTATCCATTTTCTTGTTCCAGAGGCAGTATCATCTGATTTTGTCCAATTGTGCAATAATTTTCGGAGGGAGTCTTAATGTGCCCATGGGGTAGATAGCCAGGGACATAATGAGTGAGTTTAGAAGGGCTAGTCTACCGACATAAGACATGACTGACATAGCCGCAGTGATTTTTCTTTCTGCCTTGCAAACAAACGGTGTCAAATCCAGAATCGAAGGCCGAGTAGTACCTAAGGGCAGTCCAAGGTAAGTAAATGGCATGGTTGCTTGAGCACAGCCAAAAATCGATGGCAGCGCATCGCATTTGTCCTGAGGGGTGTTGATGGGCACCAAAGTTGACTTATGAAAGTTGATTTTGAGTCCCACTGAAGTGGCATAATCCTCTAGTATCTGTTTGATCTTGGTGGCTTGGTTGATGCATGCAGGGAGGACGATTATTGTGCCGTCAGCATATTGAATCATAGGGTATTGGTCATTTCCCTTTGGCAGGATCGGGTGTTGGATGGCCTGGTTTTGAAGTGCCTCATTAAGAGCGGTTTGAAGCAGGTCAGCTGCTAACACAAATAACAATGGTGACAGAGGATCGCCCTAACGCACTCCATATTTACAGAGAAATTGTCGACCTGGCACCCCGTTGAGAAGCACCTAGGATTTGCCCGATGAGAAGATATTTTCCATCCAGGTTAACCATTGGGTTGGAAAGCCCATGTGTTTCATAATTAGCAACATCGCAGGGTGTTGGATCATATCAAAAGCCAAGAGCGGGCGCAACGCAGCAAAGATAGTGTTATTCAGTTGCTGACTGGGCACTGGATCATTCAGCGGGAGTGCCATAAGCTGCTCACCTTGAGTGGATAAACCAAAACGAATCCCTTACGCATGTAGTTCCACTGAAACATTGATGCGCTCGACAACAGCGGGTGGTTCGATGTCACCAGGCAACACTATCAGAGCCAGGGAGTGTTCAGAGCTAGAATCATCAGAAATAGAGATGGAATCGTTCCAAGCTTGAGCAGCACTATCCATTGTATTGTTGTCAGGGACTAATCCATCTTGCACTGAGAGACCTTGTTCAGCAAGCCACGCTTGGTAATTCATCAGGAACGGCGGCATAGGAGGAGAAGTAGGTTCGGGCCATGCGCCCCAACCTTGATTAGCATTACCAGGTGCAGCCTGACCTTCAGGTGGTGCATTGTTAGGGGTAGCGTTCTGCACGAGCCAAGCATCAACATGTTCTTGATACAGTTGTTCTGCAGTGAGATGAGGACCATGGAGGGGTGGGGATTGCCATCAGGTGGAGGTTCTTCTTCGCCAGCTGGGGGCACCTCAGGGAGCAATGCATTCCAATCATTGCTACGAAGTATGGTGATCTGCACTGTCCAACAGTCGCGAGCACCACCGAGTTGCCAAACTACAAAGCTCTTCGGAATAAGTCTGAGACTGATCACACGCGCTTTGATAAGCATGAATCGACGATTCTGCCGAGGGTTATACCAGGAAACCAAAGACCCAAATCCACCCAGTGATTTGTTGATGTAAGAGTCTGTCTGGTAATCATAAGGGAAGCCGAAGTACATAAGCCAGATCTCGGGTCCAAAGGAGGTGGTGCGGCGGTTCAGAGTTTCATGGTGAGGAACAAAGGATATGAGCAGATCTTCATCTTCTAACTCAAAGGGTGTGGCAACCGCAGTATCCCTGATGAACGAGTCTACAAACCCAAAGATCCCTATGCCAAAAGGATGGTCGCTGACCTCGGTGGTAAAAAGTTGAGCTTCATGGAGCAAACCTCGAATGGTGTTACGAATGGCGGCCCGGCGGTGCAGAGGGACGTTGTGGCTTGTCTCCACTATTGCCAGGTAGTCGTGGTTGAGGGGAGGGACCGGGCCAACCACCATACCGCTGCGGACGACGCGGTTCTCCGGACCAGGCTCGACAGCGAAGCCCGGCGGTAGGAACGGGACGGGGTTGAGGGGATAGTTGGCCATTGCAATGGAGCAGAGCGAAGGTGGCAGGGGGGCGAATGGGTGGGTGTGGGCGGTGTCGCTTGGGAAATCGCAACATAAGTTGGAACGTGAGGGGTAGGATGGGAAGTCTGCGACATTCTCGGGTCCCACTTCCATTTTTGTTTAAATTGCTTTTTGAGACAGGCACGTTCCAGATGCCCATAGTGACCACAGGATGAGCATCGGACGGTAGTTCTCGGCCTGGGCTGTGTATCCATAATAGGTAATATGTGTGCAGATATTCCGGTATTGTGGATTGCTTTCTCATGGTTATTTATTAAGGAATTATGATGCTTTGGTAAAGACCGGGAGGGGCAAATAATTACCTTATGACCAGGAGAGGAGCAATGAATGCAAATAAGCCGAGCCTGGCAATGTATTTTCTGGTGTCCCCATTGTAGGCATCTAGAGCACAGGGAGGCCCAATTGATGCATAAAGTATCAATGTCCTCCTGAGAATAGCAGGCTTGGTCCAGATCCGCCTTGTGACGGGCTGCGAGGATAGGAGGCCAACTAAATGGGCCGGGGCATATTTGAAAGCTGAAGCGAGGAAACTCTGGGCCAGACATGGATAAGGCACCTTGATCGGGCATTTAAAAGCACCCAGACATAAAATATCAGGGGTATTATTATCCTCCAAATCCGCTTGCCGGAGATAAATGTCCATTAAGGATTTGTGCCTGCTGATAACCTTATTTGCTGGCTTATCATTAATGCACGCCACAAATTCGCCAAATTTGATTTGTTCATGATCAATGATCGAAGTATCAGAATGAACCGGAGAGATCATGGAAGAAGAAGCCTTAGCACCATTGGAATTAGAGAAATTCATATGTGTCATCGGGACCAATGCAAACTTACTGAATTCTCTTCGGGATGATTCATGATATATAGTCTTGAGTGAGGAAATCCAGTTTCGATGAAACGGCCATACAACGGCTATTATCTAGCTCTGGCAAGGCCATGTCCGCATGCCAAATATCAGGAGAAGTCGGGGCTCGAGTGAAACAACCATTGAATAGATGAAAGTGACACACGAAATCCGGCCACACTCAATCCTTGAGACCATAGATGAAATGACCCACTTTATTATTGGCTACCGAGAACTTAAAAGCACACGGATTGATTTGCTTCACCTTGAAACCAGAACTGATTCCGCCAATGCAGCATTGTAAGGCAATACCTACAGAATCCACAGTGAGCGGGAAGGAGGCCGAAGAGAAAGTGGCCACAAGAAAGAACTCCTGATGATCACGAGAAGGAGAGAAGTGCACCGCGGAACCAAATTTTCTCCTCACCTGATCCGCAAGGGCAAGCCCCGGGGCAATGTCCCAGCGAAGAAGACTGTCCATCTTGAACTAATCTAGAGATCGCCATGATTTTCGGTGGAGCAGGTGGAGGGGAGGAGAGGAGAGGAGAGGGAGAGGGAGAGAGCCATTCCCACCTACCCGGCCGGTTTCTGAAGCTTTGTCTTGGTGACAAATGATTTTCCCAGTCTTTGTCACAGATCGAAGGAGAGCGATTCTGGCCACCGAGTGGGAACCTAGACGGGATTTGAAGACGACGGAGGCCCCGTGCCAAACCCGCTATCGCGGCTTCGCGAAGAGCGTCCGGGAGGCGGAGTGCCACTACCGCAATCGAGGCTCCTCTCGCCCCGCGGAGGCCTGTCGGGTCTTGTGGGAGAGTCCTGATGGTGAGACCTTGTGCCGGGGTTTAGGGCGAGCAATGATAATCTTTGGTAGATGATGCCCGCATTTCTTAAACCGAAGGGTCAACACCGGGAAGGGTGTCCCCTGTTGGCGCAGCCGGTGACGTTCTCCCTTCTATGACCACGACATCTCCAGGGAGACCCACATAGAGAGGTCTTTTTCATCAGGACCGGTCATAATTATAGGGCCCATAGGCATGCCACGCCGAACCGGTATTCTGGTCCATGAGAGACCGGTCACCGAAGGGTTTATAGCCTACCGATGAGTGAGCGTCTTCCCAGGGTGCAGACTGGGCCATGAACTCGTGCAACCCCGGGCCGCTTGACGGGGACTTGCTCGGCTCCTTGAGGACGCCGAACGCTCGGCATGTTTGCGATACGGTCCTTCCGGTAGTCGTTCGGGATGAACGGCGTCAACGACCGGAGTTCTTCATCAGGGGCGAGCAATCGGGAAGGTCAATCTCCCCACACCGTATCGGCGCAATGGCCCGGGGGAGTACTCAAAGAGATAGGGGACATCGACCAGGATCATTGAGAATGCCCCAGCACCCTACCAGCGCGCCAATTGTTAGTTTACTAAGAACCTACAAATGAGCTATGAGCACCAACTCTTCGAGAGTTCGGCCAAGGACTGAACACGTCCAACAATCCTAAGTCAAGAACGAATATAGTGGATGAACTATGCGTGAACACAGAGAACTACCCAGGTTTGGGCCACCTTCTTGGTGTAATACCATACTCCTGCTTTGTTTTGTATTGCAATAGTATGGAGTTACAATGTGTTTCTTACAAGGTGAACTGATCAATCTCTACTCCTCTCTTTCTGCCCAAAAAAATCGACCCCTCGTGAGGCTTCGGCCTCCCCTATTTATAGTGTGCAGGGAGGCCTTGTCGGGGGCATTGATTGGCTAGATAAATATTGCGGTAGGCTAGCATAGCTCGTACTCCGATGGCATGGCCACCCATGCCATGCCTTGTACGTGACGATGATGATGTCCTTTCGGGGCTACGTATTAACCGCCGGACACTCCGCTTCCCCCTTCAGCATTCGCTGGTCGGCGGTGGAGTACCGCAACCGTAGCGTGGTGGTCAGTAGGTTAATCTTACTAAAGAATCTTGAGGTGTCGTGGCTCACCCGGACCTCCGAGAAGCGTACGCGGGAGGCCCTAACGCACATCCTTTACCCTACCACCTAGGCACTCGTCCTTTAACGGTGGGTCGTCATCCACCCGCCTTGGGGATGAAGTCCTACTTCCCGGGCATAACAGCATTCCCTTCCCAGGGCGGCTTCGGAAGAGGACGTAGAGTCACTACACCACCTCATGTTCCCAGGATGTTCTGCCCAGGCGCGGGGCAAGGTCTGTCGGATTCTGCTCAGCCCCTTTATGATGTCATCCTCCACACGAAAATAGTTGGCTTCGTTTCATCCTCAGGGTCCGCTGCACCAGATCTTTAATACCCTGGTTTTATTTACACCGACAGGACCACCTACCTGAGATCTATCAGATTTAATCCCGACAACGGCCCGCCGATCGGTGTTCTCCAAGTCTGAGGTGGCGTCGAATTAGGTGTCCACCGACCAGAACCTCGTATTGGCCTGGCCAGAGGATCGGTTCAGGACCACCACACAAACATCCTCCTGGCGTTGGCCACGGATTAGCGACCAACTCTACAAAATATCGTTGGCCGAGTCCGAGCGCGCCACCCTTGCCCTCACCGACAAGGGAAAGGGCACGGGAGGGCGGCATGTGGTGGTGTCCGCAGCCGACCGACACCGCTAGGAGTACGCGGCAGAGCGACTGCACCACGAGCATGCAACGCCGGCCAATCAAGATTGTCGCAAGGGCATGGATGACTTCCACCGCTTGAAGGATGACGACGGCGACAACGACGACGACGGCATCGGCGGAGGGGACGACGATGGAGGTGCCCGTGGTATCGAAGGCCATGCCTACGAGGTCACCATCCGGTACCTCGTTTAGTTTAGTTTAGTTTTTGTAAATTTTAGTTGAACTTATTAAATAGCATATGGTTTGCATCTAATATATGGAAATTTGCTTAAATTTTGTCCTGTTTGCATGAATTTTGTTTGTTTGTGAAATATCTGTTTAAAATGTGAGCAGACATTTGATGCACTGGGTTGGATGGCCACCACCTTATCCGCTGTCCGCGGACACAGCCGGACGAGTCCGCGGATATTTTGCGTGTCCGATTTGATGCATGGCGTTGGAGATGCCCTAAGCCATCCTAAAGATCTGAAGCCATCCTAAAGGTCTCCATAAGCATATCATTCCCCCTGGATGAGGATTCCCCCTGGTGCCTCCTTTTTATTTTGGCTTCTGATTTTCAATGTTCTGTATCTTAAATGAAAGTTCCAAATTAAGTTTTATTTTCATATTCATGTTTCTCGTTAGTAGCGCTTTGATGTAAGATCGATCTTAAATATATTTTGACGAATTTTAAAAAATATGTTAAGTTTCAATGTTGAAACTTAGTACAAGTGACCGATAAAAATCATTTACTTTGGGTCTACGACCGGCAGAAAAAATACTTAAAATTATATATCTAAAACTTGTTGAAACTGGGCATTTTAGATGCAAAACCGTAAATTTCATGGTTGAAACTTAAAGGTTTTTGAGGGACTTTGTTTTTATTGTGGCCTCGTGCAGGATTTAACTATTTTGCAAACCGCGAGGCAAATTGAGTGGGCGGCAGGGCTTGGCAGGTGAGTGCCTCCGCACTTACGTTCCCCTGTGGATTTCCTATTCTCTCCCGTGACTTCCACAATGACAATGACCCCTTCCATGATAAGTCCAAAACGTAGAAAACCAGCCACACCATCCACTTTGAAATGTGGTGGAAATTTCACCAAAACGGAGCACTTGTCAGTTTGTCAGATCTACCAAAGTCAAGTTGTTTTACAGATAACTCCAAACTCCTTGGGAGGCTCCTCTTTAGTGAGCTCCCCAGCCTCCATGTACACAATCCCTACATTCTTCATAGAGGCAGTCCGATTACCAGCACTTGAGTATTTCTTTCTTTTCTCAGTACATTTTTACTATTTTCATGTATCTTGGTCAATGTGTGATCTTTCTTAGTGTGATGTGTTTATTGCTTTCTTCACAGTTTCCCTGTGATGCCAATTTCTGTGATAACGTGATCCATCAGGCAACCTTAGATTTTGACCACGTGAGGCAAATAGTCACCCAAGAGGGGCTATGGGAGTGTGACAGGGGGCTGCTACCTATACTTTTCCTTGTTTCTCTACCAGGGCGGGGGCTAAGGAGCGGCTTCCATCATGTTCCGCCTATACCAAGCCCGGCTATATATCCGTATGTATGCCTGCCATATTATCACGTACTAAGCTCACAACGAACTTTTCAGTTTTCACTCGCAAATAAGCTGCGGTCATGGAGGGTTGGTTAACCTTATGTTTCATAGCCGTATCGACGCTACTGGCCGTTTGGTTTTCCGGTGGCAACCGCAAGCCCAAGAAGCACCTGCCTCCTGGGCCATGGACTCTCCCGGTCATCGGCAGCCTCCACCACGTCCTCAGTGTCCTCCCACACCGCACCATCACGGAGCTGTGTCGCCGGCATGGGCCACTGATGCTCCTCAAGCTAGGTGAGGTTCCAACCGTGGTAGTCTCGAGCGCCGAGGCGGTGGAACAGGTGATGAAGACCAATGATATCGCCTTCTCGTACCGGCGGACCACCGAGTTGCAGGACATCGTCGGCTTCGGCGGCAAGGGCATCATCTTCGCCCCCTACGACAACCGCTGGCGCCAGATGCGCAAGATCTGCATCATGGAGCTCCTCAATTCCAAGCAGGTGAAGCGCATGGAAGACATCAGGGCCGAGGAGGTGGGCCGCCTCCTCCGCTCAATCATCACGGCCACAGCTGTGGGCGCTACGGTCAACATCAGCCAGAAGGCTGCGGCGCTCAGCAATGCCGTGGTGACTCGGGCGGTGTTCGGCGGCAAGTTCGCACGGCAGGAGGAGTACCTCCGCGAGATCAACCAACTCCTAGAGCTGTTGGGAGGATTCTGCCTCGTCGACCTCTTTCCGTCGTCGCGGCTGGTGCGGTGGTTCAGCACTTGCGAGCGCCGCACAAAGAAGAGCTGCGACCTCATCCAGCACATCATCACCGGGGTGGTTGACGAGCGCAAGGTGGTGCGAGCTGCCGGTGACGGCGCCTGCAGCACCGACGATGAGGACCTACTGGACGTGCTGCTCAGGCTGCAGGAAGAGGACTCGTTGGCATACCCTCTAACGACAGAGAATATAACTACCGTCTTGTTTGTGAGTATTTTCCACTCAGTCATTTCCTAACCATTTGGATGTACTATGTGATCTCTACATTATACAGAAGCCAACATACTACTCCCTCCGTTTTTTTTTATAAAACGTTTCTAATATTGAACTGTTTTATGCATCGTTTGAAATGTTTACAACACCTTATACAAATGAACAGAGGAAGTAACTAGGTGCCTAAGAAGAAAAGTACTCCCTCCCTCCCATAATATAAGAGACGCTACGCTCTTATATTATTGGACGGAGAGAACATTACTTACTTGATTCATACATATATAGTTTTAGATGTAATTTTTCGCTTTGACTCGGTTGATCTTGTATCAACACATGCGAGAGGAAATAATAACCTACATGTACATTACTCCGACCCTTTAATGGCTGCATAGGCCCAGGTGATGTGAGTATAAATGTGTTTAGACTGCTCATAGTAGGAGTAACATAAGTGATAACATGACATATATTTAGGCAAAGTTGATGTTGTGACAAGTAATTAATGAGAAAAGAGAGGCATGTGGTAACATAAATATGTTACCCAATCTATGAGTAACATCACACATACCAAGACAAGATGAGTCTACATCCTAATAAATAAAATGTTGCATGACACCATAAATATGTTACTCCCTACTATAGAGGTAGTAATATAGAATAGTAACATGTTAGTCCCCACTATAGGAAGTGGAAATCATTGGTCAAGTCTTCATCTGTCAATGTAAAAGTGAGAACACATTAATCCAGGTGGCAAGCAATTCTTTTAGGAACCTTTTCACGAGGGGCGGGGTGCTATTGCAATTCATAAGGTAGAAGATAGTTATTAGAGTAAAAAGTGAACAACAACATTGGCAACAGGGATGGGACCAAAAAATATTACGTACACTGGTCGGTTAATTAGAGAAACAGCGACTGTTACATTCTAAAGTCAAGACAAAATATTAATTCAAGAAAATACTAGTTGTATTAAATAATGGTTTTTTAGGATCAATAAATAATGCTTTATGTCACATACAATACTATTTTCTGAAATAACAAATTTCATTTCAATAATTTATGTGCATATAGTATTTAATTATACCACAATGTCGTCATTTTCAGGACATCTTTGCAGCTGGCACGGATACTACAGGAACCGCTTTGGAGTGGGCTATGTCAGAACTCATATGTCATCCTGAAGCTATGGCTAAGGCACAATTAGAGGTTCGAGAGGTACTAGGTCATGGCCGAGCTATCATTGGCAATAGCGATCTTGCAGAACTCCACTACCTGCGGATGGTCATCAAGGAGGTTCTTAGATTGCATCCACCTGGTGCTCTACTTCCCCGCAAGACTAGAGAGGACTGCAAAATTATGGGTTATGACATGCTTAAAGATACAAATATTTATATTAATGTCTTCGCAATTTCCCGAGATCCTCGATATTGGAACAATCCTGAAGAGTTTAATCCAGGAAGGTTTGAGAACAATAACGTGGATTATAATGGGAATTCTTTTGAATTCACTCCTTTCGGAGGTGGGCGACGGCAATGCCCTGGGATAGCATTCGCCACGTCACTTTTGGAGATCACATTAGCAAACTTTTTATATCACTTCGACTGGATGCTTCCTGGCGAAGCCAGCTCAGCGTCACTGGATATGTCTGAGAAATTTGGGTTCACCATAGGTAGAACCTCTAATCTGCACCTCAAGGCTATTCCATATGTACGGTCCACTATATAGATACACCTCAGTAGCCGTGGATGTCCTTACTTATTTCCTTATACCTATATGGTTGTGTTAGAATAAAAGGAGCTCAGGGCATAATTTGCAGCATCAAATTATTGTTCATGTTACTGTTGGCCACAAAAATTGGAAGTAACTATCAGCCGAAATTGTATTTCAAAGTTGGGAATGCATGAAAGCAACTACAATGTATCACCCTATGTGGCCAATCATGGGGATTCTATGATTAGTGATTATATGTTAAATAATACTAGTTTGTAACATTTCCATTGAATAGGCATATTCATGTGGAAATTTTCCTTTAGTTGTAAGTTATAACTATTATAAATTGTCTTCCTTGATGTTTGCTCATTGTCTCAAGCACGTTCATCATTTTGTGTGCTAGAATTGTCTTAAATATGTGTTTACAAGTTAAGCTACAATTGATCTTGTAATTAGCGAGAGTTAGAAGTTCGAGTTGGACACATGTAGCCCAAACCTAATATATAGTCACTACGGGGTAGCAAAAATAGATTAAATGAAGCTGGTAGGTTTCTAATCACTTTGAATAGAGCATTAGCAATTAGATGTAACTAGCCATGCCCGTGCGGCGGCACGCCGCGCCCCGTCATACGTCATTTTTGTATATGTAGTCTTTGTTGCTTGCTATAAATTTTAATTTGAAATAAGATAACTACATGAGAAAGATTGTGACCATAGAAAAGAAAGTCATTTAATAAAGCAAACTCGAAAGGTTACATTTATTGTCACCATGCACGATGCATATTAGAGAACATAAATGCCATGCTGATACATTTCTAATAAGATTAAACACGATAGATTCATTTTTGGTCTACATCAATCCGTTATGTTGACGAACACCCCTCCATTATCTTCACGAACAACACTTAGTATTTCATAGTATATACCCCTTTGTTCAGATATAATGGTTTCTTTTGCCGGGGGATATAATGGGTTATTACTCAACGGTTAACTTAATTGTATCACATAACTCAATTCATAAACAATCAATTAATTTAAACACCCATTTCTAACTGGAATTGCGCTCATGTTAAATTAAAAGAAACAATACATGATCCATTTTTGGTAAACATAGAAGATAATTCACAAAGAAGGTGATCCTGTAGAAAAACATCCAACACTTTGTATCTTTGATTTTTTTGCGGATTGTATCTTTGATTATTTAAAGCCATAGATCATATATGTGATATATCTTCAGCCATACTTGATTAAAACTGATCAAAAAGAGCATAACCTTCCTTGAAAGTATCATCAAGCCGGTCATTATGTGTTCCGGAACAACCATAATCAACATCCGAAGAAAGAACAAATTTCCGGTACCAGGATGCACATGACAAATACGACCAATTTTGCGTGCAAACTATTCCGTCTATTTTCCTTTTTACTACATTTTGTCAATGCTATTCCAAACCCTAGGAAATTCCAGATATGTAAGCGATCTTGCCAAAAATTATTTGAAACAAAGACGGAAAAACATTCCCTTCCAAAAATAGAGAAGGTATGAATGAGAGCGGCGATTCGGTGCCCGGGCTCAGATGAGCCCGGGCATGAACAGTACCGTGATTTAAAATAGAAAAAAGTTCAAAAGTTCCAAAAAAAATTGTGGTGCAAGATACTCCCGTGCGTGAATTCTGTGCAAAATTTTGTGAAGTTTAGACATTCGGGGAGCTCGTGGCAAAAAAGACAAATTTATTGAAAACTATATCCAAAGGATATATACACGCGCGCACACACATACATACACACAAGAAGTTGCGGGATGAGAACCGGTTTGTACCGATTTACACACACACACACACACAAATATATATATATATATATATATATATATATATATATATATATATATATATATATATAATAGCTATTCTAAGCGTGAGTATAGAATAGCTTATTCTACACCCTAGTAACACTATGTATAAAATCTAGTAAAATGGTGTATAAAATGTAGTAATTGATTTTTTTATTATCTATGTTTATAATTTACTTCATTTTTACGAAAATTACTATATTTTACATAGTATGTTACTATATTTTATATGTACCATTACTGGGGTGTAGAATAAGCTATTCTACACTCACGCTTAGTTTAGCGTTACTATTAGTTTAAGCGTTACTATATATATATATATATATATATACATATACATATATATATATATATATATATATATATGTTGGGGAACGTTGCAGAAAATTAAAATTTTCCTACGGTTTCACCAAGATCCATCTATGAGTTCATCTAAGCAACGAGTCATGTGAGAGAGATTGCATCTACATACCACTTGTAGATTGCGTGCGGAAGCGTTCACTAGAACGTGGATGATGGAGTCGTACTCGCCGTGATCCAAATCACCGATGACCGAGTGCCGAACGGACGGCACCTCCGCATTCAACACACGCGTGCGGAGCGGACGTCTCCTCCTTCTTGATCCAGCAAGGGGGAAGGAGAGGTTGAAGAAGATGGCTCCAGCAGCAGCACGACGGCGTGGTGGTGGTGGAGCAGCAGTACTCCGGCAGGGCTTCGCCAAGCTCGTGACGGAGGAGGAAGAGGTGTAGCAGGGGGAGGGAGGCGCCAGAACTTCAGGGTGCGGCTGCCCCCTCCCCCCTCCCTTTATATAGGCCCAGGCGCCCGGCCCTGAGATCTAATCTCCCGAGGCGGCGCCAAGGGGTGGAGTGCCCCCAAGGCAGAGTGGGCGCCCCCCTAGGGTTTCAACCCTAGGCGCAGGGGTGGGCCAAGGGGGGCGCACCAGCCCACTATGGGCTGGTTCCCCTCCCCACTTCAGCCCATGGGGCCCTCCGGGATGGGTGGCCCCACCCGGTGGACCCCCGGGACCCTTCCGGTGGTCCCGGTACAATACCGGGTGACCCCGAAACTTTCCCGATGGCCGAAACAACACTTCCTATATATAATTCTTTACCTCCGGACCATTCCGGAACTCCTCGTGACGTCCGGGATCTCATCCGGGACTCCGAACAACATTCGGAATACAGCAGACTCATATTCATACAACCCAAGCGACACCGAACCTTAATTGTGTAGACCCTCACGGGTTCGGGAGACACGTGAACATGACCGAGATGGCTCTCGGGCAATAACCAACAGCGGGATCTGGATACCCATGTTGGCTCCCACATGCTCCTCGATGATCACATCGGATGAACCCACGATGTCGAGGATTCAAACAACCCGTATACAATTCCCTTCATCGATCGGTATGTTACTTGCCCGAGATTCGATCGTCGGTATCCCAATACCTCATTCAATCTCGTTACCGGCAAGTCACTTTACTCAGATCGTAATGCATGATCCGTGACCGGACACTCGGTCACTTTGAGCTCATGATGATGATGCACTACCGAGTGGGCCCGGTGATACCTCTCCGTGTCACGGAGTGACAAATCCAGTCTCGATCCGTGTCAACCCAATGCACACTTTCGGAGATACCTGTATTGTACCTTTATAGTCACCCAATTACGTTGTGACGTTTGGTACACCCAAAGCACTCCTACGGTATCCGGGAGTTACACGATCTCATGGTCTAAGGAAAAGATACTTGACATTGGAAAAGCTCTAGCAAAACGAACTACACGATCTTGTGCTATGCTTAGGATTGGGTCTTGTCCATCACATCATTCTCCTAATGATGTGATCCCATTGTCAAGACATCTAATGTCCATAGTCAGGAAACCATGACTATCTATTGATCAACGAGCTAGTCTACTAGAGGCTCACTAGGGACATATTGTGGTCTATGTATTCACATGTGTATTACGATTTCCGGATAATACAATTATAGCATGAATAAAAGACAATTATCATGAACAAGGAAATATAATAATAATCCTTTTATTATTGCCTCTAGGGCATATCTCCAACAATATATATATTGTGTGGTGCAAGATGTCCCTTTGCAATAAAAGCACTCTGTCTCAGGTTTGGGTCCATTCTTTGACTTCTTCCCGACAACTTGCTTACCGGGCGTGGCAACATCCTTGCCGTCCTTCTTGAAGTTCTTCTTACCCTTGCCCTTTTTGAACTTAGTGGTTTTATTGACCATCAACGCTTGATGTTCTTTTTTGATTTCAACCTCTGCTGACTTCAGCATTGAGAATACTTCGGGAATGGTCTTCACCATCCCCTGCATATTGTAGTTCATCACAAAGCTCTTGTAGCTTGGTGGGAGCGACTGAAGGATTCTGTCAATGACCGCCTCGTCCGGGACAGCTGGGACAGACGGTTGTGCAACCCAGACATTTTGAGTATGTGCTCACTGACAGAACTGTTTTCCTCCATCTTACAACTATAGAACTTGTCGGAGACTTCATATCTCTCGACCCGGGCATGAGCTTGGAAAACCATTTTCAGCTCCTCGAACATCCTCATATGCTCCGTGTTGCTCAAAACGCTTTTGGAGCCCCGGTTCTAAGCTGTAAAGCATGCTGCACTGAACGAGGGAGTGATCATCAAGACGAGACCTGCCAAGCATTCATAATGTCTTGGTTCTGCAGGATAGTGCATCACCTAGCGGTGCTTCTAGGACATATTGTTTCTTGGCTGCTATGAGGATGATCCTCAGGTTCCGGACCCAGTCCGAATAGTTGCTGCCATCATCTTTCAGCTTCGTTTTCTCTAGGAACGCGTTGAAGTTCATGGTGACATGAGCGTTGGCCATTTGATCTACAAGACATTTTGCAAAGATTTTAGACTAATGTCCATGATAATTAAGTTCATCTAATCAAATTATTTAATGAACTCCCACTCAGATTCGACATCCCTCTAGTCATCTAAGTGTTACGTGATCCGAGTCGACTAGGCTGTGTCCGATCATCACGTGAGACGGACTAGTCATCGTCGGTGAACATCTCCATGTTGATCATATCTTCCATACGACTCATGTTCGACCTTTCGGTCTCTTGTGTTCCGAGGCCATGTCTGTACATGCTAGGCTCGTCAAGTTAACCCTAAGTGTTTATGCATGTGTGAAACTGTCTTACACCCGTTGTATGTGAACGTAAGGATCTATCACACCCGATCATCACGTGGCGCTTGAACGCATTTAACTTTAGCAACGGTGCACAGTTAGGGGGAACACTTTCTTGAAATTATCATAAGGGATCGTCTTATTTACTACCATCGTTCTAAGTAAACAAGATGCATAAAACATAATAAACATCACATGCAATTATATAAAGTAGTGACATGATATGGCCAATATCATATAGCTCCTTTGATCTTCATCTTCGGGGCTCCATGATCATCTTGTCATCGGCATGACACCATGATCTCCATCATCATGATCTCCATCATCGTGTCTCCATGAAGTTGCTCGCCAACTATTACTTCTACTACTATGGTTAACACGTTTAGCGATAAAGTAAAGTAATTTACATGGCGTTGAATCAATGACACGCAGGTCATACAATAATTAAGACAACTCCTATGGCTCCTGCCGGTTTTCATACTCATCGACATGCAAGTCGTGATTCCTATTACAAGAACATGATCTCATACATCACAATATATCATTCATCATTCATCACAACTTCTGGCCATATCACATCACATAACAATTGCTGCAAAAACAAGTTAGATGTCCTCTAATTGTTGTTACATCTTTTACGTGGCTGCAATTGGGTTCTAGCAAGAACGTTTTCTTACCTACGAATAACCACAACGTGATTTTGTCAACTTCTATTTACCCTTCATAAGGACCCTTTTCATCTAATCCGCTCCAACTAAAGTAGGAGAGACAGACACCCGCTAGCCACCTTATGCAACTAGTGCATGTCAGCCGGTGGAACCTGTCTCACGTAAGCGTACGTGTAAAGTCGGTCCGGCCGCTTCATCCCACAATACCGCTGAAGCAAGAAAAGACTAGTAGCGGCAAGCAAGTTGACAAGATCTACGCCCACAACAAAATTATGTTCTACTCGTGCAATAGAGAACTACGCATAGACCTAGCTCGATACCACCGTTGGGAACGTTGCAGAAAATTAAAATTTTCCTACGGTTTCACCAAGATCCATCTATGAGTTCATCTAAGCAACGAGTCATGGGAGAGAGATTGCATCTACATACCACTTGTAGATCACGTGCGGAAGCGTTCACTAGAACATGGATGATGGAGTCGTACTTGCCGTGATCCAAATCACCGATGACCGAGTGCCGAACGGACGGCACCTCCGCGTTCAACACACGTACGGAGCGGACGACGTCTCCTCCTTCTTGATCCAGCAAGGGGGAAGGAGAGGTTGAAGAAGATGGCTCCAGCAGCAAGACGACGGCGTGGTGGTGGTGGAGCAGCAAGATTCTCGGCAGGGCTTCGCCAAGCTCGTGTGGAGGAGGAAGAGGTGTAGCAGGGAAGGGAGGCGCCAGAACTTCAGTGCGGCTGCCCCTCCCCCTCCCTTTATATAGGCCCAGGCGCCCGGCCCCTGAGATCTAATCTCCTAGGGGGCGGCGGCCAAGGGGTGGAGTGCCCCAAGGCAGTGGGCGCCCCACCCTAGGGTTTCAACCCTAGGCGCAGGGGGTGGGCCAAGTGGGCGCACCAGCCCACTATGGGCTGGTTCCCCTCACCACTTCAGCCCATGGGGCCCTCCGAGATGGGTGGCCCCACCCGGTCGACCCCCGGGACCCTTCCGGTGGTCCTGGTATAATACCGGGTGACCCCGAAACTTTCCCGATGGCCGAATCAACACTTCCTATATATAATTCTTTACGCCCGGACCATTCCGGAACTCCTCGTGACGTCCGGGATCTCATCCGGGACTCCGAAAAACATTCGGTTTAATGCATACTCATATTCATTCAACCCTAGCGTCACCGAACCTTAAGTGTGTAGACCCTACGGGTTCGGAGACACGTGAACATGACCGAGATGGCTCTCGGGCAATAACCAACAGCGGGATCTGGATACCCATGTTGGCTCCCACATGCTCCTCGATGATCTCATCGGATGAACCACGATGTCGAGGATTCAAACAACCCCGTATACAATTCCCTTCGTCAATCGGTATGTTACTTGCCCGAGATTTGATAATCGGTATCCCAATACCTCGTTCAATCTCGTTACCGGCAAGTCACTTTACTAAATACCGTAATGCATGATCCGTGACCGGACACTTGGTCACTTTGAGCTCATTATGATGATGCACTACCGAGTGGGCCCAGTGATACCTCTCCGTAATACGGAGTGACAAATCAGTCTCGATCCGTGTCAACCCAATGTACACTTTCGGAGATACCTGTAGTGTACCTTTATAGTCACCCAGTTACGTTGTGACGTTTGGTACACCCAAAGCACTCCTACGGTATCCAGGAGTTACACGATCTCATGGTCTAAGGAAAAGATTATTGACACTGGAAAAGCTCTAGCAAAACGAACTACACGATCTTGTGCTATGCTTAGGATTGGGTCTTGTCCATCACATCATTCTCCTAATGATGTGATCCCGTTGTCAACGACATCTAATGTCCATAGTCAGGAAACCATGACTATCTATTGATCAACGAGCTAGTCTACTAGAGGCTCACTAGGGACATATTGTGGTCTATGTATTCACACGTGTATTACGATTTCCGGATAATACAATTATAGCATGAATAAAAGACAATTATCATGAACAAGGAAATATAATAATAATCCTTTTATTATTGCCTCTAGGGCATATCTCCAACAATATATATATTGTGTGGTGCAAGATGTCCCTTAGTGTTCAAGGGATGTCTCAGTGGTGCAAGTGCAAGCATGTTTTTTCTTCTGTTCTAGCGATTAACCATTTGTATTTAATATGTATGGGAATATCAATGAATAGCAACAATGAAGCAAAAAATCACATGTTTTTAGTAACAGATTAGTACAGAACAGATGTTTACTTAAGAGACATTTTTGGTCAGTTGGCTACTTGGCTATGAAATGGAGCCGGGGGTCCTCCGCTTTGATCGAAATAAAGAACTTCTTTGGTCAGTTGGAGCTAAAAAAATCTCGCACCAGCAGAACAAAACATGTTTTCTTGTGTTCTAGCGATTACCCCTTTTTTGAAGTAATATTTGGAATCCATGTGAAATTTGAGGTATTGTCATTTGTAAAACTGGGTACACAGGCTGGTACACTTCTTGTGTGCACGTCGCCGTTTACTTTTTGATTTGTTTGCTTGATCAAACCACAATGTGGGCCTGTCGAACTGATATGGGATTGGTTGCTACCGTTTCTGTTGTTTCCAGATGCACGGAGCGGTTGGCTGCGGTTTCCGTCCATGCATGAGAGAATAGGAGCTGATATGACTACTACGTCGTAAGACTGTTATTTAAGAAAAAAATATCCCAACGATAGGGGATATTTGGCTACATGCATGAGATTGATAAGAGGTGACCTGCCCACTAAAATTTGTGGTGAAAATCAGAAACATGATTAAAAAAAGGAATAACCAAGTGGATCAATAATAAGGAGAAAAAACGAACGTGGCAACAATCTATGGTGCCTGGACTATTGCGTTTTTATAAGTCACGGTACTTGTGGAGAACAAACACCTGGCCTATGCATATGCAGATCTCTGTGGGTCTGCTCATAGCTTGGAGCTAGTATCCATGCGAGGAAACTCTCGTGGTTGTTCTTTCACCAGAAATTGTGCCCTGAATGCAACCCACATCAGTTTACTCGTGTGGCCAGCATGTTCCGAAGCCACGGTCCACCAGGACGGCCATGGAGCACGGTCTTCCGCGCGATACTCCACTTGACGGCGAGCCACTCGGGCAAGAGGTTCTAGACTTCATCGAAGCCGCCGTGGCTGTGGCCATAACATGGCAGGTGTGCTAGCGTTTGTTACGAGCTCCTTCACCCACCGCGGATGCGGAATGGCTGCTATTGGGCAGCGATGTCTATTCCATCATCCGGTTGCGACGATGCCTGGCGGCTCGCGAAGGACATCTTCCTCGCACGCTGACCGTGCGCCGCCACCGCCGCTCTGCCTGCACGCAGGTCGCTGCCACCTCGCGCTGTTGCCCGAGGAGCCACGTGCGGGGTATGGCCACGATGCACGACTTGAGAAGGGCTGATGCCCACGAAGCCTGTGCTGGCGAGCTCAATGCGGCGCAGCGACGGAGGCGGGACGCAGTGAGGAAAAGTCAGCGGACAGAGATCCGGAGGCACTGCTATTGGCGGCTGGCGGTCGAAGGTGTGATGGTGATGGTGAGGTGGAGGTTCCGCGGAGAACCAACAAAGGCACTGCCGGACTTCGTGTAGGAGTAGGGCGCGTGCGGGCACACTCTCTCGTGGTTGCTAGCCTCATAGTAGGCTACGCAGCTCCGGCAGCCGTGCTGGTTGTAGGGGTACTTGACCACGACACCATCCATCGGGAGCACCGGACGTAGGTGCCGCCGTGGTTGCACAAGTGGCACCGCTTGCGGGGGCGCTCGATCTACATCTACTGCAAGCCATGTGCCAGCCGGGCGTACACTACATGCATGAACAGATGAAATAAAATTGGGATTAGACATGTGAATGCAGTAAACCATCAATCGATCGAATTAGACAATAAACACATGAAGAGAAACCTGGAAGACGGGAGGCCTCAGGCAACCGGAGCAGACCAAGCAGTGGAGCACGGTCGGAGTCGAGTTTGTTAGGTTTAATCTTGATTGTATCTGCATTTATAGTTTGCTTTGGTTCTGCATGTAGTTCAGTTTAGGGACTCATCCGGCAAGCTCATGGCAAGGCGCGCGATGAAGGCGAGATGCTCGCTGCTGCATGGATGTGGCGAGGCGTGATGCCATAGTGTTGTGAGATGCAACGCGGCCGTGAGAGACGGCAAGGAGGCGCGGAAGGCTGGGGCGGATGGATAGTCAACTAGAGAAGATCAGCTAGTTTGTTACTGCATGCATAAGTTGGTTAGCTACCTAGCCGGCCGCTTGGTTTGGATCATGGAGCGACTCCTGATTAGTATGCATGCATAAGTTGGTTAGCTACCTAGCCGGCCGCTTGGTTTGGATCATGGAGCGACTCCTGATTAGTACGTGGTTGGTTAGTGGGTTAGCTGGCCGTGCATACGTGCTAGTGGCCGAGTGTGGCGTCTGAACGTGTGTGCGCATGTGCTATATAGGGATTGTAACTCATGTTTGTTTTGGTGAAAAAAAAGGATAGAGAAGAGAAAAGGCCGGCTGTGTGAGGCTGCGGCCACGAAATATTCTCGAGTCCGCTTCTGTTTTTGTGAGAGCTACGTGAGGTAGTCTAGAGGAAGAAGAAGTTGCGCCAACAATTGATATCAGAGCTAGGTGATGACGAAGACGATGCCGCGTGACTCTTCAGCGAGTGGAGCGTTGGTGCCGAGCGACTCGGCGGCAATGGCGGCTGCCGCGACGGCGGCGACGACGGCAGCAGGGAAGCTCCCATTCCCGCTGCTCACGAGGGACGAACTTCATGGCGTGGGCGATGAGGATGAAGTACCTCTTGCGCGCCAACGGCGCGTGGGGTGCCATTGATCGGGAGGCCTCATCGGAGGTCGACAAGGGCAAGGAGGAGATGGCCATGACGATCATCTCCCAGTCCATCGACGACTCGACGCTGCTGCGAGTTGCGGAGAAGGAGACCGCAGCCGATGTGTGGGCGGCGCTTCGCTCCATGCATGTGGGCGTCGGCGCGTCCAGAGGCGAGGGTTCAATCCTTGCGCTCAGAATTTGATGGCCTCAAGATGGGTGATGCGGAGTCCGTGGATGATTTTGCGGCGAGGTTCACGACCCTCGTGGGGCGCATCCATGAGCTTGGTGATGTGATGGAGGAGAAGTACATCGTGAAGAAGCTGCTGCGAGCCGTCTCCAACAAGTTCATCCACGTTGCTTCGTCGATTGCATTGTTCGGCGACACGAACAAAATGGCCATGGAGGAGGCCATTGGTTCACTCAAAGCGCCGCGAGGAGCTCGTCAAGGCGGGAGACGGCACGTGAAGAAGAGCAGCTCCTCATGGTGAGAGGGCAGGACTCATCGCGAGGACGTGGCCGTGGCCGTGGACGCGGTGGAGGGTGCAAGGACAAAAGTGAGATACAGTGTTACAATTGTCGTCAACTTGGTCACTTTGCTTGGGAGTGTCCGGAGAAGAAGAAGGAGAATGAGGAGAAGGCGCTGCTGGCCGGCTACGGCAGCGACGGACCAGCTCTTCTTTGAAGTTTCTGCGTGAAAAATGGACATCAAGATTAGGGGGTTGAATGTTAGGTTTAATCTTGATTGTATCTGCATTTATAGTTTGCTTTGGTTCTGCATGTAGTTCAGTTTAGGGACTCATCCGGCAAGCTCGCGGCAAGGCGCGCGATGAAGGCGAGATGCTCGCTGCTGCATGGATGTGGCGAGGCGTGATGCCATAATGTTAGTGAGATGCAATCACTGGTGGAAAAAAGGCCTTTGGTCGCGGTTCGCAACTGCCATTAGTCGCGGTTGCGCAACCGCCGACCAAATAAGCGCGACTAAAGCCCCCCTTTAGTCGCGGCTGCTTAAGGACCGCGACTAAAGGCCCGTCCACGTGGGCGCCAGCGGCCGTCAGGCGGAGGACCTTTAGTCGCTGGTCGCCTGCCCAACCGCGACTAAAGGCCTTGTGCTGCCCGCCTCAGCGCCCAAATGTTTAGTCCCACCTCGCTAGTTGAGAGAGCTCGAGAGTGGTTTATAAGCGCCTGCGCCACCCTCTGGAGCTCCTCTCAACTGCAGGCTTTCGAACCTAATCATTACTAGCTATGTGCTGTGGGCCTACTTGGCCTCCTGTGGGCCTGAATCCTGGCCCATGTAGGGTTTCTAGTCGTATTCAGGCCGTGGGGGTCCGATGAGGGGGCACTATTTTTTCCAGTTTTTTGTTTTGTTTTCTGCATTATTATTTATTTTTGTTGTTTTTGCTTTATTTTTTAATTCTTTTTGCTTTTAGTTTTAGAAAAATTATAAACTTTCTGTTAGTGCCATTAGTTTTCAAATTTGAAAACACTTTTTTGTTTTCTTTGTTGCTTTATTTATTTGATTTTGTTTCTCCTTACAACAAAATACTTATTTGTGCTTTATTGTTGCTATTCTGTTTAATTTGTATTGTTTTATTTCTTTTGTGCTTTATTTTAATTTTGAAGGAGTTTCATATATTCTACGGTACTACATACATGCATATGAATGTACGATCTCAAATAAATTTGAAATTAGAACCAAAAAGAATTCAAGAGGAATATACAATATATATTCAATATCATCGGATGACCATATACAATTTTGAACAAGTTTCCATACATGATTTAATCCATATAAAGTTCTACGTCCTCGTAATAGTGTTCTCCTTTAGGATGGAGGACTTCCTGCTGAACCATCCAGCTAGTTCCTCTTGAAGTGGTCGGAAGCGAGCTTCTAGACTAAGCATCATCCGGAGGTTATTCCTCCGAGCATTGGTATCACTCGGAACGGCCCGCTCAGAGGTGTATCTCGGATCCTCTCCTGAACATAGTATCCACATAGATTGGTCTCCGGTGGCTGAATATCCCCAGCATTCTTAGGCTTTACCATTTTGAATTCTAGCTCTTTTTGAATTCACCGACCTTTGTATCTCTGAACCGTCTCCAAACCCTACGAGGCAAAGAAAATTAAGTGAACAAGAGAGTTATTAGTTACTTGATATTAGGAAATGAACGAAATAGGCCGATCGATATAGAGCGCAAATGAATGAAAATAATTACTTCTGCAGCATTCTTCTCATGTCGGCCCAAAGCTTCGGATCCATATTCGTGAGAGTCGTGGGCGAGACATTACGAGGTGTTAACTTTAATTACTAGCAGAATCCGGTGGAACCTGCGGACACGATACATGCATGATCGTCATGCATAACTCATCGATTAGCCGCCACATACCATGCATGGAGTAAACAAAAGAGAATTAATGTGCTCAAGATGTAAACACTCACCCAAAATGGTAAGGAAATAGAATATCACTTTTCAGTTCCTGCTTTGTAAGAAACTGCCACAGGTCTGCCTCCACGTCGGTGGGGTGGCGCTCCAACACATATCCATTAACGATGTGTGGGTCAATGAACCCAACATCATGGATGTTCCTTACTCTGCATTCCTTAATCTTCATTCTGCATATAGCGGACACAACAATATAGTTAGGACATATATATAGTGCAGGCAATATGAACGAGATGGGGTAGAAATTAATAAATCACTTACAGAACGTAGCAACCGATGATAGATTTGTCGAGCTCACAGATTGAAAAGGTGGAACAATTCACTCGATTGCAATTGTTACATAGTAATGTTTGAAGTGATGCTCATGTCTAACTTCCGCATAAATATATTCTTTGGCGTTTTTATTTTTATGTAACCCTTGTACCAATTCAGCGGACCTTTCATTTGGTCGTAGATCATTTTCCTGCGCAGGCTCGACGAGAGGCCCATTCTTGACATATGTAATTACTACATCCTTCAATGGCGCCTCATCAAGGCCTAACAGTTCACGAAGAGTAATACCTAAGCTGGCCGCTTGTTCTCACGGCACTCGTTACAGTCAATCCATGTCTTGTCGCAGCTTGTATGATCTCGGGGCATCCGGGCTTCCACTATAAGCGGGGCAATCGATTGTTTACTTTGTTCCCCGAGCTGGGCAACTTGTTTCCCGCTTTTTTACTTTCGGCCTTCTCCCGCTCTTTGTTCTCCTTGAACATGAGTGCCTGCCTCAGTTCACGTGCATAGTCGTCAGCAGATTCTTGTGACTTGGGACGGTGTGCTCAAAATGACTTAGCCCACTTCTTTTGCTCATCGTAATATCTTGGCTTGGGCTCGGGCTCTCTTTTCTTCTTGCAGTCCGCCTTCCATTTCTCATAATGAGCAGCCGCTGCCTCGCCGACTTCCTCGGCACTACGCTCCCAAGGCCTTGTGGGGAGAGGCTTGATGATGGCTCCGGTACCTTTGTGGTCTTAGGTACATAAGGGTCGGGTTAATAATCCAGGACTGCTTCGCTTCTTTGTCGGAGGTGGATTGGGGCGGCGTCGATCACCCGCCGGACGAGGATCGGGGCGGCGGCTTATCACCCGCCCGGACGTTGTGGACTGGGGCGGCGTCGGTGGCGTGGCGGAGGTGTAGGTGAACCGCCACCACCACCACCGCCACCACCACCACCGTAGGGGTGGACTTGTTGTCCTTGGCGCCTCGCTGGAAACTTGATAAACTTCTTTTGCCATAGAATGAAATGGCGCTTGACATCTCCAAGTCTTTTCTCCCCTTGGTGTAGCAATGTCAATCTCCGGTCCTCAAACCCTTGGACTATGTCCTCCACCGTGACACGAGCATAGCCATCTTGAATGGGGTTGTTGTGGTGGAGTGCTCGAATAAACATGGTAAAGCACTGCCGATGGCTACCTTCATGGACATGTTCCCGATAGGATAATACAGATGACATTCTTTCATCTCCTTTATATATCGCCCACGGGTAGCGAGGAGGCTCCGGTGCAGTAATTTCGACCACCGTGAGGCTCGGTGCAGTAATTTCGACCACCGGAGGCTCCGGTGCAGTAATTTCGATCGTCGGTGCATCTGCACCAGCCGGTGGGGCCTCCGTGGAAGCCACGCTGCTTCTCCGCTGCTGGCTTCCGAGATCCGCTGGATGATCTTCATGCTGCACCCGAGCTGCATCTCTTTCGCTACCAAGACACTCATGGTTTTCTTCATCACATCCATTTCCGATGCCAACCGCGCCACAACATCTGATTCCCGATCCATCTTTCTCTTACGGCTTCAGAACCGTACGGGTCATCGTCTGGGGAACCCTACTTTCCACGGAATGTGCCCCATGCCTCGTACATCGTCCTCCGTGTTCAGGATTCCCGAGGGCTTTGTCGGTAGCGTCGTTCTCTCTGTTGAACTTGATCTTCCCCTGTTGAGCATCCTTCATTGCGTCAATAAGGGCTTGGGTGGGTTTAATTAATTTGCCCCGGTAAACACACTCCCCTGTCTCCGGGTTCAGCGTTCCCCACATGCCCGTACCACCAGCTTTTGGCCCTTGGGTCCCATCCCTCCGTGCAGGCCGGATTCTCGCGCCCTCATCTCGTTCTCCATCTTCTCCAACCTAGGCACCAAAATGCGATACCCTCCTGGCCCCATAACATGATTGTACTCCTTCTTAGCCGCATTTTCCTTATTTTTTTCGATATTTCAATGAACTGCTCCGATTTCTTTTGCTTCACAAATTCTGGCCAATCATGTTTCAGTTTCTCATATTGTCCTTTGAAATCCGGAGTCTTGTTCTGCTTGACAAAGTCACGGGCTAGATTTTGCTTGAATTTCCGAATGCGTCGGCCATCTTATGAAGAGCGAACTGTTTGACTAGCCTCCTCCTCTCCTTGTTTTCCTCAATCTTGTTACCCTCCTCATCGAATTTGTTGTATTCCGGAGGTAGAACGAAATGTTCCATAAGCTTCTTGAAGCAATCTTTTTGTTCTCTTATCGACAAAAGTGAAACCATCAATTCGTGCCTTCTTTGGCTCATTCCACTCCTGGACGGTGATCGAGACGTTGTCTCTAACAATGGCTCCGCATTGGCTGACAAACTTGGTGGCGTTCTTGCGGGGCTCCAGCTGCCCTGCCGGTTGCCTTTGTCGACAACCTCGATGGTGCATGTTTCTCCTTGTTTCATCGTCTTGGTTGCGCCACGCTTTGACGGCGTACTCGATTGTTTAGACGATCCGCCGAGGGCTAAAATAAGAAAGAGAGTCGCGCGTTAGTACACACATATTTATTCAAATCAGTTAGTTTGTATCACCAGAGGCTCAATGTATATATATACCTCGGTGCGGAGGTGGTTGCTACTTCCATTTGAAGATAAATGGTTTATCGACGTTTCTTGACATCTTCTTCTTGTGGCGCCCTTCATCTTCACCGTCAAGGTTCAGATAAGAAGAGATATCATCTTCTTCTTCTCCGGTCGGCACATATTGAATATCGCCGTTTATGATGCCGAACATATGTGCTTCACCGTCCGGATCATAGTTGTCCATAATCGGGTCAGCTCTATCGTCCGCCATTATGTCCGTCCTGAAAACATGTAGTAAAAACAAATTAATTAAGTGAAGAAGGGGGGCGGTGGCGGTGGCGGTGGCGAAAGGGCGGTGGCAAAAGCGGTGGCAAAAGGAGGGGGCGGCGAGGAAGGGGTGGGAGAGGGTGTCGCGGTAGAGCGCGAGACGGGGCGGCAGACGACGGCGTCACGGAGAGGGAGGCGAGGACAACACACATGTATAACCCTCGCCGCCCCCTCTTATAAAATTCTAAATACATAGCAGGCAAGTGCATAACAGGTCAACAGACAGAGCTAGACGTGTTCTAACGCATGGCGCTAGGCGATACCGCGAAGGGGAAACATCCGAAAGTTTTCCCGGTTCAGACGTCTGTCGAGACAGATGAACCGGAGAGGAAAGTTTGCAGGTTCGATAGGTTAGGGTGTGTGGCGGACGAGCGGTCTGCGTAACGGATTCGTCTAAATGCGTTACGAGCAACTTTCATGTACAAAGTTTTTCCATCCGAAGCTACGGTTTATTTTCTATGATTTTCTAAAGTTTTATTGATATATTGTAATTAAAACTAATTCGAGAATAAAGATTAAATTGCTACTAGTAACATAACAGTTTTAACTAACAGACTATTAGTGTTAACATAACAGTTTTAATTAGGTTAATTAAACTCAACTATTTAAGTTAATTAATTAATTAATTAATTAATATATTTTTATTATTCTTTTTTATTCGTGTTACGCGCGGGCGTCAGATTACGGCGCTGGCAGGCGCGCCTGCTAAGCGCCGCCTGTGCCATGGCGTGGCGGGCGTTATAAGACGGCGCGCGCGAAGAGGCCACGGCGGCGGCGGACGTCTTGGGCGCGGCGACGGGACGGTGTCGAAGCTAAAGCGACGGACGCCATGCAGTGGGGCGGCTAGGGCTGGGGCGGCGGAAACCCTAGGGCGTCGGGCGATTACAGGGCGAGGGCGACGGCGGCGGCGGCCGAGGGCGACGGCGACGGCGGGCGGCGTCGAGGGCGAGGGCGACGGCGGGCGGCGTCGAGGGCGCGACGAACAGGCGGGAATCGGAGAAGATGAGAAACGCGAAAAACGCGAACAGGTATTTATAGCCCCCCCCTTTAGTCGCGGTTGGCGACGAGGACCGCGACTAAAGGTACCCTTTAGTCGCGGGTCGCCTGCCCAGCCGCGACTAAAGGGTTTGGCGGTTTTTTGCGATCCGCGCCCCCTTTAGTCGCGGTTGGTCAGCGACCAGCGACTAAAAGGTACCCTTTAGTCATGGTCGCCTCGACCAACCGCGACTAAAGGGCTTAGCTACTTGCCCAGCGCCCAAATGTTTAGTCCCACCTCGCTTGTTGAGGGAGCTCGAGAGTGGTTTATAACCGCTGCTGCGCCCACCCTCTCGAGCTCCTCTCAACTGCAGCTTCGGCCTAATCTGTTACTAGCCGTGTGCTGTGGGCCTACTTGACCTCCTGCGGGCCTGAATCTGGCCCATGTAGGGTTTCTAGTCGTATTCAGCCGTGGTTGTCCGAGGGGCACTATTTTTTCCAGTTTTTTGTTTTGTTTTCTGCATTATTATTTATTTTTTGTTGTTTTTGCTTTGTTTTTAATTCTTTTTGCTTTTAGTTTTAGAAAAATTATAAACTTTCTGTTAGTGCCATTAGTAAATTATAAACTTTCTGTTAGTGCCATTAGTTTTCAAATTTGAAAACACTTTTTTTGTTTTCTTTGTTGCTTTATTTATTTTATTTTGTTTCTACTTACAACAAAATACTTATTTTTGCTATTTTAGTTTTCTGAATGATTATTGATTTTTGTTGTTTTTGCTTTATTTTTAATTCTTTTTTGCTTTTAGTTTTAGAAAAATTATAAACTTTTCTGTTAGTGCCATTAGTTTTCAAATTTGAAAACACTTTTTTGTTTTCTTTGTTGCTTTATTTATTTTATTTTGTTTCTACTTACAACAAAATACTTATTTTTGCTATTTTAGTTTTCTGCATTATTATTTATTTTTTGTTGTTTTTGCTTTATTTTTTAATTCTTTTTGCTTTTAGTTTTAGAAAAATTATAAACTTTCTGTTAGTGCCATTAGTTTTCAAATTTGAAAACACTTTTTTGTTTTCTTTGTTGCTTTATTTATTTTATTTTGTTTCTACTTACAACAAAATACTTATTTTTGCTATTTTAGTTTTCTGCATTATTATTTATTTTTGTTGTTTTTTGCTTTATTTTTTAATTCTTTTTGCTTTTAGTTTTAGAAAATTATAAACTTTCTGTTAGTGCCATTAGTTTTCAAATTTTAAACTCACATGATCCATTCAACAAAGTTTGGTACAATAAATTATTACACATCATTTCTTCCCTTGTGTCCCTCGCTTGCTTACGATTGTGCCGTATCCATGGAGCATCCTCATCATTTAACTTAATGCTTGGGTCGGTGTTCACTTTGAAGGCGGAATTTCAGCAAACATATTATAATCTTTCGACATGTCTGTCTTGTCCTCCACTCCCACGATGTTTCTTTTCCCTGAAAGAACAATGTGGCGCTTTGAATCATCGCATGATGTACTGATCGTTTTCTTATCTTTCCGTTTCCTCGGTTTGCTACTCATGTCCTTCACATAGAAAACCTGAGCGACATCTTTCGCTAGGACGAATGGTTCGTCAAGGTAACCAAGATTGTTGAAATCCACCATTGTCATTCCGTATTGCTGGTCCACCTTTACCCCACCTCCTGTTAGCTTGAACCATTTGCACCGAACAAAGGGACCTTAAAGGAGGGTCCATAGTCAAGTTCCCATATCTCCTCTATGTAACCATAATATGTGACCTCTTGCCCATTCTCGGTTGCTGCATCAAAGCGGACACCACTGTTTTGGTTGGTGCTCTTTTTATCTTGGGCGATCGTGTAAAATGTATTCCCATTTATCTCGTACCCTTGGAAAGTCGTTATAGTCGAAGATGGTGTCTTGGCCAACATGTACAGCTGATCTACAACATCATTGTCATTCATTAAATGTTTTCTCAACCAACTGCCGAAAGTCTCCATGTGGGCCTTCCTAATCCAGGATTCGGGCTTCCCGGGTTGTCGAACGTAAAATATTCTTGTGTTTCTCAAAGTACGGAGCCACCAAGCTGGAATTGGTCAAGATGCAGTGTGGTGTGCTTCAGTCGAGAATGGCCGTCCATACATATCGTTGATTTCATTCCGATCGTGCCTTTTCCACTTAGTCTCCCCTCGTGCAGCGATCGAGGAAGACCAATCGGCTTAAGGTCAGGAACAAAGTCAACACAAAACTCAATTACCTCCTCATTTCCATAGCCCTTGGCGATGCTTCCTTCTGGCCTAGCACGGTTACGAACATATTTCTTTAATACTCCCATGAACCTCTCGAAGGGAACATATTGTGTAGAAATACAGGACCGAGAACGAAAATCTCTTCGACTAGGTGAACCAGGAGGTGCGTCATAATATTGAAGAAGGATGGCGGGAACACCAACTCGAATCGACAAGACATTGGATCACATCGTTACGTAACCGTGGTAGAACTTCTGGATTGATTACCTTCGAGAGATTGCATTGAGGAATGCACATAGCTTCACAATGGCTACTCGAACATTTTCCGCGAGAGCCCCTCAAAGCAATCGGAAGCAATTGCGTCATAATCACGTGGCGGTCGTGAGACTTCAGGTTTTGGAACTTTTTCTCCGCCATGTTTATTATTCCCTTTATATTGGGCCGAGAATCCAGACGGAACCTTCATACTGCTCGGGCATTCAAAAAGATGACCTTCTCTTCTTTGGTCGAGCGTAGCCGGCACGACCTTGAAACCATTCCGGATGCGGTCATCGTGGTCTTTCAAACGTTGCTGGTCCTGCCGTGCTTCCTTTGTATCATTTGTCTTCCCATACACGCCCAAGAAGCTTAGGAGGTTCACGCAAATATTCTTCAGAACGTGCATCACGTCGATTGCAGAGCGGACATCTAGGACTTTCCAATATTCTAGCTCCCGAATATAGATTTCTTCTTCCACATGGCTGCGTGCCGTCGGCTCCCTTCGAACTGATTGTCCGCCAGACCCTTTCCAAAGATGACTTTCAAATCCTTGACCATATCAAATACCTCGGCACCGGTCGTTCGCGAGCTTCGCCGGTGATCTGCCTTGCCGTTGTAATGCTTGCCTTTCTTTCTTCTTGGATGAATTTTCGGAAGAAATCGACGATGCCCAAGGTACACGTTCTTCTTACAATTTGGCAAATGTACACTTTCAGTCTCATGTAAGCAGTGCGTGCATGCATTGTATCCCTTATTTGACAGTCCCGAAAGGTTACTAAGAGCAGGCCAATCGTTGATGGTTACGTAAAAGCAACGTCAGAGGTCAAATTCCTCTTGTTTGTGCTCATCCCACACACGGACACCACCCCACAGCTGTAAAAGTTCATCAACTAATGGCCTTAGGTACACATCGATGTCGTTGCCGGGTTGCCGGACCTTGGATGAGCACCGGCATCATAATGAACTTCCGCTTCATGCACAACCAAGGAGGAAGGTTGTAGATGCATAGAGTCACGGGCCAGTGCTATGGCTGGAGCTACGCTTCGCCAAAAGGATTCATGCCATCCGTGCTTAGAGCAAATCTTATGTTCCTTGCGTCGGCTGCAAAATCTTTGAACCATCTGTCGATCTTTCTCCATTGCGTTCCATCTGCGGTGTGTCTCAACTCCCCGTCCGACTTACGGTCCTCTTTGTGCCATCGCAACAACTTGGCATGCTCTTTGTTCCTGAGCAGACGTTTCAACCGTGGTATTATAGGAGCATACCACATCACCTTGGCGGGAACCCTCTTCACGGGTTTCGGCCCTCAACATCGTCACCGGGGTCATCGCCTCTGATCTTATAACGCAATGCGGTGCATACCGGGCATTCATTCAAATTCTCGTATTCACATGGTAGAGGATGCGATCGTTGATGCATGCATGTATCTTGAACCTCTAAACCTAGAGGATGTACAACCTTCTTTGCTTCAGACGCGTCTTGGCGGGCAACTCGTTATCCTTTGGAAACATATTCTTCAACATTTTCAGCAATTTTCAAATGCCGAAGTCAGCTACACCTGCCTCGCCTTCCATTTCAGCAAATCCGATTGTGCAGCCCAGCTTTTTCAGACCATCATCGCATCCGGGTACAGCGCCTTTACGTGATCCTCTAACATGCGATCCAAATTCTCCCTCTCCTTTTCAGTTTAGAGCGTCTCCGTGCATCAGCAATGGTCCGACCAAGATCATCAACGGGATCATCACGTGCCTCTTCTTCACCTTCCCCTTCACCTTCAGCATCCTCCATGAAAGTATCACCGAAATGAGCAAGATAGCTTTCATCGATGAAATCATCCCTTTCTTCATCTTCTTCCATTATAACCCCTCTTTCTCCATGCTTGGTCCAACAATTATAGCTTGGCATGAAACCCTTCAAGCGAGATGCATGTGAACAACTCTTGAGGAAGAGTAACCCTTCTCATTCTTACAGATAACACATGGATGTATAACAAAAACCCCCGCTTGTTCGCATTAGCCACTACGAGGAAATCTTTCAAACCCGTAGTGAACTCGCCGGAGAGTCGGTTACCGTACATCCATTGCCGATTCATCTGCATTATTATAATATAAAATATATAATTAACCATCATGCATTTGTTAAACTAACTAGCTACAAACAATATAAATTAAACAATGAACTACACACATGCATATTTTATCAATGACACATCAAAGGTTCATCAAGTTGCTAACCGCGATCGAGGAGTGTGGCTCCAACACTTCATGTCATGTTTGTTTCATGCTCTTGGGGCATTTCATCAAACACCTTATGTGCATAAGAGGAACCAAAAGCAAACCTACACCCACTTGTGAAGAGAATGGCTCCAAATGGCTAAGTGTTGGCTGCTGGATGGGTATATATAGGGAGGGCTTTAGTTGCGGTTGGCACGGCAAACCGGGACTAAAAGGTGCCGAAGGCCTTTAGTCGCGGTTGTCTGGCCAACCGCGACTAAAGCCCTCACGGCACCACTGGCCACCGAGCGCCTGGGCCCAGCCTTTGGTCGCGGTTCACCTCCGTAATCATGATTAAAGGTCCCATTAGTCGCGGTTCCTACCGCTTCGCGACTTATGGGGCTGGACGGAAGCCTGTTTTTCCACCAGTGAATGCGGCCGTGAGAGACGGCAAGGAGGCGCGGAAGGCTGGGGCGGATGGATAGTCAACTAAAGAAGATCAGCTAGTTTGTTACTGCATGCATAAGTTGGTTAGCTACCTTGCCGGCCGCTTGGTTTGGATCATGGAGCGACTCCTGATTAGTATGCATGCATAAGTTGGTTAGCTACCTAGCCGGCCGCTTGGTTTGGATCATGGAGCGACTCCTGATTAGTACGTGGTTGGTTAGTGGGTTAGCTGGCCGTGCGTATGTGCTAGTGGCCGAGTGTGGTGTCTGAACGTGTGTGCGCATGTGCTATATAGGGATTGTAACTCATGTTTGTTTTGGTGAAAAAAAGGATAGAGAAGAGAAAAGGCCGGCGGTGTGAGGCTGCGGCCACGAAATATTCTCGAGTCCGCTTCTGTTTTTGTGAGAGCTATGTGAGGTAGTCTAGAGGAAGAAGAAGTTGCGCCAACAGATTTAACATGGATTGATCTCCTTTCCGAGGGCTACTTGCGTCGGCACAACTGCACCACCTCCTCCTCCTCCGTCATTTGGCTCCTGTAGACGATAGTACCACCACTTCTTGCTTGACATTGGCTGGCAGTAGTAGAGAGGCTCATCCACCATTGATTTTAGGGAGAGAAAAGAAAGCCGGGATCGGCCTCGATGAAGCAGAGACGGAAGGAAGAGAGCCTTGAGGCAAAGCAATTCAGGAATCCCCCATTTATAGGCAAGACATCCGTCGAGAAGGAACGAATTAAGCAGCAATTAGCAAACGTGTCAGCAGTAGTAATAGCCAACACATCCAGAAGAAAGAAGGGGGTCAATCGAGAAGATACAGGAGATGATCGAGAGAATACAGAAGAAAATCAACGCATGCACGTGGCCACACCAGCCTAGACGCATGCAAAAGATCTCTTAAAGCATCTCCAACAGTCGCGCTAAGCGCCGCGCGCAAAAAACATGTTTGCCGCGCGCTTCGGCTGGTTTAGCACGGCCGCCAGCGCTGGCTCCAGCAACCGCACTATAATGCAACGCGCACGCGCCGCTTCAGCAGCGCGCAAAATTACAGCGCGCGCCACACAAACCACATATACATTTCAAAGAAGAGGAGCAAAAATGATCAAACAAACAAAATAAATCAACAATAAATAGTTCAATTTCATTATCATTACAACTCAAACAAATAGTTTATCGTTCAGTACAACAAATAATGCAATAAACACAACAAATAGTTCATGAACAATACAATGTCGAATGCACAAATCATCATGCTCTTTGTCGTCCATGCCATGCCCACCACTCTTCAATCAGATCATTCTGAAGTTTATTGTGCGTTGCGGGACGCCGAATGGCATGATAGGAGGCAATAAAACGGGCTACCCTTTCAGCCCTCCGTCGCACTCGCACGAGATGTCCCAAGAGCTCATACTGTGAGTAGTCTAAATCTTGGCCACGCTCATTCTCGATGATCATGTTGTGCATGATCACACTTGCACAATTCCCACTGCAAAGCGCTTGACACACATGATGGCTTGGCTCTCACCCATAGCCAAGTGATCATCAACAAGATCAGTCGGTATACCGTATGCCAACATACGCAAAGCGGCTGTCACCTTCTGAAAGGTGCTATGCCCGAGCTCTCCGGCGGCATTCCTCCTTTGCTGAAAAAAGCGGTCATGGCTCGCTAGTTTCTCTGCAATGCGCCTGAACAACTCGGTGCTCATCCTAAACTGGCGACGAAAATACGACTCGGGGTATGTAGGATTCTCCGCAAAATAATGCCTTATCAATCTGTTGTGGGCATCGATCCTATCCCTCCAAATTTTCTGCCGACCCATAACCGAACCACCGTGCTTCGGTTTTTTTTATATGCATAGCTAGGATCATTGCAAGATCCTCCTCCTCTTCCATATCAAATTCTTCTTCGGAAGAATCATACGACGAACTCATCTACAATGTTCAATACTATACTATAAAAACTACAATTCAAAACATGCACCAAATTCATGAAGTTTGAGCAATACATACCTTGTAGGCGTTTTGTAGTACACCTTGCGGGCGCGGCCAGAAGCGCCGGGCGCTGTTCCTCGACGACGGAGGCGCGCGAGCCTTGGCGGACTAGGAGGATGAGGCGGCGCAGCGCGGGGATAGGCCGGGGAAGCGCCTGAATGGTCGCCGGGGGGCTCGAGCGGCGGCGGCGGCGCGGCCGGATGAGGGTGGAAGTGGGAGAGGAAGTGCGAGGGCGAGCGCTCGAGTGTGCCGCGTGCTGTAGTGGGCGCCCGAAATACACCGCGCACGAGAGTGTTTTCGACCGCGCGCCCAACTCGTTATAACGCGCGCGCCGTTTTTGCACGCCCGCTAAAGCGACCCACCGTGTTGCGCGCGCGCTAAAACAGACTAATTTAAGGTGCGGCGCTAGTTTAACACGGCTGTTGAAAATGCTCTTAAAAAACTGGCCAGAACCAACGCATGCAAGCCACCACCCACCAAATACGAAACAGTCATAGGGATAAAGGTAATCAAATCGAAGACACAAGCGGAAGCCAGCGCCGAATACTAAAAGAAAGCGACGCGAGAACTGTACCAACAGCGACACGATCAGATCGACTGACAGCGACATACAGGGACCATGTCAGATTGCCCCACATACAATGAAAAACGCTAAGCCAACCAAAATGAATGCCACACAAGTTCAAAAAATTTGAATGACATAACTGGACACACAAGTCGTTTCTACCCCGCCAGGTACCAAAAAAAGGGCACGTGCCATGTCCACAATTCACCGTGCGTCTTTTTCATCCAAGTGGCTCAATTTTGAAGCGAAAACCTTGCCTGCAATAGAGGCTTGGGTATGTATTTTTTTATCCTTTTCAATCTTTTTCAATCTTTTTTAGTATCGGAAGGAAAAGGAAAGAAAAGATGGATTGGATTGAACCTCAGAGTCATGAAAAGTTTGGTAATACCCATTTTTGAAAATAGAAATTAAGTTTAAAGGGGTGCCCAAGCTAAATAAGGCCTCAGAAATCATAGCATAGAAAAAGGTGGGGCTGGCTAGTTAAATGAAAGGATTTCGAATCAAAAGCATTGCTAATTTGATAAGGGTTGTATTCTTTAATTATTTCTCTACTTTGATTACTTAATTTAATAAAAAATATTCTAATAAATTTTATTCTTCTTCTTCGGATTCAAAATAGAAAATAAAAGAATATGTAGAAGAACTAAGTTAAGTCAATCCTTTTCGGTTTATGGGCATACCGTCCTGAAAAAAAAACTAAAAAAAATCTAACAAACCTAAAATTTGGTGGGATCGAAGATACTCATGTGCGCAACGTGCGTGCAAATTTTTGTGCTATTTGGACATTCCCGGAGCTCGTGGCGAGGAAAAACAGTTAATTTGTACGCTTGTGAACAGTAAATTTGAAATAAAATAGCAAGAAAATTAAAAAAAAATGAAATTCTTTGGCGTCAAAGAGGCTTGGGTGCACAAGGTGCTTGCAAGATTTTGTGCTCAAATGACATGCGAGGAGCTCTAGCAAAAAAAAACAAAATAGTCATTTTTTCGAAAGTTTTTTCCCAAACCAATTTTAATTTTTTTCTCCACGAGCTCCTACAGTGTCCAAACACAACAAATTTTTGCATGCACCTTGCGGGCCGGGGCCTCTTTCATGCCACAATTTTTTTCATTTTTTTTTGAATTTACTGTTCATAGGCGTACATATATACTGTTTTTTCTTTGCCACGAGCTCCTGGAATGTCCAAACAACATGAAAATTTGCAAGCATCTTGCGAACCTGAGTATCTTTAATCGCACAAAATTTCAGATTTCTTTTATTTATTTTTGCTATTTTTTTAGGACGGTCAAAGTCCTTTGACCAGACGGTAATGACACAGAATGGCATTTCTATAAGTGCACATAACGGCAGAGGGGCAAATTTGAGCAGGTTTCGAAATTAGGGGCAAATATCAGTAGTGGGTTCCAGTTAGGGACACTGATGTAAATGACCCAATTATCTAATATGCCACGGCAAAACATATGCCGACGGGCCCATCAGCATAGATCGAGCTAAGCCGATGGCTAGCCAAAAACCGTCAGCATATCCAGGCCGTCTGCAAATATGGAGCTATGCTGACAGGGCCCGTCGGCATACATACACCATCGGAAAATAACACAGATAAACCGTCGGCCCCCGTTGGCAAAGATTAACCATCAGTAAAGATCCGATCTACGCCGACGGTGATTGTCGGCATATATGCAACCATCGTCATATAGGTTATTGGCTGATGGAAGGCTGGCGCCGTTAAGGCTATGCCGACAGCCCTAATGGTGCCCATCTGAATAGAATAATTATAATTTAAACATAAGTTACATGACTATAAAAATAATAAAGTGATAATTAGTACATAAAAATAAAAAATGGAAAAACAAACTATGCCGACGGTACCCGTCGCATAGGTAGACACGTGCATCTATGTCGATGGCTACCGTCGGCATAGATGTTTTTTAAATTTTCTTTTCTATTTTCAAAAAAAGGGTTGAATGTGAGTTAGCTAAACTTAAATATATGCAAATTATATATCAATTTGGGGTAGAATTTTTCATAGAGTATGAATATACACTTTTTATGTTTTTGAAAATGTTTAAAATGTGAAATCATATACTTTTGCACATAGGTCCTTATAGTCTATAGAAATCACAATTAATTCGTACTTACATTGATTTTGAAAACTTTATATGTTTTCAATCAGAATCTGGAAAGGATTTTGTTGGTATACTATGTTTTGAAATTTGAATAAATAAAATCATTGTTGTTTCAAAATTTTCACATAACACGCTCTTGTTTTGATTTGTTTGTATATTTTTCATTCCTTGGCCAAATGAGGCAAAGTTTATATCTATTTGCATTAAAAAGTTTCAAGGATTTCAAAAATCATGTATTTAATTTGAAATGTTTAATTATTACTTTAATGTTTTGCTGCAATAGGGAAAGCTACCCCCTAGATTTCCGAGTCAACAGGCCGAGGGTTGGGCCGCTCGGGGGCCTTCCACCAAACCTTGAATTGGGTCCTCATACATGTCTAAAAGTGTTGTGGTAGGTTCAAAAACCCAATACACTGCTTCAGAGTGTGACCCCTTCACGGACGGCACTACCGCCAGCACTTAGAGGGGGAAACTACGACGAGGTTGAACCCGGAGGGAATCTTGTGATAGGTTGGGCCCAAACTATGTTTTCAAATGCTCCTATTGGCTAACCTACCACAACCAGGTGGAAAAGTACATTGATGGAACACCGTCCGGTGAAAGTCAAAAGGCTAGATATAGCTGGGTCAACCAGGCGAGGGTTAGGCCGCTCGGGGTCCTTCGGGGTGTAGCAATGCCACTGAATCTTGCGTTGGGTCCTCTTACATGTTTGAAAGTGTGGTGGTACATGTAAAAACCCAACACGCATCTCCAGAGTGTGACCCCCTTCACGGACGGCGGTAACACCGAAGTAGCGTTCGACAGTTTTTAAGTTCTATGAATATTCCTAAATAGTCGGAATTCGATAAATTCTTTAATTTTTGACACAGTACAAACATAGTAGCTATAGTCTATGTGGTAAACTTTCATATTTTTTAGAGATGTAGAAGTATCTGGAAAAAAATCCTCTTTATAGATTGTTCTTTACTCCGATTGTTGTTATAGTTGCATTGGTTGCTCGTGTCAGTTTGTTAAATGTTTAGATCACTGGATAGTAATTAAAAATTATTTGTTTAGTTTGAAATTTTTAATTATTACTTTAATGTTTTGCTGCAATAGAGAAAGCTACCACCCTACATTTTTGGGTCAACAGGCCCAGGCTTAGGCTGCTCGGGGGCCTTCGGGGAGTAGTAATCCCACCAAAACTTGCACTGGGTCCTCATACATGTCAAAAAGTTTGGTGGTAGGTTCAAACACCCAACATACAGCTTTGGAGTGTGACCCCCTTCATGGACGGCATTACCGCCAGCACTTAGAAGGGGAAACTACGATGGAGGTTCAACCCGAAGTGCGACCCCCTTCACAGATGGCAGTAACACCAAAGTAACCTTCGACGGTTTTGAAGTTCTATGAATATTCCTGAATAGTCAGAATTCAATAAATTCTTGAATTTTTTACATAGTACAAACACGGTATCTATAGGCTATGTGGTATTTTTCAAAAAAAATTGGAGATGGGGGAATTATCTAGAAAAATCCACTTTCCAGATTGTTCTTTACTCTGATTGTTATTATAGTTGCATTGGTTGCTCATGCAGTTTGTTTAATGTTTATATCACTGGATAGTAGTTAAAAATCATGTGTTTAGTTTGAAATATTTGATCATTACATTGATTCTTTGTTGCAATAGAGAAATCTAACCCCCTAGATTTCCCGGTCAATTGATCTAGGGTTTGGTGGCTCGGGGCCTTCGGTGGGTAGCAATCCCACAAAAACTTGCATTGGATCCTCATTCATCTTCAAAAGTGTGGTGGTAGGTTTAAACACCCAGCACACAACTCCGAAGTGTGACCCCCTTCATGGACGGCACTACTGCCAGCACTTACAAGGGGAAACTGCGATGGAGGTTCAACCCGGAGGGAATCTTTTGATAGGTTGGGCCCAAACTTTGTTTCAAAATGTTCCTATGGGCTAACCTACCACAACCAGGTGGAGAAGTCCATTGGTGGAACCCCGTCCGATGAAAGTCAAAGGGCTAGATCACCGGGTCAACCGGGCCAGGGTTAGGCCACTCGGGGACCTTCGGGGTGTAGCAATGCCACCAAATCTTGCGTTGGGTCCTCTTACATGCATGAAAATGTGGAGGTATGTGTAAACATCCTAGACGTAGCCCCGCAGTGTGACCCCTTTCACGGACGGCGGTAACACCGAAGTAACCACTACTGCAGGTCGCTGCTAACGCGACACTACGATCAGAGACCCTTCGGCGAAACTGTGTGTGAGGCAATAATCGCAAACGGTGGTGTAAAAGAACCGTCAAAAAAGGTGCCAAACGTTTGCAATGCCGGATGCATGAAACACGGTTCTGATTTTAATTGCATGTGCGATGCAGGGCATACTGTTCAGTTCAATGAACTGTTTGCGATGGGGCGGAACAAAAGAAACGGGCAGCCAGATGAAGGCGTGTCCGATATACAGCATACTGTTCACTTGGACGAACAGTTTGTGATGAGGAGGAACAATAGAAACAGGCAGCTAGATAAAGGTGTGTGTAATTGAGGGCATGCGCTTCCGAAGGATTAACTGTTTGCGATTAGGCAACAGAAAAGAAACGGGTCAGCTAGTTCAAAGTGTCTGCGATTGATGGCATACACTTCACATGGATAAACTGTTTGCGATTAGCCACAACAATCAGAAACAGTAGATAGATCAACGTGTGTGCGCTAGAGGGGCACACGCATTCTAATTAAAAGAAGCGTGTGTGATGGTAATAATGAGCGCGCACGGTTGCTGGAACAAGTCGTCTGCTGATATTGCCTATTGCGGTGCACCCTATGGTGCAAACGCCATATACGCAGCCGAGAAGGCGTGCCCATGTTACGCCTTCCAGGAATAGTGCCGCACTTATAACCGTCAATAAATTTTGAGCCTGCGTCCCGTGACATTCCAAATTACTGCCACACTATATTTAATTGCAAACCTGTTCACACCGATCAAAACCTAAACGGTTTCACACTATGGAGCGTATTAGTACTCGTTTATAAATACTACTACTCCAAGATGACTGCACATTCCTCCTCAACTCCTCATCCATAAAAACAAACAAGTCATTCATCATCATTCCCTTGCGTCTGCCATCGCCAGCGTGAGTTCTGGGTCGAGAGATTGCCACCAGGGAGATGCGAGCATGGAAGCAGAAGGACGAGAGAAGTCCCGCCTCGCCGTGAAAGTAGTCGGCATGTCCCGCAGCGCGGCCGTAGCAGCACAGAGGTCCCGCCGCGCCGTCGATGCAGCAGACTGGTCCGGCCGCGCCACGGAAGCAGAAGAGATGTTCCGCCACGCCGTGAATGCAACAGAGATGTCCTCCCGTGCCGCGGAGGCCTGGGAAAATGTCTCTTGGGCAGGCAAGGACTCTTACAGGCGCGTGCATTCGATCATCCATAGCCAGATGGATCAGATCTCCAGCTGGGCGAGGTTGCAGGACGTCATGAAAGCCTCTTTCGAACAGGATACCGACGTCATCCGGCAACTAAATGAGAGCAATGTGAAGCTCCTGGCCGAGCGCGACTTGCTGAGGGCGAAGATCGTCAAAAGTGCAGAGCAGCAGGAGGAGACCACTGCCTTGTTGAAGAGGACCGGCATCATCATCAAGAAACTTATGGACAAGAATGCCATGCTACACATCGAGCGCGGAAGGCTGTTGGAGGAATCCGTGGATGCTCTCAAGCAGCATCTTGAGGACAAGAAAGAGCTCATCGCCGCTCACCGCGGAGACTAGTTCCCGCGGCCTGCACCAACGCATCAAGAAAGTAGAGATCAACGAGCCAAATCGTTGTCTTCCTTCTTCTATTTGCCTTACGTATTTCGGGCGTTGCCCCATGTGGCTTTTTTTAATTATGTTCCTAAATATGTAAGCCAATTATTATCCACTGTAATCGTCCTTACATTCATCATGCTTGCTATAAGTCGCAGTCGATGCTATATAGATCCGTCGGATCTTACATCAAGATCCGTGCAAGACTTTCTTTTCAGATTTTCATTTTTCTCTCTTAAATCTCAGTCCATTGAGACGTATAGCCACGCCATAGAACAAGGGCTCGGGCGCCATTAATGGAGACGTTGGGAGGGAAGTGTGCGGCGGGTAGAGGTCAAAGGGCTCTCCTCCCGATTAGCACGCGCAGGGGTCTGATCGCACGCCTCCCGTAATCAAATAGCTACCCTGCACGGCACATCCTAGCCAATAAAAAAAGGGGACGCGTGGCGGTACGTAATTGGTAAGTAGAACGCCCACGGTTTCAATAATACTTATGTTTCCAATTTGTAACGTGACAGCACTTGTTCCAAAATGACTTTGTTGATTGTTAATGTGTGCGCCTTCGCAAATCGGACAGAAAAATTACCACAGCATGTTGGTGCCATGTCATGACACGATGCCAAGTTTCATGATTTTCAGGCGTGTTTTGGATTTACAGGAATTAAGAAACCAAGTTTCTCCATCTTTCCAGTCGAGCCAGGATGCCCAGATGTTTGAATTTCATTGTCATTTCTTGCATGGGACCTAAAAATTCGCCCAAAGACACACATGTGATTTTTCAACCAACTTTGATGCACTGGAGCATGTGCTTGAAGTTCAAATTTGAATTATGCACATTAAATACCCAGAAACTCAATTAATGTATAAAAAGGTCAAACGAACCCGCAATAATTCCAAAATTTAGCACGATACTTCTATTTGGTCTCATCTACCTGTGTAAAAAAATTGAGGCAGGAGAAGGCAGTGTACGTAAGTCGTTTCGCACACGGAGGTGACGCGTTCCCTCTCGGAACCACAAGCCTTCTTGAGGGAAGCTCTGCTTTGCAAGAAACTTATACCAAAGCTTGTCCCAATTCGGCCCAAAAATTTACCGCAGCATGTTGGTGCCATGTCATGACACCTTGCCAAGTTTCATGATTTTCAGGCGTGTTTTGCATTTACAGGAATTAAAAAACCAAGTTTCTCAATCTTTCCGGCCGAGCCACGACGCCCAGATGTTTGAATTTCATTCCCATTTCTTGCATGGAACCTAGAAATTCACCCAAGGACACACATGTGATTTTTCAAGCAACTTTGGCGCACTGGAGCATGTGATTGTAGTTCAAATTTGAATTATGCACATTAAATGCCTAGAAACTCAATTAATGTATAAAAAGGCCAAAACGAACCCGGAATAATTCCAGAATTTAGCATGATACTTCTATTTGGTCTGATCTGCCTGTGTAAAAAAATTAAGGCGGGAGAAGGCAGTGTACGTATGTCGTTTCACACACGGAGGTGACACGTTCTCTCTCGGAACCATGAGCCATCTTGAGAGAAGCTCCGGTTTGCAACAAACTTACACCAAAGCTTGTCCCAATTCGACCAAAAAAATTACAGCGGCATGTTGGTGCCATGTCATCACATAGTGCCAAGTTTCATGATTTTCAAGCGTGTTTTGGATTTACAGGAATTTAAAAACCAAGTTTCTCAATTTTTCCGGCTGAGCCACGACGCCCAGATGTTTGAATTGCATTCCCATTTCTTGCATGGCACCTAGAAATTCACCAAGGACACACATGTGATTTTTCAACCAATTTTGGTGCACTGGAGCATGTGTTTGTAGTTCAAATTTGAATTATGCACATTAAATGCCTAGAAACTCAATTAATATATAAAAAGGCCAAACGAACTCGGAATAATTCCAAAATTTAGCACGATACTTCTATTTGGTTTAACCTGCCTGTGTAAAAAAATGAAGACGGGAGAAGGCAGTGTACGTATGTTGTTTCACACAGCGAGGTGACACGTTCCCTCTCGGAACACGGGCATTCTTGAGAGAAGCTCCGATTTGCATGAAGCTTACACACAAGCTTGTCCCAATTCGGCCAAACAAATTACCGCAGCATGTTGGTGCCATGTCATGTCATCATGCCAAGTTTCATGATTTTCACGCGTGTTTTGGATTTACAAGAATTAAAAAAACAAAGTTTCTCAATCTTTCTGGCCGATCCATGACACCCAGATGTTTGAATCTCATTCCCATTTCTTGCATGGGACCTAGAAATATACCCAAGGACACAGTGATTTTTCCAACAACTTTGGTGCACTGGAGCATGTGCTTGTAGTTCAAATTTGAATTATGCACATTAAATGCCCAAAAACACAATTAATGTATAAAAAGGCCAAACGAACCAGGAATAATTCCAAAATTTAGCATGATACTTCTATTTGGTCTCATCTACCTGTGTAAAAAAATTACGGCGGGAGAAGGCAGTGTACGTATGTTGTTTCGCACACGGTGGTGACACGTTCCCTCTCGGAACCACAAGCCTTCTTGAGGGAAGCTCCGGTTTGCAAGAAGCATATACCAAATTGTCCCAATTCGGCCCAAGAATTTACCGCAGCATGTTGGTGCCATGTCATGACACCATGCCAAGTTTCATGACTTTCATGTGTGTTTTGGATTTACAGGAATTAAATAACCAAGTTTCTCAATCTTTCCGGTCGAGCCACGACGCCCAGATGTTTGAATTTCATTCCTATTTCTTGCATGGGATCTATAAATTCACTCAAAGACACACATGTGATTTTTCAACAAACTTTAGTGCACTGGAGCATGTGCTTGTAGTTCAAATTTGAATTATGCACATTAAATGCCGAGAAACTCAATTAATACATAAAAATGCCAAACGAACCCGGAATAATTCCAAATTTAAACACGACACTCATGTACTAGTTGCATGTTCACTCTACGTGAATGTTCTAGCAATTCAAACACCATCCTTTCCCTCTGTTACACCATTTTGTCTTTCAAAACACTATTGAAAAAATTAGGTATACCACAAACAGATTACTACAAAGAATCATGTGGGATGCGATATAAAATATCTTGGTGCACCGTCTTGTCTGGCTTACGTAGGAAGCTTCGTCGTCTACAGTCCACCGCCCCCGCTTGAACCACACTTGCGCGCAAGTTTCTCGTGGCACCGAGCGAAAAAAATTTGCCACCGCGGAAATATCTATCTCCCCGCCCCCTGCCTCCCACCAAAAGCCACATTTTCACTGATCCTCCTTGATTTCCAAGTTCAAACCTTCACTTCTGCTTACTGGCAGCTCAGACTCCCCGCCGGCGACCCTTCTTCTTGAAGTGCCGCCTCCTCGCCTCCTACCCTTCTTCTTGTAGCGCCGCCTCCTTGCCGGCGACCCTTCTTCTTGCAGTGCCGCCTCCTCGCTGCCGACCCTTCTTCTTGATGCACGGCCTCGTCGATATGGTCAGGTAATCCACACCCCACCCACACCATCCTCCTCCTTTCCCATTCCACATGCCCCGACCGCCGGTGCTATACCTTCCGTCGAAATCACTATCCCTCTCCTCCAATTAAGTGCCGCCCACGGCCATTTCGCGTGCAGTATAACGTGGAGCTCAGTAGCATGCGGCCGCACACGCGAACGAGATCGCTATGGCTGCCATGCGTGCCGACCACCAGATCTTGGAGGAGCACCTCGTCTTCGAGGCCACCGTTGACACCGCCACACGGTTGTCTACTTTAAAATACAGTTTGTGTTGTTTTCTCGAGGCCACCGCCAGTGCCTTCTAGTGATTTGTCCTCTATAATGTTAATCCCTGTTCAAGAATTTATCCGATTAACCAGTTAACTTGCCGATTAATCCCTACTCCTAGGGTCACCGAGTAGCCAATAAACCGATAAATCATTCGATTAATTAATTAAATGGCCGATTAACTTGCCGATTAGCCTATTAATCCCCTACTCGCCAGCCAACCGAGCAGCTACCAGTTAACGATTTCCTCAACAATGATGTTAATATGCAATCTGATGTTTAGTTAACAGTTTGGTCCTCTGAAATGTAATGTTCAGTTAACATTTTGGTCCAACAATTGCTAAATTTTGTAGTACTATTCTCAAGCACTCTTTGTTTTGTTAACTGTCTTATCTTCTAGTACATGTTTCTATTCTGGAATGTCATGCTCATTTAACTATTTTGGTTCATTTGGTTTGCTATCCATTTAACTGTTTGGTTCAGTTCTGCAATTTGATTTTCATTTGTTGTGGGTACAATTTTGTATTGTTATGCATGTGAAATAAATCAAATTTGGCTGTACTCAATACATATTCAACTGATAGTATGGCAACTCTCAGTTAACCTGATCAAGATCTTCCTTATGTGTGTTGCACGGAAACAATGGGAGACACTGCGGTTTACCATCGAGGTTTGTTCAAGCATGTACCTTTGGCTAATAGCACATTATTGTGCAGTTGTAGGAATCATTCTAATATTTAGGTTTCATACAATTTGGTCTTGCCCATGTAGGTCCTACTGTCAAAGGCTTAGAGCCACTGTTCGATCGATTTTGCATATGGGGAAATGAGATGTCCATGAATATCAGTCATGTCAAGAAACTCAGAAAGATTGTTAGGATGAAGAAACTTACGACGAATAACAGCAAGATCTTTATTTGTACAATGAAGAAGACATCAGTCAACTATAGGATGGTACTAACTCTTTTACCTTGTTTTTACCCCTTGCGTCATTCCAAAATTTATAACCGCGATTTATGCATATCTTTGTTTTCAGTACTTTACAAAGCAGTTCACCGATGATTACCTCTCAAACCACCTGCATGGTCAACAAGCGAGGAATGTATTCATTCAACACCCACGATACAATATTGAAGTCTTGCTGAAGAGGACGGAAGTTGGGCGGGCAATTATCCATAGCCACTGGCCTAAAGTTGCAAGGAAATTCAACATCACTGAAGGCTCAATATTTGCCTTCTGCTTCTGCAGTTTCCCAGATGAGATTCATCTGTCTATTTACCATGTATAATGCTACTTTCCAAAGGTTTTTGATGTTGCGTGTGAAACTTGGTGCTTTTGTGTAATGGCGTAACTGAGTGCCGAAGCTATATCTGATGTAATTCGATTATGAAATCCTGGTTGCTGTTATACGGATATGAAATATCTAGTGTGTTTTATAAGAAATATCAATTTGATTAGTACGTGGATTATCAATAATAGGCTAATTACCCTCCTTATTGGGGCTTTCTATTGTAGACGGTTACTCAGACAGCACCGTGGGCGATGAACTCAAACAACTCGCACGGTTTCTAGAAAGTAGGCGTGTTCGGTCAACTAACAATCACACACGGCTTCCGGCAGAGAACTTTTTGCGTTAGGCCACCTTGCACAAACGTTTCCACACAAAAAACTGTGTGTGATATACATACGAATGAAAATGATTTTCTAGGATTCACCGTGTGGGATGTACATACGAATGGAAACCATTGGGTTTCGATGCCCCGCCAGATCGCACACGAGCTCATTTTTCCCCAGCCTGTGAGCCAGGAGGGCCTATCCCCGACGGTTTCTGGGTCGTGTGGGAAGTACCCCCCTATCACCCACAGTCACTTGGTGATGGTTCCAAATGTTGTCGCGGAAAGGGCTTAAAAACCGTTTGTATAGCACCTCGCTGTACCAGTGAACGTTTGATAGTTTTGAAGTTCTACGAATATTCCTGAATAGTCAGAATTTGATAAATTCTTTAATTTTTGACACAGTACAAACATAGTAGCTATAGGCTATGTGGTAAACTTTCATATTTTTTAGAGATGTAGAAGTATCTGGAAAAAAATCCTCTTTATAGATTGTTCTTTACTCCTATTGTTGTTATAGTTGCATTGGTATCTCATGTCAGTTTGTTTAATGTTTATGGCACTAATATAATTAAAAATCATGTGTTTAGTTTCAAATGTGTAATTATTACTTTGGTGATTTGCTACAATAGGGAAAGGTACAACTTAGGTTTCCGGGTCAATTGGTCTATGTTAGGCCACTCGGGGCCTTCGGTGGGTAGTAATCCCACGAAAACTTGCATTGGGTCCTGATACATGTGCAAAAGTGTGGTGGTTGGTCTAAGCACCCAACACGAAGCTTCGAAGTGTGACCCCCTTCACTGACGACACTACCGCCAGCACTTAGAGGGGGGAACTGCGACGGAGGTTGAACCCGGAGGTAATCTTATGATAGGTTGGGCCCAAAATTTGTTTTAAAATGTTCCTATAGGCTAACCTACCACAACCAAGTGGAAAAGTCAATTGGTGGAAGGCCGTCCGATGTAAGACAAAGGGCTAGATCGCCGAGTCAACCTGGCGAGGGTTAGGTTGCTCAAGGGTCTTCGCGGTGTAGCAATGCCACCAAATCTTGCGTTGGGTCCACTTACATTTATGGAAGTGTGGTGGCACATGTAAACACCCAAGACGCAGCTCCAGAGTGTGACCCCGTCACGGGTGGCACTACTGCCAGCACTTACAGGGGAAACTGCGACAAAGGTTCAACCCGGAGAGAATCTTGTGATAAGTTGGGCCCAAAATTTGTTTCAAAATGTTTCAGTTGGCTAACCTAGCACAATCAGGTGGAAATATGCATTGGTCAAAGGCCGTTCTATGAACGTCAGAGGGGGTTGCTTTCTTGTTCTACCCTACCGGGGTTAGGCCGGTCTGGGGCCTTCGGGGGGTAGCTATGCCACCAAAAGTTGTGTTGTGCACTAGTGGACGTACAAACGTGTGCTGGGTCAGTAAATCACCTGGTACACAGCTCCGGAGTGACCCCTTCATGGACGGCACTGCCGCCAGCACTTTGACTGGGGAACTGTCGCGTTGGGTCAACATGCTGAAAGAAAAGTACGAAAATGGTATTTGCGGAACTCCATTTGAAACTTGTTGGACAGTATCATGGGACGGAAGTTGTCGAACGGACATAAAAAAATTGGGATATTCGCATGCACAAATTTCCCGGTCGGAGTGGTAGATGTTTTCAGTGAAACGGGCCACGGTTAGGACGGTCCAGGGTTTCAGTGAGATGCGGATAAATATTTGGTTCCATTTATAGAAGTAATTATATCTACATAAATATATGATTATAAAAATAATAACAAGATAATTACTAGATAAAATAAAAGAATATGCCAACGGTACCCGTCGGCATAGGTGGCCACGTGGCATCTTTAATGTGTGCCGACAGCCACCGTCGGTATACCTTGGTATCATCTTTTTTAGGTTAGGTCGGGCACATACCCCTGATCCCCAATTCTTAGATATAATACCATCACGCACCCTGCTCCGCCGCTCGGCCGCCCTACACCTGCCTCGCCTCGGCCTCGGCCCCGCCCTGCTCCGCCCCGGTCTCCGCCCCGTCCCTTACCCCCACTTCGTCCGCGGCCCAGGCCCCAGCATGCTCCTCCCCGGCCCCGACCCCGACCCTCGTGTCCCCTCCGGCGACAGTCGCCTCCGTCGCTGGCCCCTGTATCACCGGCCTCAAGCTCCAACACGGCCCCCGGTGAGCTTCCCCCTTCCCAAGGTCCTCTGCTGCCGCTGTTGCATGTTCATGCTGCTTGTTGCTACCACTGTCCCTGCTGCTCGCCAGGTTGGTCATCGTGGTTGTGTGCTGCCGCTGTCGCATGGTGCTGCCGATGTTATGTGTTGCTGTTTTTTATTTGATAATGTGTGCTCCTGCTGCTAATTGCAAGTGATGAAATGACTATGTGTACTGCTGATTCTATGTGTTGCTTCTACATCATACATCATTGCAAGTGACATCTATGTTGTAGTTAAGAATTGAGATAATTTTAGTACTTCTTACATCAAGAAATGCAAATGAGCAGAATAATAGTTGCATATAATTTGGAAATTTGAAGACCAGTTTTCTATCATTGTTTAGATGTCCACATGTCTTTTAGATACCCGAATGGGTCAGGGTAGAGTTATAGTCTATTTTGATGCATTTTAGATACCCGGATGGTCCATGGTCCTTGGTTTTCAAGAATCTAGGCGATTTTGACGTCTCCAATCAAATATAAAAATGTTGATGCCAATTATCTTGTGAATTATTTTTATGTTATTGTTTTTGTCATCAAAGAATGCTATATAAGATGTGATGGTATAATTTTTTCTTTCGGTGGAATTTGTAGGCTCTGTGATGTCGCATCTGGCTGGAGTGATAGTCGCTAGAAGCGTTGGTCCTTGCACATCCCTTCGTTGTTCGACTACTTCCTCTCCACCCGAGGGTGAGCTATGAATCCACCTCCTCCCCCTACCCTATTTAATTCATGTCACCAGATTTGGTACAAGAAATGATCAACAACAGAGTGGCTACAGAAGACAAAGATCAATGCCACTATGTTTGGTCTTCTCCCCACTTCTCCTGCAGGAAATGTACAAACTCCTCATGGGTGATAATTTGGATCACATTATCTTTAGGAATCTATGGAGCACATCATGCAGACTGAGACATAAGATCTTCTACTGGCTACTAATGCATGACAGACTCAACACCAGGAACCTTTTGCACAGGAAAACATGTTCTTACAAGATTATAATTGTGCTCTATGCTCTGAGGGTACTGAGGAAACCCTTGTTCACCTCTTTTCGAACAGTCCTTTCTCTCTTCTATGCTAGAATTATCTAACTCCCGATAAGCACAGGGGCATTTCAACCTATGATGAAATTATGATGACTATTAGTCACCTACCAGAAGAAATTGCATTGGGTATTGTGGTGGTGGGCTGTTGGGTATATGGTCAGTGAGGAATGATAAGATTTTCATATCAGCAGCCCCTCACATCAACACCTGGAAATACTACCTTAAATAAGGACTCTGGACAGTTCAGCTTAAGGCAAAGCAGAGTGTCGGTGTCAAAACCGGCGGATCTCGGGTAGGGGGTCCTGAACTGTGCGTCTAGGCGGATGGTAACAGGAGACAAGGGACACGATGTTTTTACCCAGGTTCGGGCCCTCTCGATGGAGGTAAAACCATACTCCTGCTTGATTAATATTGATGATATGGGTAGTACAAGAGTTGATCTACCACGAGATCGTAGAGGCTAAACCCTAGAAGCTAGCCTATGGTATGATTATTGTATATCTCTATCGACTAGCCTGGCCTCGGTTTATATAATGCACCAGAGGCCTAGGATAACAAGAGTCCTAGCCGAATCGCCCGGTGGGGGAGGAGTCCTTGTCTTGATCGCCAAGTCTTGCGGAATCTTCCTTGTATGCGGCAGCTGTCCGGACTGGCCCATGAGTATACGTCCATGGGGGTCCTCGGCCCAATTTAACAGATCGAGAGATGACGTGCTGAGTACCCCCTAGTCCAGGACACCGTCAGTAGCCCCCTGAACCGGTCTTCAAGTTAGGGACGCTCCTCAATTCTTCCGAACCGTTCTTCATCTTCAGTCGTCGATCTTGAAAACTGGTTCAACAAATCTTCTCATCTTCGATCTTGAGGATCGCCGAAATGCATTCGACGAGTTTACACGTCGGGTATCCAAGGAGCCTTTAAGTTTCCGGCCTTTATCAATGCCTTGTTATTTTTATGCCACACCTCGTGTTTGAAGTTGTTCCTGGCGGCGGCGTCCTCTTGCGTCCGAGCTCCAACGCCGGACTGCATTCGAGGTATATTTTGCAGCCGAGCACCAATGCCGGACTGCTTCGGCTCTAAAGCCGGACTATGTATCCGAGCTCCAACGCGGATCAGATCCGAGCTCTAACGCCGGAATGTATCCGAGCTCCAATGCCGGACTATATCCAAGCTCCAACGCCGGACTATGTATCCGAGCTCCAACGCCGGACTGTATCCGAGGTGTCATAAATCACCTTGGTTCAAAGAAGTTTGAAGGATTTTAGCCGAGCTTAATGCCGGAAATGCCCTCTATGGAGGCAGCCACTAGCGCTGAGCTTTATGTCGGATCGCTTCCGAGGTGGTGCACCACCCGAATGTGGGCCGATTTTTGTAAATATTTTTGATTGGTGCAATTTATTCTCTGCCGAGATACATAGCCAGTAGCCCTCAAGGTGGGTATCGGTCTAAAACCCGAGATGCACATGAAGGATGACATAAGACCGCTGATCCCGTGGCCGAGACTCGGGTTGATTTGCAAAATCGGTCCGAGGATCAAGTCCTAACTTCGGCAGAATACTTGGGACACAAAAGCGGCGTGCTCAGTCCTCAAGACTCAGTTGGGGTGCGGACGACCAACCTCAGGATCACCATCTCCTCGGAGACTGTAGTACACTTAAAATTTTCGGCATGGGATAGGCAATGCAAGAGCCCCGAGACACCGGTCGTGGCAACACCGCATCGGGGATCGATGTGCCCCTTTAATATTTGTAAATAATAAGCCCGAAGCCCAGTAGCCCCCGAGCCTTAATGCGGGCACGAGTGGCCGAATTAAGGATTGATATCCATAGTAAAATCACAAACTATGTGTAATGACTTTATGTATCCAAGTACTTTACGTCATTAATGCTCGGATCCGCATTGTACAAAACTTTGTTGACCGACCATCGGCTTCCACCTCCTCGGCCAATAGCCGAGGAGTGTTTGTCCTACTTTATAAAGCCTTTATGAGGGAAAAGATTTACAACAAACAAGGCAATCTGGCCATACGGTTTTATAAACAAAGGTACACAAAGAGATATGTTATATTCTTGTTTAATGTAAGAAATTTCTTCCAAAGAAAATAGTCCCGCTTATCGGTTCCTTTCTTTGGGTTGTCATGCTAAGCATGATCATGAAACCTCAGCTCCAATGTAAGAGCAAAATATCGAGGATTTAGTTTGGGAGGCCAGTTAATAGCCCCCGGTAATGTTCGGCGACAGTCGAGGTCAAGCCGTAAACACTTCGGCCATTATTATGAATGGCACGTCGTTTAACACTGTCATCAGATCGCTGACCAGTTTACGCTTATTGTGACAGTCAGTTTTTGGCTTCCTCCACTGAGGTGCTTAACCATGTGAGCTGGAAGCGCAATCGCAGTGGTTCTCCCTTTGCACACCTAGCCGAACAAAGCGGAACGTAGGAGGCAAGCGCAGGAGCCAGGCAACCCAACTATTGACCGAAGACACAATTCGAAACCGATGCATATATAGCAATATCCGAGAATGTTTTTGCCGAATCTCTAAAGGTGTCCGGCATTGCACTGCGAGACTTGTGCTGAAAACACACAAATAGTTTAAAAAGTGCCATAAGCTTGGAAAACCAAAAAACGTCAGTAAAAACTTGACGTCCGAACGAGATCAAGTGTTCGGTGCCAATCCGAAAATTGGCCTTAGCAAAAGAAGTTCTTCTGTCGTGCTTTAACATGATACATCCTATCTCAAGACTTCAAGCGGGTCAGCCTACGGCTTCAACCTCCTATCCCGAGGGCGGAGTACTTCTCATTAGGCCAGTTTAGCAAACTAAACCCTAGCGGCTTTGTGAGAGAAATTAGGCTCCCCGGCTAGTGACCACACGCTCGTGTCGAAAAAGGAGTGATAGATAATAATAATAATAATAAAACTTTGCAACGACTAAGAAGAAGAACACTTATCATAAAACGGCTTATATAAATTTAAGAGCCCCCAAGTGACTTGGGTAAAAGAATGATTGCATGTACCGAAGTACTTATATCATATCTATGTTCAACTGAACTTTAAACGCGTCTTAACCGACTGTCGACTTCTCCCTCTTCGGTCAAGGACCGAAAAGTGTTATGTACTCCATCTGTCGAGAATATCGACGGTGTTTCCAATAACCAGGCACTCGGGCCATAAGGCTGTAACAGACAAAGCGCGCTCAGGGAACTTAAGCTATATTACTGCGAAGTGTAAGAAGCATCTTCGAAGAAAATAGTACCCCCACCGATACCTTTCTTCGGTGCTCATTGTTATTATGAGACTTGTGCAATAGATTTTTTGTACTCATGAGTTCCGTTGTGTGTCGACCATCATTGAAAACTATAAGAGCGCTAGCTTTCGGCTTCATCCAGTCTGAGGTCCGGCTCGGATGACCCGATCGTGACAATCGCAGAGGTGCTCCCTTTACTCCCTAGCCGAACAATCGGGAACGTAGGGGTAAACACAGGAGCGAGGCAACCCACCTTGAAAATCTCTTAAGTCAATATGGTGCATATTGTGGCATAATACACGAACAAGGAACGAAGCCGTACAAGTATAATCATATGCAAGAGGAAAAGCTTCATGAAGGAAGACCCCAAATGAATTGGGTATTTGAATTTATGCGTCACAAACAAAGTTTGGACAAGAAAGTTTTTTACAAGCAACATTTTTGCAAAAAAGTATAATGCTTGGTCGAACCGAACACAAGTTAGAAATTAAAGCTTTGAGCATGAAAGCGACTTAGCTGGTTAATGTGTTCGGTATTGATAAGGAGGTCCGAGCTTGATACGGGATAAGGTTCCATCCCCCAAGACGGTCCCGAGGTGGCGGAGCGGAGAGCTCGACACGCCGAAGTGGTGACATAGCACGGTCAATGCAGACCGGCAGAGTGACGCCGAAGTCCCGGGATCATTTTCCTGTGCACAAAAAATGGTGCAAACCGGAGATAATAGTAATAATGATAATTAAAAGAAAAAAAGCGTTGCATAATAAATAATTTATGCAAAGTGAGTAATAAAAGAAATATGGCCTGGCGCCAAAGTCAATGTCGATGCAGGGCGTTGGCGTGATGAGGTAAAGGCGTGGCAAAGCCTGAATTCACAGGTCGGTCCGAGCTCCGGATGCGGCGTTCGCCGGACTATGTACAGAAACTGACCGAACCACCATGCGACTGTCGTTAATGCGGCCACCATTTGATAGACCTGGTTTTTTTGTTGTAGCAATCCAAAGGAAGGTGATTCCCAAAATTGGGACACGATCCGCGCACCCATTGCCTGATGGGCGATAAACCGACGGCATGGCAATGCAGGCAAAGGTTGGCTCGCCAAGGCAAAGCCCTCGGTCCAACTAACGTGACGGAGCTGGTCGGCTAGTGACGCCGAAGTGTCCGGAGTAGGTTGATGAAGAGATGGCGAAGCCCCCGGTCCAGCCGAGATGTCGAAGTAGGTCGGCGTGATGGACACTAGCTTGAAGAAGCAATAGTGCGGCCCTGCCGATGCAGGTCGTGACGTGGTTGTTGTCGTCTTGATGAAGCGACCGTGCGGCGATGCCGGTATGCCCGCTCCGTGTAATCTGTGGGGCGGCGATGTTGGTGATGATTTATCCTTCGCGATGCCGGACTTTTGTTCGGCTTGCCGATATGATGATCCAAAGAAGTTGAGCTCGGTTCAACAAAGTGACGACGTTCCTAGCATAGGTCAGCAGCCGTGGAGCAATATTGCCGGACTGGTTTGACACCAGCATGATGTTGAAGATCATGCTCAAAAGATTTTAAAGTTAGTGGGATGTGTTCGGGAACCAAATACAATACCCCATACAAAACTTCCTTCAAAAAGGATGTCTGAAATCCCGTTCGTAAAAAGGACGAACTCGGGTCGGATTTGTTTTCGCGCAGAAAACAGATCCGAAAAGTGATGCACTAATCGGAAGGTTCCCGGAGTTTGGACGGTCGGATCGAGCTGAAATTTTGAGGGGTGGTAGATATAGGAATTCCGCAGTCGATCAACGGTTGGATCTTCCAAAGGAGGTCCGAGCTGGAAGTTGGACACCACGCCCTAAACTCGTCCAGATTCTCGTCCAGATTTGACAGGGCTCCGATATATCATAGATTGTCGGAGATTCCTCCATCGGAACTCGACGAAATTTAGCGTGGCTGTTGTAGACGTAATTCCGCACTATTCCACCGAAGCAATCGTCAAACCGACGCTCGAGGAGGCGGTGATGGCGGATACAAGTTCGCTGTCCAGAAAAACAGCACGGTCGCCCGAGGGCAATGTTGACGTTGAGCCCGGGCTCCTGGATGATTCCTCCATGATCTTGATAGAGATCGGAGCTGATGTTGATGAAGGCCTCATCCGAACATGACGATCGGAGATAGGGCGCGATCCTTGGTCGAACCAAGGTGACCCGGTCGGTAGACGAAGATGCGAAATCGCGGTTGATCTGAGCGAGCCATCGACCTTTTGCCGAACACACAGCGGAACTCTCAATGAAAGCACCAATGTCGGTGTAAAAACCGGCGGATCTCGGGTAGGGGGTCCCGAACCGTGCGTCTAGGCGGATGGTAACACGAGACAAGGGACACGATGTTTTTACCCAGGTTCGGGCTCTCTCGATGGAGGTAAAACCCTACTCCTGCTTGATTAATATTGTATGGGTAGTACAAGAGTTGATCTACCACGAGATCGTAGAGGCTAAACCCTAGAAGCTAGCCTATGGTATGATTGTTGTATATCTCTATCGACTAGCCTGGCCTCGGTTTATATAATGCACCAGAGGCCTAGGATAACAAGAGTCCTAGCCAACACGCCCGGTGGGGGAGGAGTCCTTGTCTTGATCGCCAAGTCTTGCGGAATCTTCCTTGTATCTGGCAGCTGTCCGGACTGGCCCATGAGTATACGGCCATGGGGGTCCTCGGCCCAATTTAACAGATCAGGAGATGACGTGGTGAGTACCCCCTAGTCCAGGACACCGTCACAGAGAAAATCAGAGAAAATGATTAGTTGGACAGAGCAACACCTCAAATTCAGACCATGAGTTTATTTCCTAGAACTGGAGTGGGTTGATGATGTAATATATGTACCCTTGTATATATTTATTTAATTTATGAAAATACCACAAAACAATTATTCTACGGTCCAGATTTCAAAAAAATCATGTCACTAGATTTTATTTCACGTCAAGTCGCATAACCTAGGTGTCTCCTATCCGGAAGGGTTACATCAATAAATATGCATTCAGTTGCATATTTATAAACCTAACTCTTTCGGATTGTCCAACGTTTTCCACGGATAGCCCGAGGATGTGCAGATTGGGTAGATTTTCCATGCTCTCCCCCGTTTTGAGACAGGATTTACGCAGAGCCTCCTCGTTATTCTCCGAATGTACGTTCTCTCAGCTTTTTACCGAGACGTGTATCCGGAGGACAGCAGGGAGGTGCTGCCAAAATTCTATCTCGGAATGAGGTAGAGCATGGACTACTCAATCTACGCATCTTCAGGTGGGATTAGGACCCTCTTTACCTATTAGAGATGTAGGTTGATTTGTTCACGTATCTCATGAACCCGGTAGAAAATAAAAAATTGATGCTATTAATTTGATACGATTAATTTAAATGAAATGTTAATTTTGTTGTGTGGCTCCCAATAAAGTAGAGGATGGCTGATAATGAGCGGATGTACAATGGTCATACCGGTCCAAATTGAACAATAGCAGAGTGGGTCGCGAAAATCAATGTGTTCTTGAAGCAGATCCATCGTGATCAAAAGAGAGCTCCTCCACATTGCCCTTGTGCCTGATGTCAAAACCGTCATAGTCTACAAAAGTATAAGATGACAAAACACCTTCGCAAGTTTGGGTATATGAAAAAAATTACCATGCCGGTTAACTTTGTCGAGGAGGGGAGTGTTAGAGAGGACGTGATGCGACAATGCATCAATGATCATGAAGACGATGGGGTTAGAAACATGGTTGATGATGTCCTACTGCAGAGACACCACATTCGACACCTTCAGAGAATGAATCGGAGGAAACCGCAAAAGGAGCTCATGCGCTTGTTGGCCTCATTAAAGAAACCTCTTTACAAGGGAGAAAAAATTTCTCAGTTGGATGCCATCTCGCAACTGGTGGCAATCAAGGCTGAGTACGCTATAGCTTGTTAGAGTTGTGCCGAATATTGTGTACAAGTTAGGTTACCACTACTACAAAAAGGGCTATAGATGGAATGGCCACTAATGGCGCACCTGTGATGTGGTGCGCCATTACAATATTCTAATGGCGCACCATGTCTCGGTGCGCCATTAGTAATATATTACTAATGGCGCACTGGTGTGTGGTGCGCCATTAGTAGTTTTGAAAAAACATAAAAATAATTTTTTATTTACTAATGGCGCACCGTTGCATAGTGCGCCATTACTAATTGATAGTAATGGCGCACCACATCCGTAAATGCGCCATTAGTAGTTTTGAAAAAAAAAGTAAAAAAAATTAAAAAAATTTGTTACTAATGGCGCACCATGTCTCGGTGCGCCATTACTAGTTTTAACTAGTAATGGCGCACTTTCCACTGGTGCGCCATTACTAAGTTTTTCTAAAAACAAATCAAAAAATATATCAATTTTTTTTTAAATTTTTGTCAAAACTAGTAATGGCGCACCGTGGTAGTGGTGCGCCATTACTAGTTGAACTAGTAATGGCGCACCATGCCACGGTGCGCCATTAGTAACTTGGCCACCACTTCCACCAATGCACCCCCTGGATCGCCTTTTCAGTTTTAAAAAAAATAAAAGAAAATGATGGAAATGTCAAAAAAGAAAAATATGTTTCCCATGTGATATGTGCTCTAGTTTTTGGGAAAAATTACAAGTATGAATTTTGACTTTATTTGCAAAATGTCTCTGGAAATTTGTAAAATAGGCATAACTTTTGCATACGAACTCGGATGAAAAAGTTTTTTATATGAAAAATCATCTACTCGAAAAGTTACATCCAAATTTAACTGGGGGAACCCCGTTAAACATTTTCAAAATCCCCAAAACCTAACAGAAAAAAGTTACGGGCTTTCAAGATCTAGCGGCAAAAATTCAAAAATTTCAAACTTAGTGGCGCACCGTTGGATGTGGTGCGCCACTAGTAATGTAAAAAAATTGGTTTGAATTTTTTTGAATTTTTTTTCAAAAAATGATACGCAATATGACCGGGAAGTTTGAAATATTTTTCAAAATTTCATCCATCATAGTCATGAACATGAACAAAGTCCTAGACATCAACAAGGTATAACAGGATTGATATGCTAGATATATCAACAAGTACCTGTGAAGTGAGCTGTTGCTGGGGTTGGATAGAACTCTGAAGTTAAGCGTGCTTGGGCTGGAGTAGTGTGAGGATGGGTGACCTTTCGGGAAGTTTGACCACGGAGTGTGATTTGACCTGAGATTAAGCCATAGTGAACTGACATTAAGAAAATTTTGAAAAAAAAACTAAAAAAAAATTTGAAAAAAAATTCTGAAAAAAATTTGAAAAAAAATGTTACTAATGGCGCACTTCTATGTGGTGCGCCATTAGTATACCAGATACTATTGACGCACTTCTATGTGGTGCGCCATTAGTATACCAGATACTAATGGCGCACCGTGGGCTATACTAATGGCGCACTACATGGTGCGCCATTAGTAAAAAATACAAATGGCGTGCTAGTAATGGCGCACCGGTAGTGCGCCATTAGTAGGCAAAACCGGTGCGCCATTAGTAGGCCTTTTTCTAGTAGTGTACAGTTGGACTCTGAGTAGTATTGTGTTTACAGGATATGGAGTCGTGTCCAAGTAGGACACTTGTATCCTAGGCCTCTCATATATAACGCGGGTAGACACACAATGTAACCTATGCCAACATAATAGCACAGGAACACAGGCGAAGCCGGCAGCATGTGCCGGCGTCTAGGGTGACCGGGTGCGGTATTGTAGCGGTATCATGGGGAGGAGCGCCCATAGTCAAGCCCCCGGGATGTAGCCATATCGATGAACCTCGTTAACAGATCTTGTTGTCGTGCTCGTGTGATTGCTTGGTCCTCGGTAGATCGACTGTGTGCCTCGGATTTACTCTAACAAGTGGTATCAGTGCAAGATTCGAAGAGGCCGTTGGTGTTGATCTAGAGGATGGAGCATCGTTAGTTTGGTGCGAAGACGGTATGCAAAGAAATCGGTATCGATGTCGATGGGTCGTTGCGGTCAGACGGGATTGAAAAGAGCAAATCGAGAGCAGCAGAAAATCGCAGCAACGCAGTGTAGCGACCCGACCTCAGACGGTCAAGCCTACGTATTCTTGTGCCATCCACAGATCAGTATCTTTGGCTTTACACAGTACATCAATGTATATATCAAAGTGCAATCACATGCATAAATAACGTAAAACTGATATATACCTCATAATACTCAGCGGAAACAAATCAAGCGGGTGTGGAGTCCCATCAACACCATCGGCGGTCGAGTGTAGACCGTAACCTCAGATCGTAACTCTTACTCGTCGAGGAAATATACGCAACATGATACGTTGCAGCCGTGTAGGTCAGTACATTGAATGTACCGCAAGATCACAACATGAATAAACAGAGGTAAAACTATACTATATGCAATTTGGCTTTGTGGCTCAGATCTGAGTTTTGTTTTGCGTAAAAGCTGATTTTATTTTCCCTACATCAAAGGAATAAATGAAGTCTGTACTATGGAGTTTTCTATCATGACATGGTTCCGCCAACCGATGTCTCATAGCCCAAAATCATCATATGTTGCCCACAATTAAGTTATCAATCCGGTGTTGAGAGTTACGAGATAGATCCAAGTCCAGATGCTCAAATTGCCCGTGAATCGGGACACGGCTAATCGATTAGGTTTTTAACCCTCTGCAGAGGTTTGTACACTTTACCCGCAAGATTCGATCCCTCTCTTTACGTTCTCGCACTTCGTGGTGTTTGAGAACAAGATGACCAAACATGGTCTTCCAAAGAGTTCCTCGACCCTTTGTCCGGTACCCATCCAATCCTACCGTCATTCTACATCTGCTAGTACCGTCCCAGCCAGAGTCACAACTAAGGTCAACCAAGCCAGAGCCCATAATGACTTGCGGTTGCACAGGTAAGCTTCCGGTCATGAAGTATTCTTCCGTCTCTTTGAGTGCAGGTGAAGCTTTCCATAAGATGTCATGGCGCTTCTCCATGCATCCCGCCAACCACTGGGTTCTCCAGGTGCCCGTCAACCGTCCTTCACCCAAAGAGTGTGTATTGAAAATCCTGTCTCGAGTCTTGAAGTCTTGAGGTCTTGAAGATGCAGTCCTTGCAGATTCCATCATGGAGTTGTCGTCATTGACGTAGAGTTCTCCTTCTTCACACCACTCTCGTGCACTCATACCAAACCCGTCTACTATAGCGTAGCATTAAAATAAAATATCGTCCGGGCTTGGTAACAGGGTGATGGGTTCCTACCTCATGCATACTACTCAACTACAAGAATTTCAATATCACTACTGAGGGGTGGTTGCAAGGATGCCACTAAATGCAATAAAACATAGGTAAGAAAAGCATGGTCAAAGTGAACTTGCCTGGTTGACGATCTTCGAAAAACTAGGGTTTCGTAGTAGCAATCTTCGCACTCCGGAAATTCTACCGAGGCAAACAATAACTATAATAAGCACATAGCATAACATCACTTAACATAATAACATAACAAAAGTAACATAACACAACAAACAACCAAAACTCAAATCCAAAAGAAAAACTCAAATAAAGGCCACTCAAAGTTTTCCCTACTTCAAACAATAACAAAATAGTTTTATATAATAAAATTTCTTAATATAACCTAATCATGGTTTTAGGTTAACTTAACAGAAAAGGTTTCACTAAGCAACTAGGAGCAAAAGGAATTAATTAAAAAGCTATTATAAAACTCATTTTAGGCCTAATCCAGTTTCTATTAAGAAAAATAATTTAAAACTCTTATTAATTATAAATAAAAGTTCATCTACTAGAATGACAGAAACTAACCTAAAATAACTAATCACAAGTTAAAAATAAATTAATTTACTAATTAATTTAATAGGAAAACAGGAACTAGTTAATTAATTAGGATTAATAGGATTCTGCTTAAAACTAATTATTTATTAATCCTAAAATACCCAAGTTAATTTCTAGGGTTTGGCAATGTTAAAATAAAGTTGGGACAAAAATAATTATGCAAAATAATTTTTCTAACTCAAGTTATAGCAGATTTACTATTCTTACTAAAACTAAATTAAAGCATTTTTAATTATTTTTAACATAGCTAAATATATATTCTACGAAAACTACATAAAATTTGCAATCCAACAAAAAAATAATCACTCAAAAATATTAAACAGAATAAAAGATATGAATTTTTGAAAACAGAAACTATTCTGCTAAAACAGAAAATCAAAATAAAAGAAAAAGGCCTAATGGGCCTATACTGTGCCCTGTGCGTAATTTAGTCTAAATGGGCCTCGGGTTAAAACTAAAAACGGGCCGGCTAATTGACTTAAAACCCTAACTAATAAACCGGACGAACCGGCGGTTCTTTTTTATAAAAGATACCCCTTGAGGTTCTAATCGTGGCCGTTTATTTTGGATCGGACGGGGAGGGAGTTCTCCGGTGTCTTACCGAGTCCGGCGACGGCGGCGGCGGGCGGCGGAAGTGCGCTGGGGCTTGGCGCCTGGAGGTCCGTGAGTCGCCGTCTTGAGTGCGGGGAGGCAGTGAGGAGTTCGGTGGGGTCGGGGAGCTCGGGAGGGCTAGGGCGACGGCGGCGACTTTGGCGGCGGGGAGAGCTTCGGGCTCCGGCGAGCACGAGCGGGAGGGAGAGGAGGTCCGCGAGGCGAGGGGGGGAACGGGGTGCGGGGAGGGGGTTTTATAGGGCGGGGGCCTCGTCGGGAGGAAAGGGATCGGGGGAGGGAATCGGCATCCCGGATCCTTCGGGATCCGGCGATCCGCGGCGGCGACGGCGTGGCGTGGGAGGAAGAAGGGGTGGGTCCCATGAGGCGTGAGAGAGAGAGGCGAGGCGAGCGGGCGATCAGAGCGATTCGGGCGAGGGGGCGAGGGGAGCTGTTTGGCTGGCCAGCACTTGGGCCTTGGTGTGGGCCAGCGGGGCACTGGCTGGCCTGTGGCTGGCGCCGGGGTTCTTTTAAAATTTTATTTTTAAATAAAACAAAAACAGAAATAAAACAATATCTATAAATATTTTATATAGGGTATATATATACCAAAATGATCGGGAATATTCCCTTTGATTTGAACATTTTTCCAAAGGCAAAATCCAAACTTTATAAAAATCCATTTTTCAAATTCAAATAAATTTCAGGTTTGAATCCAAATCTTTTGGCATTGTTTCCTCTGATATTTTGGAGTGTCATGTTTGCTCCTCTCATACTTTTGATCAAGTATTTATCAGGCATAGTTTTTGAAATGTTTCCCACATGCCAAAGTTTGAAATTCAAATTCAAAACTCAAAATTTGAAAGAGGGTTCCAAAGCACCTTCAAATGATTTTCAACTTGATTCATTATAACTTCCAACTCCTATTTCATATAATTGAAGAAGTCATTTTATCTTCCCTCATGAAAATCATTGAGTTGCATAAAGCTTTGAATTTGAAAACTTCCCAAATGAAATTCAATTCTTTTCCAAAACCCTATTCATTTCAAAATGGAAGAAGTCATGTCATCTTCACTCTAGGTTTTGGTGTTGCAATGAACTTGAGTTCAATTGGGATCCAAAAATGCAAAATGGAAAGTTTGGGAAAGTCATTTCATTCCCTCTCATTCAACTTTCAAAAGTTTCAATTTCCACTCAATTCCATTCAATCAATCACTCAAACAATCCGACAACAACCATAGTTATTTATTTATTATAACATTCCAAAATTTAGAATTTTGGGATGTTACAAACCTACCACACTTAAAATGAATCTCGTCCTCGAGATTTGGAGAGGCTAGCAAGAAATAGGTTAGGGTTTGGGGTCTTCTCAAAAATCCATCGATCGTCTCCGGGGTCTCGGATGCTACCACCCTTAGAAGCATGGTTACGGTTCCATCAAAACTCATATACTCCATCCTTATTGTTGGCGATTGTCGGTCTTCTCGAGATATTAAGGATAATTCCTTCTCTGGGCTCTTCCGGTAGTGGCATAACCTTTTCCTCAATTCTTTTGTCCTTTACTCTTGGAAAGGTTATTCCAGACCAGGTCTTCATAGTCGACGGTCCGGCGCCAATTCTAAACAAATATCGGTATCTCATGGTGGTCAACGATTTATGGTTTCCCTACAGAAAAGCAGGTCAGGTTGAACCTCATCGTATAACCTACGGTTGGCAACAACTGCCGTGTACAAGGGAAAAAAATACCTATACCTTTCTAAGGTTTAAACAAGGTTTTGATAAATCGTCTCTCTACTATAGGTAAGTCACTCAGATTTTACCATCCCATATAGCAAAGCGAATAATAAGAGTAAGTCGGTATGGTGATCAATCCATCCCGTACCCAAATCATTACCTTGTACATGGTTTAGCGAATCTCGCATTCTAACACTCGGTCATCCTCACAAGCATTGCAGAATTTCTCTTGTCGGCGAACCAAGTTCAGAAAAATCCATTGATTCTGCAGCCAAACAAACATCTATCGTTCCTTAACAACTCTCAGGTTTGCGTAAACTCCTATAGAATCGTCGGTTGATCAAATCGTAGTCTATTCCCAAAATTTCTTTCTCCAGTGGGTACTTGATCCTTATTAATTCTTGGGCCTGTGGGTTATGGCCCACTTCAACACTAGTGCAGCTTTAACTCATCCTTGGAGTAACTCTCTTGTTACACCTCCTTAAATCCAGTAGTACTCTGTTTCTTCATACCATCATATCAAAACCAAACTCCAACTTATTTTGTCCAGCTTCCTTCCATGGCCGTCATGAATAACACGTTTCTTTCTTCATTGATCCTGTGGCTTTATAGAGTACTATGACCAAAAGAAGTGCACAAGTTTATCCATAAAATCTCATTAATCTCATATCAATCTTTCATTACATCCTTAACCATTTTCAGAATCCAAATTCCAAAAAGTACTTTGTTACAAATGCTGCCACCCACATGGTTTGGTATGGTCAGACATTACTTCCAACTTTATTCATTTTTCCTCCTCGAGGATTCTTCAGTTCCACTGGAAATGTGTGACATGAGTCTTGAAATCTTCAATCTTCTGTTTCATCATGGTGGTCTTGAGCTTCACCTTCATCATCTATGCATGCACTTCGCTTAGGTATTCCTGAGTATAACGGAGTCTTGCTTCAAGTATTTCTCCGATCTGGCGTATGGCTTCCATGGCTGCTTCACGAACAGCATCGAAGAAAGTTGCTTGTGGCACACGTGGGATGAAAAGTAATGCCCCATCCTCTTTGGGCAAACTCCTTTCAAATGGTGGAGGTGTACCTCCACATACCAAAGTTCCACTCCCTTTTGCATGAAAGGGTAGCCTTTGTAGACTGCATCTCCTTCAAGGTGAATATGCTTCATCATGTCCTTCAGGATCTTGGTGTCGTGATCACTTGTCGTGGTCATGATCGTTTGAGGCCCTTAAGGAAAGACTCATAAAGGGTTGTCATCTGCATGTGTAGGATAAGAGAGGTGCTCGTAACAAGGGATGTATCTCCATGGGAATTTGCAACTGTCTCCGAGAAAAGTTTGGTGTTCAGTTGTCCATGGGTTCAAGATTTGAGTGCAGTTGAGATAGAAAGAGAAAAGCAATTACCCACTCATCAACAAAATTATCGTTTGTAATGGGCCGTTCTACTATGGTTTCGCTTTCTAGGTCCTCATTTCTTCAGTCTTCAATGCTCGGGAGTTTCCAATTCCTCGGCTAGGTGTTTCTCCTCACAATGAGGGCATCCATCCTTGTGTTCCTCCTGGTGTGTCCTATTCCTCCACAAATCTTGGAGGCATAAGGTTTCTTCTTGAGTTATCATGGTGCCTCCGGATGAGGCGTGATCCCAACAGGTCTTCTTGAATTCCTCCCAAGTCTTTGCTCCATTCCATCCTCAGATAGCTTGATGCATCTGCCACCATGTTGCAGCACTTCCTTCAAAGTACTCAAGAGCGTCGATACTTCATTCTTCCTTGAAACCAAATTGCTCCCGGGTTATTCTCCATGTTCAATCCATAGCTCGCCTCCCGGCTGGGTTTTCGTCCAGAGAATATCAGTCCAACTTCAATCATCATCTATGGGGTCCAAAAGTTTTGGGATGAGATATGAGAGAGGTGGGGAGGGATACACACAATACAAACAATAGTTTTTGAAGAAAGCGGGTTTTACTTTGTGGCTGTCGGAAACATCAAACAAATGACGGCTCACAATTCATCGTGATCTAACGTAGGTGTATAACATGGATTTGGTCCTCTAACGGTCAAATAATTCTTCCGATTCTTCAAGTCGCCCGAGTCTTCAACCTGGTGTAGCTTCAACTCTTCTAATGCATGGTCAAATCCTCTTTACTCAAGAGGCCATCAGTTCTCCGATATCAAATCCTTCTTGGAGCGTCTTGATTGATCCTCCGGTGATCAAAGGATAAGGGTATATTCTAACTATTTGAGGTGAGAGGGTCTATTTGATAAATTCAGAAAAGATGAGAAGTAAGAGTCTTTTTGTAAATAAAGTTTTTGAGATATCCTGTCCTAAGGGCTTTTCCGGTTTCTAGGGTCACGTCCTACAGTCAACATGTGCTCTGATACCATCTCATTCAACTTTCAAAAGTTTCAATTTCCACTCAATTCCATTCAATCAATCAGTCAAACAATCAGACAACAACCATAGTTATTTATTTATTATAACATTCCAAAATTTAGAATTTTGGGATGTTACACGCAGTGGCATTAGAGTCGAGCAGCGGTCGGATTGGAGTAGGCGGCTGTAGCAGGCGTGTGGCTGTAGCAGAGTGGAAGGGCAAGGGTTCGCTAGGACGTCCTAATGGTTGGCCGAGCCAGGCCAACGCGAAAGCATGAGGCCCACGTGCAGGCGTGCTGCGTGCGTTGCGCAAGGAAGTTGTTAGGGCGTGACGCTATTATGTTGTGTTGTACCGAGGCAACACGCGAGATTTTTTCAAAAAATATGAAGACCGAGTCCTTGTACACAGCGCACAGACAAGTTGGGGTAGTCTAGAGGTGAAACCTATAACATCTCACCGCCATTCATGGCTCTAGCACATGGATAGCACGCTTCCACGCACCCCTATCCATAGCTAGTTCTTTGGTGATACTCCATGATACGTCTCCAACGTATCTATATTTTTTTATTGTTCCATGCTATTATATTATCTATTTTGGATGTTTTATATGCATTAATATGCTATTTTATATTATTTTTGGGACTAACTTATTAACCTAGAGCCCAGTGCCAGTTCCTGTTTTTTCCTTGTTTTATAGTTTCGTAGAATAGGAATATCAAGCGGAGTCCAAATGGAATGAAACTTTTGCGATGATTTTTCTTGGACAAGAAGACATCCAGAGGACTTGCAGTACACCTTAGGAAAGCCACGAGGCGGCCAAAAGGACGGAGGGCATGCCCAGGGGGTAGGGCACGACCCCCACCCTTGTGGGCCCCTCGTGACTCCACCGACCTGTTTCTTCCACCTATATATTCTCAGATATTCCAAAACCAATCAGGAGAGCCATGAAAACACTTTTCCACCGCCACAATCTTCTGTACCCATGAGATCTCATCTAGGGGCCTTTTCCGGTGTCCTGCCGAAGGGGGATTCAATCACGGAGGGCTTCTACATCAACACCATTGCCCTTCCAATGAAGCGTGTAGTTTACCACAGACCTATGAGTCCATAGCTAGTAGCTAGATGGCTTCTTGTCTCTTTTTGATTCTCAATACCATGTTCTCCTCGACGTTTTTGGAGATCTATTTGACGTAATACTTTTGCGGTGTGTTTGCCGAGATATGATGTATTGTGGATTGATGATCAGCTTATCTACGAATATTATTTGAATCTCCTCTGAATTCTTATATGCATGATTTGATATATTTGTAAGTCTCTTCAAACTATTGATTTGGTTTGGCCAACTAGATTGGTTTTTATTGCAATGGGAGAAGTGCTTAGCTTTGGGTTCAATCTTGCGGTGTCCTTTCCGAGTGACAATAGGGGCAGCAAGGCACGTATTATATTGTTGCCATCGAGGATAAAAAGATGGGGTTTACATCATATTGCTTGAGTTTATTCTCTACATCATGTCATCTTACTTAATTCGTTACTCTTTTATTCATGAACTTAATACTCTAGATGTAGGCAGGAGTCGGTCGATGTGTGGAGTAATAGTAGTAGATGCAGGCAGGAGTCGGTCTACTTGATACGGACGTGATGCCTATATTCATGATCATTGCCTTAGATATCATCATAACTTTGCGCTTTTCTATCAATTGCTCGGTAGTAATTTGTTCACCCATCGTAATATTTTCTATCTTGAGAGAAGCCTCTAGTGAAACATATGGCCCCCGGGTCTACTTTCCATCATATAAGTTTCTGATCTACAATTTTAGTTTCCTATTTACTTCCTTTGCAATATTTTAATTTCCGTTCCATAAAACAAAAATACCAAAAATATTACTTTACTTTTTATCCATCTCTATCAGATCTCACTTTGCAAATAACCGTGAAGGGATTGACAATCCCTTTATCGTGTTGGGTGAAAGTTGGTGTTTGTTTGTGCAGGTATTCGGTGACTTGTGTGTTGTCTCCTACTGGATTGATACCTTGGTTCTCAAAAACTGAGGGAAATACTTAATCTAGTTTGCTGCATCACCCTTTCCTCTTCAAGGGAAAACCAACGCAAGCTCAAGAAGTAGCGGGAATAATTTCTGGCGCCGTTGCTGGGGAGATCTACGCCAAGTCAAGACATACCAACCACCCATCATAAACTCTCATCCCTTGCATTACATTATTAGCCATTCGCCTCTCATTTTCCTCTCCCCCACTTCTAAAACGATTTTTGAAAAGATTTTCCTTTTCTTCGCCCCTCTTCCGTTCGTCTTCTTCGCTTGCTTTTTGGTTGCTCGTCTACTAGATATATTTGCCGTCACCATGTCTGAAACTGGCGAGGTTATCATTGAAAATCTTGAGGATAAACTTGATTCTTGCTCTTTGGATCATGAAACTGAAAAACCTCCTAATTACAAAACCAAAAAATTTCATGTGGGGGACGGTAACATTATTGGAAAAAGTGTCATCCAAGAATTCTTGGATTGTACGAGATCCATGACTATTAATAAAAGATCTATCCTTCTTGAGATAAATTGTTATGCATATGCTATTGTTATGCTTGTTGAGAAATTAGAAAGAAAATTTGTGCATCTCCATCCTGCTTTGCAAAAGGTTTTTACGAACTTCCCAATATTAATCATCCAATAGCTAAAAAGATTGCCACTATTATCCTTATGCGCGAATTTGATTTTATAATACAAGAAGCTAGGGATATCTTTGCTCTCTATAAAAAGGATGTTGAACACCCTCCAATTATAGATATCCTCCATGATAAAGAAACCATGCGTAGTTTAGAATCTAGGGATTATCATGTGACGCCCGGATAATTAAGCTACAGTAATCCCCCATTAATGGTGCCATGTCATCACTCTTACTGTTACTAATTCACCTTTTGCTTTCAAACATAGTTCAAATTTAAAATTTAAAATAGAAGTCCAAAATTCAAACTTCACAAACATGAAATCTAAAATGTCCATCACGTGGCAAATATTCCATAAATAAATGTGGTGGTGAACCAACATTTCTATAAAGTGTTTTTGGTGCCCTAAACTAAATATAACTGGGGCTTAAAACAAATATTAAATGCTTTTTAAATACTAAACTAATACAAACCTCTTTTATTATTGCACCAAATTATTTAGGGCAGTAGCCTAATTATAAACACTAATTGAGGGGCTAGTTGTATATGTTATAAAATCTAAAATAAAATGAAACTAAAAGCAAGCACAAAATTAAAAAAAGAAAAAGAAAAAGGCAAAAGAAAATAAAACTAAAAGAAGACACCCCCGGCCAACTGGGCAATAGGCCCAGCTGGCCACCCACGCGGCCCAGTCGGCCCAAACCACCTACCCCGTCGGTCGCCTCCCTGTTCCCCCGACCCAGTCGCTACAGGGGAGAGCTCCCACCGAGCCACCTCGCCGGCGACGCCTCGGCGAGGGGATAAGACCACGCCTCCCCTTCCGGCTCCTCGAGTCCTCCCCCTGCCACTCCCACTCACTTCACCCTCTCCCCTCCCCTCCTCAGATCCACCGCACCGTGCCGCCCGAGCGAACCATCGCTGCGGCCTCGCCGTGCCAGTGGCCACCGGCCGCCGTCCTCCATCCGCCCGTGTCCGGGAGCTCCCTCGTCCCCGCCTACGCCGATTGCGGCAACTTCCCCGCGCACTGAGCCCCTACCCCGTCGGCTTCAATGTCATCTTCGACCTTCGGGCGCCCGGAATCGCCGCCGTCGTACATCGCCGTTCAGCCACCCCGAGCCCGCTGCCACCCCCCTACAACTCCATCGTGAGCCCCCTATGTTTCCCCCTCTCTCCCCGAGCCCCAGTACCCCTCTAGCTTGCCTCACCGCCGCACCGAAGATTTGTCGCCGCTGCCCAACTCGTCGTCGCGGCCTCGGCCCTTCGAGCTCGGCCCCATGTTCCTGGGGCTCCCACGAACCCGACGCGCCCACCCGCGCCTCCTCTCGTGTTTCCCGCGCCCGGTCCCATCGTGGCCCAAACTCCAGCCCCGCCAAGCTCGACGCCAACGACGTTTTCGACCTCCCAGGCGCAGCCCAGTAGCACCCCGCGACGCGGCTCCTGCCTAGCTTTCGAACGACGCCTCTCACTCGTCAAATAGATGTCGTACGGAAAATCCAGACGCGCGCACGAACCCTCCACCGTGAAAGAGGCTTGCCGGAGCAACTCCGGTGGCCGATGCCGACGTGGCTGCCACGTGGGTTACCCTGGCTCACTGACCAGTGGGCCCAGGGGCCCAGTTGACCGCGTTGACTGGTCAACGGGCTGACGTGGCAGTGCTGAGTCACTGACATATGGTCCCCACCCCACCTAATCAATGTTTTAAACAATTAAAACTAACTAGTTAACCTAATAGACAATGACAGGTGGGGCCTACCTGTTAAATAACTCTGTTTAGTTAGTTTTAAAACTCCATTGGCTCTCTGTCTATGACATGTGGGTCCCACTGGCCCCCCATGGCAGGTTTGACCCTGGGCAGTGAGTCTGTTGACTGTTGATGTCATCCCCACGCAATGCTGACATCATAATTCCTTTTCTGTTAATAGAGTAATTTCAGAATATTGTTAAATCTATGAAAAATCATATAAAATAAACCGTAACTCGGATGAAAAAGTTTTATACATGAAAGTTGCTCAGAAAAATATGACAAATCCGAATACACGGTCCGTTCGTCCGTCACACATCCCTAGCATAGCGAACATGCAACTTTCCCCCTCCATTTCATCTGTCCGAAGATGCCTAACTCCGGAAAAACTTTCCGGATGTTATCCCCCTTCGCCGGTATCATGTAGCACCGCGTTAGAACACCCCTAGCCCTGCGTCTTACTGTCGTCATGCATCTGTATTGCACCTGTTTGCTTTATATTTACTGTTTCTTCCCCCTCTTCTCTCCGGTAGATCCCGAGACCGCTGTTGATGCCCCTGTGATCGACTACGTCGACGGCGACCCTTCTTCCCTTTCAGCGGAGCTTCCAGGCAAGCCACCCCCCCTTTGATCATCCTGATATCGCCCATTCCATTCTCTCATGCTTGCATTAGATTTTGCTACTCTATTTGATTGCTCCTATTCTGATGCATAGCCTGCTTTTGTAACCTGCTTATTGTTACCTACCTGCTTATCCTAAACTGCTAAGTATAGGTTGGTTAGTGATCCATCAGTGACCCCCACCTTGTCCTTGTTGCCCCTGCTTCATCTTCGACGACTCGATCAATGTGATCGACGACAAGAGCCCGACACCTCACATCACATCACGCCCCTTTTGTTGCTTGACTCTGAAGAGCTACTATCGAGTGTCGAGGGTGATCCCTCATAACACACTCCTTATGATAATTCTGTAGTGTAGCTATTCCGTCGTGGTCATCGAGGGTGATTTCCTCTTTCACCATTCCTGACACGGCTCTGTCGTGCAACACCTCAAGTGTGAACCTCGAGGGTGGTCCCTCTTACGTTCACCTTGATGATTACATTGAGTGGAATCCACCGGGGGTGATTCCTCGGGTTTTCCCCTTGATGTCTGGACACACAGTTACCTTGACTTTACTTGAGACAGTTGTGAAAGTTGGGCGGGCCGGGATAGCACCCGTGCGATGTGACAATGGCGGCTGGCTGTTTAGCGGTATCACCCAGGAGGGGTGATAGCTCCGGAGTTGTCCCGACAGCCGTCACTACTTTTAATTGTTAATGCACTAATATGTTTGGGAATTTATTCTGAATTGGCCTTTGGCCTTTACGCACTAACCACCACGCGAGAATAGTTATGGGCCTCGACGTCGCAGTATCAGCCGAAGCTTTGTCAGACGTCCAGTTCAGCATTGCGGCACGGCTGGGCCGGCACCATCCTGTTGTGGTGGAGCATGGACCCGCCCTGCACGTAACGACCAGGAGTGCTACGTGCGATGGGCCCAGACACCCGAGTGCTTAGGATGTAGAAGGGCGGGGACCTCTCTGCTAGGCCTAGGTAGGGCGACGACGTGTTGATCTTCCGAGGTCGGGCATTGACCCCAGAAAGGTGTGTCCGGCCAAAGTGATTGAGCGTGTTGGAAAACGTGGCGCACCCCTGCAGGGAAGATATATATTCAAATACCGTGTCCACGGTAATGGACGTTCAGAGTTTTATCCTGATCTTATACAACTAGAAATGGATACTTGATATGTGATGGATATGTGGCTCCGAGATTGCTTTCTCGCAGGGATTCGAGGAAGGATCTCTGGGCCTTAATGTTACAGCATGCTTGTTAATTAAACTGCTATTCTTTACTCTTCTACATGCTTCAAGATGCTTGGAGCTGCTTGAAGATGCTAGTCTTCGATGGGCTAGGCCTTCCCCTCTATTCTGGCATTCTGCAGTTCAGTCCACAGATACAACCCTTCCATTTGATACCATTGCATACTTAGTTTAGATCTGATGCTTGCGAGTACTTTGGATGAGTACTCACGGTTGCTTTGCTCCCCTTTTCCCCCTTCCTTCTCTTTTCCGGTTGATGCAACCAGATGGTGGCCCCCAGGAGTTAGATGCCACCCCCGTCGACTATGACTACTACCCCGAGGGTGCCTACTACTACGTGGAGCCCGCTGACGACCAGGAGTAATTAGGAGGTCCCAGGCAGGAGGCCTTGCCTCTTCGATCGTTGATGTTTTTGCTAGCCTTCTTAAGGAAAAACTAGTTTAACTTATGTCTGTACTCAGATATTGTTGCTTCCGCTGACTCGCTTATGTATCGAGCTATGTATTCGAGCCCTCGAGGCCCCTGGCTTGTAATATGGAGCTTGTATGACTTTCAATTGTGTCTAGAGTTGTGTTGTGATATCTTCCCGTGAGTCCCTGATCTTGGTCGTACACGTTTGCGTGTATGATTAGTGTACGCTCGAGTCGGGGGCGTCACATATCAATCTTATAGTGAAAATCTTAGGAGGAGAGTTCCCCATTCAGAAATCTCCCAATCATTGTATCTTGTGGATTTTGAGGAGTTTGATTTGATTACTAGGGGAATTTATGTAGGATTTAATAGGGATCGGTTGAATAAAATGATGAAGGAACCCGTCAGAAACGAGCTTCGTATTTTATAAGATGATATATACGGTGATGATCCCGACTATGGGTTTATGAATGTTAAAATTACCAATCAAAGTCCCTTTCATGATTTGAGTTCATCTACTGGGAGGGAAATAAAGGAAAGGATAGAATTGCTAAGACGAGTTTTGGAGGATTCGATGAGAAAAGAATTGCTTACCGAAGATGAGAATATCTAGATCTATTCGTGTTCTATGCCTAGCTAAGGGCGTTAAACAATAGCACTTGTTGGGAGGCAACCCAATTTTATTTTTGTTTTTTATTTTTAGGTTCTGTTTTTCAATAAATAATTCATCTATCCTCTGGTTAGATGTCGTTTTGAGTTTTAATTAGTGTTTGTGCCAAGTAAGACCTTTGGGATAGCTTACGATGATAGTTGATTTGATCTTGCTGAAAAATAGAAACTTTTGCGCAAAGGAAAACAATTCTCATTTTTAGCAGAAGCATGATAAAATACTTATACTTTTTTCATAAGATTAATAAACAAATTTCTTTGGTCGTCCTAATTTTTCAGACTTTTTGGAGTTATAGAAGTATTCAAAATATCCAGATTGCTACAGAATGTTCTGTTTTTGACAGATTCTGTTTTCTATGTGTTGTTTGCTTATTTTGATGAATCTATGGCTCGTATTAGGGGGTATGAACCATGGAAAAGTTGGAATACAGTAGATATTACACCTATATAAATAAAGAATGAGTTCACAACAGTACCTAAAGTGGTGATTTATTTTCTTATACTAACGGAGCTTATGAGATTTTCTGTTGAGTTTTGTGTTGTGAAGTTTTCAAGTTTTGGGGAAAGATTTGATTGACTATGAAATAAGGAGTTGCAAGAGCCTAAGCTTGGGGATGCCCAAGGCACCCCAAGGTAATATTCAAGGACAACCAAGAGCCTAAGATTGGGGATGCCCCGGAAGGCATCCCCTCTTTCGTCTTCGTCTATCGGTTACTTTACTTGAGGCTAGATTTTTATTCACCACATGATATGTGTTTTGCTTGGAGGGTCTTGTATGATTTAGTGTTTGCTTTTTCGTTTGGCAAAATCATCCTTGATGTACACACCTTTTGAGAGAGACACACATGAATCGTGATTTGTTTGAATACTCTATGTGCTTCACTTATATCTTTTGAGCTAGACAATTTTGCTCTATTGCTTCACTTATATCTTTTTAGAGCACGGTGGTAGTTTTATTTTATAGAAATTGATGAAATATCATGCTTCAGTTCTATTATTTTCGGAGTCTTTAAAACATCATGGTAATTTTCTTTGGTTATAAATTTAGTCCTAGTATGATAGGCATCCAAGAGGCATATAATAAAAACTTTCATATTAAGTGCATTGAATACTATGAGAAGTTTGATTCCTTATGATTGTTTCGAGGTATGAAGATGGTGATATTAGAGTCATGCTAGTGAGTAGTTGTGAATTTGATAAATACTTGTGTTAAGGTTTGTGAGTCTCGTAGCATGCACGTATGGTGAACCGTTATGTAACGAAGTTCGAGCATGAGATATTTTTTGATTGTCTTCCTTATGGGTGGCGGTCGGGGAAGAGCGATGGTATTCTCCTACCAATCTACCCCCCTAGGAGCATGCGCTTAGTACTTTGTTTTCATGACTAATAGATTTTTTCAATAAGTATGTGAGTTCTCTTATGACTAATGTTGAGTCTATGGACTCACCCTTCCAACATTGATAACCCACAAGTATAGGGGATCGCAACAGTTTTCGATAAGTAAGAGTGTCGAACCCAACGAGGAGCTAAAGGTAGAACAAATATTCCCTAATGTTCTATCGACCACCGATACAACTCTACGCACGCTTGACGTTTTCTTTACCTAGAACAAGAATAAAACTAGAAGTACTTTGTAGGTGTTTTCGGATAGGCTTGCAAGAAAATAAAGAACAAGAAAATAAAAGCTAGGGGCTGTTGTAAGTAAAGAAGCAATAAAGTAAATATAGCGAGTGTGGAAAAGTGGTGATAGGAGTTGCGAAATTGTCATCCCTTACTTTACTACTTTACTAGACCGATAACAAGTATTATGTGGGACAGGCCACTGCTAGCATGTCATCCCTTACTTGGAATTTTATGCACTTATGTTTGGAACTATTAGCAAGCATCCGCAACTACTAACGTCCATTAAGGTAAAACCCAACCATTGAATTAAGATATATTGGTCCCCCTTCAATCCCGTATGCATCAATTTCTATGCTAGGTTGAAGCTTCTGTCACTCTTGCCCTCCAATACATAGTCCTATCAACATACAACTAACCCTATGGTGTGATCCACGCGTGCGCTCATATGATGGGCACCAAAGGACAGCAACATAACCACAAGCAAATTAAATCATTCATAGCAATTCATCAACCATCGATAGGACAACGAAAATCTACTCAGACATCATAGGATGGCAACACATCATTGGATAATAATATGAAGCATAAAGAACCATGTTCAAGTAGAGGGTACAGCGGGTTGTGGGAGAGTGGACCGCTATAGATAGAGGGGGGAAGGTGATGGAGATGTTGGTGAAGATCGCGGTGATGATGATGATGGCCACGGCAGCGTTCCGGCGCCACCGGAAGAGAACGGGAGAGGGGGCCCCTTCGTCTTCTTCTTCCTTGACCTCCTCCCTAGATGGGAGAAGGGTTTCCCCTTGGCCTCCATGGCGTGGGAGGGGCGAGAGCCCCTCCGCGATTGGATCTATTTCTCTGTCTCTCTCTGTTTCTGCGTTCTGGTCTGCTGCCCTTTCACCGTTTCTTTTATACGGAGATCCGTAACTCCGATTGGACTGAAACCTTCGCCGTGATTTTTTACCAAAAAATAGCTTTCTTGCGGCCAAAGGAGGGCATCAACTGCCTTACTGGTGGGCCACGAGGGTCAGGGGCGCGCCCTGGGGGGTAGGGCGTGCCCCCCTACCTCGTGCCCACCTCAGAATCCGTTTTGCGTTGATCTTTCTCCCAGATTTTCCAAATATTCCAAAAATAAGCTCCGTCCGTTTTTATCCCGTTTGGACTCCGTTTGATATGGATATTATGTGAAACCAAAAACATGCAACAGACAGGAACTGGCACTGGGCACTGGATCAATATGTTAGTCTCAAAAATAGTATTAAAAGTTGCCAAAAAGTATATGAAAGTTGAATAATATTGGCATGGAACAATCAAAAATTATAGATACGACGGAGACGTATCAGCATCCCCAAGCTTAATTCCTGCTCGTTCTCGAGTAGGTAAATGATAAAAAAGATAGTTTTTGATGTGGAATGCTACATAGCATAATCTTGATCATATGTCTAATCATGGAATGAATATTAAGACACGAGTGATTCAAAGCAATAGTCTATCCTTTGACACAAAAACAATAATACTTCAAGCATACCAACCAAGTAATTATGTCTTATTGAAATAACATAGCCAAAGAAAGATCATCCCTACAAAATCACATAGTCTGGCTATGCTCCATCTTCACCACACAAAATATTCACATCATGCACAACCCCGATGACAAGCCAAGCAATTGTTTCATACTTTTGACGTTTCTCAAACCTTTTCAACTTTCACGCAATACATGAGCGTGAGCCATGGACATAGCAGTATAGGTGGAATAGAATATAATGATGGGGGTTATGTGGAGAAGACAAAAAGGAGAAAGTCTCACATCGACGCAGCTAATCAACGGGCTATGGAGATGCCCATCAATTGATGTCAATGTGAGGAGTAGGGATTGCCATGCAACGGATGCACTAGAGCTATAAGTGTATGAAAGCTCAAACTGAAACTAAGTGGGTGTGCATCCAACTTGCTTGCTCATGAAGACCTAGGGCATTTGATGAAGCCCATCGTTGGAATATACAAGCCAAGTTCTATAATGAAAATTCCCACTAGTATATAAAAGTGATAACTCAAGAGACTCTCTATATGAAGAACATGGTGCTACTTTGAAGCACAAGTGTGGTAAAAGGATAGTAACATTGCCCTTCTCTCTTTTCTCTCATTTTTTGTTTTCTCTTTTCTCTTTTTTGGGCCTTCTCTTTTTGGCCTTTCTCTTTTTTTTTAAATGCAGAGTCTCATCCCGACTTGTGGGGAATCATAGTCTCCATCATCCTTTCCTCACTGGGGCAATTCTCTAATAATGATGATCATCACACTTTTATTTACTTATAACTCAATATTACAACTCAATATCTAGAACAAAGATATGACTCTATATGAATGCCTCCGTGATGTGCAGGATGTGCAATGATCTAGTGTAGCAATGACATCAAAAAGCGGACAAGCCATGAAAACATCATGCTAGCTATCTTACGATCATGCAAAGAAATATGACAATAAATGCTCAAGTCATGTATATGATGATGATGGAAGTTGCATGGCAATATATCTCGGAATGGCTATGGAAATGCCATAATAGGTAGGTATGGTGCCTGTTTTGAGGAAGATATAAGGAGGTTTATGTGTGATAGAGCGTATCGCATCACGGGGTTTGGATGCACCGGCTAAGTTTGCACCAACTCTCGATGTGAGAAAGGGCAACGCACGGTACCGAAGAGGCTAGCAATGATGGAAGGGTGAGAGTGCGCATAATCCATGGACTCAACATTAGTCATAAAGAACTCACATATCACATACTTATTGCAAAAGTCTATTACCTATCGAAACAAAGTACTACACGCATGCTCCTAGGGGGATAGATTGGTAGGAAAAGACCATCGCTCGTCCCCGACCGCCACTCATAAGGAAGACAATCAATAAACACCTCATGCTCCAACTTTGCTACATAACGGTTCACCATACGTGCATGCTACAGGACGACTATAATATCACCACCTTTATATCGCAAAACTATTGCAAGGAATCAAACATATCATATTCAGTGATCTACAAGTTTTATGTAGGATTTTATGACTAACCATGTGAATGACCAGTTCCTGTCATCTCACTAAATAGATATAAGTGAAGCAAGAGAGTTTAATTCTTTCTACAAAAGATATGCCCACACTCTAACAAATATAAGTGAACCAAAAGAGCATTCTACAAATGGAGGTTGTCTATGTAAAGAGAAACAGGCAATCCAAACTTCAAATGATATAAGTGAAGCACATGAAGCATTCTATAAAGCCATACTCAAAAGATATAAGTGAAGTGCAAAGAGCATTCTATAAATCAACCAAGGACCATATCATACCAGCATGGTGCATAAAAGAAAAATGAAAACTAAATGCAAAAGACGCCACCGGAAGAGAAGGGGAGAGGGGGCCCCTTCGTCTTCTTCTTCCTTGACCTCCTCCCTAGATGGGAGAAGGGTTTCCCCTCTGGTCCTTGGCCTCCATGGCGTGGGAGGGGCGAGAGCCCCTCCGAGATTGGATCTATTTCTCTTTCTCTCTTTGTTTCTGCGTTCTGGTCTGCCGCCCTTTCACCGTTTCTTTTATATCCGGAGATCCGTAACTCCGATTGGACTGAAACCTTCGCCGTGATTTTTTACCAAAAAATAGCTTTCTTGCGGCCGAAGGAGGGCATCAAATGCCTTACTGGTGGGCCACGAGGGTCAGGGGCGCGCCCTGGGGGGGTAGGGCGCGCCCCCTACCTCGTGCCCACCTCGGACTCCATTTTGCGTTGATCTTTCTCTAGATTTTCCAAATATTCCAAAAATAAGCTCCGTCAGTTTTTATCCCGTTTGGACTCCGTTTGATATGGATATTCTGGAAAACCAACATGCAACAGACAGGAACTGGCACTGGGCACTGGATCAATATGTTAGTCTCAAAAATAGTATAAAAAGTTGCCAAAAAGTATATGAAAGTTCAATAATATTGGCATGGAACAATCAAAAATTATAGATACAACGGAGACGTATCAAACATTGCTAGCCTCTTTTGTACCGTGCAACTTTCGCCGGTACCATAAACTCACCATATACCTTCCTTGAAACAGCCACCATACCTACCTATAATGGCCTTTCCATAGCCATTTTGAGATATATTGCCATGCAACTTTCCACCGTTCCGTTATTTATGACACGCATCATCATTGTCATATTGCTTTGCATGATCATGTAGTTGACATCGTATTTGTGGCAAAGCCACCGTTCATCATTTTTATACATGTCGCTCTTGATTTATTGCACATCCTAGTACACCGCCGGAGGCATTCATATAGAGTCATATCTTGTTCTAGTATTGAGTTGTAATTTTCGAGTTGTAAGTAAACAGAAGTATGATGACCTTCCTTTTTAGAGCATTGTCCCATGTGAGGAAATAAAAGAAAAGAAAAAGATAAAAAGAGAAAAAGAGAAGAAAAAAATAAAGAAAAAAAGAGAGTCTCCTATGTTGTCACTTTCATATACTGGTGGGAATTTTCATTATAGAACTTGGCTTGTATATTCCAACAATGATCTTCCTCAAATTGCCCTAGGTCTTCCTGAGCAAGCAAGTTGGATGCACACCCACTTAGTTTTCTTTTTTAGCTTTCATAAACTTATAGCCCTCGTGCATCTGTTGCATGGCACTCCCTACTCACTCACATTGATATCTATTAATGAGCATATCCATAGCCCATCAATATGCCTAGTTGATGTGAGACTGTCTCCCTCTTTTTGTCTTCTCCACAACCACCTTCCACTCCACATATAGTGCTATGTCCATGGCTCACGCTCATGTATTGCGTGAAAATTGAAAAGGTTTGAGAACATCAAAACTATGAAACAATTGCTTGGCTTGTCATGGGGTTGTGCATGATTTGAATATTTTGTGTGATGAATATGGAGCATAGCCAGACTATATGATTTTGTAGGGATAAGCTTTGTTTGGCCATGTTATTTGGAGAAGACATAATTATCTTGTTAGTATGCTTGAAGTATTATTGTTTTTATGTCAATATTAAACTTTTGTTTTGAATCATACGGATCTGAAGATTCATGCCACAATAGAGAAATTTACATGTATAAATATGTTAGGTAGCACTCCACATCAAAAATTATGTTTTTATCAATTACCTACTCAAGGACGAGCAGGAATTAAGCTTGGGGATGCTTGATACATCTCCAGCGTATCTATAATTTTTTATTGTTCCATGCTATTATATTATCTGTTTTGGATGTTTTATATGCATTAATATGCTATTTTACATTATTTTCGGGACTAACCTCTTAACCTAGAGCCCAGTGCCAGTTCCTGTTTTTGCCTTGTTTTAGAGTTTCGTAGAAAAGGAATATCAAACGGAGTCCAAACGGAATGAAACTTTCGCGATGATTTTTCTTGGACCAGAAGACATCCAGAGGACTTGGAGTACACGTCAGGAAAGCCACGAGGCGGCCACAAGGACGGAGGGCGCGCCCAGGGGGGTAGGGCGCGCCCCACCAACCCTTGTGGGCCCCTCGTGTTAGGACCCCGATCCTAAGTCACACCGATCTAGCATGTAACACATCATATCACTTTGCGGCCTCACACACGGTATTCCCACGGGTGCCACCTTACTTGGACGGAGACAGGTTTGCGTCTTTTGGCTCACGTATATGATAGTGTCGCTAGCATCCATATGACAAAGAACACGGGCCAACATGACTAGTCGTAAACCCAAAGTGGCACTAACTTACAGGGATAGGCATACATGACCCAACAACGAATGTGTCGGTCATCAGCGAGTGAATCCGGGCTGTAGCAGCTGGACTAACAGGACTTCGGTAGAAACCGCGTGACATTTCCCTGAAGGGACAGACACAGGAACGAAGAAGGACACATGTCGGCCAGCCTAAGCATTCCGGAGCAGTAGCAAGCTACCATGGCTTAGTGGAAGCACTAGGAGACATTTCCCGGTAAGAGAGTCTACCAAGGATAAACAACTAGGTTGTCGGATCCCACACATGCCAAGCATTTCAAATCATACACACAATATGCTCGATATGTGCAAATACAACATGGCATCACAACAAAACTCTACAACTCAAAGTATTTATTCATTAGGCTCCGAGGAACCAAGTATTACAAATAGGGGTCTCATGACCCAACATACAGAGCATACAAGCAACAAGCGGAAGCATAAACATGTCTGAGTACAGACAACTACAAATGAAAAAGGCTGAGAAGCCTGACTATCTACAAGACCCTCCCAAGGGTACAGGATCGTAGCTGAGGTAACAAGCTAAACTTCGAAGGCCATGCGGAACTACTAGTGAGACTGAAGTCTCTCTGCAAAAGATAAATTAAGCAAACGTGAGTACAAATGTACCCAGCAAGACTTACATCAGAACTAGCTACATATGCATCAGTATCAACAAAAGGGGGTGGTGGACTTTAACTGCAGCAAGCTAGCTTTGACTCAGTGGCTATCCGGAACTACGACTGCAAGTAACTCTTTTGAGGTGGCGCACACAAGTCCACATATTCACCAATCGATACACCACTATGGATCTGCTCACATCTCCCTACGAGAACTCCATCCATGGCACTCACGCTTATCTTGCGCATTTTTAGAGTATCCACTTTCATGTATCTATGAACTGTACAGGTGACCCAGAAGTCCTTTAGCGCAGACGCAACTATTTGAATAGATGATGTTAACCCTGCAGGGGTGTACTTCTTCACACACGCTCTCGCCACTTACCACCATGTACACGTTGTGTATCTCGGCAACCTTCAAGCAGAAGACTGGCGAGGGAGTCGGCCACGACCTAACTAACCACACAAGTCTCTAGTCCAGGTATATCGCCTATTCGGGTTCCATCTGCAAGGAGATCCATCCGGGGTGTCGCTCACGGCCCCAAATGATGTGAGCAGGGTTCCAAAGCCCACCAAATGGGTGACGCTTGGTACACCGTGCCACTGCACCTAGTCTGTCCCAAGCCCACCTGTACCGGTGCCACTTGGTAGACTACTAGCACTACCTACAAACACAAAAACTAATTGCAACTCATGGACAGAGATCAGGTTGATTAATAAGTCGATAGGGACACTTAAGCATTCCAATGCATGGTAGTAATTGTTCATGGATCACAAAAACAGAACTCAGTTCCTGAGGACGGTTTCAATGAGACAACCCACCATGTACTCCTACATGGCCTCTCATCGCTACCTTAACCAAATCGTGTTCACACACTTAGCTCTCAACAGTAGGACATGTTCACCACATTCCAATTCATCCCTGATGAATCAGACCTGACACAACTCTAAGAAATAGCAGGCATGACAAACAAGCATGAATAGTAGGCACATCATGGCTCAAACAACTCCTACTCATGCTAGTGGGTTTCAACTATTTACTGTGGCAAAGACAGGTCATGCAGAGGAAAGGGGTTCAACTACCGCAACATGTAACAGTTGAATCATTGTTGTCCTAATGGAGTAAAAGAGAGCAGGAGCGAGAGAGTGGGATTGTATCGGAATGAACAAGGGGGTTTTGCTTGCCTGGAATTTCTGAAGATAGCATTGTGTCTTCATCAGTGTCATTGATCACATCGTCGAAAACGTATACTGAGAGGGGGCAAACACCGGCAAACAAGAGGGAACACAATCAATGCAATGCAACAATATGATGCATGATCATGACATGGAAATATGATGTGATTTGGGCTAATGCAGCTAGCAAAAAATTAAATGGAGTTGGTTTGAATACAAGATTCAAATTCAAACTCCTTATGTGATTATTCAAATGTCATTTAATTGGTTTGACCTGATAAGCAGGCATAAGTTGCTCAAACATGCATGGAAATGGTACAGATGGAAAGATTGGATTTTTCTGATAATTTTTCATACATAAATTATTTCATTTGGAGTTACGGTTGATTTCCTATGAATATTTGAAGTTTAGGACATTTTCTGAAAATAAATAAATCATTTAGATTTATTTAAAATCCAGAAACAGTTTACTGCGTCAGTGTGACATCAGCATGGCGTCAGCAGGTCAACACAGTCAGCCAGGGTCAAACCCGACGGCCGGGACCCACATGTCAGCTGTATAGTGAACTAACAGAGCTTAATTAACCTAATTATTTCATTAGTTGACTTAATTAACAGGGCCCACTTGTCATTGACTCTAAGTGTGGGTTAATAGGGTGGTTAGGCCCTAATGACCGGCTACGCTGGCGGTTATCCACTGGTGGCCACTAGGCACGGCGGAGACGCGCCGGTAGGCCACGGGAGCGGCGGAAAATGGAACCCGGGCGTAATCCACGGTCCTGCACATCCAGGGGGTGCCACAGGAGGGTGTGGGGAGGCCTGAGCTCGCCGGAAGCGAGCTCGTGGCGGTGGCCGGAGTTCGGCTTTGACGGCGGGGCTAGCTGGCGGACGCAATATACGGCAGGGTTAGGGGGAGCATGGCGGAGCTCACAGTGGGCCGGTAGAGAAGCTTAGTGGGCTCGGGGACGCACTGACGATGGCGTACGATCGCCGGAGATCTTCACAATCGAGGGTTGAAGAAGCGGGCGAGGACGACGGTACGGGGCTACCGGTGTCGTGCGGCTCGGCGATGAGGAAGAGGACGGCGAGGCGGAGCTCTCACACGAGGTGGGGAGGCGAGGGGAGGCCAGTGACCATGTCGGCGGTGAGCTACACGCTGCGGTGTGCTCAGGCGGCTCTGGAAGAGAGAGCCGAGAAGGGGAGGAGGTCCAGAGAGAGGGGAGTGGATGAGGGGGATCGAGGGCGTCTCCCAGGCGCTTCGGGTAGGCTCAAGGACAAGGGGGAAGCAGGCAGGGAGGAGCTCGCATCGACGCACACGCGTCCACCACGCAACTGCTCCTACTGGCAGGAGGTAGAAGACGCCTCTACCCCTGCTGGACTAGGTTGCTACAGTGTTGGGCCTCTGGACTGTAGGTAAGCCAGGTTAGTTCTCTCTGTCTTTCTATTTTTCTACTGTTTTGTTTCTATTTTCAAATTTTGCAACTATGTTTGAATTTGGTTTTCAAAACCAAACTATTTTATATACTTCTGGAAATTCATATGTGGTCGGTTAGGATATATTTAGAGCCACTCACAGGTTTCCAGAATTATTGGACTTTTAATTCCTTTATAGAAGAATTAAATCGAACTCAAATATTTATTGAGTTAAATCCAAATGTCCAAAGTAATTCCTCAAAAATGTTCCATATTTTTGGTTTGGATCAAAACCCTTTCCAAAATTATCAAACATCATTGAAGAACATTTTGGAAACATTGGATACATTTTCCAAGGTTATTTGCCCTTCTTTTAATTAAATTTTTTAGGCTTTCAAATTTCCTTAGTTCAACTTTCAGAATTTAGACATGATGCAAGGATGCAATGCCACTAATTACAAGCATTATTCTAGGGTTGTGACAACTCACCCCCACTAAACAAGAATCTCGTCCCGAGATTCAAGACGTGAGGTAAGAAGACAGAGGGGACACAAAGCTAACACAATCTTCTCGATCCAATTGCCCTTCATAGAAACATTGGTTCCTTGCTTCATGTTGATATTGATATCCTTGCTCTCGAGATCTTCATTCAACTCGATGAAGACGAAAAGACATTCTACAGGAAACGATCTCCTCGAAGATCAAGCAACTCATGATCAACTCACGGGATGAGACATAGTAGTGTCTCTCAATTTGAGACACAAAACACACATCAGGTGCAAGGAAAAAGAAGCAGATGACAAGGGTTCAATTTCGTAGGCAACAATTCCACGCTTGAGTACGATGGTGCATTGGTTTCAAAGTAGCGAGGAGATAATTACCATGATTCCATAACAGAGCACCCTGGGGGAGGTGACTCGTGGAATTATTCCCTTAAGTGGCAAAAAGAATTACATTTTGATACATAGATCATTGAAACTCTCTAAACCAGCCTAAGGCAATTCACCAACAATCTTTTGGTGGAGTTCAAAAGAATGACATACCCAGACTAGAATGGATGATGTTGACTACCTTGTTGAAGACAACACAATGAGTGATTTTTGCTATCATCGGAAATGGGTGGGACCCATCGTAGGACCACTTCTAAAGATGATCCTGGACAGCAATTACTGAGAGGGGAAGCCCATGGGAAATATGCACAATGGCAGTGCAAGCTGGGAACAAAATGCAAATGTTGGGAATGTTCCAACCATCATATCTGCCTGAGATTCAGATCTGGTTAGTAATAGGATACTTCAGACTCAACATGTCTGTCGGTGTACTAGAGTAGGGGTACCCTAGTATCCCGTGCTAGATGCAGACGATTCTGACACCAGCGGCGAGGTTTGCCTCGTCACCGCCAAGATCCTCCGTGGCTCCTTTGGAGCCATTCAAGAACAAAGTATTTGACTAAGAAGACAAGGCCCGGCAAGAGGAGCTTGCGGGAAGGCCACTCAAGGCATGCAGAAGACAAGGCCCGGCAAGAGGAGCTTGCCGGAAGGCTCAGGCCGCGACAAGTCCCGGACGCGACAAGTCTCCGAACGCGACAAGAAACCTCTCCATCTCCGCTCCAGCTCATCCAACAATGTGTCGCCATGGGACCGTTCCATGGGCGCGTGTCGAGAGGCTGTGCAGCCAGCGGAGAGCAGCGATAAGCGGCGCTGACAAGCTTGCCATCGTGGCGAGCGGTGGCGCACATGACGATCTCTGTCGCACTGTTTGGGCGACAACGGCGAACATTTATTTCTTTTGTCCCTTGCCGTCGAGTTAGGTATTTTACCTTTGTACCTTTGTTCGAGTAGGTGTACCAACTCCTGTTTTTACATTTGTACCCTCGCCTATGTTGCCACACAGCCGGAGACCCTTTGAGCATATAAAAGGAGGCCCATGCATAGCGTGGGGGGTTCGGTTCATTCGACTCACTAGAGACCAGATACGCTCACGCTAGGTTTTGTAGCGCGCATCGCTCCCTCGCAAGAACACAATACATCAAACAAGCAGCGGTGGGAGTTTTATCTCTCCGGAGAGCTCCGAAGCTGGGTAAACTGCTCGTGTGCCTCGCCTCGATCCGCTCTTCGTGCGATCTCCGCCCCCCTCGAACCACAAAGGGGCCTGGTCCGCCGGCCCCATAGGTGTTCGTGGGTACGATCAGCCTCCCCGACAATGTCTGCAAAGAAGAGTTGCAACAAAAATTGACGAGATGACATTGCGAGATTCTCGGGAGATGAACTACGATAGCAAGCTCCAAACCATGAGCTGGTTCTGCTACACACATGTGAACACATTGTCCCAGACAAGCATGACCACATAGTAGTCTTACAACAAAACACTACCGAGTTCTGGTTGGGAACCATCATTGCGGAGAGCGAAGCCCTTGCATAAGTCATACGATTAGCTCTTATGAAGGAACTTCTTCTCCTTGAACAAGTCAATCAGTGGCTTGGTGTGCTAGGGATTACATATGGAATGGAGATGATCAGTCTATCAGACCATAGAATGCTTCGCACGTGCATGACTGACTTGGGATGATTCCAAAACAAGCAAAATACAAGCTTTCTCGAATTCACAGCGGCAACTTGCTTCAACTGCACATGAACTAGAGGAAGTCACTTCTTTCATCCAAACATATGCTTCATGAACGGGACATGAAGATAATGCCTATAAAGTTTCCAACACTAACTTAGATGCTCAACATTAATCATGGACAAGATGAAAATGTTGTCAATGGGCTCAACAACAATCCATCCAGGCTTCCGTATAGGTGGAATTCCACAATTAAGTGAACACGGTGATAGCATTGGTCAGACCAAAAGATGTAATGGTGTATGCTCGAGGGATCAACCATGAGTAAGACAACATTACGAACATCGTTGGTCCTGATTTGATTTGACGATAGCCCATGCGCAAATCAAAGATTGGATAAGACAATAGCGTTGACAATTTATCACGAGGATCAATCGATGAAGATATCATCTTTGTTAAAAAAACACACAAACACAAGGATATCCCTTTGGAGATGAACTCAGTGGGACAAGCTTTCATCTTCCAACTCTCCAAGTTGGTGTCTAGCTCAACCAACTAGCTCAGGGATATCCAACACAGATTCTTGGAGAAGGGGTGGTTTATAAGAAAACCAACTTGATCGTGAGCTCAACATAACGGTAAGGGGACAGCCTGGTGATACTTCCGAGAGGATATTCAGAAAATCGCGAACCACCGGTATGTTATTAAGCTCGGGAATAATCCTACTTTTGAGGGAAAGACGATATGATTAAATAAGCGAGGGATTGGCACAATCCTGCCAATCCCAACTCATTGATCTAAGTGCGCCAAAAATATGGACTAGAAAGCACGATCAATCGTAGGATGATAATTCAATAACCAGCACGCTAAGAATGAGAGTATTGTACATTAACTACCAAGCAACGGAGTTGCTAGGGGTATTGATTTCACACATCGCAATTCACTTGTCGGTATTCTGGTTACAATAACATGGAGACCGAGGAATGAACGATGATGGCCTGAGGTATCACTGCGTCAAGAATTCATAAGAGGTGGTGCAATTCCTATGATATTCTTGACAAAAGAGGTAATGTTCTAGGGTAGAACAGAACAAAAGCTGGATTGGCATTTTGATCTGCGGGATACAACTGCTTAGACCCAATCCTGGAAATGGATAAGGTATCGGAGTTTGTTTCTCCTAGTCATTCCGAAATAGAATGGCTTGAAGGACCATAAGAATAATAGGCATCGATGAACACAAATGCACAACTATTCCTGACTATCAAGTGATAGACTAGGGTCGGAATACAGCTGAGGAGGGTCAACTCAAGGAACATATAACCTTCTGAGTTGTGGAGGCATATATTAGTATGTCGAACCAAGAAGGTTTCTTCCGGATAACCCATGCAGAGAGGTAGGACTGGCCGAGTCACAATATAGAATGGGGAACTCATTGAGAGCACTCTTGTTGTGATCTTTTGGTTCAAAGAACTTCCGCCATAAGCAGTTCATGGTATTTGGAAGAAGGAAATACCACGGACCTTGAGGACTATCACAAAGGTTACTAATATCCTAAAGGAACTAGCAACACTATCAACATGTGGTAAGTAGGGTGAATCTCGGGTTCAAAAACCCAGGAATAGAATGCCTGCTAACTAAATGGCATCATGAGATGCTTTTGAGAATGACGGCCAGAATCATCACACTGGGAACAAAAAACATGGCTAGATTACTATGTGATTCTCTAAAACACCTAGGGTCATAATATTAGCTCCAACATATATGTCGAGGCAATGAAGTACATCAACACACCGGTTAGTGTGCTTAATCTGGCCCAAAGGAACATCGAGAACGGAAAGAAGGGATTTGCAAATGCATCAGACTATTTAGAAACCTGGGATGACTCGGACAGCATAATGGCTGTAAATGCTCAAAAAGATTTGAGAAATCCTGCAAAATTGTGGCATAACCACTCAACATCACAATATCAAGGTTCTGAGGCCAGCTATGAACACACGGAAGTAGTAGGAGCTGAACTGAGACTTGAATCCATCAATGCTATGAGTCTACGGATTAGTAACACGTGAACCTGATAGAAAGATGAGAAGCCTAGTTCTTAACCCGGTAGGAAATATAGGATGACTTAGATCAGAAGGACATAAGGTATAAGGAGTAAAAAGAGCCTTACGTTCCCTTCCACAATCAATTCCCTTATATAACTAAAGCATTTCTAGACACGACTTTGACTAGTTTGGCTTGGTAATCCTACAGGCAGTCAGGCTCTGATACTAAAGCTATCAGGACCCCAATCCTAAGTCACACCGATCTAGCATGTAACACATCATATCACTTTGTGGCCTCACGCACAATATTCCCACGGGTGCCACCTTACCTGGCCCGGGACCATTTGCGCCTTTTGGCTCACGTATATGATAGTGTCGCTAGCATCCATATGACAAAGAACCCGGGCCGACATGACTAGTCGTAAACCCAAAGTGGCACTAACTTACAGGGACAGGCATACATGACCCAACAATGAACGTGTCGGTCATCAGCGAGTGAATCCGGGTTGTAGAAGCTGGGCTAACAGGACTCCGGAGAATCCGGCTGTAGCAGGCTAACAGGACCCCGGTAGACACCGCGTGACATTTCCCTGAAGGGACAGACACAAGAATGAAGAAGGACACATGTTGGCCAGCCTAAGTGTTCCGGAGCAGTACCAAGCTACCATGGCTTAGTGGAAGCACTAGGAGACATTTCCTGGTAAGAGGCTACCTAGGATAAACAACTAGGTTGTCGGATCCCACACATGCCAAGCATTTCAAATCATACACATAATATGCTCAATATGTGCAAATACAAATTGGCATCACAACAAAACTCTACAACTCAAAGTATTTATTCATTAGGCTCCGAGGAGCCAAGTATTACAAACAGGGGTCTCATGACCCAACATACAGAGCATACAAGCAACAAGCGGAAGCATAAACATGTCTGAGTATAGACAACTACAAATGAAAAAGGCTGAGAAGCCTGACTATCTACAAGACCCTCCCAAGGGTACAGGATCGTAGCTGAGGTAACAAGCTAAACGTAGAAGTCCATGCGGAACTACTAGTGAGACTGAAGTCTCTCTATAGAACATAAATTAAGCAAACGTGAGTACAAATGTACCCAGCAAGACTTACATCAGAAATAGCTACATATGCATCAGTATCAACAAAGGGGGTGGTGGACTTTAACTTCAGCAAGCCATCTTTGACTCAGTGGCTATCTTGAACAACGACTGCAATTAACTCGTTTGAGGTGGCGCAGACAAGTCCACAAATTCACCAATCGATACACCACTATGGATCCGCTCCCGTTTCCCTACGAGAACGCCATCCATAGCACTCACGCTTATCTTGCGCATTTTTAGAGTATCCACTTTCACTTGTCTATGAACTGTACAGGCGACCCAGAAGTCCTTTACAGCGGACACAGCTATTCGAATAGATGATGTTAACCCTGCAGGGGTGTGCTACATCTTGAGCTTGCGTTGGTTTTCCCCGAAGAGGAGAGGATGCTGCAGCATAGTAGCGTAAGTATTTCCCTCAGTTTTTGAGAACCAAGGTATCAATCCAGTAGGAGACCACGCACAAGTCCCTCGTACCTGCACAAAACGATAGCTACTCGCAACCAACGCGATTAGGGGTTGTCAATCCCTTCACGGTCACTTACGAGAGTGAGATCTGATAGAGATAATATTTTTGGTATTTTTGGTATTTAGATGCAAGGTGAAAAGTAAAAAGCAAAGTAAAAACAAAGCAAGTATAAAAGTGATGGAGATTGATATGATGAGAATAGACCCGGGGGCCATAGGTTTCACTAGTGGCTTCTCTCAAGAGCATAAGTATTCTACGATTGGGTGAACCACCATTACTGTTGAGCAATTGACAGAATTGAGCATAGTTATGAGTATATCTAGGTATGATCATGTATATAGGCATCACGTCCGAGACAAGTAGACCGAAACGATTCTACATCTACTACTATTACTCCACTCATCGACCGCTATCCAGCATGCATCTAGAGTATTAAGTTAAAAACAGTAACGCCTTAAGCAAGATGACATGATGTACAGGAATAAATTCATGCAATATGATAAATACCGCATCTTGTTATCCTCGATGGCAACAATACAATACGTGCCTTGCAACCCTTTACATCACTAGGTAAGGACACCGCAAGATTGAACCCAAAGCCATGCACTTCTCCCATTGCAAGAACTACCAATCTAGTTGGCCAAACCAAACGGATAATTCAAGAGACTTGCAAAGATAACTCAATCATACATAAAAGAATTCAGAGAAGATTCAAATATTATTCATAGATAAGCTGGATCATAAACCCACAATTCATCGGTCTCAACAAACACACCGCAAAAAGAAGATTACATCGAATAGATCTCCACGAGAGAGGGGGAGAACATTGTATTGAGATCCAAAAAGAGAGAAGAAGGCATCTAGCTACTAGCTATGGACCCGAAGGTCTGAAGTAAACTACTCACAATTCATCGGAGAGACTATGGTGTTGATGTAGAAGCCCTCCGTGGTGGATGCCCCCTCCAACGGAGCTCTGGAACAGGCCCCAATATGGGATCTCGTGGATACAGGAAGTTGCGGCGGTGGAATTAGGTTTTTGGCTCCTCATCTGATCATTTGGGGGTGCGTAGGTATATATAGGAGGAAGGAGTACGTCGGTGGAGCAACAGGGGGCCCATGAGGCAGGGGGCGCGCCCTAGGGGGGGGGGCGCCCCCACCCTCGTGACCGCCTCCGTTGTTCCTTGGCGTAGGGTCCAAGTCTCCTGGATCACGTTCGGTGAGAAAATCACGTTTCCGAAGGTTTCATTCCATTTGGGCTCCGTTTGATATTCTGTTTCTTGAAACACTGAAAAAGGCAAAAACAGCAATTACAGGCTGGGCCTCCGGTTAATAGGTTAGTCCCAAAAAATAATATAAAAGTGGAAAATAAAGCCCAATATAGTCCAAAACAGTAGATAAAGTAGCATGGAGCAATCAAAAATTATAGTTACGTTGGAGACTTATCAGGCATCCCCAAGCTTAATTCATGCTCGTCCTCGAGTAGGTAAATGATAAAAAGAGAATTTTTTATGCGGAGTGATACATTGGCATAATTTCAATGTAAATCATCTTAATCATGGTATGAATATTCAGATCTGAAAGATTCAAGACAAAAGTTCATGTTGACATAAAAATAATAATACTTCAAGCATACTAACTAAGCAATTATGTCTTCTCAAAATAACATGGCCAAAGAAAGTTATCCCTACAAAATCATATGGTGCAGCTATGCTCCATCTTCCCCACACAAAAAATATAAATCATGCACAACCCCGATGACAAGCCAAGCAATTGTGTCATACTTTAACATTTTCAATCTTCACGCAATACATGAGCGTGAGCCATGGATATAGCACTATATGTGAATAGAATGGTGGTTGTGGAGAAGACAAAAAGAGGGAAGATAGTCTCACATCAATTAGGCGTATTAACGGGCTATGGAGATGCCCATCATTAGATATCAATGTGAGTGAGTAGGTATTGCCATGCAACGGATGCACTAGAGCTATAAGTATATGAAAGCTCAACAAAAGAAACTAAGTGGTTGTGCATCAAACTCGCTTGCTCACGAAGACCTAGGGCATTTGGGGAAGCCCATCATTGGAATATACAAGCCAAGTTCTATAATGAAAAATTCCCACTAGTATATGAAAGTGACAAAACGAGAGACTCTCTATCATGAAGATCAAGGTGCTACTTTGAACCACAAGTGTGGTAAAAGGATAGTAACATTGTCCCTTCTCTCTTTTTCTCTCATTTTTTTAATTTGGCATTTTCTCCTTTTTTATGGCCTCTTTTTTTTTGTCCGGAGTCTCATCCCGACCTGTGGGGGAATCATAGTCTCCATCATCCTTTCCTCACTTGGGACAATGCTCTAATAATGATGATCATCACACTTTTATTTTTCTTACAACTCAACAATTACAACTCGATACTTAGAACAAAATATGACTCTATATGAATGCCTCCGTGATGTACGGGATATGGAATGATTCATGAGTGACATGTATGAAAGAATTATGAATGGTGGCTTTGCCACAAATACAATGTCAACTACATGATCATGCTAGCAATATGACAATGATGGAGCGTGTCATAATAAACGGAACGGTGGAAAGTTGCATGGCAATATATCTCGGAATGGCTATGGAAATGCCATGATAGGTAGGTATGGTGGCTGTTTTGAGGAAGGTATATGGTGGGTGTATTAGAGAGGCTAGCAATGGTGGAAGGATGGGAGAAAGTGCGTATAATCCATAGACTCAACATTAGTCATAAAGAACTCATATATTTATTGCAAAAATCTAGAAGTTATCAAAGCAAAGTATTACGCGCATGCTCCTAGGGGGATATATTGGTAGGAAAAGACCATCGCTCGTCCCCGACGGCCACTCATAAGGAAGACAATCAATAAATAAATCATGCTCCGAGTTCATCACATAACGGTTCACCATACGTGCATGCTACGGAATCACAAACTTCAACACAAGTATTCTTCAAATTCACAACTACTCAACTAGCATGACTCTAATATCACCATCTTCATATCTCAAAACAATTATCAAGCATCAAACTTATCTTAGTATTCAACGCACTCAAAATAAAGTTTCACATATCTTGAATACCAAGTATATTAACATTAAGCAAATTACCATGCTATTAACGACTCTCAAAATAATCTAAGTGAAGCATGAGAGATCAAGTTTCTTTAAAACAAATCCACCACCGTGCTCTAAAACATCTAAGTGAAGCACTAGAGCAAAAATTATCAAGCTCAAAAGATATAAGTGAAGCACTACGAGCAAAAACTATCAAGCTCAAAAGATATAAGTGAAGCACATAGAGTATTCTATCAAATTCCAATTCATGTATGGCTCTCTCAAAAGGTGTGTACAGCAAGGATGATTGTGGTAAACTAACAAGCAAATACATAAATAATACAAGACGCTCCAAGCAAAACACTTATCATGTGGTGAATAAAAATATAGCTCCAAGTAAATTACCGATGGAAGTGGGCGAAAGAGGGATGCCTTCCGGCATCCCCAAGCTTTGACTTTTGGTGTCTTTGGATTATCTTGGGGTGCCATGGGCATCCCCAAGCTTAGGCTCTTTCCACTCCTTGTTCCATAATCCATCAAAAGAATTCACCCAAAACTTGAAAACTTCACAACACAAAACTCTATAGAAATCTCGTGAGCTCCGTTAGAGAAAGAAAACAAAATACTACTTTAAGGTACTGTAATTAACTCATTCTTTATTTATATTGGTGTTAAAACCACTGTATTCCAACTTCTCTATGGAATATAAACTATTTTACTAGCCATAGATTCATCAAAATAAGCAAAAAACACACGCAAAACAGAATCTGTCAAAAACAGAACAGTCTGTAGTAATCTGTAACTAAAGCAAACATCTGGAACTCAAAAAATTCTAACAAAATTAGACAACCTTGAAAATTTGTTTATTGATCAGCAGCAATTGGAATCAGTATTTTCTCACGTTCTGGTGATTTTTAACAATTCGGGCACTGAGCGCAAAGTTTCTGGAAATTACAGCAAGATCAAATAACTATCATCCAAGAAGATCCAATAGGTCTAGCTTGGCACAAACACTAATTAAAAGATAAAACCACATCTAAACAGATTCTAGATGTATTATTTATTCCTAAACAGGAGCAAAAACAAAAAACATAAAGAAAATTGGGTTGCCTCCCAACTAGCGCTATCGTTTAACGCCCCTAGGTAGGCATTAAAATTTCAATGATGCTCACGTGAAAGACAAGAATTGAAGCATAAAGAGAGCATCATAAAACATGTGACAAACACACTTAAGTCTAAAGTACTTCCTATGCATAGGCATCTTATAGGCAAACAAATTATCAAGGCAAGCAAAAACTAGCATAAGCAAGGAAGCGGAAAGAAACAATAGCAATCTCAACATACCGAGAGGTAATTTAGCAACATGAAAATTTCTACAACCATATTTTCTTCTCTTATAATAATTACATTTGGGATCATAAGCAAATTCAACAAAATAGCTATCACAAAACATATTCTCAACATGATCCACATGCATGCAAAGTTGACACTCTTCCGAAATAGTGGGATTAACATTAACTAAAGTCATGACCTCTTCAAACCCACTTTTATCAAAAAATTCATAAGATTGAATATTCTCCAAATATGTGGGATCTAAAGTTGACACTCTTCCAAACCCACTTTCAATATTATTGCAAACAACATTATCAATCTCATATTCATCATGGGGATTAAATAAATTTTTAAGATCATAAGAAGATTCACCCCAATCATGATCATTGCAACAAGTAGTAGACATAGCAAAACTAGCATCCCCAAGCTTAGGGTTTTGCATATTATTAGCACAATTGAAATCAAGAGAATTTATAGTAAAATCATTGAAATCATGCTTTTCATTGAGGGAGCTATCAAGCATGGGTGCAATAGCAATGATCTCATTTTTAACATAAGGAACTATAGCAAATTCGTCTTCATAAATATTGGCATCATGGCCACAAGAATAGCAAGCATCATGTTCATCAAGGGATATTTCAATCAAATCATCGGAATCATCATTATCTATAGATTCATGCATATCATTATTTTCTCCCAAAGCAACGGTCATTCTTTCAATAAATTCTTGGACATAGACATTAAGAGCCAAGTTTTCATTGCAATATTTAAGTATGACGGAATTTTCAGATTTGTTGAGAGTAAAATCATACTTTTCAATCAAAGAAGCAACTTCATGAGCACCCTTAAAATGACAAATTCTTCAATTTGTTCGATATCATAGTAACTATAAACACCCTTTGCATAAGAAGATAAGATTTCATTATCATTGAACTCACATAGGTAGGGAAGGTGTTTTTAGGGTTCTTAGAGCAACAAGTAAAATCACACATTTCACAAAGATTCCAAGCATAGCATAGGAAACTATTTATATGATACTGTAAGAGTCTCCCTTTTTCAGACAAACGATGACTCACAAAATGAGCATGCTCATCTAAAGATTTCCCATCAACTAGGCTAGTTGGGGTTTCAGCCCGAGCACATAAGGATCGAAGATGATCCAAGTAGAACACTTTAAGTGGATCCATATCAATAGATTTTCAGCAAGTGAAGATGCAAGCATATAGAAGGCACAAGGAAACACAAACAAAGATACATACGGGACGAAGGCGAACAAAAAGAGAGGCGAATAAAGCGGCAAGGGTGAAGTGGGGGAGAGGAAAACGAGAGGCAAATGGCAAATAATGTAATGCGAGAGATAGGGATTGTAATGGGTACTTGGTATGTTGACTTTTGCGTAGACTCCCCGGCAACGGCGCCAGAAATCCTTCTTGCTACGTCTTGAGCTTGCGTTGGTTTTCTCCGAAGAGGAGAGGATTATGCAGCACAGTAGCATAAGTATTTCCCTCAGTTTTTGAGAACCAAGGTATCAATCCAGTTGGAGGCCACGCACAAGTCCCTTGTACCTGCACAAAACGATAGCTACTCGCAACCAACGCGATTAGGGGTTGTCAATCCCTTCACGGTCACTTACGAGTGAGATCTGATAGAGATAATATTTTTGGTATTTTTGGTATATAGATGCAAGGTGAAAAGTAAAAGCAAAGTAAAAACAAAGCAAGTATAAAAGTGATGGAGATTGATATGATGAGAATAGACCCGGGGCATAGGTTTCACTAGTGGCTTCTCTCGAGAGCATAAGTATTCTACGATTGGGTGAACAAATTACTGTTGAGCAATTGATGAATTGAGCATAGTTATGAGTATATCTAGGTATGATCATGTATATAGGCATCACGTCCTAGAAAAGTAGACCGAAACGATTCTGCATCTACTACTATTACTCCACTCATCGACCGCTATCCAGCATGCATCTAGAGTATTAAGTTAAAAACAGAGTAACGCCTTAAGCAAGATGACATAATGTAGAGGAATAAATTCATGCAATATGATAGATACCCCATCTTGTTATCCTCGATGGCAACAATACAATACGTGCCTTGCAACCCTTTCTATCACTAGGTAAGGACACCGCAAGATTGAACCCAAAGCCATGCACTTCTCCCATTGTAAGAACTACCAATCTAGTTGGCCAAACCAAACGGATAATTCGAAGAGACTTGCAAAGATAACTCAATCATACATAAAAGAATTCAAAGAAGATTCAAATATTATTCATAGATAAGCTGGATCATAAACCCACAATTCATCGGTCTCAACAAAACACATAAAAAGAAGATTACATCAAATAGATCTCCACGAGAGAGGGAGAACATTGTATTGAGATCCAAAAAGAGAGAAGAAGCCATCTAGCTACTAGCTATGGACCCGAAGGTCTGAACTAAACTACTCACACTTCATCGGAGAGGCTATGGTGTTGATGTAGAAGCCCTCCATGGTGGATGCCCCCTCCGGCGGAGCTTCGGAACAGGCCCCAAGATGGGATCTCGTGGATCTGAGGAAGTTGCGGCGGTGGAATTAGGTTTTGGCTCCTCATCCGATCGTTTGAAGTGCGTAGGTATATATAGGAGGAAGGAGTACGTCGGTGGAGCAGGGGCCCACGAGGCGGGGGCAGCGCCCTAGGGGGCGCGCCCCACCCTCGTGAGCGCCTCCGTTGTTCCTTAGCGTGAGTCCAAGTCTCCTGGATCACGTTCGGTGAGAAAATCACGTTTCCGAAGGTTTCATATCGTTTGGACTCCGTTTGATATTCTGTTTCTTCGAAACACTGAAAAAGGCAAAAAAACAGCAATTCTGGGTTGGGCCTCCGGTTAATAGGTTAGTCCCAAAAATAATATAAAATTGCAAAATAAAGCCCAATATAGTCCAAAACATTAGATAAAGTAGCATGAAGCAATCAAAAATTATAGATACGTTGGAGACGTATCACACCTTGATATGTCTCCAACGTATCTATAATTTTTATTGCTCCATGCTATATTATATTCTGTTTTGGATGATTAATGGTATTTATTATACGATTTTATATTATTTTTAGGACTAACCTATTAACCGGAGGCCCAGCCCAAATTGTTGTTTTTTTGCCTATTTCAGTGTTTCGCAGAAAAAGAATATCAAACGGAGTCCAAACGGAATGAAACCTTCGAACGTGATTTTGGAACAAACGTGATCCATAGGACTTGGGGTGGACGCTGCAACAGACAAGGAGGCCACCTGGTAGGGGCACGCCTACCCCCCCCCCCCCCCCTAGGCGCGCCATCCACCCTCTTGGGCCCCTCGTGGCTCCACCGACCTACTTCTTCCTCCTATATATACCTACGTACCCCCAAACCATCAGAGGCATCCACGAAAACCTAATTCCACTGCCGCAACCTTCTGTACCTGTGAGATCCCATCTTGGGGCCTTTTTCCTGTCTGGGAGGGGCATTGATCACGGGGCTTCTACATCAACACCATAGCCTCTCCGATGATGTGTGAGTAGTTTACCTCAGACCTTCGGGTCCAGAGTTATTAGCTAGATGGCTTCTTCTCTCTCTTTGGATCTCAATACAAAGTTCTCCTCGATTCTCTTGGAGATCTATTTGATGTAACTCTTCTTTTGCGGTGTGTTTGTCAAGACCGATGAATTGAGGGTTTATGATCAAGATTATCTATGAACAATATTTGAATCTCCTCTAAATTCTTTTATGTATGATTGGTTATCTTTGCAAGTCTCTTTGAATTATCAGTTTGTTTTGGCCTACTAGATTGATCTTTCTTGCAATTGAAGAAGTGCTTAGCTTTGGGTTCAATCTTGCGGTGTCCTTTCCCAAAGGATGTTAGGGCAGCAAGGCACGTATTGTATTGTTGCCATTGAGGATAAAAAGATGGGGTTTATATCATATTGCATGAGTTTATCCTCTACATCATGTCATCTTACTTAAAGCATTACTCGTTTTATGAAATTAATACTCTAGATGCATGTCTGGATAGCGGTCGATGTGTGGAGTAATAGTAGTAGATGCGTAATCGCTTCGGGTCTACTTGTCGCGGACGTGATGCCTATATACATGACCATACCTAGATATTCTCATAATTATGCTCAATTCTATCAATTGCTCGACAGTAATTTGTTCACCCACCGTAATACTTATGCTATCTTGAGAGAAGCCACTAGTGAAACCATGGCCCCCGGGTCTATTTTCCATCATATTAATCTTCCAACACTTAGCTATTTCTATTGCCTTTCATTTAATTTTGCATCTTTATTTCTCTTTATCATAAAAATACCAAAAATATTATTTTATCATATCTATCAGATCTCACTCTCGTAAGTGACCGTGAAGGGATTGACAACCCCTTTATCGCATTGGTTGCGAGGTTCTTACTTGTTTGTGTAGGTGTGTGGGACTCGAGCGTAGTCTCCTACTAGATTGATACATTGGTTCTCAAAAACTGAGGGAAATACTTACGCTACTTTACTGCATCACCCTTTCCCCTTCAAGAGAAAACCAACGGAGTGCTCAAGAGGTAGCAAGAAGGATTTATGGCGCCGTTGCCGGGGAGTCTACGCAAAAGTTAAGACATACCAAGTACCCATCACAACCTCTTATCCCTCGCATTACATTATTTTCCATTTGCCTCTCGTTTTCCTCTCCCTCACTTCACCCTTGCCGTTTTATTCGCCTTCTTTTTTGTTTGCCTTTTTCTCGCCAGATCTATTATTTGCTTGTGTTACCATGTGCCTTCTATGTGCTTGCATCTTCGCTTGCTAAAAATCTATTGACATGGATCCTCATCCCCTTGCTAATCTTTCTAAGAGATCAAATTATGATGAACCAATTTCTAGTGATTTGAGTGCGCTAGATTATCTTTATGAGGTTTTGCTTGAAATTCGTAAATCTGAAAATTGTGATGAAGAAATTTATGAAGAGATTCATGATAGCTCCTTGAATAAAAAACATGATTGCAATGATTTTACTATAAATTATCTTGATGTCTATCGTGCTAATAATATGCAAAACCCTAAGCTTGGGGATGCTAGTTTTGCTATGTCTACTACTTGTTGCAATGATCATGATTGGGGTGATAGTGCTTCTTATGATCTTGAAAATTTATTTAAGCCCCATGATGAATATGAGATTGATAATAATATTTGCAATAATATAGAAAGTGGGCTTGGAAGAGTGTCAACTTTAGATCCCACATATTTGGAGAATGTTCAATCTTATGAAATTTTTGATAAAAGTGGGTTTGAAGAGGTCATGATTTTAGTTAATGTTAATCCCACTATTTTGTTGAATTTGCCTATGATCCTACATGTAATTATTATGAGAGAGGAAAACATGGTTGTAGAAATTTTCATGTTACTAAATTACCTCTCGTCGTGTTGAGATTGCTATTGTCTCTTCTTCTTCCTTGCATATGCTAATTTTTGCTTGCTATGATAATTTGTTTGCCTACAAATTGCCTATGCATAGGAATTATATTAGACTTAGATGTGTTTGTCATGTTTTTCATGATGCTCTCGCTTCAATTCTTGTCTTTATGTGAGCATCATTGGAATCTCAATGCCTAGCTAGGGGCGTTAAACGATAGCGCTTGTTGGGAGGCAACCCAATTTTATTTTTAGTTTTTTGCTTTTTGGTTCTTTTTAGGAATAAATCTTTCATCTAGCCTCTGGTTAGATTTATTTTTGTGTTTTAATTAGTGTGTGTGCCAAGTGAAACCTATAGGATGTTCTTGGATGATAGTTATTTGATCTTGCTGAAAATTCCAGAAACTTTCTGTTCACGAAAACAATTATTAAAAATCACCAGAATGGGATAAAATATTCATTCCAATTGCAGTAGATCAATAAACAAATTTTATGGGTCTTCCTATTTTGGTAGAAGTTTTGGAGTTGCAGTAGTTTGCGTTAGTTACAGATTACTACAGAACTGTTCTGTTTTTGACAGATTCTGTTTTTCGTGTGTTGTTCGCTTATTTTGATGAATCTATGGCTAGTAAAAGAGCTTATAAACCATAGATAAGTTGGAATACAGTAGGTTTAACACCAATATAAATAAATAATGAGTTGAATACAGTACCTTGAAGTGGTGTTTTGTTTTATTTCGCTAACTGAGCTCACGAGATTTTCTGTTAAGTTTTGTGTTGTGAAGTTTTCAAGTTTTGGGTAAAGATTTGATGGAGTATGGAACAAGGAGTGGCAAGAGCCTAAGCTTGGGGATGCCCATGGCACCCCAAGATAATCTAAGGACACCAAAAAGCCAAAGCTTGGGAATGCCCCTGAAGGCATCCCCTCTTTCGTCCTCATCCATCGGTAAATTTACTTGGAGCTATATTTTTATTCACCATATGATAAGTGTTTTGCTTGGAGCGTCTTGTATGATTTGAGTATTTTCTTTTTAGTTTACCAAAATCATCCTTGCTGTACACACCTTTTGAGAGAGACACACATGATTCGGAATTTGTTAGAATACTCTTTGTGCTTCACTTATATCTTTTGAGCTATATAGTTTTTGCTCTAGTGCTTCACTTATATCTTTTAGAGCACGGTGGTGGTTTGTTTTATAGAAACTATTGTTCTCTCATGCTTCACTTATATTATTTTGAGAGTCCTACAAAACAGCATGGTAATTTGCTTAATTTGATAACGTAGTCGTAAAGTGATAGGCATCCAAGATTAGTAAAAACTTTCTTATGAGTGTTGAGGGAGTCCTGGATTAGGGGGTCCTCGGACAGCCGGACTATATACTTTGGCCGGACTATTGGACTGTGAAGATACAAGATTGAAGACTTGTGTCCGGATGGGACTCAACTTGGCATGGAAGGCAAGCTTGGCAATTCGGATCTGTAGATCTCCTCCCTTGTGTCGCGACCGGTTTTCCAGGATATTAATTTCCCAGAAAATGGTCCTTGTGCTCACCAGCCCTAGGATTACTGTTAGCTGATGAGACACCAACTTGATACAGAAACTCCAAGAAAAATACAAAATGTGTTGTACAAGACCATTCTGGCCTATGAGTACAACAAATGGTTTCTAGTGGTTGATGGCGGAAGCGGTTTGCGGTACATTAGTGTCTATGGGCCTCCATTTCCCAAAGGAACAGCTGACCTGGATAACTCCTATCTTCGCGAGGCTGCTAACATCATTGCATGGATTCCGGGGCTGTCATCGCAACGCTCCTCTCCATGCAAGAAATCTGGCCAAGACAATAGCCAGGGACAAGCCAGTGAGTACTTTGAATGTACTCACAAATTATATGAACACAGGTATAACATAACGAATGATAATCATGCTCTGAAATATTTAATGATCACGACGTCAGTCACGAAATAAAAATCCATGATGCCCGCAAGCATTTTTTTTATAGTTACTGCCCAGTTTTTATAATTACATCCCATTTATTATTTCTTAAAGCCCATTTTCTTGTTAAGCCTAATGCATCCCTCCTAGGAAAGATTTGCAGCCCAGCGGGGCAGAGAATAACAACTTGACCTTGTCTGGGTATTCCTAAAAAAAAGTATAGCTGGGCTAGCCATTTTCAGCTTGAAAAAAATTAATATTTGGGCTGGATATCTGACCTGGGCTAGACGGGCCACAGCCCGCCCAGTTAATACCTGCAGCGATGTTTTCGTTGTTGTTCAGAGGAGAAAAATTAATATCTGGGCTAAACATCGAAAAAATCTGCAGTGCTCACACCTCAAAAACACAAATACTGCTCGAGCTGCTTGGTCACAGCTGTCGGCCGTTTCTTGTGCAATTCTCTCATTTATTGACTACTACATAGGTTGACAATGGTGTGGGACCGTCATGTCAGGAAACCAGGAGGAAGCAAAATAAATTATATATATATATATATATATATATATAATAAGAAGGCACTAGCGTACGTGAGGCTATGGACCTGGTGGGTCCCCATAGTCATCCTCTCCAAGTAAAGTCATCTCCACGCCCTTGCTTCCGCCAAAGCAGTCGGCGTCGCCGCCCGCTTCCCGGTGTAGGCGATTGCTCCGCCTTCAAACGACACAAGTGTCGTCCGTCCGTCCATCTGCCGCCCACATTAAGGATACGCGGTTGCCGAGGCGGCTACTCTGGCGCCACACGTCTGTCCCTCCACCCGCCCACCATTGATATATAAACTGCTGCGCCGGCCATAGCCGCAGTCATCCGCATCTGTTCCCTTTCTTCTGTCCACACCACTACTGCCCACCATGGCTTCCTCGCGCTCCAGCTCTTCAGGACGGGCGGACGACGGACCACAAGGAGATGGCAGCCATTGCTGCCGACCGGCTGGCCGGCAGGCAGCCGGAGGACGACGACGTCCCAATGGAGAACATGGTAGTCGACGATCCGGCGCCAACCCCCTCCTCCGCGCCATCCTCGCCGGTGCATTGCACCATGTCCATCGGCGAGGCCCGTGCCTAATATATGGACATGGTGAGGCTGATGCGTGAGGAGCAGTTCCGGGAGGCGTAGGCCGACGCCGCCTACAACCACCATCTCCTCCAGGAGCACCTGCAGGCGGAGGAGCAGATCGCCGCGGAGCGGGCGGAGCAGGAGGCGCTGCTCGACTCGTACCGCTCCGCCCGCAAGGGCCGCCTCGAGCGCTGGCGGTACCGCATGCGGGTGGCGGAGGCTGCGGCCGCCTACAAAGAGGCTAGCAAAGAGGGCGATGAAGTGGGCGAGGTGCTGTTTGGCGAGACCGAGGACCAGGTAGAGGACAATGCCGGCTCCAACGAGTCCCCGCTCCGCTGGCGTCGACGAGGCCCTGCTCCGCCGAGGCCCCGCGGCGCCAACAACGAGGCAGAGGACACCGCCGGCTCCGCCGAGGCCCTGCCCCGCCAACAACGAGGCAGAGGACATCGCCGGCTCAGCCGAGGCCCCACCCTGCCGGCAACGTGGGGGAGGATTTCCACCACTCCGCTGAGGCGCCGCCCGCCGGCAACGAGACGGAGGACATCGCCGGCTCCGCCGAGGCCCCGCCCCGCTACTAACGAGGCTGCGCCACACAGAAAACAAGGAAGAGTAGAACACGGTAGGTCGCCGCCGCTCGGGTCCAAGTAAGGCCACCGCTGCTACCCTCCGGTTGAAGCCAAGCTAGGCGGGTTGACCATTGACGGCCGGTTAGCTTCTTGGCGGCGACGTGGAGTCGGAGAGCTGCGCTGGAGAAGAACGCTGCTTCTACTTAACTGCTGGTGCAGTTGGCTGACTGACACGTGGGTCCAACAGGCCACATGCCGATTACGCAATCGCACTGCAGTTAAGTCACTGAAGCTTCTGTTCGGCTCAGCGGGACACAAGTGGGTAGCTTCGGTTAATTAATTATACCTCCAGCCCACCCCTTTTTAGTTGAACAATGTATGAAATGTAATGAAATCCGGCATGTTTATATGAAATCCGACCGTGTATGAATGAATTTATTTCGATTAGTTCAAATTCTTGTATCACTAGCATTGGATGAACATGCAAAACAATACGTACTAGCAATATTCCCAGGGTGATCACCTCGTTTGCAGCAATTTCACATGTACTCCCTCCGGTCCTTTCTAGTCTGCATACAAGTTTTGTCTGCAATCAAAGTATCTCTACTTTGACCAATCTTATGCACTTTCACAATGTGCGAAGTAAAAAGGAACAGAAGGAGTACAAAGAGTTTGAGCAGCTTTTTAGCGTTTATGTACATTGCAATCAAACACACAGGCCTGGCAATTCATAGAGAACATTCAAAACAATCGATGATTATGCATCTCAGCGACTCACATGTCAGAGGCAATATTTACTTCACAACTAAAGAATAAAGAAAAAATTGATCCACGCGGCTGACAAAGAAGGCGTCCCATTCGAAAATATCAAACGCATGTCTTGCTAAAATCAATGAGCAAAATTTGACAAGGTTGTCCCATTCCAAAATATCAAATGCCTACGGTTGTGGAATGGGCAGGGTTTGCCATCGATTCGACATTGGCATGGCACCTCGTGCTAAATAAACCAGCTGTTCTTTTTGTGCGGTTCCACCAAAATCAACCAAATTAAATGCGTAGCTTGTATGATTTCGCCCTTATATGTTGCAACGCCTTGAACTTATCGGCACCTCCTTTCTTGTGGTGGAAATGAATGATTCGATGTATTCATGAACATTTTGTGCAGTTCCCATTGAAATCAAAGTGAACACCCTGTTTGAACAAATACAAAAAAGTGATTAGTACAAAGCAAACTGTACTATGAATTGACAGTTTCAACAGGCACATACATGGTCCATGTAGAGCACACTTTTAGAAAAATGGAACTCACCCAAAAGAATCCTAGAACAACATTGTACTCGCGCATCACAGCAAAAAAATGGAGATTTGTCAGTCCTTCTGAGCTGAAGTTAGTTTGGTCTTGTGGGGAGTAATGTAACCATCCTTCAACTGCTCCTTCTGATGAGAAGATAGACATGGCTTCTTCATCCTGGCATAATCGGAACTTGTCACTTCACGTACTCCATATTCTTCTTCAGAGGAAGATGATCCTGTTGTGCAAAGACAAGAGGACTACTAAATGCTAGCATCCCTGTTTGCTCGAAAAAAAGGAAAGGAAATATTTAAAAGCGAGCAGATGAAGCACTTCTCAAGGACAATACCACTTTTTCATGACAAGATCTAAACAGTAGCACAACACTAATAGAGATGACAAAGCTCAATCATATGGATGAAATCGGTGGGCCAGTACCAACCTTTGTCGAGGCTTATTGTGTAGAGCATACTTATGAAGCACTTCTCCGATAGCATCTTTTGCTATCTACGGTGGTGTCCATGCTTACTATATACTCCTCAATTAGTTTAATGTTTCCAACATCTTCTTGTGCAGTTCCACTAAAATATATGGTATCTTCAAAGAAGATCCCTGTTTGCACAAGTAGAGATAATTACGTACTACATTAACAGTGGCATCAAGTCAGTGGCAAAACAATTGCTCGTTCCAGCCATAGCAATAAATTAAGATGCAAAACTATATCATTACTTGTGTCATCACAGTTCCAATGCTTCATTACAGCACCGGGAGTTGATTTTTGTTTTTCTTCCGCTTGTTCTTCCCCTTCATCACTTGGTTCAATAACAGACAAGCTTCGCCTTCAATGTAAGATTTGGCATGTCAATTAGGGAGCACAAGTATAGTACTAAACTTAATTTTCTGATGAAAGTGGCAAAATACAGGCCAGCAGTTGTGAAATATCCTTATCTTACCTCAATGGGATATTACGGTGCACATACAGATTGGAAGTCTTCTCTCCATTTGTGCAGTTCACTAAAATCAAGCAACATTATCGTACAAGTAGCACAACATATGAAAGCACATCCTAGAATCATGTGAAAGAAGGCTAGTCTTGACCTCTCATGATGCTGAATTCAAACAACTCACAAGAAGAAGATCTGAACCAAATTTGCCTTAACGGATAGGAAGTAAGATCTCCTCTTGTGCAGTTCCACTAAGATCAAGAAATCAAGCAACGTTGTCGGTGTGACATTTTGGTTGAACTGCACAAAACACTCTTAAAACAAAAGTGTTTGTGCAGTGCAACAAAAGGTCACAATGGCAACGAGGTGAAGTAGATAACCCTGTTTACACAGAGGTGCAAAGGAAGCAATTAGTGGTCAATAACGGTGGATGACACGGAAGCCAACAAAAAGAAGCATCTACCTTATCTAAATGGGAAAGAAAGCAAGACACTAGCATTTCTCAAACGGTGGCATTGATTAATATTAACATAGAGATTATATTATCAATAAAATTCGTTAAACATGTAATTTGCTTTTAACTATGGCATTGCATCAATTTTCCAGCGGCATTATTAGAGGGTGTTTGTTTACAAGGACATTTTGTTGTAGGGACTAAAAAACTCCGTGTCAGTCCCATCTAAACCAAACAGGAGGGACTTTTAGGGACTAAAAGTCGGCATTTGGGACTAAAGAAAGAAGACCCCGAGGGAGTCTTTTTGGGACTTTTTCCAACAGTTGCCCCTGCAACGCATTGCACCTTGTCTCTATTAGTTCATTACTAGGGGTAACATGGTCTTTTAGCATGTCATTTAATAACCTCTAGTCCATGTTTAGTCCCTGGAACTAAGCAGGTAGGGACTAGGGAGTTTTTAACCAAACAGGGCCTTAGATTAACAACAGCTAATGAGTTGCAGGACGGTGGGCGCACCAGCACCATGTGCATCTATCGATGTACTGTGGTCATGCACAGCTGTTGCAACAAAGAACAAACAACCAAGGAGCATATTTGTGTTGGTCCCAGTTTTGTTATCTTTAGACACCTTTCCCTATGTGAGCGCAGCAAATCTAGTCCTGCTCAAACTCTACAGCCTTGTCCCTTCCTTTCCTTTTTTGAACTAGTACTTTCGCCCCTTCCTTTCCTCTTTGAACCACGTCCTAGATTTATGCGATACAACTTTCCCCACTACTTTCCCCCATTCCTTTCCTCTTTGAACCACGTCCTAGATTCATGCTATACAACTTTCCCACTTCATTTACTCTTTGAACCACGTCCTAGATTCATGCTATATACAACTTTTCCCACTACTTTCCCCCACTCCTTTCCTCTTTGAACCACGTCCTAGATTCATGGTATACATGCAGCTAGAGCAATGCATGTGGAGTAAGTAAATTATACCTTAAGGTTCATGGGGCGTGGTTCGCTGGGCGACGGGACGGCGGCGAAGAAGAAGGGGTCGGAGGCCCTCCCACGCCACCCCTGGGTGGAAAGTGAACATCTGCGCCGGTAGTCCCTCGCCGACGGTGACAGCGTTAAGCCTCCTTCCCTTCCCGGCGGACGGATCCTGCCAGCTCTTTGAGCAGCAGTAAGGGGAGAGAGAGAGGCCAACGAACTCTTGTTTAGATCTGGAGAGGGCGAGAGAGTGTGAAGAGAGCAACTACAAGCGCTGAGGCTCCAGCGTGTATATATATACTGGAGAGAGAGTGTGAAGCGTGCAAACCCTAGAAAACATTTTGACCAGTCAAAGAATCCTCCTGGCACAAATTATGCTCAAGTGTAGTTATCGAACCCGAGACCTCAAGTTTGATGAGCGAACAGGCTAACCAGCTACACAACCCTCCCGCTATGTTCAACGAGAGGAAAATGACCTTTTATACATTCCTGCATTCGTGTGACAAGCATGCCGTGTTTTTTTGTGTGTGTGGGGGAGTCATTGGGATTTCAATCATAATCGTGTCATGTGGCTTTGGTGGTAAGACTATCCACAGTGGTGCAGAAATAATGCAGCCTTAGTCACCTTACCTCTCTCCACGTAGTACGTTGGGTCCCACCAGTCAGAGGGTGAAACAAACAAATTAATAAGAAAAATTAAAAGTGCCAGCGGTGTATCTTACCTCACACATCTCGCTACTGCTCGGGAACACTGTCCAATTGATCCCTCTGTTCGCTCACGTACTATTCTAAGTGAATCCTTATTATAACATGCACACAAATTTTGGGCACTTGTATTCGACTTAAGTCAGTGTGCCACCGTATCTCGTATACTTACTGCTCCCTCCGTCTAGGTGTAATAAGTCACGTTAGAAGGTGCAACGAGACCAAGGTGCGTGCGTGTGCGTGTGTGTGTTTAATAGCATGTGTGTGTTAGAGAGAGCTACAGATTGACCTACACCTACAGAGAGATGGTGTGTAGTGTACGATTTTACACTACTAGGGAAAACCTTATACACAGAATCTTAGCAGCAGCGCGGCACAAAAAGAAGCGCTACTGCTAATTAGCAGTAGCGCGGGTTTTTAACCCTCACTACTACTAAGTTGATAGTAGTAGCGCGGGTTTTTAACCCACTCTACTACTAAGCGGTCTCTACCGTGCCCCCCGACACATGCCGTAGTAGTAGCGAGGGGTATAAACCCGTGCTACTACTAAGTTGATAGTAGTAGCGCGGTTTTATACCCCTCGCTACTACTAAGTACGAGGTAGGTGAAGTCGCCATATCCTCGGCCGAATCCCCATCTCCCCCAAATCCCTCCTCTCTTCCACCACTCTCTCCTCTCACTTTCCATACGCTCTCACATGGACCTCTTGCCCATGCACCCATCCTCCTCCATGGCGCCGAAAGAGGCCGCGCCTCGCCACCGGCGTCTAGGAGCTCGCCGGTCTTCCACCGACGTCTAGGAGGCCGCCGCCCCGCACCACCACACCGGAGCACCTCGCCGCCGGTGACTAGCTTCGCTGCTCCCTACATCACCTTCCTCTCTCCCTCAGTTTTCCTTTTCTCTCTCTCCCTCTGGTTTGACTCACCCTCCCATGTCCATGCCCGTGCAGGTCGTCGCCATGGATGACCTAGAGCTATCTGGCATGGTCGGGAAGAGGAGCCGCACGCCGCGGCCTGGCTCTGCCATAGAAACGGGCCCTCTTCAACAGCCATTGCTGGATCTGGTCTTCCGCTGTCCATTCATGCCTCTGGCGACGCTAATCATCGCTAGATCTTACCATTGCTACCATTGACAGCACGCACGGGATCGAGATTTTTTGTTTTTGTTTTTGAAAGTAATAGCAGTAGCGCGGGGTATAAGACCCGCTACAGCTAATTAGCAGTAGCACTGTTTGCAACGCACGCTACAGCTAACCATGTATAGCAGTAGCGTGTGTCAACACACGCCTTCGCTACAAGTTAGTGGCGCCGTGTCGATGGCCAGCGGGCACCCGCATCTTGATACACCCAAACCAGCTACGCTGCTGCTAGGCTTTTCCCTAGTAGTGTTAGCCGCGAGAGTCGGTGCATCCTCTCGTTTCCGGGCGTGTCTGGTAGGGACATGCGGACAGCTGACATGCCCGCTCCTGACCAGCCTGGCCCACCCAAAGCCCCTCCATCGCCCGCGCGTGCTTCCCACCCGAAACGGTCAGCGCAGAATCGGTGCCGCATTCATGCCCGGGCAGAGCGGGCGCGACCTCTCACTGGCGCAAGAGTGATGGTTGCTTCATCCGTCCAACTTACTGCTGGGTCTATGTGATTTGACGGCTCATTGGTCTTTATTACTGAGGTGGTAGGACTGCTGGATGTCCCACGCTTTCCGCGAAAGGAGGTACTACTACTAGATTACAATTTTCTCCATTCTTACAATGAGGCGTGCAAGAGTAGTGAAAACACGCATGAGCTCGGTGATTACATGGCCCACCTCACAATATCACCGTCGACACCTAACTCTTTACATAGTACTCCCTCCGTTCCTAAATATTACTAGATGAGTCCCAGCGTTGCCCTTGAACAGCGGTATATCTCTCTGCGCAAAATTATCGATTTCATAGAACTAAAAAAACTCTATAACCGCATGACAAATCTGGTAGCCAAACTAAATATACTCCCATCATCATTTAGATCATCCCACGTAAGGAAAAAAGATCAGCCAACTCCTACTTCATAATGGGATTATATTTTTCTTTTTGACATGTTAATGGGACTTAAAAGCTCACTTACATGCATGCTACCGGTGCATGCTTGCATGCAGACATGTTGATATGATTTAAAACCCACCCACATGCATGTGCCACGGTATTTTTTCATGCTTGCATGTGGCTTAGTGCGGAGCCTCTCTACGTCTAGATCAGACGGCTATTATGGACTGATTTACTTCATCTAACGGCTACATCAATTTTGACGATGTGGCTCAAGGAGAGGATAGAGAATTCCTAGTAGTGGGGGCTAGCTATTACTAGTAGATAAGTCTTTGTAGAGATTCCACTACATACGGAAAACATGTGGTTCATGGTGAAATCTCTACAAAGACTTATATTTAGGAACGGAGGAAGTACTAGTATAGTACGTACTGTAATTTATCAGCGAGATAAATTTGTACAATGCTATGAAGTTTCCAGCTTCTGTTACATGTATCTTGCGTCCAAGGTTGCCCGTTGCAACATTTCATCAAATACAAAGGAGACTAACATGCATGCTATTGCATCTCAATGATTGAGAGATCATAGCAAATATGTACTCCCTCCGTTCCAAAATAAGTGTCTCAACTTTGTGCAAACTTTAGTACAAAGTTGTACTACTACTAAAGTTGACACTTATTTTTGGAGCAGAGGCAGCTAAAGAAAAAGCGATCCATGCAGTCCCTAGCCCTTGAACCGTGAACCCTGAAAAGGCTTCAATTTGCTGGCAACATTCGAGCTTCCTAATAAATGAAGTTTGCAACCTTTTGACCATCGGATCATTTTGTGCAGTTTCACCAAAATCGAGATGAGCATCCCTGCGGCAAAGAAATTGAAGAAGCGTGATTAGAATAAGATTATTGGGACTAGTTGATGAGACATAAACCCATCACAAATACAGTACGTAGAAGCCAGAGAGGTATGTGCGGGGCAAATAAGTAGAGAAATATCCACATGGAGTGATGTGGGCAGCTGGAGCAGTGGTGCAAGCCGACTGTAAAGGGAGTTGTACTGAGGGACGTAGCTCAACCTTGAGGAGGGCGGCGGGAGGCGACAACTGCCCACGTCACGACAGTGAGCAAGGGACGAAGGCAACCTCACCGGCTTTGTGAGAGAGAACGGCGGGGACCCCTGATCGGGACGTGCCGACAGTGGGTTTTTCACCGTCGACGACGGCCACTGCATCTACACTTAGCATCCACCTCTTCCCCAAGCGGACGTGATCCACCGGGATGTTAGAGATGTGGCCACAGTCATTTTGTGCGAGAGAGTGTGAAGAGAGCAACCCCAACAAGCAACCGTGTAGGCTGGCCCGTCCTGACTATGTATATAGTGGAGCGGTTTCCTTTTCTCTCCATATGAACCTATCATATTGCGTGACGTGCCCTGAAGAAAAATAACTTTATTTATAAATGACGCGGCACCTACTACTCGTTCTCCTATAACCTTGCGCTTGGCATCTCCAAAATATTAACCTTGCAATTGGCTCTTGACTCTTGAAGTCGAGCAATAATGGTAGTGCAGTATATATCGTTACGGCTATATGAGACCGAATGAATTGCTGCACGTCCACCACGTGGGCGAGGTCGAGGGGTGAGGAGAGTGCTACATACGGAGCAAAATGAGTGAATCTACACTCTAAAATACGTCTATATACATCAGTGTTTGGAGTATGTACTAGTAGTTCATATTGAAATCTACTAAAGGACATATATATTCCAAACAATATGATATAATCTCTATAACCAAGGTAGTAGGGACGCGGAGTAAACGGAGGGAGTGGTAAATTTTTCTCCTCGTCCTGCGAGCCACCGCCCGCATGGGCGAGGGAGCGGGCGTAAGGCGGAGCAAGCTTCACCTCATCCTGTGAGCCACCGCGCCCGTGGGCGGGGGAGACAGCGTACTAAGCAAGCTCCTCCTCGTTCTGCGAGTTGACGGGACACATCAAAAGTACTCCAGTGTATAGATCCTTGCCTCTAAGGTAGGCCCCACATGGTTTACCTCTTTTTCTAATTTAACATAACGCGTCAAGTCGCAATTTGTTTGTTCACCCATGGTAGACGATCCTCCCTCCACCAAGTGGACAACCAGTACACGTGCCAAATTACCACGTGGGATGCCTTCTTCGTATAGAAATGAGCTCCACCGTGTACCCGCGCGGGTGTGATTGGGAAAGAGACGGGAGTACGTGCGCCGTGCATGCACCTCTTCTCTTCGTGCACGTCCCCCACCTACGTGGGTGTGTGTGAGATATACAAACCGCGTTCGCGGGTTTTTTTTTGTTTTGGGGTGGGGGTGGGGGTTGATTTCATGAATTGTTTGTGGGAATATGTGTCGATGACATCTCAAACAAAAATTTGCATGCAATGTGTGTGAAATGGAGGCCTATCCATATCATACATAGAGGGTCGGGCAATCCACGAGAAGAGAGGGAGGGGTCATAGCTATCGATAGAGTCGAAGAGAGGATCAAGTGGGTGGGTGCGAGATCGATGAAGAGAGCCATCGAAATTGTGTGTGTGTGAAAGTCAAAGATATAGGGAGACCGGCCTACCGGAACGTTAGAGGGCACATGTCAAGTTTGTGTGTGGCAGGGAGACATGACTAGAGCGCTCGATGTATCGATGTGTGTGTGGGGGGGAGGGGGTGTTGGAGGGGTAGGCAGAGGCCTAACTATAGAGGTAGAACGACTCGTATATGTGTTGAGAAGGAGAGACCCAGCTATGTCTTGAGGGAGATCGGTCGACATCCATACATAACTGAAGGACGGGAAATATGATCGGCAGGACAGTTTGGACGCCCTGGAGAAGGAGCGTGACGTGGCATGCAAAAGCTCGCTCCGCATTCTATCAGCAATGGGCTCGACGGTATCAAAGCAGAGAAGTACGGGCCAAAACTTATAACATTGGCGAACTCGTTCTACGCCTACCAGAGAAGAAAAAGAACAAGCTCAAGCCCAAATTGGAAGGTCCCTTCATTATTGACAAAGTTCTGACCGGTGGAGTGTACCGTCTGCGGGATGCATCGGACAATCGACTCGAGCCAAACCCATGGAATGCAGCCAGACTCCGAAGGTTCTACGCCTAGTGCCGGACTCTGTGTTCGTCTCCTTACCTCCGTCAATTTTTTTTATATCCGTTATTTGTCTTTTCTTTCTTTCTTTCTTCCCTTTTTCTTCACGGCCTTAAAAGGTTAAAATGTGTCTTGACTACACAATCTTGTGGCCGCTAGGCGTGCTCATTATACACAGGGGCTTCTTATCTGAAGCTTAATATAACTATATTCCGGGCTCTACGCCTCCCGCACATGTGTTACTTTTCCACATGTACCTTTTCTTCGCCATTATATGCATCGATATGACTTAAGTTTTGGCCAAGCTGGGTTGCTTGGCTCTTGTGTTTATGCCCTACGTTCCCGTTAATTCGACTAGGGCATAAGGGGAGCACCTCTGCGATTGTTACTGCCGGGTCAGCCGGATGTGTACCTCAGACTGGGTGAAGCTGAAAGCTAGCATTCTTAAGGGAATATTCGGCCGATGAACAAAAGATGACTTTTATTTATTGTAATACATGCCCCCAGATGTTTATATCCTGCGTCTCTTTTCGCAATTCGGACATGCACATTAATGCATGCGTACCCAGGGAAAGGAACCCTTAACGGAACTATTCTCCCTGGAAGATGTTTCTTACTATCCATGTAATATAACATAGCTAGTTGGGTATTTATGCATTCAAGCACTTATGACCCCTACGCCTAGTTTCCATGCGTACCCGGTTTTTACATAAGCGGCGGGTATTCGGATACACTCGGTATCGGTTCCGGTCGGCGAGCGAAAAGGTCCACCATGACAAATGATTTACAATCCGGCTAGGGACAATATATGTCACTTGAAGTACACAGTCACTTAGACTGACTAAACTCTTCTTCTATACCATCCAACAGGCCGTCTAGCCTACAATCTTGTTGGGAATACTTTGCTGCTAATTTCACCTGGTCATACACCAAACTGACGGGGATCTCTTTCCCATCAGACCCCACAGGTCCGACCTCGGCCATGTGGTTCGGGTCAGCCTTGGTATATCGCGTCTTCACCATGGCCCAGCCTTCCCTTGCACCTTGACGGCAGGCTGATATCTTCCATAATTGGAAGCGCCGTCGCGCTCCCTGGAGCATCTCTACAAGCTCCCTCATGCCTCCTGGCAGGGAGGCGGATGGCCACAAGGCTTGGGCAATGCCCTGCATCACCTGTCGTACTTGTTCTTGCAGTTGTGAGAGCTCTAGCAGAAGATCACCCGCAGACCCGGGCATCTCCTCTGCGGGACGACCCGTCAACATACCTACAGATATAACTCTATTAGCCGGTTTCTTCACCGAACTCTTTAACAGTTCCTTCAAGCACTTACTAAAAATGTCGCGTCGAAGCATCTTATTCTCCTTTACGCAGTCAGCAAGCTGGGCTCAAACATCTTTCAGTTCAAGGCCCAGCCGGGTATTGGCATCTTGGAGATCATTTTTCTCCCGCCTAACCTGCATAAGCACGCGCTCGCCAGCCTTTAGATGTCATTGAGCATGTTGCTCATCCCCTCGCACGACCTCCGGATTCACTCCGGGGTCATCTGTAGAATCTATTGTTAGATTTGCATGCATGCCGAATACTAACTGGTACATATCATTCCTTTCTATAGAAACAAGTGTTACCAGATGGGGCCTTCTCAGACTCCTTCATTGCGGCAACTGTGGCCCGTAGCTGGGCTTTGCACTCCTCCAGCTCTCGAGACAACTGGGTATTCTTCTCCATAAGAACCTACGAAAACAACGATCCTTAAATCAGTTGTGCCAACTGTTTCAAGTCTCAGGGGCTACTGATACACATAATTATTAGATTTTCTTACCTGTATATCCTTTACATACTGGTCTATGGCTCTGGCAAGACCACTTTGAGCAGTTCGGATATACGCGTCTCCTGAGTTGAAGGCATCGAACGCCTCTTGAGAGAAACAAGCGTCGCGGAGTGCCGCCCGGCGACGTCTGTGATTCATGGCACTCTCCACTTCGGGATTCGTAGCAGACAACCTATCCGCATCCTCTGTAGGAGGAACATCCAGTGTTGGCCCCATGTTAGCGTCTGCCTCTAAGTCCGGCTCTGGAGCCTGGCTGGTGGAGGCGTGGCAGCGAGCTCTCCGGATATGATCCGTGGCGTTTTCTGCCGAGAACCATGGACGCTATTACATTTTAAAAAGACGACAACCACGGAGCGTGTCAGCACCCCGATTCCAAGTCACATCGATCTAGCCGGTAACACCTCATATCACTTTGCGGCCTCACGCACGGTATTCCCTCGGGTGTCGCCTTACCATGGCCCGGTACTGTTTGAGCCTTTTGGCTCACGTATATGATAGTGTCGCTAGCATCCATATGACAGAGAACCCGGGCCGACATGACTAGTCGTGATCCCAAAGTGGCACTAACTTATAGGGACAGGCATACATGAATCAACATCGAGCATGTCGGTCAGCAGCGTGCGAATCCGGGTTGTAGCACTGGGCTAACAGGACTACGGGAACCTGGGCTGTAGCAGGCTAGGCAGGACTCCGGATGTCACCGTGTGACATTTCCCCGAAGGAACAGACACATGAATGAAGTGAATCACATGCCGGCCAGTCAAGTGTTCCGGAGCAGTAGTGCTGGGCTAGCAGGACTCTGGTGAACCGGGCTGTAGCGGACTACTATGGCTCATGGAAGCACAAGACTACATTTCCCCATAAGAGAGGCTACCAAGGATAAACAACTAGGTCGTCGGATCCCACACATACCAAGCATTTCAATCATACACACAATATGCTCGATATGTGTAAATACAACATGGCATCACAACATAACTCTCTGACTCAAGTATTTATTCATTAGGCTCCGAGGCGAGATATTACAAACGTGGGTCTCATGACCCAACATTGAACATACAAATCAAAGCACATGTGGAAGCTTAACATGTCTCGAGTACAAACATCTACAAATGAAAAAGGCTTAGAAGCACGACTATCTACCAGATCTCGCCAAGGGCACAAGATCGTGAGCTGAGGTATCAAGCTAAGCGTCAAGTCCACGGAACTACTAGTGAGACTGACGTCTCTCTGCAAAACATAAAATAGGCAAACGTGAGTACAAATGTACCCAGCAAGACTTACATCAGAACTAGCTACATATGCATCAGTATCAACAGAGGGGTGGTGGAGTTTAACTGCAGCAAGCCAGCTTTGACTCGGTGGCTATCCTAAACTACGACTGCAAGTTACTCTTTTGAGGTGGCGCACATGAGTCCACATATTCACCATATCAATACACCACTATGGATCCGCTCCCGTCTTCCTACGAGAACGCCATCCATAGCACTCACACTTATCTTACGCATTTTAGAGTATCCACTTTCACTTGTCTATGAACTGATATAGGTAACCCAGAAGTCCTTTACCGCGGACACGGCTATTCGAATAGATGATGTTAACCCTACAGGGGTGTACTTCTTCACACTCGCTCTCACCACTTACCGCCATTTACACGACATGTACTCGGCAACCTTCAAGCGGAAGCCCAACATGGGTGTCGGCCACGGCCTACCTAAACACTCAAGTCTCTAGTCCAGGTTTATCGCCTATTCAGGTTCCATCCGCAGGGAGTCCGGCCGAGGTTTCCACATACGGCCCCGAACGATGTGTACAGGGTTCTGCGACACCAAACGGGCGCCCGGCATACCCGGCCACGTGCCTACCGCATCATAGCCCACCCCTCGGTCGGCTTGCCCACGGCCTCCGACATACTACAAACACGAAACTACTTGCAACTCACAGACAGAGGACAAGGGTGATTAAGAAGCCGAGAGGGTCCATTGGTTTCGGGCCCAATGCATGGTAGTAACTGTTTCATGGATCACAAACACAGAACTCAGTTCCTGAGGACGGCTTCAATGAGACAACCCACCATGTACTCCTACATGGCCTCTCACCGCTACCTTTACCAAATCATGTTCACACACTTTGCTCACACATAGTAGGACATGTTTACACACCTCTGATTCATCCCCAATGAATCAGACCTGACTCAACTCTAAGCAGTAGCAGGCATGACAAACAAGCATGAATGAGTAGGCACAACAGGGCTCAAACAACTCCTACTCATGCTAGTGGGTTTCATCCATTCTTGTGGCAATGACAGTCATCACGAGAGGATAAAGGGGTTCAGCTACCGCAGCAAGTAACAGATGAATCGTTGTTGTCCTAATGCAGTTAAAGAGAGCAGGAGCGAGAGAGTAGGATTTTATTGGAATGAACGAGGGGGTTTTGCTTGCCTGGCACTTTTGAAGATAGTATAGTTCTTCATTGGTGTCATCGAACTCATCGTTGGAACCACGTCTATCGAGAGGGGACAAATACAGGCAACACAGAAGGAAACACAATCAATGCAATGCACAATATGATGCATGATCATGACATGGCAATATGCTGTGGTTTGGGCTAAAGCAACTAGCAGCAGATTAAATGGAGTTGGTTTGAATCAAAGATTCAAATTCAAACTCCATATATGACATTTCAAATGCCATTAATTCAAATTGTCTTATACAGTAGCTTTAGGTTGCTCAAACATGCATGAAGATGCCATAAACAGATTCTTTAGATTTTTCTGATAATTTTTCATATATAATTTGTTTCATTCCGAGTTACGGTTAAATTACTATGAATTTTAGAAGTTTAGAGCATTTTCTGCAATTTCTGGATTATTTAAAATTAAGCTAAATCCAGAAATAGATTTACTGCGTTAGCATGACATCATCATGATGTCAGCAGGTCAACCAAGTTGACCAGGGTCAAACCTGACCAGTGGGGTCCACTAGTCAGTGACCTAGTGCTGTTCAGTGTCAATGGCAGGTGGGTCCGGGTCAACACACATGTCAGCACAGTCAACTCTGACTGGTGGGTCCTGCGTGATTATAATCTAATCTAAACAGAAATAAAACCTAGGTTCTTTAGGGCGTGGGGCCAGGTGTCAGTGAGCTAGGTGGGTTAGTTAGGGCATCATTAGTGGCTAATGACAGCGCCACGTCGGCTTCGCCGGAGTTCTGCCGGCGGCGACCAAAACCGTGGCGGAAGATCGCCGGAGTGGTGCTACAGGCGGTTTTGGGCCAAGCCAAGGGTACCAGAGGGTTGCCCTTGCTCGCGCGCATCCAGGGGAGGCACGCGGGAGGCGTGGGGTGAAACGAGCTCACCGGAGTCGAGCTCGTGGCGGTGGCCGGCGTTCGAGCACCTGCGGGTTTGGCGCTGTGGTGCACGGGAGGGGGAGCTGGTGGGTGAAACATGCTCCTGGGGGTGTACTGAGTGCGGTGACGTGCTTGGTTTGAACGGAGGCCGGCCAAAACGACGACGGCGACATCTCCGGCGCCGGCGAGGTCTCGGTCTCGACGGAAATGAGAGCTAGAACTCGAATTAGCGCATGGGAGTAGAGGGAAACGGTTCAGAGGCTCACAGCGCATCGCATGGATGGGTCGGCAGCTCGGGAGAGGCTCTGGAGACGATGGAGTGGCAATGGCGATCGCCGGAGTCTGAGGAAGAAGAAGGAGCCGATGGCGGCGTTGTAGGGGCTCCCGTGGGGCGTGGCTCGGTGAGGAGGAATGGGGGGTCGAGGCGGAGCCTCTGAGCGCATCGGTGAGGCGGGGCAGTGGCTGTGGCCACGGCGGTGCTCGACGGCAGCGACGGCTGCGCGCAGCGGCCGCGCGTAAGAGAAACAGAGGAGGGGGAGGAGCGAGGGAGAGTGAGAGGGGGTTCCAGGGGCGTGCGTGGTGGCGTTGGAGACGTCCAGGCGTCGAGGACGCAGGCAAGCAGGGTGGAGGTGGCCGCACAGCGGTGCTTGGCCTTGTCGGCCTGCCCTCCTCCGGCAAAGGAGGAAGACGACAGGGGAGGGGGCCAGGTGGGCTGGCCGGCCACTTGGGCCGCCAGGTGGCTGCACAGGTGAGGTAAGCCCAGGTAATTTCCTCTCTCTCTCTCTCTCTCTCTCTCTCTCTCTCTCTCTCTCTCTCTGTGTGTGTGTGTGTTATTTCAGTTTTCTATTTTTCTGTAATCTTTACGGATTTATTAAAAATACTTAGACACTTCCAAAAATCATGAAACTACTCATGATCACTGTTGGGAATATATCCTATAGTAAACATTTTAGTTTATGATTATTTGAGCATTTAAAATATTTAATAGCATTTAAATGCCCAAATGCAAATAGAGTATGATTTAATCCAGAGCCCAAATATGTCATGGAAAAATGTGCATCACCTATGGTTACTGTTTCCAGCATTTTCCAAGAATGATGAACATTTTTGAAAGCCATTTGGATTTACTGGAAATATTTTGGTTGAACCTAGTGAATTCCTTTAATGCTAGGGTTTAGGCAATCCCCATTTCAGTTTTAACTGAAATTTAAACATGATGCAACACCAGATGCTAGCACTAGGCATTAATAGAACTAGGGATGTGATAGAGCGGGGTTCTTTTTATATACCTCTGCGACGGCGTCTCAGTCCTGACCGCCTTCCTTTTAAGCTTACCCGGTTTCGGTGCCCCTTGTTGGTGAGTCACTGCGGGTTCGGCATGGCGTCCCGAGGACCTTCCCTGCAAGACAACATATGTGTGCGGTAGGTGAAGTGCGAAAGAAGGGATCCTTCTTGGAAGTTGGGACTCCGGTTTTACTTACATGCGATGCAGGGAGCAGTCCAGGATAATAGGCTATGATGGCCACCAAGGCATCGTCGCGGTTTAATTGATAGAACGTCCTGTCGATGAGCTCCACAAATGTGTCCAGATCTTCTTCGAGTCCGGTGTTGAGGGCCCGGTCAGGGTCCTCTGGTTGTGGAGACGGGCTGTGGACCTCCCTCACAGCTTTTCGCAGTTCCTGCTATGAAATAGCAAGGTAAATACTTATGACGAAGAATGCAGGAAGGCTCGGAGTAAAAAGTGGCAGCTCACCAAGTTTTGGGGGTTGTACATGGAGAATCCATCCCGTGGCTTAATGCGGATGAACTCCTCTTCCTCTCCTTTATATAAATCGGACAGTATTTTCACTAGAGCAGCGACGGAGTCTGGTCCCTTACGACCGCAGCGGGTGGCGTCGTCTTCTCCATTGAAGTGCCACATGGGTTGTCCCCGATATTGAAGTGGATGCACCCCCCGCATTATACATATTGACATAACCTCGATTATAGTCAATCCTGATTTGGCCAGCGTTTTTATCCGGCCCATCAGGTAAAGGACCTCTCTGTTATCTTCCTCCTGGGGGCTCCGAGGGCGCCAGCTGCGGCGTTTCTTCAAAGGGGCGTTGTTGAACTCAGGAAGGCCCATCCGAATAGGGTCCGGAAGAGGGACGTCCTCCATATAAAACCACTCTGAAAGCTAGTCTTCGGATGTCTTCTTCGGAGTACCAAACAGGTATCCGGTCCCGGCGATGCGCCATATCTCGGCTCCGCCCACTTGATATATTGACCCCTCCTGTGTACGGGGTACGAGGCAAAATAGCCTCTTCCATAGCTCGAAATGAGCTTCGCAGCCCAGAAACAGCTCGCAAAGGGCGACATAGCCAGCGATGTGTAATATATGGGCGGAGTAAAGTTATGCAATTTGGAGGCCGTAGAACTCCAGGAGCCTACGGAGGAACGGATGAATTGGAAATCCGAGTCCCCTCAATAAGTAAGGGACAAGGCATACCCGCTCCCCCATGGATGGGTTGGGAAAGCTCTCTGCTTGCTCCCCGCCATTGTAAGTGGCTAATCCGGCTCGGCCGGGGACCATATACGCAGGAGGGACAAACCCCTAGGTCTGTAACTCTACTAATTGGTTGTGGGGGACGAAACACTTCTTCCAATTGCCTGGCTTTGGGCTACGATAGCGAGAGGAGGAGCTGCGATGGCCGGCCATGATGGGATGGACTTTTCCGGGCGCGCTCCGATGGATACTCGCTGTGAGAGGATGGTGTGATTTGGATCTGAGGATCCCCGTCTCTTTAAATAGACGATTTACTTACATGGTTAGGGTGGCAAGTGTAAAAATGCCCCGACTTCTCGCATTCGCTCGACACATGGAGGATAGCCATTATTAGGCGCAGAAGCCAAGAAGTGCAACATTCATGGGAAGCCGGACACTACTCGAGAGGTACTCGGAGTTTGGAGAAGAACCCGCCTTGCAATGCCGAAGACAATCTGCGCGCCGGACTCATCGTCATTGAAGCCTGGTTCAGGGGCTACTGAGGGAGTCCTGGATTAGGGGGTCCTCGAACAGCCGGACTATATACTTTAGCCGGACTGTTGGACTATGAAGATACAAGATTGAAGACTTCATCCCGTGTCCGGATGGGACTCTCCTTGGCGTGGAAGGCAAGCTTGGCAATTTGGATCTGTAGATCTCCTCCCTTGTAACCGACTCTGTGTAACCCTAGCCCCCTCCGGTGTCTATATAAACCGGAGGGTTTAGTCCGTAGGACGACAACAATCATAATCATAGGCTAGCTTCTAGGGTCTAGCCTCTACGATCTCGGGGTAGATCAACTCTTGTAATACTCATATCATCAAGATCAATCAAGCAGGAAGTAGGGTATTACCTCCATCGAGAGGGCCCGAACCGTGGTCTGTTAGGATATATTTAGAGCCACTCACAAGTTTCCAGAATTATTGGACTTTTAATTCCTTTATAGAAGAATTAAATCCAACTCAAATATTTATTGAGTTAAATACAAATTTCGAAAATAATTCCTCAAAAATGTTCCATATTTTTGGTTTGGATCAAAACCCTTTCCAAAATTATCAAACATCATTGAAGAACATTTTGGAAATATTGGATGCATTTTCCAGGGTTATTTGCCCTTCTTTTAATTAAATTTTGAGGCTTTCAAATTTCCTCAGTTCAACTTTTAGAATTTAGACATGATGCAAGGATGTGATGCCTCTAATTACAAGCATTATTCTAGGGTTGTGACACCTCGTGACTCCACCGACCTATTTATTCCGCCTATATATTCTCAAATATTCCAAAACCAATCAGGAGAGCCACGAAAACACTTTTCCACCGCCGCAATCTTCTGTACCCGTGAGATCCCATCTAGGGGCCTTTTCCGGCGTCCTGTCGGAGGGGGATTCGATCACGGAGGGCTTCTACATCAACACCATTGCCCTTCCGATGAAGCGTGAGTAGTTTACCACAGACCTACGGGTCCATAGCTAGTAGCTAGATGGCTTCTGCTCTCTCTTTGATTCTCAATACCATGTTTTCCTCGATGTTCTTGGAGATCTATTCGATGTAATACTTTTTGCGGTGTGTTTGCCGAGATCTGATGAATTGTGGATTTATGATCAGCTTATCTATGAATATTATTTGAATCTCCTCTGAATTCTTATATGCATTATTTGATATCTTTGCAAGTCTCTTCAAACTATCGATTTGGTTTGGGCAACTAGATTGGTTTTTCTTGCAATGGGAGAAGTGCTTAGCTTTGGGTTCAAACTTGCAGTGTCCTTTTCCAGTGACAGTAGGGGCAGCAAGGCACGTATTGTATTGTAGCCATCGAGGATAAAAAGATGGGGTTTACATCATATTGCTTGAGTTTATTCCTCTACATCATGACATCTTACTTAATGCGTTACTCTGTTCTTCATGCATGAACTTAATACTCTAGAGACAGGCAGGAGTCGGTCTACTTGATACGGACGTGATGCCAATATTCATGATCATTGCCTTAGATATCGTCATAATTTTGCGCTTTTATATCAATTGCTCGGCAGTAGTTTGTTCACCCACAGTAATATTTTCTATCTTGAGAGAAGCCTCTAGTGAAACCTATGGCCCCCGGGTCTACTTTCCATCATGTAAGTTTTTGATCTACAATTTTAGTTTCCTATTTACTTCCTTTGCAATCTTTTATTTTCCGTTCCATAAACCAAAAATACCAAAATTATTACTTTACCGTTATTCATCTCTGTCAGATGTCACTTTGCAAATAACCGTGAAGGGATTGACAACCCATTTATTGTGTTGGGTGCAAGTTGGTGTTTGTTTGTGCAGGTATTTGGTGACTTGTGCATTGTCTCCTACTGGATTGATACCTTTGTTCTCAAAACCTGAGGAAATACTTACTCTACTTTGCTGCATCACCCTTTCCTCTTCATGAGAAAAACAAACGCAAGCTCAAAAAGTAGCACTCCAATCCTTCAATTCTCTCTTAACGGACTCATCCCCTGTCAAATTCGGTCTACCCTGACCTCTTTTGACATTCTCTGCTCGCTTTAGCCATCCGCTATGCACTGGAGCTTCTGGAGACCTGCGTTGAATACACGACACACAGACATACTAAAAAAATCCATCGACGATACAACATCGGAATTAGCGGAAGGCTTTAGCAAAGTTTGCATCGGGTCATGTGTTTGGCAGTAGAAAGACCAGCGACGCAGCAGTACAAATGATCTGGCTAAGCATCGAGGAGCCAAGGACCTTCCGTAAGTAGTAAGTTCAATCAAGTTCCAGTCTAGTATTTTGCTACTTGTACACGGGAAGGGTATTAGTGACTTTGGGCTTTGCTAGACCTACATGGACATACTCAAATATTGTGTACACGATAGTTTACAATTGGACTCTGAGTAGTATTGTGTTTAGATAGGATATGGAGTCGTGTACTAGTAGGACACTAGCATCCTAGGCCTTTTATATATAGCGAGGATAGACACATGATGTAACCTATGCCAATATAATAGCACATGAACGCAGGGAAAGCCGGCGACATGTGATGGCGTCCAGGACGACCGGATGCGGTGTTGTAGTGGTGTCATGGGGAGGAGCGCCCATAGTTAGGCCCCAGTGATGTAGTTATATCGGTGAACCTCATTAAAAAAACTTGGTGTCGTGCTCGTGTGATTGCTTGGTCCTCGGTTGATTGACTATGTGTGTCGGTGTCAAAACTGGCGGATCTCGGGTAGGGGGTCCCGAACTGTGCATCTAGGCGGATGGTAACAGGAGACAAGGGACACGATGTTTTTACCCAGGTTCGGGCCCTCTCGATGGAGGTAATACCCTACTCCTGATTGATTAATATTGATGATATGGGTAGTACAAGAGTAGATCTACCACGAGATCAAGGAGGCTAAACCCTAGAAGCTAGCCTATTGTATGATTGTTGTTCGCCCCACGGACTAAAACCCTCCGGTTTATATAGACACCGGATAGGTTAGGGTTACACAGAGTCGGTTACAATGGTAGGAGATCTACATATCCGTATCGCCAAGCTTGCCTTCCACGCCAAGGAAAGTCCCATCCGGACACGGGACGAAGTCTTCAATCTTGTATCTTCATAGTCTTGGAGTCCGGCCGTGATGATAGTTCGGCTATCCGGACACCCCCTAGTCCAGGACTCCCTCAGTAGCCCCTGAACCAGGCTTCAATGACGACGAGTCCGACGCGCATATTGTCTTCGGCATTGCAAGGCGGGTTCCTCCTCCGAATACTTCATAGAAGGTTTTGAACACCAGGATAGTGTCCGGCCCTGCAAAACAAGTTACACATACCACCGTAGAGAGAATAATTTTTGCACAGATCTGCTGACGTATTGCGCGGCATGACATCACACCATGGCCAAGCTTTTATACGAATCGTTTTTTACTGTTCCACCTTAGCGCGTTTAGCGAGGCGGTTTCTTTGGCACGTCTTATCAAAGCATAGATCATGCCCCCTTATTCCGGGATTCTCATCAATACGGACGTGGGTAACCCATCCGCGCCATTGATTACGGCGCTTGGGAGATAAGTGAGTTTTACCAGGCTGGTGGGGGACGCATAGCTTCGTCCTTCCATATAAGGGGATAAGGATCCACCTTTTCACCTACGCCTTCTTCCTCCTTTGCTCATCCATTTCACACTTTTCGAGCTCCAGCGCCCAAGTACGCACATCCCACCTCAACCTTCTCCAACTATGTCCGGAGCGGGAGGCAGGTGGATGGCCTCCTCCAACACGGAGGGGCACATCACAAAGCTGCGGGAGGCCGGATACTTGTCCGGCGACATCGTGTGTCGGCTACCCGACGAGGGGCAGCTCATTCCAACCCCCAAGCCCCATGAGAGGGTGGTGTTTCTCCCCCACTTCCTCCGCGTACTAGGTTTTCCACTTCACCCATTTGTCCGAGGGCTCATGTTCTACTACGGCGTGTACTTCCATGATCTGGCCCTGAATTTCATCCTCAACATCTCGGCGTTCATCGTCGTGTGCGAGGCCTTCCTCTGCATCCAGCCCCACTTCGGCTTATGGCTGAAGATCTTCAATGTCAGGCCGAAGGTAGTGGGTGGCCGTCAAGCGGAGTGCGGAGGCGCCATGGTTGGCAAGATGGCCAAAATCCTATGGCTTGAGGGCTCCTTCGTGGAGACAATAAAGGGGTGGCAATTGGGGTGGTTCTATATCACTGAGCCGCGCGACTCCAAATGGGCGGCGGCCCCCGAATTCAGATCTGGCTTCCCCACACGGCTCTCATCATGGAAAGAGACGGGCCTAACGTGGGGGAATTCGGATGAGCTATCCGGACTCCAAACATGCGCCCGAAACCTGGTGGACAAGAATCTCAGGCTTGTCAACGTAATCCAGGTGATGCTCATCCGCCGGATTCTCCCATGCCAACAACGGGCCTTCAAATTGTGGGGAGTTCGATCCGGCACAGCACTCAACTCTAAAAAGGCTCTTCGACACTACGTACAAAGATGCCTGGAAGGTGCTGTTCAAGGGCGCCGAGGCCCCCACATCCGCTACCGAAGATCGCGGATTCAGCTCGCAGCGTCAAGCCAGCGAGGTGGGTTATTTTACCCTTTATGGGACTCTTTTTTCATAGTTTGACTCTATGCGGGATCTAAAACTCCCTAACCTTTAACAGGACTGGCTGAAGACGTCCGGACAGGTTAACTGTCCGGCTCCTTTGCCAGAAGACCCAGCGGACGCCTGATTGTCGGGGTTGCTGGCTCCGGTACCTCATGTGGTGCCGGAGAAGAAGGCCAAGAAGGAGACCACGGGAACTCGAAGGAGCTCCCGACACCAGGTGCTATCAGATTCTGAAGCAAAATCTTCTCCTGAGAATGAGGAGGAGGAAAAAGAAGCCTCTCCCCCAGCGGGGGAGGAGAGGAAAATGAAGGCCGCCCCAACTGGGGAGGCCGGAGGGTCCAAGAAGGGAAGAACCCTTCCTCCGGACTTCTCCACCAACATCGACAATGACGAGGAGGATTGGCCAACAAGGGCCAAGCCCCTGGCGAGATCGTAAGTGTCCGGATACCCATGGCTTTTTTATTGTATAGTGTTCTCTAATGCCGAACAATCATGCAGCCCGCCCAAGGGCGAGTTCGCCGCTGGCCGAGCGGGTCCCCGAGTTCGTCGGAAATGGAGAGTACTTCACTTCTGCCGCCTCATCGCCTCACGTTGCGGACGACGCCAAGGTGGTGCCCAAGGGGGCCTGGTCAAGAGGAGGTGGCGCAGAGGCGCCGCAAGGCAACCTCCGGACTCCAGTGCGTGGGGGCGAGACCCCCAGGGGCTGTTAGCCCGACCCTCGTCCGGACTCCATGCCGGAACCTTCAGCGGTTCCAGAGTCCGGCAAGCGGTCCCTGCGTAGGAAGGGTAAGACGCCGGTGTCTTCCGTCCAACCGGAGGCACCGGATAGCGTACTAGAGGCGCTTAACAGCGCCTCCATCGAGGAGGAGCACCGCCTTTGTTATGAGTGTGGTGATCCGAAAAGTTCGATCCGCCAAGAGCGGGCTGACTAAAACTGTACCAGCCTTCTAACGGGCTTTGAGGTAAGTTTAGAATATGTAAAATATTACCGCATAGATAGTAGCCTGATGCTTAGTTCGGTGTTCGGAAAGAAAAGCCGGACTAAGGATCTAAAATGATATCTGTGAGAGTCTAACATAAGTATGTCAATATGGGAATGCAGGTTCTTATGCTGACCTCTGCCGCCTTGATCAAGGAGGTCAATGCATTGAAGCGAGCCTCGAGCGGCCGAGAACGAGCTCGGCCTTGCCAAGAAGCAGCTCGAGGACAAGGAAGGTAAGTAATACCTTATTAAAGAAATACCTTATAGAAAGGTTTCGGTTGCAAAAAATAACAGGAGTAACATGGGTACTGCAGGAGCCACGAACGAGGTGGCGACCCTGAAGGAAGCGGTGTCCGCGGCCGAAAACAAAGCGGCTGCAGAGCGCACCGAGCGAGAGAAGGGGGAGGCGCAGCTGGCTGAGGTGCGGCAAGAGCTCCAGGCTCTCGTGAAAAAACACGAGGGTTTGGAGCGTGACTCGAAGACCCGAGAGTTCGAGCTTGCCTCGGCTCTTGAGAGTGCCAAAGCTGCTAAGGCCGAGGCCCAAAAAGCCCTCCAAGCAATTGAATCATTAAAGAAGATAGCGGCGGGTAAGGCATTCTTTATGCAAAGCAAGCATGTGAAAGTGAATTACCTATTACTTACCCGGATTCGGATCTCTCCAGGAGCATTCGCAGATCTGCCCGGTAGTGTGTCTGATGCCGCCGCATTCTACCGCGCCAAGGAGGGGAGCTCGACGGAGAAGGTGTTCTGGTCTCAGTATGCTGAGGCCGGACATCCGGTGCCCCTAAGCGACCAGCTGAAGCAGCTGGTCAAGCTCCACAAGGTCACCGAACAGGCCATGAGGGGCCTCATAGTTCGGTTGTGGCCATTGGAAGCCATGCCTGGGAGCTACTTTGGGCTAGTGCGGCGGCTGGTGGACACCTGTCCACGGATTGAAGTCATCAAGCGCTCCGTCTGCATTGAAGGTGCCCGTCGGGCCTTGCCCGTGCTAAAGTGCAATGGGGCAAGCTGGATCTTGCGGAGAAGCTTGTGACGGACGAACCACCGAAGGTCAAGGAGCATCGCCGCCCGAAATGTACTATGAGGGCCTCTGAAGGTGCCCGCCGAATAGCGGATGAGTGCTCCAAAGATGTAATTTTTAATAGACTCGCATTTGTTATCCTCAGACGCTGAAAACTTGTTCATATGCGCTAAGCAACACTTGTGAATTTAAAATGTTACCTTCTGTGCGGCCGTTTATCAAATTTGAGAGATGGCAAGTCGTTGGCTTCAGCCCCCATGCCACGAGTGCTGGGGTGTTCGGGATAAACTTGAGCGCTCTTGTTCCCATTCTTGGGTCCATCGAGGGAGGCGCTCAATGCAACGAACAAGGCAACCGAACTTATAATGCTTGAACACTCTCACTTAGCCATAGAATTCTATAATTTTAAATTTCGGCGAAGCCCCTAGTATTCGGAAGACCGAGTTCGGGGCGCTATCCACGCCTTGGCCGGACAATGCCAGTTCCTCGCTCTAAGCGGCATAAGTCTTTAGGGACCCGAAAAAACCTCTCGAACAGCGACCGGCTCTCGCCCTATCATGACGGTCAGTTTTAGCTTTCTCCACTGAGGTGCTCAACCCAGCTCAACCGGGGCACAATCGCAGTGGTTCTCCTAGTGCTACCTTAGCCGATATAATGGAACGTAAGGTACCAAAACATAGGAGCCGGGCAAACCCAACTATTGACCCAAGACATGATTCGGAGCCGATGCATATAATGCTATAAGTTCGGGGTGCCGCACTTGTGAAAGTGTTCGAACTTATCACACCATACTTTTTTGGGGTACTTAAGCCCCTGGTGTATTGGTCGTACCAAAGTGTATGGGTGCAACATGTCATGAAATGAACATATATATAGATAAAGAAAGGAGTGCAATAATAGGCAAAAGCTATGTATTGTTTATTCAAAAAGGTACTGCAATGAAAGCAGAACGATACAAATAGTGCGATAAGCAAGGGATGGGACTATTTAACATGTCCCCCTCCAGGGGTAAGCTGCGGGATGGTATGTAAAACAGGTATAATGCTCGTAATAGAGACCACCTGAACACTCGACGTAGCTTTCTGCTTCCCTGGCTGTTGCATCGTGAGTTCGGCGATTCTAGTGCCGGACAGGACTTCTGGAACACGGAGTCCTGAAAGTGAGAAAAAAGGATAAAAAAAGGAAAAGAATGACACAATCGGGAGCCCACAGTGCGGTTGAGCCGCATTCGGGCTTGCGTGGTCGTGCCCTCCCTTATGCCCATGGTATCTTCAGAGCGTAGTTATGTACGCCAGTAGTACCGCTTCGCAATTTCGCGAGGGCTGGGGTTGGGGCGGATTGCTACGCGATGCTTGAATCGTGCCAGGCGGTCTTGTTGTAGGTTACTCCGGGCGGCAGCGGTGTCCGGGCGGCTTAGTGGCCGGACTCAAGAATTGCTGTGAGAGGCTGCGTTGCACCTCCGCCGCGAGGGCCGCCGTGTGATCCTCCGTTCGGAGAGAGCGTTCGGTGTTTCCATTGACCGTGATTACTCCTCGAGGGCTGGCATCTTGAGCTTGAGGTATGCGTAGTGCGGCACCACATTGAACTTTGCAAATGCGGTTCGTCCAAGCGGTGCGTGATAGCCGCTGCGGAACGGGACGATGTCGAAGATTAACTCTTCGCTTCGGAAGTTATCCGGGGATCCGAAGACCACTTCGAGTGTAACTGAGCCCGTACAATTGGCCTCTACACCCGGTATGACGCCTTTAAAGGTCATCTTTGTAGGTTTAATCCTTGAGGGTCTATGCCCATTTTGCGCCTTGTATCCCGATAAAGCAGGTTCAGTTGCTACCGCCGTCCATCGGGACTACGGTGAGGTGAAATCCGTCAATAATTGGGTCAAGAACCAATGCGGCGAAACCGCCGTGACGGATGCTAGTGGGGTGGTCCCTTGATCGAAGGTGATCGGGCATGAAGACCATGGGTTGAACTTGGGCGATGGCTCCATCGCATATACGTCCCTTAGTGCACGCTTCCGCTCCCTTTTGGGTATATGGGTTGCGTATATCATGTTCACCGTTCACACTTGTGTGGGAAAGCCCTTTTGTCCTCTATTGTTCGGTGGCCGGGGCTCTTCCTCGTCATCGCTATGCAGCCCCTTGTCGTTGAGTTCGGCACTTAACTTGCCTGCTTGCTTGAACACCCAACAATCCCTGTTGGTGTGATTGGCTGGTTTTTCGGGGGTGCCGTGTATCTGGCACAAGCGATCGAGTATTCGGTCCAAGTTGGACGGGCCTTGGGTATTTCTTTTGAATGGCTTCTTCCGCTGACCGGGTTTAGAGCCTCTAAATCCGGCATTGATGGCCGTATCTTCAGCATTATCGCCATTAATGTGGCGCTTGTTCTTGTTGCGACGCGACCTGCCATTGCTGTCCTTGGTATCCGAACTATCAGGGTGTTTGGCCAAGTTGTTGCTTCGAGCTAGCCAGCTGTCCTCTCCCGCACAAAAGCGGGTCATGAGTGTTGTGAGGGCTGCCATGGATTTCGGCTTTTCTGTCCTAGGTGCCGGGCAAGCCATTCATCGCGGATGTTATGTTTGAAGGCTGCAAGGGCCTCTGCATCCGGATAGTCAACGATTTGATTTTTCTTTGTTAGGAACCGTGTACAGAATTGTCTGGCCGATTCTTCTGGCTGCTGAATTATATGGCTAAGGTCATCGGTGTCTGGTGGTCGCACATATGTGCCCTGGAAGTTATCAAGGAATGCGGCTTCCAGGTCCTCCCAACAACCAATTGATCCTGCTGGCAGGCTGTTGAGCCAATGCCGAGCTGGTCCTTTAAGCTTGAGTGGGTGTTATTTGATTGCATGTAGATCATCACCGCGGGCCATGTGGATATGGAGGAGATAGTCCTCGATCCAGACCGCAGGATCTGTGGTACCATCGTATAATTCGATGTTTACGGGTTTGAAGCCCTCGAATTTGATGATCCATTACTTCATCTGTGAAGCATAGTAGGTGTGTGGCGCCTACATGTTGGGCTATATCACGGCGTAGCTCGGATGAGCTTTGTCTCTTGTGTTCGCCCGGCCAGGTTTCTTTATGTCGGTAGCGGTAATCATCCCGAGTCGTTAGGCGCCCGCGATCTGTAGATCGATCTTGTATGTTTTGCCTTATCCTCCAATATATCTCGCAAGTCGGCGCGTTTTCCGTGCCTTGGTACTTTTTGAGCGTCGGGGTGTGGCTTGAGCGGAGGGCCGAGAGGCTTCTCTCGTGGGCTACGGGTGGCCGGGTCTTCCATGTCGTCTTGTTGGTGACTTGGGTGCTTCCTCCTCTGATCGAGGCAACGGCCTGTGTTTGGGGTAGCTTTTGGAGGGGCGTTCGAGTTCATACTCTTCGGCTGCAAGGACTTCAGTCCATCTGTCAGCTAGCAGGTCTTGGTCAGCTCTAAGTTGTTGCTACTTTTTCTTGAGGCTGCTTGCCGTGGCCATACGCCTGCGTTTGAAACGCTCCTGTTCGGCGGGATCCTCAGGCACGACGAATTCTTCGTCGTTGAGGCTTGCTCATCTTCGGAGGGAGGCGCATAATTATCGTCCTCTACCTCTCTTTCTGCCACACTATCGTGCGGACTTGCTTCTCCCTCCTCCTGCGCTGAGTCCTGCTGGAGGCACTAGTAGAAAAAGGGCCTATAGTCCCGGTTGGTGAGGGCCTTTAGTCCCGGTTCATGAACCGGGACTAAAGGGTCGGTACTAATGCCCTGACCCTTTAGTCCCGGTTCAATCCAGAACCGGGACAGATCAAACCTCCACGTGGCCTGTCCGTGAGCCCGAGCGGGAGGGCCTTTGGTCCCGATTGGTGGCACCAACCGGGACCAATAAACGCTGGCGTCCGCATTTCTATGGCTGTGGTTTTTGTTTTTTTAAAGGGGGTTTGGGGGTTTTGGGGGTTAATTTAGGTGTTTCATATATTGTGCTATAGCTAGCTAATTAATAGAAAAGTGTCCTCTCTTTTGTCCGTGCTTGGTCGACGCCTTCATTACTATACATACGTATAGAGAGGACTAGCTAGACACGCTAGCTACCTAGTAATTAAGCAAACCGAAGATCGTCATGAACATATATGCATACAGAGAGAAGTGATATCGACCACCTCTCCTTCTCCGAGAGATTGGTCGAACAACAAGTTCTCGTATATCTATCCGACACTACCGGCTACATATATACAATAATTATCTTTTACAAATATATAATCTCCTAACATACGGACGCGTGGTCCACATAGTATTCTCCGTCTTCAGCGATCACGTGGTCAAGAAAGAATGTCGCGAATTCCTCTTGAATTGCTCGCATGCGATCTGGTGCTAGGAGTTCATCCCGCGTCCGAAACATCTAATTTTAAGAAGGGGGTCAATACATATATATATATATATATATGAATGACTGAAACTCAACACAAATGATGGTAAGACAATAAAATTGTGAATAATTTTATTTACGCACTTCATATTGTTTGTCGGAGTAGCCCGCTCACAAGTCGTGTGGCGGATGAACTTCGCAAATGTAGTATCCACAGAAATCATTCCCTTGTTCCTGCCACAACCACTTTACAAGAAATAGAGGTCAATCAAACTGATAATTAGCAAGCATGCTAAATGGTATTGATGAAACTAAGCGCTTGAATCACTAGGAGATGCGTGGAATATGCTACTATATAGTACTTACTTTTGGGTGTCTAAATTGCAGCTTCTTCGGTAGTCCCGGAGCTAATTGGTGAATTTCTCCAAGCCCTGCCATACAAAGAAAACAATTACTTGATATCAGAAATGAACAAAGTTGCTGATATGGTGGATAATGATCGATTTAACTTACTTCTCGAGCATTTCAGTCATGTCCGCATACTCCTTGGGATCTTTTAAGCTTGGAGTCTAAGACAGTTACTACTCCCTTCTCAAGCTTAATCTCTAGGAGAATATAGTGGTAGCTGCACACATGCATAACTCATCAATATTACATTACTATAACCTGGACTAATAAGGAAACCGAATATGCCACAAGACAGTAACACTCACTTGAAGTTGTAAGGAAAGAGTATTATATCTTTGTGTTCATTTATTACCAACGATTGTAGCAAGTTGGCCTCGGTATTTTCTTTACGAAATTCAACCTCAGTTTTATCTATGAGATATGTGTTAATGAACCCAATATCACCCACTTGTCTTTTCTTCAATTCGGCGATCTTCAATCTGCATAATATAGTGAGGATAATTATAAATACATGCAATGAAAGGGCTGAGTTATATAGAGAGACTTAATGACAGAAGTAGTACTACTTAATACTCTAGAGACAGGCAGGAGTCGGTCTACTTGATACGGACGTGATGCCAATATTCTTGATCATTGCCTTAGATATCGTCATAATTTTGCGCTTTTCTATCAATTGCTCGGCAGTAGTTTGTTCACCCACAGTAATATTTTCTATCTTGAGAGAAGCCTCTAGTGAAACCTATGGCCCCTGGGTCTACTTTCCATCATATAAGTTTTTGATCTACAATTTTAGTTTCCTATTTACTTCCTTTGCAATCTTTTATTTTCCGTTCCATAAACCAAAAATACCAAAAATATTACTTTACCGTTATTCATCTCTGTCAGATGTCACTTTGCAAATAACCGTGAAGGGATTGACAACCCATTTATTGTGTTGGGTGCAAGTTGGTGTTTGTTTGTGCAGGTATTTGGTGACTTGTGCATTGTCTCCCTCTTGGATTGATACCTTTGTTCTCAAAACCTGAGGAAATACTTACTCTACTTTGCTGCATCACCCTTTCCTCTTCATGAGAAAAACAAACGCAAGCTCAAAAAGTAGCACTCCAATCCTTCAATTCTCTCTTAACGGACTCCTCCCCTGTCAAATTCGGTCTACCCTGACCTCTTTTGACATTCTCTACTCGCTTTAGCCATCCGCTATGCACTGGAGCTTCTGGAGACCTGCGCTGAATACACAACACACAGACATACTAAAAAAATCCATCGACGATACAACATCGGAATTAGCGGAAGGCTTTAGCAAAGTTTGCATCGGGTCATGTGTTTGGCAGTAGAAAGACCAGCGACGCAGCAGTACAAATGATCTGGCTAAGCATCGAGGAGCCAAGGACCTTCCGTAAGTAGTAAGTTCAATCAAGTTCCAGTCTAGTATTTTGCTACTTGTACACGGGAAGGATATTAGTGACTTTGGGCTTTGCTAGACCTACATGGACATACTCAAATATTGTGTACACGATAGTTTACAATTGGACTCTGAGTAGTATTGTGTTTAGATAGGATATGGAGTCGTGTACTAGTAGGACACTAGCATCCTAGGCCTTTTATATATAGCGAGGATAGACACATGATGTAACCTATGCCAATATAATAGCACAGGAACGCAGGTAAAGCCAGCGACATGTGATGGCATCCAGGACGACCGGATGCGGTATTGTAGCGGTGTCATGGGGAGGAGCGCCCATAGTCAGGCCCCAGTGTACCCAAGATTTTTCAGATCCACTGTTGTCATTCCGTACTGTGGGTCTACCTGTACCCCGCCTCCTGACAGATTGACCCACTTGAACAAAGGGACCTTAAAATCTACTCCGTAGTCAAGTTCCCATATGTCTACTATGTAACCATAATATGTGTCATTTCCCTTGTCGGTTCTTTTAAGCGGACACACGCTGTTTTGGTTGGTGCTCTTTTCATCTTGGTCAATCGTGTAAAATGTATTCCCATTTATCTCGTATCCTTTCCAAATCATTACAGTCGAAGATGGTCCCTGGACAACAAGTACAGCTCATCACAAACAGTCTTTGTCACCTACGAGACGTGTTTCCAACCAACTGCTGAAAGTCCCGATGTGTTCACATGTAATCCAGTCGTCGCCTTGCTCCGGTGTTTGGAGTGCAGATCGTTCTTGTGTTCATCGACATACGGGTCACCAAGGTAGAGTTATGTAGAAGCGTGTAGTGTGCTTGAGACCAAGAATATCTGTCCTCGCATATTATTGAGTCCCTTCCAAGCGTGCCTTTTCCAGTTAGTCTCCCCTCATACCGCGATTTAGGGAGACCTATCTTCTTAAGGCCAGGAATGAAGTCAACACAAAACCCGATGACATCCTCTGTTTGATGGCCCATGGAGATGCTTCCTTCTGGCCTAGCGCGATTCTGAACATATTTCTTTAGGACTCCCATGAACCTCTCAAAGGGGTACATATTGTGTAGAAATACGGGCCCCGTAATGACAATCTCGTCGACTAGATGAACTAGGGCGTGCGTCATGATATTGAAGAAGGATGGTGGGAACACCAGCTCGGCCCGACAAGACATTGCGCCACATCACTCCTTAGCGTTGGTACGATTCTGGATCGATCACCTTCTCGAGATATTGCATTGAGGAATGCACATAGCTTCACAATGGCTAATCGGACGTTTTCGGTAGAAGCCCCTCAATGCAACCGGAAGCGATTTGCGTCATAATCACGTGGCGATCATGAGACTTTAGGTTCGGAACTTTTCTCCGCATATTTATTATTCCCTTTATATTCGACGAGAAGCGGTCGGGACCTTCATCTTGAGCTGGCATTGAAAGAATATTTCTTTCTCTTCTTTCGTAAGAGCGTGGTGGCGGGATCTTCATCTTTGCTTCGGAGGCATGCCCTCTTTTTCGTGCAAGCGTTGCGAGTCCTCTCGTGCCTCGTGTGTATCTTTTGTCTTCCCATACACGCCCAAGAAGCCCTAGCAGGTTCACGCAAAGGTTCTTCGTCACGTGCATCACGTCGATCGAAGAGCGGACCTCTAGGTCTTTTCGATGAGGGTAGGTCCCAAAATATAGATTTCTTCTTCCACATGGGTGCGTGATTCTCAGCGTCATTCGAACAACTAGTCCGCGGGACCCTTTCCAAAAGATTACGTGTAAATCATTGACCATAGCAAATGCGTGATCACCGATGCGCATGGCGGGCTTCTTCCGTGATCTGCCTCGCTTTGAAATGCTTGCCTTTCTTTCGACATTGATGGTTGGTCGGAAGAAATCGATGATGGCCCAGTACACATTCTTCCCGCAGCTTCCGGTATATACTATCGGTGTCAAGTAAGCGGTGCGTGCATGCGTGGTATCCCTTGTTTGTCCGTCACGAAAGGTTCTTGAGCGGGCCAATCGTTGATGGTCACGAACAGCAATGCCTTTAGGTCAAATTCCTCCTTTTGTGCTCATCCCACGTCGTACACCGTTTCCATTCCACAGCTGTCAAAGTTCTTCAACTAATGGCCTTAGGTACACATCAATGTCGTTGCCGGGTTGCTTAGGGCCTTGGATGAGAAGCGGCATCATAATGAACTTCCGCTTCATGCACATCCAAGGAGGAAGGTTATACATACATAGAGTCACGGGCCGTGATGTGATTACTGCTCTGCTCCCGAAAGGATTAATGCCATCCGCGCTTAAAGAAAACCATACGTTCCTTGGGTCCTTTGCAAACTCATCCCAGTACTTTCTCTCGATTTTTCTCCATCTGCGACCCGTCGTGGTGCTCTCAACTTCTCGTCTTTCTTACGGTCCTCACTGTGCCATCGCATTAACTTGGCATGCTCTCCGTTTACGAGCAGACGTTTCAACCGTGGTATTATAGGAGCATACCACATCACCTTCGCAGGAACCCTCTTCACGGAGGCTCGCCGTCAATATCACGAGGTCATCTCGTCTGATCTTATTCCGCATTGCACCGCATACCGTGCATGCGTTCTGTTCCTTGTAGGCACCTCGGTAGAGGATGCAGTAATTAGGGCATGCATTTATCTTCTCCACCTCCAATCCTAGAGGGCATACGACCTTCTTTGCTGCGTATGTCTTTGTCGGGCAATTCGTTATCCTTTGGAAGCTTCTTCTTCATTATTTTCGGTAGCTTCTCAAATCCTTTATCGAGCACAACATTCTCTGCCTTCCTTTGCAGCAATTGAGTACGGTACCGAGCTTTGTGTTGCCATCTTTGCAATTGGGGTACAACCCTTTTGTGATCCTCTAACATGCGATCGAACTTCAGCTTCTCCTTTTGACTTTCGCATTGTGTCCTTGCATCGACAATGACCCAGCGGAGATCATCATCATCGGGCACATCGTCTGGTTCCTCTTGATCTTCAGCAGCTTCGCCCGTTGCAGCACCATCGTGCACATCGTCTGGTGCATCTTGATGTTCAGTAGCATCACCATATTCAGGGCGCACATAGTTGTCTTCGTACTCTTCTTGCTCGCCGTCTTCCATCATAACCCCTATTTCTCCATGCCTCGTCCAAACATTATAGTGTGGCATGAAACCCTTGTAAAGCGGTGGGTGTGAAGGATTTTCCGGTCGAGTAAGACTTCAGATTCCCACATATAGGGCATGGACAACACATAAAACCATTCTGCTTGTTTGCCTCAGCCACTTCGATAAAATCATGCATGCCCTTAATGTACTCGGAGGTGTGTACATCACCGTACATCCATTGCGGTTCATCTGCATGCATTATATATAATTAAGTGTGTCAAAAATCATTACAGAACATCATGAATAGATAATTAAGTGACCAAATTAATAGAAGTTCATCATCACATAAAAACCAAAGTACATACATAGTTCTCATCTAACAACATAAAGCTCTGCAGAGCATCTAAATTAATTAAACCATACATTGAAACTATGTAAAACATTTCAATGCGAAAACAAATGCGATCATAATCGCAACCAAGGTAACAACTGATCCAACGGCATAATGATACCAAGCCTCGGTATGAATGACATATTTTCTAATCTTTCTCATCTTCAAGCGCATTGCATCCATCTTGATCTTGTGATCATCGGCGACATCCGCAACATGCAACTCCAATATCATCTTCTCCTCCTCAAGTTTTTTTATTTTTCCTTCAAGAAATTGTTTTCTTCTTCAACTAAATTTAACCTCTCGACAATAGGGTCGGTTGGAATTTCCGGTTCAACAACCTCCTAGATAAATAAAATCTATGTCACGTTGGTCGGCATAATTTTCATAAACAATAAATGAACCAATAGTTATGAAAAGATAATATATACCACATCCGAATCATAGACAGGGCCGAGGGGCCGGGCGGAAACCAAAACCATCGCACTATATAAGATGCAATAATAAAAGTAAGAAAATAATACAAGTACGAATATTTTTCTTTTCAGAAAGAAGATAAGAACAAGAGGCTCACCACGGTGGTCTTTGGCGATGAGATCGGCGCGGGTGATCGACGGCGGTGAAGACGGGACAGGCGTGACGGACCGCTAAACCTAGACAAATATTGAGGAAAATGGAGGTTGGAGGTCGAGCTTGGAGAGGAGAAAGCTTAAGTAGTGTGGCTCGGGCATTTCATCGAACACCTCATGTGCATAGGAGGTGAGCTAGAGCACCACAACCCCCTCGCCGGGCAAGAGAAAAAGCAGAGCACTTTGGAGTGCTCTGCTTTCATGGCGAGGGTATATATAAACAGCACTATTGGTCCCGGTTCGTGGCATGAACCGGGACTAAAAAGCCTTTGGTCCCGATTCATGCCACCAACCGACCAATAGTGGTGGGCGAGCCAGGCCCATTGGTCCCGGTTCGTCCCACTAACCCGGACCAAAAGGTCCGGACGAACCGGGACCAATGGCCCATGTGGCCCGGCCGGCCCCCTGAGCTCACGAACTGGGGCAAATAGCTCCATTGGTCCCGGTTCTGGATTGAACCGGGACTAATGGGCTGAACTGGCCTGGGCCATTGCCCTCTTTTCTACTAGTGAGGGGGTTGTCTTCGGCACTGTCCGGGGTGTTATTATCTCCCGTGCCGGAATCACCGTTTATGCTGTGGCGGGATTTAGAGCGGCGTCGCTGACGTCGGCGCTTCAGTTGCTTCTTGGAGGGGTCATCCTCCATTGTTCCATCGCCGTTCCCATCTTTTGGGATGTCCACCATTGTATGACGAGGTGGCCTTCTAGTGCCCTGAAGGCGCTGGGTCTTGGTCGTCTCCGGCATCGTCGTCCATACCGTCGATGTCTTCGGAGTCGAAGTCGAGCATGTCGGTTAAATCATCGACAGTGGCTACAAAGTGGGTGGTGGGTGGGCGTTGAATTTCTTCATCGTCCGTGATCCCAACCTTCCCTGTCCGTAGTCCGCCAGGGCTCTCCAGATAAAGAGAGAGAGACTTTAGTGAATTCAGGATGTCGCCAAAGGGCGAGTGCCGAAAGATGTCTGCGGCAGTGAACTCCATGACCGGCGCCCAATCGGATTCGATTGGCAGGGGCGCGGAGGGTTCGGAGTCCGGAGAGGAGTCCGGCACCCTAGAGTCAAGGTCTTCGTAAAGGACAGGGATGGAGTTCGGCTCAATCGCCGTAGACATCATAGCCCCCGAGGTGGTGTCCAACCACTCGTCCTCGATCAGGGAATCCGGCTCCGGACTAAGGGTCGGAGTGGATGCTGGTGCAGCCTCCAGGGCACTGTTCGGCGGCAGAGCTATATCATACCCATCGAGACAGTGCGGCACGCTCGGCTGTGGCTCGAATCCGTCGAAGATCAAGTCTCCGCGGACATCGGTCGTATAGTTCAAACTTCCAAATCGACCTGATGGCTGTGGGCGAAGTTTTCGATCTGCTCCAGATGGCCAAGCGAATTGGCCCCGCAAGCAAAGCCGCCGAATCTGAAGATCTGTCCGGGAGAAAAGTCTCACCTGGACCGCGTCGTTGTTGACGATCGAAGGAGCCATCGGGCCTATAGGTGACGGCTACGTAGGAACTCTCAATGAAAGCACCAATGTCGGTGTCAAAACCGGTGGATCTCGGGTAGGGGTCCCGAACTGTGCGTCTAGGCGGATGGTAACAGGAGACAAGGGACACGATGTTTTTACCTGTGTTCGGGCCCTCTCGATGGAGGTAATACCCTACTCTGCTTGATTAATATTGATGATATGGGTAGTACAAGAGTAGATCTACCACGAAATCAAGGAGGCTAAACCCTAGAAGCTAGCCTATGGTATGATTGTTGTTAGATCCTCACGGACTAAAACCCTCCGGTTTATATAGACACCGGATAGGTTAGGGTTACACAGTCGGTTACAATGGTAGGAGATCTACATATCCGTATCGCCAAGCTTGCCTTCCACGCCAAGGAAAGTCCCATCCGGACACGGGACGAAGTCTTCAATCTTGTATCTTCATAGTCTTGGAGTCCGGCCGTGATGATAGTTCGGCTATCCGGACACCCCCTAGTCCAGGACTCCCTCAATGTGCCTCGAATTTATTCTAACAAGTGGTATCCGAGCAAGGTTACGAAGAGGTTGCGGTTTGTTGATCTAGAGGTATGGAACAATCGCGGTACAGATTAATTCATCGGATTGGATAGTGATCATCAGCGGAATTGAAGAGTTGCAGGCGGTGTGTATCGGCAAGATCAGTTGTCGTGGGAAACAGTCGTGAAGAGCAGCCAGATCGGAAGATTGGTTGAGATCGGAATCGATTCAGTCCATGAAATTGACGGGGTGCAGCAGCAGAAGTCCTTGAAGCGTGTAGCAAACGCGTGGGAGCTCATATACGCCGCTTACTGCGGTAAGTAGTCGTGGTTTCACATAGGAGGCTTCTCACCTGGGCCGGCCCATTTGGTTTACTTCGCAGGATGAAAATATGGCAAAAATAAGAAGCGCTAGGGAATCGAACCCGCGACCTGCTACAGAGGCTTGCGATGGACTAGCCACTGCAACACGCAAGCTGCTGCATAAAGATCTGCAGCGCAAAGAAAAAAGAAACTAACGATAGCAGCAAAAAGTAAAACCAGATCGCAAATTACAGAAAATATGTTGGCGAAGGATTGGATACAAGAGCTCACTCAAGACAACCACGTCCATAACCAATGTACTAACTAAGGTTATGTGTCTAAAAGGGGCAGCCAGATACATATGATCTATTATAGGCGGCGGAGTAAAAAAATTAAGAAAATTCAAACGTGATTTTCAAAAAGGAAAAACTTTTTGGAACGCAAACGTTATTAGGGAAGCAAAAAAAGGAAAATAAAATTTAATGTGAGAACATTTTTTGAAATTATGAACTATTTCTTGTAAACGCAAAGCATTTTTGAAAAAAAATAAAAAAGTGAACGTTTTCACAATTATAAACTATTGTTTTTACAAAAATTGAGCATTTTTTTGAGTTTGCGAATTAATTTTAAGAACATGATCATTTTCTGAATATTTGCACAAATTTTGAATACTGTAGCAAATTTCTAAATATGCGAAAAAAATTTAAAACAAGAACATTTTTTGAAATCCACAGACATTTATAATTTGTGAACGAAAAAGAAAGATGCAAAAAAAATTCAAACATTAATATTTTTTGAATATGTGAAAAAATTTGAAAAGGAAAATATTTTTTGAATTTGTGAACAAAATTTGTAAACAGGAATATTTTTTGAGATTCGCTAACTTTTTCCAATCAGTGAACAAAATTTAACCATGTGAACAAATTTTGGAAATGGGAACTTTTTTTTGAAAAATAAATTTCTGGGTTTTTGAACAAAATTTAAAAGGTGATTTTTCGAACTTTTTTGTAAGTATGAATTTTTTTTTTTAATTTGAGAACAAAATTTTAAATCACGAACATATTCTGAATTTTTAGAAAAATTTTTGAAATGGAGAGCAATTCTGAAAATCCCAAACAAATTTCAAGCGCGGACGACTTTTTAGTACGTGAACAAAAATTTGAAAGGAAGAACATTTTTTGAATTTGTGAATAAGTTTTCAAAAGAGAAACATTTGTGAATATTTTTTTTAATCGTGACTATTTTTTGAATCCGAACATATTTTGATAGGAGGGACATTTTTTGAAAATCTAAAGAAAGTTTGAAATTTCTTAACAAAATAAAGAATAAAAGTAAATTTGAAAAATGCAAAAATGGAAAATAAAAAAGGAACAATTTTTAAAAATGGTGAAAACTTTGAAAGAAAAACATTCCAAACAGTTCTTGTAAAACAAGCACAATTTTCGAAATGCCCAAACAATATTTAAAAAATGCGAAAGGCCCAATTCTCGCACTCGGGGGATCGCCTGTGCGAAAACTTGACATTCTGATGCATTTAGCGTCAAATAGGATTTTTCCCAGACGCGTGGCAGGCGGCCCTATGCGGTTCAGCGCGCGCAGGCGTGCCTGGCTCGTGAGGAGAGGCCCAGCGGCCATGCGATGGCCCAGCAGGTGCGGGAGCAGTACAGGCCCATACTCTGAGGGTAGTAGGCTGCAGGCCAGGCCCAGTTGCTGGGGGCGCTCGCTTTTGGTGGGCTGTGCAGCAGGCACACGTGCAATTCGGCTCCCAGGTCCAGATGATCCTCGAATCTGCACCACACACGCACCCTGGGATCCGTGCTCAGGTCTGTATTCCATATTGTATTCGAGTGACAACAATTGACCAGCTGGCCCACATACTGCATGTATTCAGTGACGTGTTGGTTGGCCCAGACGGCTGGCCCAAGATGTACCACCGTGACAAAACAATGTCCAACAGTCTCCCACCCTCCTGGTTTAAAATTCGATGTCCAATAGCTACAGTCGCAGCATGTGCACATCCAACGGTGTCCAGCCAACGCTGGTTTTATTTTTCAGTTTTGCTAGAACTCATCTAGATGAGGTTTAATTTGGTCTCATTCACCTTTTATAGCCATTGGATGTGATGCTATAAGATGCGTGTGTGCTGACGTGGGTTGTATTCGTTCTTGTTTTACAGGTGAATGAAACCAAATTACGTCTCATCTAGATGAGTTCTAGATACTCCCTTTATTTTTTACACGACGACTTAAAAAACCTAGCCTATTAAGAAATTACTAATGCGATTATTGGTGGTTTACTTCTCCAATAATACCACACATACAACTAATCTAATATTGGAGTGTTGTTCAACTGTGAAAAACAATTATATTTAAAAAAAAAGAATTCTGCACCCAGTTATCAAGGCGCAATTTGAAGCTTGACAACGCCTAGATTTGTGCAAGTATTCTTCATGTGCCCGGCGACGCCACAATTGCTGCATTTGGCTTCCTTCATTTCTTCGGCAAGTTGCCTCTTTCCGGAGAGGTGGTCTTCTTGTGCCCTTTGCCTCTACAGATGCTGCAAAATCGAGTTCTCTTATTCAGCGCTTCGTATGGTGCTTTCTCGGCTGTTGGTCGGCCGCCCCGCTTCTTTGTGCGCCGAGACCAGCTAGTGTATCTTCTTGCACTTGTTGCCCACCATCACCCACATCTGGTATCCTTTCGTTGCCCTTGTGTGCTGCACTTGATGGCCTGTCTTCCAATGCTAGCCCATCTCACTGATCTTCAAATTCGGAAAGGGCACTTGCAATTTTCAACACAGGCAATACCAGCAGTGCACTAAAGTACTCTAAATATTTAGATTCTCAAAACTAAATTATAAAAAGAATAACTGAACCTATCATGCAGGAAGAAATTAAACAAGCAAAAACCTAATTATTTAATAGCACTTGCCATTGAAATTCAGAACCAATCAAAACAGAAATTATTTAGCACCTAGCATAAAATTTCAGTAGATGCACTAATCATTTACACAGCACTAATGATTGCAAAGAACTGAAATGTTTTGCAATCTGTCAGCCTTAAAATCAGAGAGCTTACTAGTGACTTATGATGGAATCGAACGGTACACGAGATAATCGGAAAGGAACCCGCAGCCATGCTGACTCTCTTTCCTCTATCTTGACATTGCTGGACCTCCACGGAGGCTCTATGGCACTTCTATCCACGGCGGTGCGGCACAAGAGAGAACGAGCTCACCGAGAGTCGAATGTTAGCCCAATAGTAGGCTACACCACATGCTTACCCAACTTATCTGAATTCCCCCTAATCCTTTGCTCTAGTGCGCCAATTCTTTCCAGGCACGGCGTTCTGTCCAGTGGATGGTTCTCTATTCTTGCCCTGCGACCAAAAACAATTCATGAACTGTCAGATAATAGCCAGATAACAAAAATTGATACACCAATCAGTAAAAAAAAAGTCATTCATGGACGGTCTCAATCTAAAATTTACACCCGCTTTCCGTATAATTGACTTTCAAAACTATTTATGGTATACTTATGGTAAAAATCCTCCTATGCCCACTAACTGAAACTATAAAAAAAAACAGGAGTTCACAAATCTTTTCAAATGAGGCAGGGACATGCCACCAGTTCATCATAATGACCAAATTACGCCTTCACTCTAGTTCTGAACAATCCCTAGTCGGAGCATTTTTTCAAATCAGAATATACGGCTGAATACCTTCTAGTCCAACATGGGGCTTGCAGATCCATGTTGCCAGTAGACTGTGCGGATGCTGCATCATCACTCCCAGCACGCTTTCAATTACAGCCAACTGATCTCCATTTACGGGGCCTTTAGTGACTCCATGCTCAATGACATCTGCGCTACCCCCAGAGCCTGGCTACCCCCCTCGCTCCGGCTGAAAGCAGACAAGGCGCCTCCACCAGCCGCCACACTCGGCTGTGCCCTGTAGGGGGCAACACTCCCAATCTGCCCCGACAAGGTGCACCCAGAATCTCGCTGCTCCTCGACTCCTCGTTGGCCGCCTCCCCCCGTTCCCCACGGGACCCGTTCGCCGATTCTTCATCTGCACCAAGTCCAGCTCCAAACATACCACCGATGTGAGCTACCACGCTCTCTGCCTCCTCCGGGAAGATGGGTAACCTGCATCCACTACGCCCATCTAAGATGGAATCTACAAGCCTGAAACTTGCTTTCTGGGGGAGAAAGGTGTTACCTGTCGACCGGATCGATTGGAAAATCCATCGCCATGGTGCAGCTCAGTTGCTCCTAGAGAACTTCCACCGACGCAAGTATACACGAACCCTGCGACCTCACCGCCGCCGCTGCCTCCACACGCTCTGGTTCTCACCCCCGATTCCCCATTCGTGAAACAGTGGACCGGTGGTGGATGAGGATGCATTCATTTGGACACATCTGATTTGTGGGTCCATGTGAGGCACTGTACTGTGGCGTAGACACCGCTATGCTCTAGGTACAGGAGGCCCACGCTAACAGCAATTTTTTCTAGGCAAATTGGAGAGTTTTATTCATATAAAAGCATTCTTGGAACAGTCAGCCAACAGGCTGATTACCAGGAAGCTTGGAGTTTCATCTAGCCAGCTATCTGTAACATCCAGTGCACAAGCACGCTTAGCACATAGATGCACAGAGAGATTAGCTGATCTACTTACATGACAAATATCAAAGGATGTAAAATAAGTACTGAGCTCTCATATCTCATCTAATAAGTAGGCCACAATAGAACGAGAATTCCAGAGTGTCACCAACTCCGAGCAGTCCACTTTCATTAACACATGGGAGAAGCCTCGGAGAGAAGCAAAGCGAACACCATCGCGCAAGGAAAGACCTTCCATAATTAGGGGGTCCGTGATCCCCGAATAAGGCTTGCACCACGCACCAAGTAGGGCAGAGGGAGAGCGTGCAACTCCTCCCGCACCACCCCGGCCGAGCGCCAGGTTCAGCCCGCCATCAGTGTTAATCTTGACAAAACCCTCATCGGGCAGGCGCCATCCAAAGCCAGGCAAAGCCTGTGCATCTTTGCGTGGTAGATGAAGGAGTGCAATGGCCTCCTTAGTGGCTCGTATGGTAGACACAGGGTCTCTGCCCTCTTCACCATGCTTAATGTGGTTCCTGGAGTGCCAAATGGACCACATGATGGTTGTGATCAGTGCTCGATCAGCAGAAGAAAATCTTGGAGCACAGGTGATATCCCGCGCCCATGACTCAGGATGAATGTTGGGGAGCCGAAGTCCAAACCACGCATAGGCTTCTTCCCAGAAGCTTTGAGCATGTGGACATTGTAAAAGTGCATGTTTCAGATCCTCATCTGTCGTTAGACATACTTTGCATTGACGAGCCTCCGCAATATGTCGATGATACACGTGTCATTAAGCAAAGCACAAAGATGTGGAGGGCGAACACGACACAGGGTGGAGCATGATTGCAGTCGGATAAATACGACTGGGTCAGACTGGACAGTTTGACGGATCCATAGAGATGTCGGTCAAAGCAGAAGACGGCGGTGATTTCAGCGACGACAATATAGGAGCGTGATGCTGATGGTGACCGACTTATGGGGCGTGGAAACACGTGGTGCAAGCCTGATGGCTTGTGCGGCTTTGAAAAGACTATGACGCAGGGTTGATTCAAGGCAGTGTGCACACAAGAAAACTTAAAGTCGACGGGGCATGTGGGTAGCATGGCATAGCTACATGGAGTCATGTTGAAGGTGGAGCTAGAGTCTGATGGACGACTTCACTCTGTGTTGATGAAGGGGCTATGGTGTAAGTGCACGGGGAATCGCAGCCTATTTCAGCCGGATAGCGAGAGACACGTGGGTTGGACTGCATACCGATGGTCTGATGGAGACGTGATACTCGGCACCGATCGGTGATGATCGGTGGTTCTCTGTAGTAGGGGTTTGAGACTTTGAGTGGTGTGGGTATGCGGCCCTAGAGATTCGACCAGAACAGCAGAGGCTTGACACGGTGGTAGCGGCGAGGTGTGCGGTAAGCACAGGTCACAACTGTAACAAACTCCGCCTTGGTGAATATTGTCCACCACCTTGAATTCTTCAATGCATCAAACTTCCATGTACATTGGACTTGAGCTTATCCCATGAGTACTACTGCTACTCCATATGACTCCACCTGCAACTTTTAGTCCCTTCTTTTCTTGGCCACAGTCAACACTCGAGCAAAATTAAGTTCCTTGTTGCTCTAGTTTGTGCTCCTAACTTTCATAGTATCCATTCAACGCCATAACACACTGATCACTGGCCTGCGTGAAAGTGAACAACTCACATATTGAGTGTCACACATAAGAGTTACCTGAACTCAACATCGCCGCTCCTTTCTTGGCCTCAGATTTATTCTAACATAGCCGAGCTTGCTTTGAAGCATTTTTGGGAGTGTGCAGTAATAGCTGAAGGAAATATGCCCTAGAGGCAATAATAAAGTTATTATTTATTTCCTTATATCATGATAAATGTTTATTATTCATGCTAAAATTGTATTAACCGGAAACATAATACATGTGTGAATACATAGACAAACAGAGTGTCACTAGTATGCCTCTACTTGACTAGCTCGTTAATTAAAGATGGTTATGTTTCCTAACCATAGACATGAGTTGTCATTTGATTAATGGGATCACATCATTAGGAGAATGATGTGATTGACTTGACCCATTCCGTTAGCTTAGCACTTGATCGTTTAGTATGTTGCTATTGCTTTCTTCATGACTTATACATGTTCCTATGACTATGAGATTATGCAACCCCCGTTTACCGGAAGAACACTTTGTGTGCTACCAAACATCACAACGTAACTGGGTGATTATAAAGGTTCTCTACAGGTGTCTCCGAAGGTATTTGTTGGGTTGGTGTATTTAGAGATTAGGATTTGTCACTCCGATTGTCGGAGAGGTATCTCTGGGCCCTCTCAGTAATGCACATCACTTAAGCCTTGCAAGTATTGCAACTAATGAGTTAGTTGCAGGATGATGTATTATGGAACGAGTAAAGAGACTTGCTGGTAACGAGATTGAACTAGGTATTGAGATACCGACGATCGAATCTCGGGCAAGTAACATACCGATGACAAAGGGAACAACGTATGTTGTTATGCGGTCTGATCGATAAAGATCTTCGTAGAATATGTAGGAGCCAATATGAGCATCCGAGGTTCCGCTATTGGTTCTTGACGGAGACGTGTCTCGGTCATGTCTACATAGTTCTCGAACCCGTAGGGTCCGCACGCTTAACGTTTCGATGATAGTTATATTATGAGTTTATATGTTTTGATGTACCGAAGGTTGTTCGGAGTCCCGGATGTGATCACATATATGACGAGGAGTATCAAAATGGTCGAGACATGAAGATTGATATATTGGAAGCCTATGTTTGGATATCGGAAGTGTTCCAGGTGAAATCGGGATTTTACCGGAGTATCGGGTGGTTACCGGAACCCCCCGGGAGGTAAATGGGCCTTAGTGGGCCTTTACGAAGAAGAGGAGAGGCGGCCAGGGCTGGGCCGCGCGCCCCTCCCCCCTAGTCCAAATAGGACAAGGAGAGGGGGGCGGCGCCCCCCCTTCCTTCTCTCTCTCCTCTTTCCCCCTCCCGATTCCTATTCCAACTAGGAAAGGGGGGAGTCCTACTCCCAGGGCCGGCCGCACCCCCCCTTGCTCCTTTATATACGGGGGCAGGGGGGCACCCCAGAGACACAACAATTGATCGTTTGATCTTTTAGCCGTGTGTGGTGCCCCCCTCCACCATAGTCCACCTCGATAATACTGTAGCGGTGCTTGGGCAAAGCCCTGCGTCGGTAGAACATCATCATCCTCACCACGCCGTCGTGCTGACGAAACTCTCCCTCAACACTTGGCTGGATCGGAGTTCAAGGGACGTCATCGGGCTGAACGTGTGCTGAACTCGGAGGTGTCGTGCGTTCGGTACTTGATCGGTCGGATTGTGAAGACGTACGACTACATCAACCGTGTTGTGCTAATGCTTCCGCTTTCGGTCTACGAGGGTACGTAGACAACACTCTCCCCTCTCGTTGCTATGCATCACCATGATCTTGCGTGTGCGTAGGAAATTTTTGAAATTACCACGTTCCCCAACAGTGGTATCCGAGCCAGGTTTTATGCGTAGATGTCATATGCACGAGTAGAACACAAGTGAGTTGTGGGCGATATAAGTCATAGTGCTTACCAGCATGTCATACTTTGGTTCGGCGGTATTGTGAGATGAAGCGGCCCGGACCGACATTACGCCAGACGCTTACGCGAGACTGGTTTCACTGCTATGCGAGCACTCGTTGCTTAAAGGTGACCGGCGGGTGTCTGTCTCTCTCACTTTATTTGAACCAAGTGTGGCTACGCCCGGTCCTTGCGAAGGTTAAAACAACACCAACTTGACAAACTATCGTTGTGGTTTTGATGCGTAGGTAAGAACGGTTCTTGCTAAGCCCGTAGCAGCCACGTAAAACTTGCAACAACAAAGTAGAGGACATCTAACTTGTTTTTGCAGGGCATGCTGTGATGTGATATGGTCAAGACATGATGCTAAATTTTATTGTATGAGATGATCATGTTTTGTAACCGAGTTATCGGAAAATGGCAGGAGCCATATGGTTGTCGCTTTATTATATGCAATGCAATCACCCTGTAATGCTTTTACTTTATCACTAAGCGGTAGCGATAGTCGTAGAAGCATAAGATTGGCGAGACGACAACGATGCTACGATGGAGATCAAGGTGTCGCGCCGGTGACGATGGTGATCATGACGGTGCTTCGGAGATGGAGATCACAAGCACGAGATGGTGATGGCCATATTATATCACTTATATTGATTGCATGTGATGTTTATCTTTTATGCATCTTATCTTGCTTTGATTGACGGTAGCATTATAAGATGATCTCTCACTAAATTTCAAGATAAAACTGTTCTCCCTGAGTATGCACCGTTGCCAAAGTTCATTGTGCCCAGACACCATGTGATGATCGGTTGTGATAAGCTCTACGTCCATCTACAACGGGTGCAAGCCAGTTTTGCACACGCGGAATACTCAGGTTAAACTTGACGAGCCTAGCATATGGAGATATGGCCTCGGAACACTGAGACCGAAAGGTCGAGCGTGAATCATATAGTAGATATGATAAACATAGTGATGTTCACCATTGAAAACTACTCCATTTCACGTGATGATCGGTTATGGTTTAGTTGATTTGGATCACGTGATCACTTAGATGATTAGAGAGATGTCTATCTAAGTGGGAGTTCTTAAGTAATATGATTAATTGAACTGTAATTTATCATGAACTTAGTCCTGGTAGTATTATCATATCTATGTTGTAGATCAATAGCTCGCGTTTAGCTCCCCGGTTTTATTTTGATATGTTCCTAGAGAAAATTAAGTTGAAAGATGTTAGTAGCAATAATGTGGATTGGATCCGTGATCTGAGGTTTATCCTCATTGCTGCACAGAAGAATTATGTCCTTGATGCACCGCTAGGTGATGACCTATTGCGGAAGCGGAATCTTTGGCGTTATGAACGTTTAACAAAGCTCGGTATGATGACTACTTGATAGTTTAGTGCACCATGCTTTATGGCTTAGAACCGGGACTTCAAAAATGTTTTGAATGCCACAGAGCATATAAGATGTTCCAAGAGTTGAAATTGGTATTTCATACTCATGCCTGTGTCAAGAGGTATGAGACCTCTGTGATGCTTTGCCTACAAGATGGAGGAGAATAGCTCAACCAGTGAGCATGTGCTCAGATTGTCTGGGTACTACAATTGCTTGAATAAAGTGGGAGTTAATCTTCCAGATAAGACAGTAATTGACAAAGTTCTCTAGTCACTATCACCAAGTTACTAGAACTTCGTGATGAACTATAATATGCAAGGGATGACAAAAACAATTCCCAAGCTCTTCGCGATGCTAAAATCGGCGAAGGTAGAAATCAAGAAAAACATCAAGTGTTGATGTTGACAAGACCAATAGTTTCAAGAAAAGGGGCAAAGGGAAGAAGGGGAACTTCAAGAAGAACGGCAAGCAAGTTGCTGCTCAAGTGAAGAACCCAAGTCTGGACCTAAGCGTGATACTAAGTGCTTCTACTGCAAGGGACTGGTCACTGGAAGTGGAACTACGGCAAGTATTTGGCGGATAAGAAGGACGGCAAAGTGAAAAAATGTATATTTGATATACATGTTATTGATGTGTACTTTACTAGTGTTTATAGCAACCCCTCGGTATTTGATACTGGTTCAGTTGCTAAGAGTAGTAACTCGAAACGGGATTTGTGGAATGAACAGAAACTAGTTAAGGGTGAAGTGACGATGTGTGTTGGAAGTGGTTCCAAGATTGATATGATCATCATCGCCCACTCCCTATACTTTCGGGATTAGTGTTGAACCTAAATAAATGTTATTTGGTGTTTGCGTTGAGCATGAATATGATTTGATCATGTTTATTGCAATACAGTTATTCATTTAAGTTAGAGAATAATTGTTGTTCTGTTTACATGAATAAAACCTTCTATGGTTATACACCCAATGAAAATGGTTCGTTTGATCTTGATCGAAGTGATAAACATATTCATAATATTGGAGCCAAAAGATGCAAAGTTAATAATGATAGTGCAACTTATTTGTGGCACTCCCGTTTAGGTCATATTGGTGTAAAGTGCATGAAGAAAATCCATGCTGATGGGATTTTGGAATCACTTGATTATGAATCAGTTGATGCTTGCGAACCATGCCTTATGGGCAAGATGACTAAGACTCCGTTCTCCGGAACAATGGAGCGAAACAAGCGACTTATTGGAAATAATACATACTGATGTATGCGATCCGATGAGTATTGAGGCTCGCGGCGGGTATCATTATTTTCTCACCTTCATAGATGATTTGAGCAGATATGGGTATATCTACTTGATGAAACATAAGTCTGAAACATTTGAAAAGTTCAAAGAATTTCAGACTGAAGTGGAAAATCATCATACAAGAAAATAAAGTTTCCACGATCTGATCACGGAGATGAATATTTGAGTTACGAGTTTGGTCTTCAATTAAAAAAATGTGGAATAGTTTCACAAACTCATGCCACCTTGAACACCACAGCGCAATGGTGTGTCCGAACATCGTAACCGTACTTTTATTTGATATGGTGCGATCTATGATGTCTCTTACCGATTTACCACTATCGTTTTGGGGTTATGCATTAGAGACAGCTGCATTCACGTAAAAAAGGGCACCATCTAAATTCGTTTGAGATGACACCGTATGAACTGTGGTTTGGCAAGAAACCAAAGTTGTCGTTTCTTAAAGTTTGGGGTTGCGATGCTTATAAGAAAAAGTTTCATCCTGATAAGCTCAAACCCAAATCGGAGAAATGTGTCTTCATAGAATACCCAAAGGAGACAGTTGGGTACACCTTCTATCACAGATCCGAAGGCAAGATATTCGTTGCTAAGAGTGGATCCTTTCTAGAGAAGGAGTTTCTCTCGAAAGAAGTGAATGAGAGGAAAGTAGAACTTGATGAGGTAACTATACCTGCTCCCTTATTGGAAAGTAGTTCATCACAGAAACCGGTTCCTGTGACTACTACACCAATTAGTGAGGAAGTAATGATGATGATCATGAAACTTCAGATCAAGTTGTTACTGAACCTCGTAGGTCAACTAGAGTAAGATCCGCACCAGAGTGGTACGGTAATCCTGTTCTGGAAGTTTTGTTACTAGACCATGACGAACCTACGAACTATGAAGAAGCGATGGTGAGCCCAGATTCCGCAAAATGGTTTAAGGCCATAAAATCTGAGATGGGATCCATGTGTAAGAACAAAGTATGGACTTTGATTGACTTGCCCGATGATTGGTGAGCCATTGAGATTAAAAGGATCTTCAAGAGGAAGACGGATGCTGATAGTACTGTTACTATCTACAAAGCTAGAATTGTCGCAAAAGGTTTTCGACAAGTTCAAGGTGTTGACTACGATGAGAGTTTCTCACTCATATCTATGCTTAAGTCTGTCCGAATCATGTTGGCAATTGCCGCATTTTATGAAATCTGGCAAATGGATAAACAAAACGACATATCTTAGTGGATTTATTAAAGAAGAGTTGTATATGATGCAACCAGAAGGTTTTGTCAATCCTAAAGATGCTAACAAAATATGCAAGCTCCAGCAATCCTTCTAAGGACTGGTGCAAGCATCTCGGAGTTGGAATATACGCTTTGATAAGTTGATCAAAGGATATAGTTTTATGCAGACTTGCGGGGAAGCCTGTATTTACAAGAAAGTGAGTGGGAGCACTACAGCATTTCTGATAAGTATATGTGTATGACATATAGTTGATCGGAAATAATGTAGAATTATTCTGCAAAGCATAAATGAGTGTTTGAAAGGAGTTTTTCAAAGAAAGACCTCGGAGAAGCTGCTTACATATTGAGCATCAAGATCTATAGAGATAGATCAAGACACTTGATAAGTTCTTTCAATGAGTACATACCTTGACAAGATTTTGAAGTAGTTCAAAATGGAACAGTCAAAGAAAGAGTTCTTGCCTGTGTTACAAGGTGTGAAACTGAGTAAGACTCAAAGCCCGACCACGGTAGAAGATAGAAAGAGAATGAAAGTCATTCCCTATGCCTTGGCCATAGGTTCTATAAAGTATGCCATGCTGTGTACCAGATCTATTGTATACCCTACACTGTGTTTGCAAGGGAGTACAATAGTGATCTAGGATTAGATCACTGGACAATGGTCAAAATTATCCTTAGTGGAATAAGGATATATTTCTCGATTATGGAGGTGACAAAAAGGTTCGTCGTAAAGGGTTATATCGATGCAAGTTTTGACACTGATCCAGATGACTCTAAGTCTCAATCTGGATACATATTGAAAGTGGGAGAAATTAGCTAGAGTAGCTCCGTGCAGAGCATTGTTGACATAGAAATTTGCGAAAATACATACGGATCTGAATGTGACAGACCTATTGACTATTCTCTCATAAGCAAAACATGATCAGACCTTAGTACTCTTTGGGTGTTAATCACATAACGATGTGAACTAGATTATTGACTCTAGTAAACCCTTTGGGTGTTAGTCACATAGCGATGTGAACTGATCACATAAAGATGTGAACTATTGTTGTTAAATCACATGACGATGTGAACTAGATTATTGACTCTAGTGCAAGTGGGAGACTAAAGGAAATATGCCCTAGAGGCAATAATAAAGTTATTATTTATTTCCTTATATCATGATAAATGTTTATTATTCATGCTAGAATTGTATTAACCGGAAACATAATACATGTGTGAATACATAGACAAACAGAGTGTCACTAGTATGCCTCTACTTGACTAGCTCGTTAATTAAAGATGGTTATGTTTCCTAACCATAGACATGAGTTGTCATTTGATTAACGGGATCACATCATTAGGAGAATGATGTGATTGACTTGACCCATTCCGTTAGCTTATCACTTGATCGTTTAGTATGTTGCTATTGCTTTCTTCATGACTTATACATGTTCCTATGACTATGAGATTATGCAACTCCCATTTACCGGAAGAACACTTTGTGTGCTACCAAACGTCACAACGTAACTGGGTGATTATAAAGGTGCTCTACTGGTGTCTCCGAAGGTATTTGTTGGGTTGGCGTATTTCGAGATTAGGATTTTTCACTCCGATTGTCGGAGAGGTATCTCTGGGCCCTCTCGGTAATGCACATCACTTAAGCCTTGCAAGCATTGCAATTAATGAGTTAGTTGCGGGATGATGTATTACGGAACGAGTAAAGAGATTTGCTGGTAAAGAGATTTAACTAGGTATTGAGATACCGACGATCGAATCTCGGGCAAGTAACATACCGATGACAAAGGGAACAACGTATGTTGTTATGCGGTCTGACCGAGAAAGATCTTCGTAGAATATGTGGAAGCCAATATGAGCATCCAGGTTCCGCTATTAGTTATTGACCGGAGACGTGTCTCGGTCATGTCTACATAGTTCTTGAACCCGTAGGGTCCGCATGCTTAACGTTTCGATGATAGTTATATTATGAGTTTATATGTTTTGATGTACCGAAGGTTGTTCAGAGTCCCGGATGTGATCACGGACATGACGAGGAGTCTCGAAATGGTCGACACATGAAGATTGATATATTGGAAGCCTATGTTTGGATATCGGAAGTGTTCCGGGTGAAATCGGGATTTTACCGGAGTACTGGGAGGTGACCGGAACCCCCGGGAGGTAAATGGGCCTTAGTGGGCCTTTACGAAGAAGAGGAGAGGCGGCCAGGGCTGGGCCGCGCGCCCCTCTCCTCTAGTCCGAATAGGACAAGGAGAGGGGGGCGGCGCCCCCCCTCCCTTCCTTCTCTCCCTCCTCTTTCCCCCTCCCGAATCATATTCCAACTAGGAAAGGGGGGGGGAGTCCTACTCCCGGTGGGAATAGGACTCCTCCTGGCGCGCCCTCTCCCTGGCCGGCCGCACCCCCCTTGCTCCTTTATATACGGGGGCAGGGGGCACCCCAGAGACACAACAATTGATTGTTTGATCTTTTAGCCGTGTGCGGTGCCCCCCTCCACCATAGTCCACCTCAATAATACTGTAGTGGTGCTTAGGCGAAGCCCTGCGTCGGTAGAACATCATCATAGTCACCATGCCGTCGTGCTGACGAAACTCTCCCTCAACACTCGGCTGGATCAGAGTTCGAGGGACGTCATCGGGCTGAACGTGTGCTGAACTCGGAGGTGCCGTGCGTTCGGTACTTGATCGGTCGGATCGTGAAGACGTACGACTACATCAACCACGTTGTGCTAATGTTTTGGACTCTAACTTGTATGATTTGAATGGAACTAACCCGGACTGACGCTGTTTTCTGCAGAATTGCCATGATGTTGTTTTATGTGCAGAAAAGAAAAGTTCTCGGAATGACCTGAAACTCCACGGAATATCTTATAATAAATAGTAAAAAATCCTCGCCAAAGATGAAAACCAGGGGGCCCACACCTTCCCACGAGGGTGGGGGGCGCCCCCCCCCCTCCTGGGCTTGCCCCTACCTCATGGGCCCCCTGGAGACCCTCCGACGCCAACTCCAACTCCATATATTGGCTTTCGGGGAGAAAAAAATCAAAGAGAAGAAATCATCACGTTTTATGATACGGAGCCGCCGCCAAGCCCTAATCTCTCCCGGGAGGGCTGATCTGGAGTCCATTCGGGGCTCCGGAGAGGGGGATTCGTCGCTGTCGTCATCATCAACCATCCTCCATCACCAATTTCATGATGCTCACCGCATGTGAGTAATTCCATCATAGGCTTGCGGGACAGTGATGGGTTGGATGAGATTTATCATGTAATCGAGTCAGTTTTGTTAGGGTTTGATCCCTAGTATCCACTATGTTCTGAGATTGATGTTGCTATGACTTTGCTATGCTTAATGCTTGTCACTAGGGCCTGAGTGCCATGAATTCAGATCTGAACCTATTATGTTTTCATGAATATATGTGTGTTCTTGATCCTATCTTGCAAGTCTATAGTCACCTACTATGTGTTATGATCCGCCAACCCCGAAGTGACAATAATCGGGACCACTCCCGGTGATGACCATAGTTTGAGGAGTTCATGTATTCACTATGTGCTAATGCTTTGTTCCGGTTCTCTATTAAAAGGAGGCCTTAATATCCCTTAGTTTCCAATAGGACCCCGCTGCCACGGGAGGGTAGGACAAAAGATGTCATGCAAGTTCTTTTCCATAAGAACGTATGGCTATATTCGGAATACATGCCTACTTTACATTGATGAATTGGAGCTAGTTCTGTGTCACCCTATGTTATGACTGTTACATGACGAACCGCATCCGGCATAATTATCCATCGCTAATCCGGTGCCTAGGAGTTATCCATATACTGATCTTCGCTTATTTACTTTCCGTTGCTACGGTTACAATCATTACAAAATACCAAAAACATTACTTTTACCGTCTTTACTTTTGTTACCGTTACCATCACTATCATATTACTGTGCTACTAAACACTTTGCTGTAGATACTAAGTTTCCAGGTGTGGTTGAATTGACAACTCAGCTGCTAATACTTGATAATATTCTTCGGCTCCCCTTGTGTCGAATCAATAAATTTGGGTTGAATACTCTACCCTCGAAAACAGTTGCGATCCCCTATACTTGTGGATTATCAAGACCTTTTTCTGGCACCATTGCCGGGGAGCATAGCTCTATTCTTGGAGTCACTTGGGATTTATATCTGCCGGACTCTATGAAGAACTTGATAGACTCTAAGACAAAAATTTATCCCTCAACTACGAGTGGAGGTAAGGAACTGCCATCTAGCTCTGCACTTGATTCACCTTCTGTTATTAGTAAGCTAGCGACACCTAAACCTGCTTCTGCTATTCGTTCTGATATGTCGCATGTTATTGATGATGCCACTTCTGCTATGCATGATACATGTGATGAAACTACTTCTATGCTTGATACTACTGTGCCCCTCGGTGAATTTCTTGATGAACAAATTTCTAGGTCTAGAGAAAGAGAAATTATTGAAACTGATAATGTTGATGAAAGTGATGATGAGGATATGCCTACTATTCCTGAGGGTTATCTTTTTGATGCTGAATCTTCTGCAGCTATTTTTTCTTGTAAAGATAGATATGAACTTAAGAGGCTGCTAGTTAAATGGAACAAAGAATCTCTTAGAGACAGAATGAAACCTGACCCTGCTTTTGCTACTTCACCTATCTGTGTTCCCGATAAGGATTATTATGAATTTTCTGTTGATCCAGATATAATTACTTTGGTGTAATCTGATCCTTTTTATGGCTATGAATCTGAAACTGTTGTGGCACATCTTACTAAGTTAAATGATATAGCTGCCCTGTTTACTAATAATGAGAGATCGCGTTACTTTTATATACTCAAATATTTCCGTTCTCATTAAAGGGTGATGCTAAGATATGGTTTAATTCTCTTGATCCTGGTTGTGTGCATACTCCCCATGATATGATTTATTACTTCTCTGCCAAATATTTCCCTGCTCATAAGAAACAAGCTGCTTTGAGGGAAATATACAACTTCGTGCAAATTAAAAAAGAGAGTCTCCCACAAGCTTGGGGGAGGCTTCTCAAGTTAGTTAATGCTTTGCCTGATCATCCTCTTAAGAAACATGAAATACTTTATATTTTTTATAATGGACTAACCGATGCTTCCAGAGATTACCTGGATAGTTGTGCTGGTTCTCTTTTCAGGGAAAGAACACCAGATGAAGCTGAAATTCTATTGAATAATATATTGACAAATGAAAATAATTGGGCACCTCCTGAGCCAGCTCCTGAGCCAATTACTGAGCCTATTCCTAAACCAACTCCGAAGAAGAGAGGTGTTCTATTTCTCGATCCCAAGATATGCAAGAGGCAAAGAAATCTATGAAAGAAAAAGGTATTAAAGCTGAAGATGTTAAGAATTTACCTCCTATTGAAGAAATACATGGTCTTAATTTCATCACTGTTGAAGAAGTATATGATCTCAATCCTTTATTCATCAAGAACCTCCGATCCCGATATCCCGGCTACGTAGTAAAGGTTAATTCTCTCTATAGATATGATAAAGCTGAAGTCCCTCCTACTAAAATTGCTAGTCAGTGCTAGGATGAGTTTGATAACTTTATGTTTAAGCAAGATGACTTTAATGCTTATTTTGGTAGACAATTAAAACAAGATGCTTATATGATTAAACACTTGGGTGATTATATGGCTAATATTAGAGGTGAACTTAAACTTGTTAGCATACATGCTTCTATGGTTACCACTCAAGTAGAACAAGTACTTAAAGCTCAAAAAGAAGTGCTTGATGAAATGAATAGTAAGAAAAATGATTATGCTGTTAGAGTGGCTACTAGAACTGGTAGAATGACTCAGGAACCTTTGTATCCTGAAGGCCACCCTAAGAGAATCGAGCAAGATTCTCAGAAAATAATATTGATGTACCTAGTTCTTCTAAAAGGAAGAAAAAGAAAAATGATAGGACTTTGCAAACTTCTAGTGAACCTATTGCTGAACCACATGATATCTCTATGTCTGATGCTGAAAAACAATCTGGTAATGAACATGAACCTAGTGAAAATATTAATGATGATGCTCAACCTAGTAATGATAATGATGTAGAAGTTGAACCTCTTTGTTGATCTTGATAACCCACAATCAAAGAATCAACGTTATGATAAAAGAGACTTTGTTGCTAGGAAACATGGTAAAGAAAGAGAACCATGGGTTCAGAAACCCATGCCTTTTCCTCCAAAACCATCCAAGAAAAAGGATGATGAGGATTTTGAGCGCTTTGCTGAAATGATTAGACCCATCTTTTATGTATGTGATTGACTGATATGCTCAAAATGAATCCTTATGCTAAATATATGAAAGATATTGTTACAAATAAAAGAAAGATACCGGAAGCTGAAATTTCCACCATGCTTGTTAATTATACTTTTAAGGGTGGAATACCAAAGAAACTTAGAGATCCAGGAGTACCTACTATACCATGCTCCATTAAGAGAAATTATGTTAAAACTGCTTTATGTGATCTTGGAGCCGGTGCTAGTGTTATGCCTCTCTCTTTATATCGTAGACTTGACTTGAATAAGTTGACACCTACTGAAATATCTTTGCAAATGGCTGATAAATCAACTGCTATACATTGCCGGTATTTGTGAGGATGTGCCTGTTGTGGTTGCAAACGTTACTATTTTAACGGACTTTGTTATTCTTGATATTCCCGAGGATGATAGTATGTCTATTATTCTTGGAAGACCTTTTCTTAATACTGCAGGGGCTGTTATTGATTGCAAAAATGCAATGTCACTTTTCATGTTAATGGTAATGAGCACACGGTACACTTTCCGAGGAAACAACCTCAAGTTTATAGTATCAACTCTATTGGAAAAATTCCATCGATTATATTTGGAGGTTTTGAATTTCCTCTCCCTACTGTCAAGAAGAAATATGATATACTTATTATTGGGGATGTCCATATCCCGTTGAGGTAACCTAGTGTTATTCGAAATTTCTCCGGTTCCATGTTAATCGGAATGAGTTTGTTAACAAGACTTGATCAACCTTGTTAGTGGATTCTTTTTTATGAGCATGAGGTGGATGAAACTAGAAGCACAACCTTCTGTACCCTATTTATATTTTCTGTTATTTAGCAGAAATAAAGTAAAATAGTATTTTTCTGTCTGTTTCCTGACTTATCCGTGCAATATAAAAATATCCCAAAATAAAAGTCCTCGTAATGCCATGCCAATTTAATATGATTTTTTCGAATATTTGAGGATTTATCAGTGCAAAAATTATCATGGGGAGCTGCCACCTGGCCATGAGGGTGGAGGGCGCGCCCCTACCCCTGGCGCGCCCCTGCCTCGTGGGCCCACGGTGGCCCTCCTCCACTTATCCCTGCACCCATCTTCTTCCTCTGCCTCACACAAACCCGAAAAACCAACTCAAGCACGAGTTCCAGCCACTTTTGTTGTGATTTTCGATCTCCTTGCTCAAAGCACCTCTCGCAAAAGTGCTTGGGGAGATTGTTCCTTGGTATGTGACTCCTCCATTGGTCCAATTAGTTTTTGTTCTAGTGCTTTATTCATTGCAAATTTGTGATGCATAGGTGACCATGTTCTTGAGCTTGCATGTCAAATTTATATGGTTCCAAGTAGTTCTAATGCTTGATATAGGCTCTAGGCACTTGTGGGAGTAGTCGCTATCAATTTTATTGAAGTTGGTTCACTTTTATTTGAAGTTACTAAAAATTTCAGAAATTTTTCAGAGGAAACAATATGTTTAGGAAGATGTTCCAAGGTGGTTCTTCAAGGAAGCAAGGTCCCAGGCTTGCAATGCATGATGCTGACGAGGAACCACCAAGAGACGCTCCCGTGAGGCCCCGTGAATGGCCTTCGGAAAATTTTATGAATCAAGCGGGAATCAAAGAAGAATTCAACGCATATATACGCAATGCCGGTCTTGAGGACTTTGAAGCTGACAAATGCCCCCAGTATCATGATCTCACAAGTTCATTTGTGAGGAGGTTTGAGTTTTCATCTTCGCGTAATTCTCCTTCAGTCATGTTTGACCTTTATGACAAATCCTATACCATGGACTTAGAGGATTTCACTTTTGCTTGCAAACTTCCATCTTGGGGTAGTGTTAGGGATCCCCCTAAATCTAAATATAGATACTTTCTTGCAAGAATAACTGTGGGGGAATCTAGAGATATAACACAAGCCACTATAGGGAGCATTCACTTTCCAGCTATACATTATTTTGCTCTCTTCATAGGTAGATGCATAAATGCTAAGGATGAAGCATGTCACATGTGTGCCCCTGATCTCAGCATTCTCAGAAGTGTTGTGTTAGGAGACCAATCTTATCATATGGGAGCCATTGTAGCTCGTAGGTTGCATCATAATAGACATAACAGAGATTTCTTTGGAGTAATATATGCAACCCTCTTAGCTAATTTTCTTGAGATAGACATTCGTGAGGGTGATATGGAGTTACCCCCTACTTATTTAGATTTTGATTCTATGGTCTCCCACCAGTTTGTTGAGAGGACTGAACCACCTCTCCAGTATCGACTAATCTTTAACAAACGTCATGTTGTCCATATTACTCTTCCTGCTCTTGCCTTCTTTGATTCTCAGAAAAAAGGAAGGAAGATATATTATTACCAGAGAGGAGGCAGACGAGTACGAGAGAAGAGCGGAGGCGGCTCGACGCCACGCTGCAGCTCAGGAGGCGATAGTCAGCTGCATCGCAAAGACGACCCAGCTACACTTACGGGTATCCGCCAGGCTATCCATGGCAATAGACCAACTTAGGCCAAAAGCCTAAGCTTGGGGGAGTACGTATTTCTCACCGATATTACATTTATGTTCACACACACTCATTGCTAAATGTCGGTGCTCATACTCTTTCACTGTAATATCCATGCTAGTTTATTTTCTTTTTCCTGCTTTCTTCTTGTGTGTTTAATAAACCTTAAGAAAAAACAAAAAAATTAGTAGTAGTTTATTTCTTTGCTGTAGTAATTAAAAAGAAAACCCAAAAATATTTCCCGTTCTTCTTTTGCTTGTTGGGAGCTTTTCCGTGTAAATAGTTTTTATTTCTTTTCTTTTCTTTGGGGTCGATGAGGAGAAGACCATGATTAAATTGTTGAAGTGGCTCTTATATGCATCATTGTTGATTTAACCAAGAGCCCATATTGCCTTGTCTTCTCCTGTTTATTGAATGCTCGCATGATTCCAGCTTAGTCCAATGCACGTGCACTCTTATTATTATTCACATCGCTCGGTCGTGCAAGTGAAAGGCAATTATGATGATATATGATGGATCGACCGAGATGGGAAAAGCTGGTATGAACTCGACCTCTCTTGTTTTTGTAAATATGATGAGTTCATCGTTCTTGATTCAGCTTATTATGAATAAACATGTTTGCAATGACAATTAGATATCATAGTTTCTTATGCCATGCTTGATTAGCTATGAGTTATAATGGTTTACCTTGCGTGCCAACATGCTATTAAAATGGTTGTGATGTGGTATGATGGGGTGGTATCCTCCTTTGAATGATTTAAGTGACTTGACTTGGCACATGTTCACGCATGTAGTTGAAACAAATCAATATAGCCTTCACGATATTTATGTTCATGGTGGATTATATCCTACTCATGCTTGTATTCAATGTTTATTAATTCTAATGCATGTTCATGACTGTTGTCGCTCTCTAGTTGGTCGCTTCCCAGTCTTTTGCTAGCCTTCACTTGTACTAAGCGGAATGCTGCTTGTGCATCCAATCCCTTAAACCCCAAAGTTATTCCATATGAGTCCACCATACCTTCCTATATGCGGTATCTACCTACCGTTCCAAGTAAATTTGTATGTGTCAAACTCTAAACCTTCAAATAAACATTCTGTTTTGCATGCTCGAATAGCTCATATATCAACTAGGGCTGCCCTTATCTTCCGTGTTAGGCGGATTATTCTCAAGAGGAGTGGACTCCGCTCCTCACTCACGAGAAAATGGCTGGTCACCGGGATGCCCAGTCCCATGCTTTATGCAAACTAAATCAAAATAATTGCAAACAAAACCCCCTGGGACCCGTTGAATGTTGGAGGCACTCGTTGTTTCGAGCAAGCCATGGATTGATGCTTGTGGAGGAGGGGGAGTATAAACTTTACCATTCTGTTTGGGAACCGCCTATAATTTGTTTAGCATGGAAGATATCGTCATCTCTTAGTTGTTATGTTGACAATGAAAGTATGCCGCTCAAAATATATTTTATCTCTATTTCAAAACCGAGCTCTGGCACCTCTAAAAATCCCTGCTTCCCTCTGCGAAGGGCCTATCTATTTACTTTTATGCTGAGTCATCACCTTCTTACTAAAAGCACTAGCTAGAGAGCACAACTGTCATTTGCATTTATTACTGTTAATTTATATCGGGTATGACTATGATTGGATCTCTTTTACCATGAATTACAATGTCTAGCCAGTCCTTGATCTTTGAAGGTGCTCTGCATTTATGTTTTATGGTCTCGTAAAGGGCTAGCGAGATACCATCTTGTTATATCATATTATGATTATTTTGAGAAAGTGTTGTCATCCGAGATTTACTATTATGGCTTGCTAGCTGATTATGTTATTGATATGAGTAAACATGAGACTTGAGAATTATTGCAAATGTGGTTAGTTATAATCTTTGCTGAAAACCTGAATGCTGGCTTGACATAGTTACAACAACAAGAGCAAACAGAGTTTGTAAAGTTTTTCTTTTCTCTTTCAGTTTGTCAATCGAATCGCTTGAGGACAAGCAAGGGTTTAAGCTTGGGGAGTTGATACATCTCCGTCAGATCTACTTTTCCAAACACTTTTGCCCTTGTTTTGGACTCTAACTTGTATGATTTGAATGGAACTAACCTTGACCGACGTTGTTTTCAAAGAATTGCCATGATGTTGTTTTATGTGCACAAAACAAAAGTTCTCGGAATGACTTGAAACTCCATGGAATATCTTAGAATAAATAATAAAAATCCTCGCTAAAGATGAAGACCAGGGGCCCACACTGTCCACTAGGGTGGGGGCGCCCCCCCCCTGGGCGCGCCCTACCTCGTGGGCCCCTCGAGACCCTCCGACGCCAACTCCAACTCCATATATTGGCGTTCGGGGACAAAAAATCAGAGAGAAGAAATCATCGCGTTTTACGATACGGAGCCGCCGCCAAGCCCTAATCTCTCTCGGGAGGGCTGATCTGGAGTCCATTCGGTGCTCCGGAGAGGGGGATTCGTCGCCGTCGTCATCATCAACCATCCTCCATCACCAATTTCATGATGCTCACCGCCCGTGTGTGAGTAATTCCATCGTAGGCTTGCTGGACGGTTATGGGTTGGATGAGATTTATCATGTAATCGAGTTAGTTTTGTTAGGGTTTGATCCCTAGTATCCACTATGTTCTGAGATTGATGTTGCTATGACTTTGCTATGCTTAATGCTTGTCACTAGGGCCCGAGTGCCATGAATTCAGATCTGAAACTATTATGTTTTCATGAATATATGTGTGTTCTTGATCCTATCTTGCAAGTCTATAGTCACCTACTATGTGTTATGATCCGCCAACCCCGAAGTGACAATAATCGGGACCACTCCCGGTGATGACCATAGTTCTAGGAGTTCATGTATTCACTATGTGCTAATGCTTTGTTCCGGTTCTCTATTAAAAGGAGGCCTTAATATCCCTTAGTTTCAGAGGGACCCATTGTCACGGGAGGGTAGGACAAACGATGTCATGCAAGTTCTTTTCCAGAAGAACGTATGGCTATATTCGGAATACATGCCTACATTACATTGATGAATTGTAGCTAGCTCTGTGTCACCCTATGTTATGACTGTTACATGACGAACTGCATCCGGCATAATGATCCATCGCTAATCCGGTGCCTACGAGTTTTCCATATACTGGTCTTCGCTTATTTACTTTTCCGTTGCTACTGTTACAATCATTAAAAAATACCAAAAACATTACTTTTACCGTCTTTACTTTTGTTACCGTTACCATCACTATCATATTACTGTGCTACTAAACACTTTGCTGCAGATACTAAGTTTCCAGGTGTGGTCGAATTGACAACTCAGCTGCTAATACTTGAGAATATTCTTTGGCTCCCCTTGTGTCGAATCAATAAATTTGGGTTGAATACTCTACCCTCGAAAACTGTTGCGATCCCCTATACTTGTGGGTTATCAGCTAACGTTTTCGCTTTCGGTCTACGAGGGTACATAGACAACACTCTCCCCTCTCGTTGCTATGCATCACCATGATCTTGCGTGTGCGTAGGAAATTTTTTAAATTACTAAGTTCCCCAACAATAGACTCCCTGAGGATCATGAACTGCTGAAAAGCAGGTACAAGACAAAGAAAATCATGAAGGTGCTCTATGGATTATGAGAAGATACATGTTTGTCCCAAGAATTGCCTTTTGTTTAGAAACGAGTATGTGGATCAAAAGTACTATAGGGAGTGCGGTTCCTCTAGGTATATTGAGGTGGATAGTGATGATGGTCAGAAGAAGGAGCTAGCCATCCCCGTAAAGGTTCTTCGGTACCACCATTTCATAGAAAGACTACAATGTCTTTTCATCACCGAGGAGTCTTCTAAAATGATTAAGTGGCACAAGGATGGGAAGAGGTACCATCTAGATAAGATAGTACATCCATCGGAGGCTGAGGCATGGAAGGCATTCGATAGGGAATACCCCGATGAAGCTGCATAGACTGGGAATGTAAGAATTGCGATATCAGGAGATGTGTTCAATCCATATAGTCTGTCTACTAATCCATACAGCTATTGGCGTGTGTTTGTTATTCCTCTCAATCTCCCTCCCGGCATCAAGACCATGTTCCTAACACTGATCATTCCGGGCCTGAATACCCGGGGAAGAATTTGAATGTGTTCATGCAGCCGTTGGTGGATAATTTGCACTATTCTTGGTACGTCCCGAGGTTGACATACGACTGAAATTTTGGTTGCAGTATTGCATGCATCACTTTCTTGGCTATGCTCTTTTCTACGGATGGTCTACAAGTGGGAAGATGACATGCCCAGTGTGTATGCAGGCTCTACGTTTTATTTGGCTGAAGAAGGGTGGCAAGTACGTTGCCTTTGACCTGCATCGGCAATTTCTCTGCTGACCATGAATGCAGGGAAGACAAGAAGAACATCACGAAAGGTCAAGTTGTCCATGAAGTAAAGCAGATTCCAATGTTTTCGGGTGAAGATGTTCTCGCTCAGCTAAATGCTCTCGAGACTAAAGGCAAAGGCAAAGGAAAAGAGGGTAAAGCATATATGCTAACGGTTAAACCGTCGGCATATATGAGCCAGGTGGCAGCATATGGTGCGTCCACATTTATGTACGGCACTTGACGGTCGCACCCTCAATTTTTTTCCGACGGTTTTCCTATGCCGACGGATAGGGGAGGTATAGCTTGGGATTCTTTTTGGTGTGTTGAATGTTTTTTAAACAACTGGATACTTGGTCAACTAAGATTTAACAAAGTCTCAATCAGCTGCAGAACCGTCAAGCACATTAAGATTAGTGCATAGGGGAGGCTTTCTCTAGTTCTTTTTTCTCGCAGTGTGCCAAGGCGTAGCTAGTAGGTAGCCTATACGCTAGGGCCGTATCTCCCTTATTGCCAGATATATGCACCTCACTCTCGTATGGGCGAGTACAACGAACATGTTTCAGTCAGCACACTTTGCTTGCTCGGTCGCTGTAGGTTATTTCTTCTTCTTCCTTGTTGTCTATTGGCAGGACTTGTCTGGTTTTTATTGTTTTCCTCATCTTTTTGTGTTGTTTCCTTTATGGTTTTTCATCTGTTTTCATTATTTTTTTCTTTTCTTTTTGTATGTGTTTTCTTTATTGTTTTTGTTGGTATTCTTCTGCTTTCATTATTTTTCCGTTCTTTCTTTTCGTGTTTTTCTTCTTGGTTTTCATCATTTCTCTTTCATTTCCCCCTTTTTGTTTTATTTTTATGTATTCTTTCTTTTTTGCTTTTCTTCGGTTTTTATTTGTTCCCTTCTTTATTTTTCTGTGGTTTTCTTTTTGGCTTTCATCAGTTTCGCCGGGTTTCATTATTTTTTTCTTTTTTATCTCTTTTATGTGTTTTCTTCACGGTTTTCATCAGTTTTTTTTTATTTTTCATAGTTTTTTTCTTAATTTTTCTGTGTTTTTCTTTACGCCTTCACACGTTTTCTTAGATTTCTTTTATCTCTATCTTTTTTTATGATTTTTTATGGGTTTCATCTTTTTTTATAATGCATGTTGTACTTTTTTGTATCCATGTGGAATATTTTTCTGAAACCAGTTGAAAATTTTCAAATACATGTTCTGGAGTTTTTCGAATATACGTTAAACATTTTTCAAATACACATGAGACATTTTTAGAATGGTAGAAAACATTTTTTTATTATGTAAAAATGTTTATGTTGTAAAAATATTATTTGAAACCCATGTTTGAATAGTTTTTCGAATACATGTTAAACATTTCAAAATACAAATTGAACTGTTTTTTAATATGTCATAGGTAAAAAAAATTAACATCAAGGAGATATCAATTACATTTGGCCTCTGCAACAGTATGATATCAAAAGCTAGTTAAGATATCGAGAATGAACATGGCAAAAAAACTAAAGCAAATTCTGCAGCAATCATCATGTTGTACACGCAAAATTCATAATATGCCGGCGATTTCTTGTTTTCGAGACAACAAATTGGAGTGTCCATCTTTTTGAAGAGGGTATGAGTATTGCATTGCACCATGTGGGCTATGACGAAGCTATGCAGAGAATCATGAAGGGGCCATGAAGATTTTTTTTTACATTGTGTAATCATTTTTTAGAAATATCACAAATATTTTTTACAAACTTGTAGACATTCTTTATAAAACGTCATAATATTTTTTTTGAATGATGCGAAACATTTTTTAAAACTCCGTGAACATTTTGTACATTGGATAGACATCATTTTAAATGTGAAAATTAATTTTAGTGGTACAACCATTTTTATTAAAACAATGAGCACATTTTTTACATTGTATATATAAGTTTTTTTGAATGGTACAAGCATTTTTTAAAATTATGTAAATATATTTTTGCATTATATTAACATTTTTAATAAATATATGAATATATTTGTAAGGAGCAATTAAAGTTTTTCGCATGCTAGGAAGCCAAACGTTTACTCCCACACTGGGCCGGCGCATTTATAGCGTCTTTCATTCATCTCGCATAGAGCAACTAATCAGCAAGTACTCCTTTGAGAGCTCCCGTAAGCGTCATTTTTGGTGAGCTGGGAGCATGTCACTTGGCATCCTCTTAGTCGCAGCCACGAGTCACGCTCAGGGCGCTCTCTCCGAACTGTTTTTTTCTTTATTTTTCTGAACACGTTTTCGGGTTTTAGATGATTTTTTTTGCCTCTTCCCCATTTTTTCATAGATTTTGAGCCAAAAAATCACGCAGAAATACATATTTTTTCCTTCCATGAGAGACACGTAGTTTTTTCCGCAAGAGACAACATGCCTCTCAGAAAAGAAAAAAAATGAGTTTTCTTTTATTTTTCTTCCACAAGAGGCATGGATTAACTTCTCATGGGGTACGATTTTCCTTCCGCAAGAAAGGGCCTCTCAAAGAAAGAAAAAATAGCGCATTTTCTTTTTCTTATGCTTCTACGAGAGGCACGCTGTGCCTCTCTTCGAGGCACGCATTTGCTTCCGCGAGTCGTGCCTCTCGAAAAAGGAAATAAACGTGTTTTTTCCTTCCACGAAATGCACGAATTTACTTCTCATGCAGACACGAATTTGCTTTCACGAGAGGCACAGTCGTACCTCTTGAAAAAGAAAAAAACATGTCATGAGAGTCATGGATTTAATTTCTCGTGGAGGCAGGGTTTTCTTCCGCGTGAGGCACAGTCGTCCTCTCAGAAAGGGAAAAAATATGTTTAATTTTTTTCCTTTCTTGGGAGACACAGATTTACTTCTCGTGGAGGCGGGATTTGCTTACGCGAGATCTTGGAGAAGGAAAAACATGATTTTTTTTCTTTTCTTTCGTGAGAGGTACGGATTTGCTTCCGCGAGAGGCACGATCGTGCCTCTTCGAAAATGAGAAAAAGTGCTCCTGGTTCGATTTTTTCGTCCTTCTTTCATGAAAAAAAAGTTTATCAAAATATATCAACATGGTATCTAGTTTTGAAGATCTCGACTTGGAGGAAACCAACGATGAAAACGTTCGAGATTTAGATGCATGGTTTCAGAGATAAAAGTTTTAAATAAATGAAGCTACGAATAAGGGGAAAAAACTCACATGTTACAACAAGTGACCTGCATGCACTGCACCACTTGTTGCAACCTGAGGCGGGAGTCATCTTTACAAAGAGTACTACTTAATTAGTAATCTTGGAGTGAAGAACGCGTCCTTATTTGGGGCCGTTGTATCTCAAGGTTTTTTCGTCTGGGCTGCGTTATTTCGTGGAAGCTATATTTTGCATTAAGCGAGTTGAAAGATCTCTCGCTGAAAGACTTCTTTGTATAGAGTAGCAACTCGGCCGGCCCAGCTTTTTATTTTTCGAAAGCTGCCACGCAAAGTTCGCTCGCTCACGAGCAGTCGCTTCGCTGGTTCAACTCTGTTTTTCTTTTAGTTTTTTCTTTTCTTCTCCGGTTTTTTATTTTTATTTTTCTTTTCACCTGTTTTTTCGCTGTATTCCTGGGTTTCTCTAATTTTTCAGTTTTCTTTGTTCTTCCATTGATTTTCTTTGCTTCTTTCTCGGTTGTCATCGGCATTTGGTATTTTATTCGTTTTCATGACTTTCTTTATCGGGATTCATTCGTATTTTGCTTTTCTGGATTTCTTTCTTCGCTTCTTTCTAGGTTTCAGTTGTTTTTCTTTTTGTTTTCCTTTTTATTTTCTTGGTTTCATTATTTTCGCATTAGTTTCTTCGCTTTTTTCATTTCTTTTTTCCCTTTCAGTTTTATTGCCTTTCTACATTTTTTGTCAAGTTTTCATTGGTTTTTTTTCAACACGTGTTACCTTTTTTAGTACACATTCAACATTTTTCTTGTATATCGGAAAAATATATTTATATACACCTTTAATGTTTTGAAATACATGAGTATAATTTTTTATATTTCTTTACGTCTAATTTTTTGATACACATTCTTTTTTTATATATATCCAATACATTTTTTGAATACACGTTTGCATCTTTGAAATACAAGATGAATATTTTTTGAATATATGGTCAACTTATTTCCTATACGATCTTTTTTTCAAAATGCTTGATTAACATTTTTCATGTACAAGATTAACATTTTTCAATACATGGTCAACATTTTTATACACATTTAATATATTTTAATGCTTGATTATCATTTCCAAGTACAAATTTAACATTTTTTGAATACATTTTAAATATTTTTTCTATTCATTGTTTTTTTTTTAGAATGATTGATTAACATTTATTTAATACATGGTCAACATATTTTCTATACACATTTAACATTTTTTAAATTTTTGATTAAAAATTTTCAAATATAAGATTAAATTTTTTTAATACATGGTCAACATTTTTTTATACACATTTAATATTTTTCGAATGCTTGATTGACTTTTCTTTTCCAATGCTAGATTAACATTGTTTCTAAATATATTATCAAAATTTTCCACACACATTATAGTTTTGGATACATTTTTCGTGTACATGAGAAACATTTTCTATATACATTTAGCATTTATCAAATGCTCGGATGACATTTTTCCAAGCGTTTTGATGTAAATTTTTTGTAATATATTTATTTAGAATATTTGGAAGTATAAGCTAAAGTAAAAAAACCTGAAAAAACAAATGTGAAAAAAGAGGTTGTGGCTCCCGCGTGCCTGGACCGGACCATCTTTCGGTCGACTTCATGCCAGAGACCCGTACGTCTCGCGTGAAGCGAGACATAGGGGCACCCGCATTGTTTTTCCATTCTAGGGGAGGCAGTACTTATCCCCCGGCACCATCCTCAATCAGCCCGACTTCCCTGTTTTCCCTTTTGTTTTCATCTTTCATTTTTCTATGAACAACATGTTCATCTCTTTTTGTTAAATTTTGGCATCCTTTTGTTTATGCAACTTTTAAAGACTTATACTTGTTTTTTTAATGTTTTAGTTTTTTTATTTTTCTAAATGTCTGTTGAGTGAGATTTAATTATGTCTTACTTGACGTGATTGCTGGCTGATCTTGGCTTTACATTCGAGCACACTACAAAGTAACATGCTGTTTTGTTTTTCCTTTTTTATAGTTTTCCTCTGTGTCATCTGAAAGTTAGATTTTTGTTTTCACCACGGTTTTTTTTGCAAAAAGAATTCACGCGGCAATTGCATGTCTATCCTTGACCCACGACATGTCGTAAGGGCATCTCCAACCCGTTATGTCAAAACAGACACAACAAATGTCCTCAGACATATTTCTACATATCCACAGACAGTGATAGGGGAGCCGGTCATCCAACGTATGCATAAAAAATATATCAAATCTGGACAACAGGGTGGGCTAGACGGACCTAAAGGGAAAATCAAATGGGCTGTGAGGACATGTGTCCAACTGAAAGTGGACCAAGTTGAATGTACGGACTCCCCTAAAGCTCCCCCATGTTTGGTTCAGGTTTGTGGTAATTTGGACATTTGGACTGGTCCGCAGACGTTTAATGCATGATGTTGGAGGGCAAAACGTGTACGGGCAACGCAGTTCGGACATTGAGGGGGTTGCATTGGAGATGCCCTAACTTGACTACAAATACAAGTGGCACAACAAGTCTGCAATTGGTGAATTTTTTTCAGAACTGTGATGATTTTTATAGCAAATTCAGAATCTGGGCCAGTTTGGATCGCGTCCTGGGCTCCCCTCACCTGGCATGGAGCCTGCCTGAGAATGTCCTGAAGTGTGATTGGTTCTCATCCTGGAGAAGCCGGCTCTGGCCTGGACAGATTGCCCCACCACCTATCTTAGCCTGGACATTATACCAGGCATGCAGCTTAGCCTGTACCAGGCGTCCGAAACTGGTAGCCTGCGTAGTTGCATGGCGCTAATTTATACTAGTTCTGTGCTATCCCTTGGGTTTGGTGAACTTTTATGCTATTTAATATTTGACTAGGCCAGGCATCAACCAAACACCATCAGCCCAATCTAGCCCGGCCAGGCAAAAATCAACAACTTACCAGGCAGCAACCAGGCACTAACTTTTCCCAGGCATGGAGCTCAGGACACGGACCAAACACGCCCTCTATACGTCCTTATGCAAGAAAATCATAAGTGGCACCCCGTCGGCCTCCAGTTGGCCGAAGAGGAGCTCTTCGGCCTGTTGTTGCCCGAAGTGGACTCTTCAGCCTCCTGTTGACCGAAGAGTGCCCAAACTGAGCCGAAAAGGACTCTTTGGCCGAAGAGAACTCTTTGGTCAACCATAGGCCAAAGAGTCCTTGGGCCCCACCTTTTCGCGTGAATGGTAGGCCGAAGTTGCATGGCTGCGCTCTTCTGCTTATGGTAGGCCGAAATGGTTTTATTTTATTTATTATGACTTACGAATGTTGTGCAACCATTTCCCATCTTAGACATTTAAAAAAAATCACGCAACCCTTTTCGTCAATATTTTCCCGCCAACTCTTTCCCTCCATATGTTCCCGCCACCCTCCCGCCAACCCGTTCCCGCCATATGTTCCTACCAACCGTTGTTCACGCCATAAGTTCCCGCCAACCCTTTCCCTCCATATCGTAGTCGTTCTTTCCCGCCATTTTCTACTCTCTACCTATAAAACCCACTTCACATAGAGGTGGATAAGCAGTCCAGTGTAGTGTAGTCGAGATGTTCGATTATCCTTTTGATCGTAGTTTTCACCCTGGGATGAGCAAGTGTCTGAAGCTAGCCACTGGTTTCAGGATGGACAATAGGATAGTTCCATGGGACGAACTCATCGGTAGTGACACCATAATGAATGAGTTGGCGCATGCATTACGTAGGTCTGGGTGACCTGAAAGGACCTATGAGGAGGTACAAAGTACTTCTTAGGTTGCATGAAAGGTGCAAGAAGGTAGTGCATCCGAAGAGTGAAACTTTCAGAAGGACTGCAGCAAAGCATACATATTTATGGACTGCTGACAGCGAAGGCGAAGACGATATCTTCATGCCAAGCACCAAGGTCAAGAGTACCGCACCGTCGAATGGCAAAAGTAGTGTTGCATCATCGTAGGGCAAGAGTGTTGCATCGACGGAGGGCAAGAGGACTGCAACGTCGAAGGGCAAGAGGGCTGCATCAACGGAGGGCAAGAGTACCGCGGCGTCGAAGGGCAAGAGGGCTGCATCAACGGAGGATGACGATGACGACTTCATGTAGTATGTAAGCTGTATTTTTAAGTTCACCCCTACCGTTTAATTTAGATGTACTTGTATCTTAATTGTTGGTTGCAGTCTCTTTGGAAATGTAACTGGAATAAAAATGCGAATTAATAGTAATATGTCTCTCGCATACATAAAATGATATATGTCTCCTAATAAGCTAGAAGGAAGTGCGATAGTAACACATACATGAAGCATGTCTCATACATAGATAATGACTCACACATTAGAAAAGTCTGAAACTAACATTGATAATGAATCATACATAGATAACCATATCACTGCGTCGGACGATGGCGAATCTGGGCCTTCCTCGGGTGAGGGCCGGAAGGCGATAAGCGCTGAGGCGGTGGGCGAGGCTCATGGAAACCACGACCATAGATAACCTCATCTGTCACTGTCTGTGTCTCCTGCGTTAGTGGTGGTGGTGGAGTGTGAAACACTGTCTGAGAGAAGTCATAAGTGTTTGCAGCTTGGTCATCGTCATCGCCATAGCCCTCTAAGCCACATTCAGCACCAGTAAGTATCGGTGACTGCACTGAATGCATGAACTGTTGCGACTGGTTGCCTACCGCAGTATAGTAAAACATGTAAAATTAATTTGCGATCCTACAATGTTTAAAAGAATGTAGAAAGTAGCAGTGTTACCTAGTCCCATTTGATGAGACCAGGAAGAGGTCCCTGGTTGAGAAGGAGATGGCTGATTCCAGGAAGAGCTCCCTGGTTGTGAAGGAGATGGCTGATGCACGGAGTGGCGTGGTTGCTGCACGGAGTGTCGTGGTTCTGAACGCTGCATAGAGTGTCGTGGTTCTGAATGCTGCACAGAGGGACGTGGGGGACGATGTGCCGGACGAGGAACAGCAACATCCGTAGATCGTCCACATGTAAGAGATGCGTAAATCCCTCTTAACTTCTCATCCATACGCCTCTACCATGAGAGGTGCTCTGGCTGTGGGATAGTATCCCCTCTCTCAACCTGCTGCATTAAAGCGGAAACCTCCTCTCGCACCTGGACTGTCAAGTCACTCTGCACATGAAGAGTTAACCCATTGTGTATGATAAGGTTATGATAAAACTACACATGTGATAACCATGGCACATACCGCGTGGTGTCTTGTTCCCACAAGAGAGGTAGTTGGGTACATATCGCTGGTGAGAGGGGCTTCAATCTAATCAGGAGCAGTTGACGGAACCAAGTAGATCCTCGTTGTATGCCGGTAAGTTTGTAAATACAACCCAAACTTGTCCCAGTCAAAGGGCCGAACCTCATTCCAGATATTTGTCGGCGCCGTAGTCCATTCTTGAATGTAAGGGCTAATGCTCTAAAGCCAAACAACCATGGGCTTGTTTCCTCCTACGCTACTGTACCTGAGATTGACATGCGCGTGAGGGTCAGCTATATTCTGAATGTAGTGCTGGCAACTTTAATATTATTACTTACTTGTGAACATGGTCTGGTATCCGTGGAATATCTGGAATTGCAGGCTCTTGACATAGACCGAATTGTCTCATCACCCTATGAAGAGCCACCTCCTCAACCGTCACGTCGAACACCAACTTGGCCTTAGTCATCCAGTAGTGCCGATCTCCAGTGCATAAGGCAGATATCCCAACTGGATACCTGAATGTTATAGTCCGATACGAGTACGGCTCCCAGATAACTTGATCCTCGTGCAAACTATCAAACTGCACCGTGAAGGACGTGTAGCAGCCCTTCACTTGGGTATGTGCAAACTGTCTCTGTACATGACAACAAATATACATTAGTAATACAAATATACATGACAAAAAATGTACATGACAGCAAAAATGATCGAAAGAATTACATAACTTAAAAGTACCTCTCTCCGTGCCCAAACAGAACCCATAGTAGGCAAGTCACCGATAGCAGGCACGTAAGCCCCTATTATGTACTCCAACCCAAACGGTGTGTCAATGGAGACATAGGGTCGTCCAATAGGGAATCTCTCGTATGACCAGAACTGCAACAATAGTGGACATCCAACCAGACCTAATTTTCTAGACTTCAACAAGCAACCTTTGCACAGGCCTCTGTACGTAGCTGCTAACACGGCAGAACCAAAACTCATCTGCACAGTGTCCGCAGGGCAATGTGCGTCAGCTATCTCTTGTGCAATACCGATGAGTCGTGCATCAAGAGTGGTCACGTGGTTCTCCGTGAACATCGTCTTGCTGAACAACCACAAAATATATGCCTCTAGTGTCGTGGTGGGCGCACGACAGATGCCAAGGGATGGCTAAAGAGAGGAGGAGGCTCGAGGGCGCTGGTGGACTCCAGAGGCGGGGTTGGCATGAGCGGGCGCGGGACGCCGGACATACCCAGGTTCGGGGCTCTCCGGAGAGATAATACCCCTAGTCCTGCCGAGTGTAGTTGGATGATCGATAGTACAATGTTGCTCCTGGAGCTGTATGGAGGAGGAAGGAAGCTGGCCAAGGCTCGGGTTGCTCCTTCTCTCCGGTGTTGCTATTTTGTGGCTAGTCCTATGCTTACTTGCTTTTCTCTCGGGTGTGTTTTCTGTTTTCCCTCTTGCTCTCGCCCTCCATGATCGTGGGCTCCTGGGGGGTTTTATAGTCCAACCCCCCGGGGGTACAATGGTAATGTTACAAGTTAGTGGGTCCATATTGTCGGTGTCCGGGGACCCGGGCTGGGTCCCGCTGAGGGCTTGTGGTTCGCCAGGTTCCCCTAGGTGTGGGCCCTGCATGCCTAGGGGGACTGTACGCCGTCTTGTCGATCGTCAGGGCGTGGCCGAGTCGAGTCGCGTACAGTGCTCTCCGTCAGGCTGCCGCTTGCTGTCGTCAGCGGTGAGGGCGGGGGCACTGTAGCCACGCTGGCCCTGGTCAGCAGGTAGGTGAGGGGCACTGTTGCCACGTCCCTTCTGACCAGAGGCATGGGCGGGGCACTGTTGCCTCGGTCATCGTTGATTGAAGTCTCGTCCCCATCATACGACCTGGATGGGACGGGAGTTGACCCGCGGCTGGATTGCGTAGCACGCCATGGGTGGTGCTGGCTTGTTGAGGAGGCTTTGGCCGTGCCGGGTTCGGCTGTCTTGTGCTAGTCGTTGGGACCGAGTCGACGTGTCTTGCCGGGTCGGCTAGTCTGGCCAGCTTGCGGGGCTTGGCCGGGTCGAGCAACCCGGCCAAGCGCGTGCCGGTATTGAGGGGCGGTGCCAACCCCGTTGTTTTTGAAGAGGATCCGGGTTTTGTTGCCCGCCCGGGGTCCATCCCCCCGACAGTAGTCCCCGAAGCTGTGAAGGTCCGCCGTCTTAGGATGAGTGAGCCTTTGCAGTTTCCCCCTTAAGCAAGGTGGATTCTGCGACCGCTGGGTCCGGCAACACCCATTGTGTGCCAGTTTTCTCGGAAACTGGATCGCGGCATCCCGGCCGTGGCGGGGACCGAGAAGTCCGCCGAATTTTGGGGCAATCCCTCGGGCTTCGTGCGGGAGCCACGTGGTGCCCGGAAGTCGGAGGGGCCTAACAGACCACGCGCGTGACAGGACTGGGCGACGGGCTGGGGCCCACCGCCGCGCGCCCTTGGCTCAAGCACGCGGATTTATTGCGGCGTCCGGGTGCCGGTTGCTCTTCCCCGGGCATTTATTGCACGTGTATGTGCGCACTTATTGCGGGGTAGTGGAACGGGCGCGTGCAGATGATCCCACTTTCCCATGTTCAAACCGAGGGTTATAAATCGGGGGGCAGGGGGCGGCAGACGTTATTCTCGCTCGCGCCCTCCTGTCCTTTGGCTCTCGCTCCACTCTTTGCAACTGACGCACTGCGGCGCCCGCTGCTCCGAGCAAAACTCCTTCGCCATCCATCTTCCTTCTTCCTTTGATCATGTCGCTGCCATCGGGCTCCTGGATGGGTTCGAATGTCACCTCCGAGGACATCACCCAACTCCGGGCGACGAGGCGCCTACCGCGGGAGACGGACGTCGTTGTCCGCCTGCCGCGCAACGAGCAGAGGCCTCGGCCCGAGGGGCAGGAGCGCGTGGCCTTCCTCATGCACTTCGAGCGCGGGTTTGGGCTGCCAGCGAGCACCTTCTTCCGCGCGTTCTTGGAGTTCTTCAGGCTGCAGCCGCATCATCTTGGCGCCGGCGCCATCGTCCAGCTCTCCGGCTTCGTCACCCTCTGCGAGGGGTACCTGGGGGTCGAGCCTACGATCGACCTTTGGGCGCGCTTCTTCTCCTTGAAGCAGCAGGGCCCGTCAGCCGGGGAGTTCGCCGATTGCGGCGCCGCCGTCATCTCGAAGCGGTCGGGGGCGGATTTCCCCAAGATCCCACTAGAGGATTCTGCAAGAAGTGGCAGAACTCCTTCTTCTACGTCCGCAACCTTGGTGCGGATCGCATCAACCTTCCGACCTTCGCCATCGCACCGCTGCGGGCGAAGACGAACTAGGGCTACTCGCCCAGGCGCCCGTCGCAGGAGATCGTCAACCTCTGCGAGCGGGTGACTGTGATGAGGACGCAGGAGGGGCTCACCGGCACCGACCTCCTCACCGCGTTCATCTTGCGCCAGGTCCTTCCGCTTCAGGGGCACTCCTGCCTCATCGGTGAAATGGTCGGACTTCAAGACCCCAACCGCATGGGGTCGACACAGCTATCCGTGGAGCAGATTGCGCGCGGCGTGAATGACATCTTCAAGGCCAACCTTGGGGAGGACTGACGGTTCGGCAAAGCGCCGTACAGCCAGTCGAACTCGGTGCCGTAGGTGAGTGTCTGGTCTTCTTACTTTACTGCTGCGCACCTTCTCATCCGTCCTGACGCGACGCGGGGGGTACTTCTGAACGCGATTCGACATCCTTACGCCCAGGCCCCGTCGTAGGTGGCACCGGTGGCGCCAGAGGAGCCCGCGGCTCATGGCGGGAAGGAGGAGGCCGAGTCCGACGCCGGCGCTAGGCGTCGCGCGCGTAAGTCTCATGTTTTTCTTCATGTTTCTTGAATTGCTGGCCGCGACACGGAACGGTCGGTGCTGACGCCAGTTGTCGGTGTAGGGGCGTTGGGCGGGGGAGGCGACGACGCGGGCGGAGCCGGGTCCTCGCACGGCGCCGCCCGCATGGGAAAGACAGCGTCGCGTCGCGACCCCGGGCCCCGAAACGGACGGCGGACCCGGCCGGGGCTGGGAGGCCGACCAAGAGGAAGCGCGGCGGCGGGTACGGGAGGCCGACCCCGGTCCCGGTCTTGGCGGGGTAAGCTTCATCTCTCGTTTGCGCTCAGATTTTTTTTTGAGCTAGACTTGTTTCTTTTCTGCTCATTCTATCTTCTTCTTCACGTGGCCAATCGCGCTGGCGAGGGCGGCGACGGAAGCCTCGGCCGCCGAAGGGGCCGCGTTCCGCAAGAGCCGGTCCGACCTCGCCGACCCGGCCGAGGTGGAGGGACGGGCCGACTCGGACCTCGGCCTGGATCCAAACGACGCCGAAGCCTTGGCCTGGTGGGACAGGAACCGGGCCGAGGTGGAGCTCGAGGCGGCGTCGGTCTGTTCTAGGACTGACACGGCAGCGGCATGGGCGCGATCCGGCGCGGAGCGGGCCTGGCGTGAGATGCCGGAGGGCACGATGGTGGTGGCGACGGTCTTTGAGCCGTCATCAGTGAGGGAGCGCGGCCGTGGAGGCCGGGCTGAGGTGGTGATCCCCGACCGGGAGGTCATGGAGGTTGCGGATGACACCCCGCCGCGGGCCGACGTGGTCGAGCGAGCGGGGACTGATGGTGGTGGAGGCGGCATCGTTTTGGAGGAGATGCTGCGGGCGGCGGCGTCAGAGGCGCCGCCGGTTTTGGAGGAGGCACCGCGGCCGGCGGTGCCGAAAGCCACCCTGGCAGCTGGGCAGGGGACGGCGACGCAGGGCGTCCCGGCGTCCGGGTCACTATCGGCGCTGGGAGGGGCGTCGGAGGAGGTGCTGGCCGCGTCGCGAGCGGCCAGCGAGGAGTATGCCTTGGTGCCCCGGCAGGGAGGGTGCCGAGCTGCCGTGCCGCAGCCGGCGCGAAGCGAGGGCACCATAGTCTTCGGGCCTCAGACCCAGGAGGAGGTGGCGCGAGACGCCGCTGGCCGCCGTCATGAGGCCGACATGTAACGGCTCGAAGCCTTCGCCCAGGCCGAGGTGGAGCGGACGCGCGACCTGGAGCGCGCCGTTCAGTTAAGTCTTCTTGTAATTTCTTCTTTGTGGGGGCGCGCCAGTGCACCCATTGGGTGTAGCCCCCGAGGTTCAGGCCAACTACGTAGTAGTTGGGTCGAATCTTTAGAGTGTTGGCCTTGTTCTGATTTCTGCTTTCTTCAGCATCTCGACGCCTTCCGGGTCGCCGCCTACAATCGTCTCCTGGGCAAGCACCGGGAGCTCATGGAGCAGTTTGCCGCCAAGGAGGAGGAGCTCCGTGCTGCCGCAGGTATTCTTGTGCACTTTTCTAGTGGGGGCGCGCTAGCGCACCCACTGGGTGTAGCCCCCGACATTCGGGCCAATTGTGTAACAATTGGGCCAAATCTTAAGTCTTGCTTTTTTCTTCTGCTGAGTCCTTTTTCATAGCCGAGGTGCTGTCCTGGCGGACTTGTCTGCTCCGGGCCGGTCATCACTACGACCGGCTTGTTACCGACACCGGCCTTCTTGGCGCCAAAGTGGCGCAGGCGAGGGCGGAGGCGGCCACGGCTCGGCGGTCTCTCGACGAGGCCAACCGGCTGCATGAGCAGCTGGCGGGTCACAAGAGCCGCCTCGAGGCCGAGGTGGAGCTCCTCAAGTCGGAAGCCGCCAAGGTGGCAGAAGCGCAGCAGGCCCTGGTGGAGACGGACCAGCAGCACGGCCAGCTGGCCGACGACAAAGGCCGGCTCCAGGACGAGGTGGATCGCCTGCGGGAGCAGGTCACCACGGCTGAGGGGGCCCATCAGGACGAGGCCCGTCGCCACGAGGTGGCCGAGAAGGCGACCGAAGACAAGGACGCCGAGCTGAAGGCGGCCCTTGCCAATGCGGCCGATCTGGAGAAGGCGCTCGAGGAGCGCGACCGCGCCATCACACGAGAGCGGCGTGGTACGTTGCTTGAGGCGCAGCATCTGGAAGAGTCCTTCTCCAGTAAGTGCTTTTTCTTGTCGTTTGCCGGGTCGGGGTCCAGCCTTTCTTCCTTGTTGTTCTTCTTCTAATTTTCTTCTTTCTTTGCGGGGCCTTCCCGGAGACGCAGCGGCTAGCGGAGGAAGCCGTCCGCTATCAGCGCGACACGACCGGCGTCGTTGGGTCCGGGACGGATCCGCGGGTGGCCTGGACCTTCCCGAAGATCATCGCCGCCGCTGAGGCCCGCCTGCAGGTCCTGGGAACGCAGTTGGGGCGGCTGTCCCAGGCCGGCACCACAATGACGGCGGCCCTATGGTCGGACTCCGTCCAACCGAGCAGCTTCTCGCGCCTGGCGCGTTGGTTGGAGATGGGGCCGGACCGGCTTGGCAAGTGGCGCGTCTCCACCGCTCGCGCCGGTGCTGAGATGGCTCTCCGGTTCGCGCTGTCCTGGCATCCGGACCTGCAGCTGGACGCATTGATGGGCCAGCGGGCCGGTTCAGAGCAGGTCTTGCAGGAGCAAGCCGGCCGGATCGCCTCCTGGGCCAGCTACATCGCCGAGTTCGCCTTCCACGACGAGTTCCATCCGGAGCGGACGAAAGATAGCAGGGCCGTGGACGGCGACGACTACGGCTTGGTCCTCCACGATCCGGAGGGGAGCTCGGAGGAGACGGGCGTCTACCGCGACGCGGGTCCTGAGGAGGACACCGGCACCTCGCTGGACCCGGAGGCCGCCAGGGGAGAGCCGTCGACGTCGCGACGCGACGCTGGAGATGCCTGAGACACTTGATGTAAGATCTGTTAAATAGCAGGTCCACCCACCCACTGGGGGTTTTAGGGTGTAATGAACTCGGGCCGTGTGCCTTTTCTTAAATACTTGTGTAGATGTCGTGGGTGCTTTTGCTTTTTTGCCATCCGTTTTTTGGACCGAATTCATGCGCTTTTCCTTTCTCAAACCTCCCCCCGCGAGTCAGACGGCCGAGGCTCCGGTCCGTGACAAGGAGTTCGGTTCTTTGAGAGGAGCGCGCAGGACTTGGACCCCTCAAAACATTGAGCGCGAGTGAAACACCCACTGGGCCGGTTGGCGGCAATCCGGCGAAGCCGGTTGGCGAGCAGCCGGTCGTGCGGCTATTCATTTGATGAATGGTGGGCCGGGTTGATCGACCCGGCAGCCTTTGGCTTAGTGTATGAAGCGTAAAGGAGCTTTGGCCCGTTGTGCTTGCCAGCCGACAACCAAAGCTGGATCTATGGCTTTAGGGCGAAGTGGGGGACCGCGACATCCTAACTTTATCAGGAAAAGAAATCATCAAGTAAGGCGGCGGGGTGGTGACCGAGCGGGCCAGCCCCTGAGCCCCCGGGTCGAGCGAGTCGGACCGGTGGCCGGGTTCAGTGGTATAGTGATGCAAGAGAATAGGGACACAATAAATTGGTCGACAAAAGGCAGCCCCCGAGTCTTGTTCGGGGACCCCATAGTTTCATGCGTTTACAAAAGGCGACGATACATACGCTCGTGCGGCTAACTGTAAAACGGGCGAAGGAGTTCCGCGTTCCACGACAGGGTCATTTCTTCACCGGCGGTGTCCTTCTTGCGCTTCCTTGACTTGCGTGCGTCGATGAGGTAGTAGGTATTGCGGTCGCGGAAGGCCCTGCTCACGATGAATGGGCCCTCCCATGGAGGGGACAGCTTGTGCCGGCCTGCCTGCTCTTGGACGAGTCGGAGGACGAGGTCGCCCTTGTGGAACGCGAGGGGCTTGATCTTCTTGCTGTGGTAGTGCCTCAGGCCTTGCTGGTAGATGGCCGAGCGACTGAGCGCCAGGAGGCATGCTTCTTCGAGCAGGTCGACACCATCTTCGCGGGCTTCTCTGGCTTCAGCTTTGGTGTACATCACGACGCGCGGCGAGTCGAACTCGACTTTGGTCGGGATGATGGCTTCGGCTCCGTAGACGAGGAAGAACTGGGTGAACCCGGTCGACCGATTCGGCGTTGTGCGTAGACTCCAGAGAACGGCTGGCAACTCGTCAAGCCAGCTGCCGCATGAGCGGATGAGTGGCTCGATGAGTCGCGGCTTGACGCCGGACAGGATGAGTCCATTGGCCCGCTCGACCTGCCCGTTGGACTGCGGATGCGCAACGGAGGCCAGGTCGAGGCGGATGCCGGAGACGGAGCAGTATTGCTCGAGCGCGCCCTTGGCGAAGTTGGTGCCGTTGTCGGTGATGATGTTGTTTGATACTTCTCCGTCGTATCTACTTTTCCAAACACTTTTGCCCTTGTTTTGGTCTCTAACTTGTATGATTTGAATGGAACTAACCCGGACTAACGCTGTTTTCAGTAGAATTAACATGGTGTTGTTTTATGTGCAGAAAACAAAAGTTCTCGGAATGACCTGAAACTCCACGGAATATCTTAGAATAAATAATAAAAATCCTCGCCAAAGATGAAGACCAGGGGCCCACACTGTCCCATTTAGGTGGGGCGCCCCTCCTCTGGGCGCCCCCTACCTCGTGGGCCCCCTGGAGACCCTCCGACGCCAACTCCAACTCCATATATTGGCTTTCGGGGAGAAAAAATCATAGGGAAGAAATCATCACGCTTTTACGATCGGAGCCGCCGCCAAGCCCTAATCTCTCTCGGAGGGCTGATCTGGAGTCTGCTCGGGGCTCGGAGAGGGGATTCGTCGCCGTCGTCATCATCAACCATCCTCCATCACCAATTTCATGATGCTCACCACCGTGTGTGAGTAATTCCATCGTAGGCTTGCTGGACGGTGATGGGTTGGATGAGATTTATCATGTAATCGAGTTAGTTTTGTTAGGGTTTGATCCCTAGTATCCACTATGTTTTGAGATTGATGTTGCTCTGACTTTTCTATGCTTAATGCTTGTCACTAGGGCCCGAGTGCCATGAATTCAGATCTGAACCTATTATGTTTTCATGAATATATGTGTGTTCTAGATCCTATCTTGCAAGTCTATAGTCACCTACTATGTGTTATTTTCCGGCAACCCCGAAGTGAAAATAATCGGGACCACTCCCGGTGATGACCATAGTTTGAGGAGTTCATGTATTCACTATGTGCTAATGCTTTGTTCCGGTTCTCTATTTAAAGGAGGCCTTAATATCCCTTAGTTTCCAATAGGACCCCGCTGCCACTGGAGGGTAGGACAAAAGATGTCATGCAAGGTCTTTTCCATAAGCATGTATGACTATTTACGGAATACATGCCTACATTACATTGATGAATTGGAGCTAGTTCTGTGTCACCCTATGTTATGACTGTTACATGATGAAACGCATTCGGCATAATTATCCATCGCTAATCCTGTGCCTACGAGTTTTCCATATACTGGTTCTCGCTTATTTACTTTTCCGTTGCTACTGTTACAATCACTACAAAATACCAAAAACATTACTTTACCGTCTTTACTTTTGTTACCGTTACCACCACTATCATATTACTGTGCTACTAAACACTTTGCTACAGATCCTAAGTTTCCAGGTGTGGTTGAATTGACAACTCAACTGCTAATACTTGAGAATATTCTTTGGCTCCCCTTGTGTCGAATCAACAAATTTGGGTTGAATACTCTACCCTCGAAAACTATTGCGATCCCCTATACTTGTGGTTTATCAAGACCTTTTCTCAAGGGCGCTGCCGAGGAGCATAGCTCTATTCTTTGAGTCACTTGGGATTTATATCTGCTGGACACTATGAAGAACTTGAAAGACGCTTAAGACAAAAATTTATCCCTCAACTACGAGGGGAGGTAAGGAACTGCCATCTAGCTCGCACTTGATTCACCTTCTGTTATGAGTAAGCTAGCGACACCTAAACCTGCTTCTGCTATTCGTTTCGATATGTCGCATGTTATGGATGATGCCACTTCTGCTATGCATGATACTTATGATGAAACTACTTCTATGCTTGATACTACTGTGCCCCTTGGTGAATTTCTAGATGAACAAATTTCTAGGTCTAGAGAAAGAGATATTATTGAAACTGAAAACAATGATGAAAGTGATGATGAAAATATGCCTGCTATTCCTGAGGGTTATCTTTTTTATGCGGAATCTTCTGCAGCTATTTTTGCCTGCCAGGATAGATATGAACTTAAGAGGCTGCTAGTTAAATGGAGTAAAGAATCTCTTAGAGATAGGATGAGACCTGACCGCTTTTGCTACTTCACCTATCTCGTGTTCTCGATAAGGATTATGAATTCTCTGTTGATCCTGATATAATTACTTTGGTTGAATCTGATCCTTTCTATGGCTATGAATCTGAAAGTGTTGTGGCACATCTTACTAAGTTAAATGATATAGCTGCCCTGTTTACTAATGATGAGAGATCGCGCTACTTTTATATACTCAAAATATTTCCGTTCTCATTAAAGGGTGATGCTAAGATATGGTTTTATTCTCTTGATCTTGGTTGTGTGCGTAGTCCCCAGGATATGATTTATTACTTCTCTGCTAAATATTTCCCTGCTCATAAGAAACAAGCTGCTTTGAGGGAAATATACAACTTCGTGCAAATTAAAGAAGAGAGTCTCCCACAAGCTTGGGGGAGGCTTATCAAGTTACTTAATGCTTTGCCTGATCATCCTCTTAAGAAACCTGAAATACTTGATATCTTTTATAATGGACTAACCGATGCTTCCAGAGATTACCTGGATAGTTGTGCTGGTTCTCTTTTCATGGAAAGAACACCGGATGAAGCTGAAATCCTAATGAATAATATGTTGACAAATGAAAATAATTGGGCACCTCTGAGCCAACTCCCGAGCCAGCTCCCCGAGCCAATTGTCGAGCCTATTCCTAAACCAACTCCGAAGAAGAGAGGTGTTCTATTTCTCAGTCCTAAAGATATGCAAGAGGCAAAGAAATCTATGAAAGAAAAAGGTATTAAAGCTGAAGATGTTAAGAATTTACCTCCTATTGAAGAAATACATGGTCTTAATCTACCGCCTGTTGAAGAAGTGTATGATCTTAATTCTTTATTCACTGAAGAACCTCCTGATCCCGATAACCCGACACAGGTAGTAATGGTAAATTCTCTCTACAGATATGATAAAGCTGAAGTCCCTCCTACTAAAATTGCTAGTCAGTGCTTGGATGAGTTTGATAACTTTATGTTTAAGAAAGATGACTTTAATGCTTATTTTGACAGACAATTAAAATAGAATACCTTTATGATTAAATGCCTGGGTGATTATATGGCTAATATTAGAGGTGAACTTAAACTTGTTAGCAAACATGCTTCTATGGTTACCACTCAAGTAGAGCAAGTACTTAAAGCTCAGAAAGAAGAGCTTGATGAAATGAATAGTAAGAAAAATGATTATGCTGTTAGAGTGGCTACTAGAACTGGTAGAATGACTCAGGAACCTTTGTATCCTGAAGGCCACCCCAAGAGAATCGAGCAAGATTCTCAGAGAAATAATACTGATGCACCTAGTTCTTCTAAAAGGAAGAAAAAGAAAATGATAGAACTTTGCAAACTTCTAGTGAACCTATTGCTGAATCACCGATAATCCAAATAATATCTCTATGTCCGATGTCAAACAAACTGCTAATGAACATGAACCTAGTGAAAATGTTAATGATGATGTTCATGATGATGCTCAACCTAGTAATGATAATGATGTAGAAGTTGAACCTGCTGTTGATCTTGATAACCCACAATCAAAGAATCAACATTATGATAAAAGAGATTTTGTTGCTAGGAAACATGGTAAAGAAAGAGAACCATGGGTTCAAAAACCCATGCCTTTTCCTCCGAAACCATCCAAGAAAAAGGATGATGAGGATTTTGAGCGCTTTGCTGAAATGATTAGACCCATCTTTTTGCGTATGCGATTAACTGATGTGCTCAAAACAAATTCTTATGCTAAGTATATGAAAGATATTATTACAAATAAGAGAAAGATACCGGAAGCTGAAATTTCCACCATGCTTGCTAATTATACTTTTAGGGGTGGAATACCAAAGAAACTTGGAGATCCAGGAGTACCTACTATACCATGCTCCATTAAGAGAAATTATGTTAAAACTGCTTTATGTGATCTTGGAGCCGTGTCGTTGTTATGCCTCTCTCTTTATATCGTAGACTTGACTTGAATAAGTTGACACCTACTGAAATATCTTTGCAAATGGCTGATAAATCAACTGCTATACCTGTCGGTATTTGTGAGGATGTGCCTGTTGTAGTTGCAAACGTTACTATTTTAACAGACTTTGTTATTCTTGATATTCCCGAGGATGGTAGTATGTCTATTATTCTTGGAATACCTTTTCTTAATACTGGAGGGACTGTTATTGATTGCAACAAAGGCAATGTCACTTTTCATGTTAATGGTAATGGGAACACGGTACACTTTCCGAGGAAACAACCTCAAGTTTATAGTATCAATTCTATTGGAAAAATTCCATTGATTATATTTGGAGGTTTTGAATTTCCGCTCCCTACCGTCAAGAAGAAATATGATATACTTATTATTGGGGATGTCCATATCCCCGTTGAGGTAACATAGTGTTATTCGAAATTTCTCTGGTTCCATGTTAATCGGAATGAGTTTGTTAACAAGACTTGATCAACCTTGTTAGTGGATTCCTTTTGATGAGCATGAAACGGATGAAACTAGAAGCACAACCTTCTGTACCCTCTTTATATTCTCTATTCTCTAGTTGAAACAAAGTAAAATAGTATTTTTTCTGTCTGTTTCCTGACTTATCCGTGCAATATAAAAATATCCCGAAAATAAAAGTCCTCAGAATGCCATGCCAATTTAATATGATTTTTTCGGGAATATTTGAGGATTTTAGTGCAAAAATTCCCGCGGGGGGAGCTGCCACCTGCCACGAGGGTGGAGGGTGCGCCTAACCCCCGGGCGCGCCTGCCTCGTGGGCCCACGGTGGCCCTCCTCCACCTACCCCAGCACCGATCTTCTTCCTCTGCATCACACAAACCCGAAAAACCAACTCAAGCTCGTGTTCCATTCACTTTTGCTGTGATTTTCGATCTCCTTGCTCAAAGCACCTCTCGCAAAATAGCTTGGGGAGATTGTTCATTGGTATGTGACTCCTCCATTGGTCCAATTAGTTTTTTTTCTAGTGCTTTATTCTTCGCAAATTTGTGCTGCATAGGTGACCATGTTCTTGAGCTTGCATGTCAAATTTATATGGTTCCGAGTAGTCCTAATGCTTGATATATGCTCTAGGCACTTGTATGGTCGTAGTTGCTATCAGTTTTATTGAAGTTGGTTCACTTTTGTCTGAAGTTACTAAAAATTTTGGAATTATTTTTCAGAGGAAACAATATGTTTAGGAAGATGTTCCAAGGTGGTTCTTCAAGGATGCAAGGTCCCAGGCTTGCAATGCGTGATGCTGACGAGGAACCACCAAGAGACGCTCTTGTAAGGCCCTGTGAATGGCCTTCGGAAAATTTTATGGATCAAGCGGGAATCAAAGAAGAATTTAACGCATATCTGCGTAATGCTGGTCTTGAGGATTTCAAAGCGCATAAATGCCCCAAAGATCGTGATCTCACAAGTTCATTTGTGGGGAGGTTTGAGTTTTCATCTTCGTAATTCTCCTTCACCATGTTTCACCTTTATGAGAAATCTTATACCATGGACTTAGAGGATTTCACTTTTGCTTGCAAACTTCCATCTTGGGGTAGTGTCAGGGATCCCCCTAAATCTGAATATAGAGACTTCCTAGCTAGAATAACTGTGGGGGAATCTAGAGATATAACGCAAGTCACTATAGGGAGCATTCACTTTCCTGCTATACATTATTTTTCTCTCTTCATAGGTAGATGCATAAATGCTAAGGATGAAGCATGTCACATGTGTGTCCCTGATCTCAGCATTCTCAGGAGTGCTGTGTTAGGAGACCAATCTTATCATATGGGAGCCATTGTAGCTCGTAGGTTGCATCATAATAGACATAACGGAGATTTCTTTGGAGATATTTATGCAACCTGCTTAGCTAATTTTCAGGAGATAGACATTCGTGAGGGTGATATGGAGTTACCCCCTACTTATTTAGATTTTGATTCTATGGTTTCCCACCAGTTTGTTGAGAGGACTGAACCACCTCTCCAGTATCGACTAATCTTTAACAAACGGCATGTTGTCCATGTTACTCTTCCTGCTCCAGCCTTCTTTGATTTTCAGATAAAAGGGAGATATATTATTACCAGAAAGGAGGCAGATGAGTACGAGAGGAGAGCGGAGGTGGCTCGACGCCACGCTGCAGCTCAGGAGGCGATAGCCACGCATCGCAAAGACGACCCAGCTACACCTACGGGTATCAGCCAGGCTATCCCTGGCAATAGACCAACTTAGGCCAAAACCCTAAGCTTGGGGGAGTACGTATTTCTTACCGACATTACATTCATGTTCACACACACCCATTGCTAGATGTCGGTGCTCATACTCTTTCACTGTAATATCCATCCTAGTTTATTTCCTTTTTCCTGCTTTCTTCTTGTGTGTTTAATAAACCTTAAGAAAAAAATTAGTAGTAGTTTATTTCTTTGCTGTAGTAATTAAAAAGAAAACCCAAGAATATTTCCCATTCTTCTTTTGCTTGTTGGGAGCTTTCCCGTGTAAATAGTTTTTATTTCCTTTCTTTTCTTTGGGGGTCGATAGGAGAAGACCATGATTAAATTGTTGAAGTGGCTCTTATATGCATCATTGTTGATTTAACCAAGAGCCCATATTGCCTTGTCTTCTCCTGTTTATTGAATGCTCGCAGATTCCAACTTAGTACAATGCACGTGCACTCTTATTATTATTCACACCGCTCGGTCGTGCAAGTGAAAGGCAATTATGATGACATATATGATGGATCGACCGAGATGAGAAAGCTGGTATGAACTCGAATTCTCTTTGTTTTTGTAAATATCATGAGTTCATCGTTCTTGATTCAGCTTATTATGAATAAACATGTTTGCAATGACAATTAGAGATCATAGTTGCTCGTGCCATGCTTGATTAGCTTTGAGTTATAATGGTTTATCTTTTGTTCCCACATGCTATTAAAATGGTTGTGATGTGGTATGATGGGGTGGTATCCTCCTTTGAATGATTTAAGTGACTTGACTTGGCACATGTTCACACATGTAGTTGAAACAAATCAACATAGCCTTCACGATATTTATGTTCATGGTGGATTATATCCTACTCATGCTTGTATTCAATGTTTATTAATATTAATGCATGTTCATGACTGTTGTCGCTCTCTAGTGGGTCGCTTCCCAGTCTTTTGATAGCCTTCACTTGTACTAAGCGGGAATACAGCTTGTGCATCCAAACTCCTTAAACCCCAAAGTTATTCCATATGAGTCCACCATACCTTCCTATATGCGGTATCTACCCGCCGTTCCAAGTAAATTTGTATGTGCCAAACTCTAAACCTTCAAATAAACATTCTGTTTTGCATGCTCGAATAGCTCATATATCAACTAGGGCTGCCCTTATCTTCTGTGTTAGGCGGGTTATTCTCAAGAGGAGTGGACTCCGCTCCTCACTCACGAGAAAATGGCTGGTCACCGGGATGCCCAGTCCCATGCTTTATGCAAACTAAATCAAAATAATTGCAAACAAAACTCCCCACAGGACCCGTTGAATGTTGGAGGCACTCGTTGTTTCGAGCAAGCCATGGATTGATGCTTGTGGAGGAGGGGGTATAAACTTTACCATTCTGTTTGGGAACCGCCTATAATTTGTTTAGCATGGAAGATATCGTCATCTCTTAGTTGTTATGTTGACAATGAAAGTATGCCACTCAAAATATAATTTATCTCTATTTCAAAACCGAGCTCTGGCACCTCTACAAATCCCTGCTTCCCTCTGCGAAGGGCCTATCTATTTACTTTTATGTTGAGTCATCACCTTCTTACTAAAAGCACTAGCTGGAGAGCACAGCTATCATTTGCATTCATTACTGTTAATTTATATCGGGTATGAATATGATTGGATCTCTTTTACCATGAATTACAATGTCTAGTCAGTCCTTGATCTTTGAAGGCGCTCTGCATTTATGTTTTGCGGTCTCAGAAAGGGCTAGCGAGATACCATCTTGTTATATCATATTATGATTGTTTTGAGAACGTGTTGTCATCCGAGATTTATTATTATGACTCGCTAGTTGATTATGCCATTGATATGAGTAAACACGAGACCTGAGAATTATTGCAAATGTGGTTAGTTATGATCTTTCTTTGAAAAACCTGAATGCTGGCTTGACATAGGTACAACAACAAGAGCAAACAGAGTTTGTAAAAGTTTTTCTTTTTCTCTTTCAGTTTGTCAACTGAATTGCTCGAGGACAAGCAAGGCTTTAAGCTTGGGGCAGTTGATACGTCTCCGTCGTATCTACTTTTCCAAACACTTTTGCCCTTGTTTTGGTGTCTAACTTGTATGATTTGAATGGAACTAACCCAGACTGACGCTGTTTTCAGTAGAATTGCCATGGTGTTGTTTTATGTGTAGAAAACAAAAGTTCTCAGAATGACCTGAAACTCCACGGAATATCTTAGAATAAATAATAAAAAATCCTCGCCAAAGATGAAGACCAGGGGGCCCACACCCTGTCCACGAGGGTGGGGGGCGCGCCCCCCCTCCTGGGCGCGCCCCCTACCTCATGGGCCCCCTGGAGACCCTCCGACACCAACTCCAACTCCATATATTGGCTTTCGGGGAGAGAAAAAATCAGAGAGAAGAAATCATCGCGTTTTATGATAAGGAGCCGCCGCCAAGCCCTAATCTTTCTCGGGAGGGCTGATCTGGAGCCCATTCGGGGCTCCGGAGAGGGGGATTCGTCGCCGTCGTCATCATCAACCTTCATCCATCACCAATTTCATGATTCTCACCGCCGTGCGTGAGTAATTCCATCGTAGGCTTGCTGGACGGTGATGGGTTGGATGAGATTTATCATGTAATCGAGTTAGTTTTGTTAGTGTTTGATCCCTAGTATCCACTATGTTCTGAGATTGATGTTGCTATGACTTTGCTATGCTTAATGCTTGTCACTAGGGCCCGAGTGCCATGAATTCAGATCTGAACCTATTATGTTTTCATGAATATATGTGTGTTCTAGATCCTATCTTGCAAGTCTATAGTCACCTACTATGTGTTATGATCCGCAACCCCAAGTGACAATAATCGGGACCACTCCGGTGATGACCATAGTTTGAGGAGTTCATGTATTCACTATGTGCTAATGCTTTGTTCCGGTTCTCTATTAAAAGGAGGCCTTAATATACCTTAGTTTCAATAGGACCCGCTGCCACGGGAGGGTAGGACAAAATATGTCATGCAAGTTCTTTTCCATAAGCACGTATGACTATTTACGGAATACATGCCTACATTACATTGATGAATTGGAGCTAGTTCTGTGTCACCCTATGTTATGATCGTTACATGATGAACCGCATCCGCATAATTATCCATCGCTAATCCGGTGCCTACGAAGTTTTCCATATACTGGTTCTCGCTTATTTACTTTTCCGCTACATCAAGTTACAATCACTACAAAATACCAAAAACATTACTTTTACCGTCTTTACTTTTGTTACCGTTACCACCACTATCATATTACTGTGCTACTAAACACTTCGCTGCAGATCCTAAGTTTCCAGGTGTGGTTGAATTGACAACTCAGCTGCTAATACTCGAGAATATTCTTTAGCTCCCCTTGTGTCGAATCAACAAATTTGGGTTGAATACTCTACCCTCGAAAACTGTTGCGATCCCCTATACTTGTGGGTTATAACTGTTCGGCATGCCGTAGCGCAGTGCTATGTCCTTGATGAACCGAACGGTTGTTGGCCCGTCCAGTTTCTTCATTGGTCTTGCCTCGATCCACTTGGTGAATTTGTCCACTGCCACCAGTAAGTGCGTCATGCCGCCTCGAGCGGTTTTGAAGGGTCCCACCATGTCGAGTCCCCAGACCGTGAAGGGCCAGGCGATCGGTATGGTGCGGAGTGCTGACGCCGGCTGGTGGCTGCGTTTGCTGAAGCGCTAGCATCCCTCACACTTGAGGACGAGGGACTCGGCATCTTGGAGGGCCGTGGGCCAGTGGAAACCGTGGTGGAACGCCTTCGCCACCAGGGACCGTGATGCGGTGTGATGCCCGCACTCGCCCTGATGTATGTCGAGGATGATGTCGATGCCCCGTTCCTGCTCGACGCAGCGCTGGAACACGCCGGTGGAGCTGCGCTTGACGAGCTTTTTGTTGATGATGCTGTAGGCGGACGCCCGGCGCTGCCCGGGCTTCGGTCTCGTCCATGGGGAGAACCCCGTTCTCCAAAAATTCTGATATTGGGAGGGCCCAAGATGGAGCCGTAACCACGGCGAAGACGGCCACCAAGGTGGGTTCCGAGTCAGCAGCCCCTGAGCCGGGTTGGGCAGCCCCCGGGCCGGGGATGGCGACGGCCGGGTCCGGGTCGATGGTGGCCGGGTCGAGCTGAGAAGCCCTTGGGCCGGGTTCAGCAGTCCCCGGGCCGGGTTCAGGTGCGGCCGGGTCGTCTGGAACATGGATGGACTCGGAGTCTGGCGATGGCTTGACGGACGGCTTGCGCAGGTGCTCGAGGGAGACACCGGACGGGATGGCTTGTCGTGATGAGGCGATCTTGGCGAGCGTGTCGGCTGCTTCGTTCTCCGCGCGTGGGACGTGGAGGAACTCGCAGCCTTCGAAGGACCCGAAAAACTTCTGGACGAGGAAGCGGTAGCTTGCCATGTTGGAGTCACGGGCGTCCCATTCACCGGAGCACTGCTGCACCACCAGGTCCGAGTCGCCGTAGCACAGGATGCGCCGGATGCCAAGTTCCTTGGCAAGCCAGAGGCCGTGCACAAGGGCTTCAGACGGCAATGTTGTTGGAGGCGCGGCGGATCTAGAGCGCCAGAAGCGGAGCCGGTCGCCTTCGGGACGACAAGATGATGCCGCCCCCAAGCCGAGTCGCTTCTTGGACCCGTCGAAGTGCATGCGCCAATGCGTCGAGTCGGGAGGCGGCGGCAAGTACTGGGTCTCGGTCCAGTCGACGAGGAAGTCGGCCAGGGCTTGAGATTTGATCGCGGTGCCGGGCTCGTAGAGGATGGTGTGGCCGACTAGCTGGATCGCCCACTTGGCAACCCGGCCAGAGGCATCCCTGCACCCGATGATTTCTTTGATAGGCGCCATCCTGACCACGGTGACAACGTGCTCTTGGAAATACTGCTTCAGCTTCTTGGCGGTGAAGTACACGCTGTAACACATCTTTTGGTAGCGCGGGTAGTTCTTCTTGGAGATGGAGAGCACCTCGCTCAGGTAGTAGACCGGGCGCTGGACGGCTTGGATCTTGCCCTTCTCTGGTCGCTCGACCACCAGCACCGCGCTGACCGCCTGCGAGGTCACGACTATGTAGCGCAACAACGGCTCCTTGTCGGTCGGCGCGGCCAAGAATGGTGCGGTGGAGAGCATGCGCTTGAGGTCTTGGAAGGCCTCGTCTGCCTTGCCGTTCCATTCGAACGGGCTCGTCTTCTTTGTCAGCTGGTACAGGGGTAGCGCCCTCTCGCCCAGCCGGCTTAGAAACCGGCTGACCGAGGCCAAGCGTCCGGTGAAATTCTGGACATCGCGCAGTCGAGCCGGCTTGCGCATGCGCTCGATGGCCTTGATCTTCTTCGTGTTCGCCTCAATGCCGCGCTCCGAGACGAGGAAGCCGAGTAGCTTTCCAGCTGCGACGCCGAAGACGCATTTTTCCGGGTTAAGCTTGACCTTGTATTCCCGGAGGTTGGCGAATGTTTCCTTCAAATTGTCGAGGAGCGTGAGGTGCTGCTTGGTCTTCATCACGATGTCGTCCACGTATACGTGGATGTTGCGGCCGAGTTGCGGCAGCAGGCATTTCTGCATGCCGCGCTGGAAGGTGGCATCGGTGTTCTTTAAGCCGAACGACATGGTGATGTAGCAATACGCCCCAAAGGGCGTGATGAAGGACGTCTTCAGGGCGTCAGCCGGGTCCAGCTTGATCTGGTGGTAGCCGGAGTAAGCGTCCAGGAAGGACAGGAGCTCACACCCGGCCGTCGAGTCGATAACTTGGTCGATCCGCGGGAGGGCGAACGGATCCTTGGGACATGCCTTGTTGAGGCTGGTGTAGTCGATACACATGCGCCAGGTCTTGTTCTACTTCAGGATGAGGACTGGATTGGCCAGCCACTCGGGGTGGAATACTTCCATTATGAAGCCGGCCGCCAAAAGCTTGGCGACCTCTTCACCAATGGTTCTTCTTTTCTCTTCGGAATAACGTCATAGGGGTTGACGGACAGGCTTAGCGTCCTTGCAGACGTGAAGTTTGTGCTCGGCGTACTTCCTCGGGATACCCGACATGTCCTTGGGGGTCCATACGAAGATATCCAGATTCTCACGGAGCAAGTCGACGAGCTCGCCTTCCTATTTGCTGTCGAGGCGGGCGCCTATGACAACGTACTTGCTGCAGCTGGGGTCTTCTGGGTTGAGCTTCACTTTCTTGCTCCCCTTGGAGGGCTTGAAGGAGGCCTCGTCGGCCGGGTCCGGGGTCGGGATTGACGTGGCGGAGGCCTCGCCTACCAGGGCGACGATCCGGTCGAGCCGGCGCCGCTCCTCGGCAATGACCAGCGACTCGGCCAACTTGGCGCCGTGTCGGGCGCACTCCAGGGACTTGCGTAATCGCCGGTGATGGTGAACAGGCCCTTGGGACCCGACATCTTCATCTTCAGGTACACGTAGTGAGGAACTGCCATGAACTTGGCGAGCGCGGGCTGGCCCAGCAACGCGTGATACGCGCTGGACAGGTCCACCACCTCGAACCAGATCGGTTCGCGCCGGAAGTGGCTGCTGTCACCGAACAAGACATCTAGCCGGACCCGGCCAATGGGGGAGCAGGAGAGGCCGGGCACGATGTCATGGAAGATCGTTCAGGTCAGCTCCAGGTCCTCGGCCTTGAGGCCGAGCTTGGTCATCGTGTCGCGGTAGAGGATGTTGATGCTGCTGCCGCCGTCGATGAGGACTCGGGAGAACTTGCATGTGCACCACGCGACGATGGTGGGGTTGAGGACGAGGGCATAACCACCTGGACTCGGCATTACTGCCGGGTGATCCGCCCGGGTCCAGGTGATCGGGCGATCTGACCAATGCATGAACTCCGGCTTGGCCGGGACGACGGTGTTCACCTCTCGCCGGCGAGGCGCCGCTGGCGCTTTGTCGTCGCCGAGGCTGGTGAAGACGACGTAGGCCGCGCTCTGGTCCGGATAGGCATCTTCGCGCATCGCGCCGCTAGCTGGAGGCGGTGGTGGAGGCGTAGGCGGCTGTCCCGCGCCTGGAGTCGGAGCCGGAGGAGGCGGGACATCGCCCCTCATGATGCGCTTGGTGATGGTGCACTGCCGAAGCGTGTGCATGGAGGGTCTTGCGCTGCTGTGGTGCTTGCAGGGGCGTCGAGCATCTGCTAGAAGCTCATGGCGGGTTGCCATGCCATCTTGCCGGTTTGCCGGCGCTTCACCGCTGGGTCCGCCGCGGGCTCGGTGGCCGCGACGAGCCGGTTGTCGTGACGCGGCGCCGGCTGGTCGGCCTTGCGCTTGTTGTTCTGGTGATGCTGCTGCCGGCTGCTTTCGCCAGCCAGCTTCGGAGGGGGAACCGGCTTCGCCTTGCCGGCTTCATCCAGCGCCACTTGGATCTTCATGGCGGAGTCGGCGTTGGCGTACTTGTCCGCCGTCACCATGAGCGCGGCCATGGTGGCCGGCTCGGAGCGTAAGAGCTTGTGCTTGAGGAGGGTGCCGTCTCGGCACCTGCTGACGAAGTACTGGATCGCCTGGACTTCATGGACGCCCTCGTAGCTGTTCCGTAGCTCGGTCTAGCGTGCGAGGTACTCACGAACGGTCTCCGTAGGCCCATGCATGCACATGGCGAGCTGGCTAGGGCGGCCGGGTCGCTTGTAGGTCCCCGTGATGTTGCAGACGAAGGCTTCCTCGAAGTCCACCCACGTATTGATGCTGCCTATCGGCAGGCTGTTCAACCACGTGCGGGCCGACCCTTGGAGCATGAGCGGTGCGTAGCGCACGGTGAGACGGCGATTGGCACCGGTGATGCCAATGGCCGTGGTGTAGCCGGTGAGCCAGTCTTCTGGCTTCACCGTCCCGTTGTACTTGGGGGTGTCGCGGGGGATCATGGATTCTTTGGGGAAGGGCTCCTCCCGGATGCGCGGGCCAAAGCACGCCGGCCCGATAGCGCCGCTCTCCTCCACCTCCAGGGAGCGAGCGAGTTGATCGAGGCGGCGGCGAGCATCGGCGTCGTCGATGGCGCGCGGGCCGAGTCGAGTTGCGGCCAGGCCACGGGGGACCGGATCGGTTGGAGCAGGATGCCGGCCATGCTGGCCGGGTCCGCGCTGGATCTCTAGGACGGGCTAATCACCCAAACCGCCGGTGGCTGCAGTGGTCGGGTCGCGCCGAGTCCGTGCTCGGCCGGAATGCACCTCGCCGGGTGGCGAGGAAGCGGTGTGCAGAAGTTCGCCGGGCCCGCCAAGGCGGGCGGAGCCGGATCCCGCCAGCTTGGCGAGCTGGTTGAGGAGGTCCTTCTGGGTGTTGGTGGCATGGAGGAGTTCGTGCACCCGCCCGATGCGCTCTTTCAGCTCCTCACCCGCGAGCTGGTCCAGGCAGGCTGCGGCTGCCTGGGGAGCGCGCATGTTCTTCGCTGGGGTCTCGTAGATGGTTGGGACGGCGCCGAGGGCCCGGCCGGTCGCTCCTCCCTGGGCACGCACATCGGCGATCCGGCTCAGCTCGGCCGCGGCGGGCGTTAATCCATAAGCGGCATCGCACTCCAGCTGAGCGGCGTCCAGGCGACACTGAGTTGCGGCGAGCGTCTCGGACAGGTCCATCATCTATTGGCGCCTTTCCTCGAGCTGGGTTCAGGCCTCAGCGACGTTGGTGGCGTCGACGTCGGTGCCGATGGGGATGCGTAGGCTCTGCATCGCGGCGCGCATTGGATCGGACGGCTCGATCCGATCCGCTGCGGCCCTGGCTTTGGCAGCCTTCCTCGTCTTGCTCGACGAGGAGGAAGCGTCGTCGCCGGTGACGAAGACCTCCACATGGACGTCCATTGCCCCGGCAGAAATGCCGCCGCTGAGGGAGAGGGAAGAGTCGGAGTAGCTGAGCACCTCGCTGGGGTACTCGTCGGCCGCAAACGCATCGGAGATGCGCAGCGCGGCGAAGGAGGCGGCAAGCGCGCCCACGACGTCGTCCACTAGCGCGACGAACTCGTCGGTGTAGGAGAAGGGCCCCGTCTGAAGCATGCTCCTGGCCAGCTCCTCGAGCGGCCCCACGGTGGGCGCCAACTGTCGTGGTGGGCGCATGGCAGATGCCAAGGGATGGCTAAAGAGAGGAGGAGGCTCGAGCACTACAAAAAAATACACTTCGGTGATGATACGTGTTTGTCACAGTAGGTCGCGTTTTTTGTCATGCATGTACATCGATGACAAATTTATGACAGAATCAAGATAGTCATACCTGTGTTGTCGTAGAAGTGTTCCATGACATTACCAAAATTATCATCACGAAACTGTCCACTTCCATGACGATAAATCGTGCGTCACAGAAGTGCTTTCGTCAAGGGTGACCGACAGGTGGCATCCACCGTAACGGAACGCCGTTAAGCTATCAGGTCAGATTTTGGATCCGATAACCCGTTAACAGCCCTGACCAATGGGACATTTCCACGTGTAAAATTCTGATTGGCCGAAGGGAACAACCGTCAGCTCGTCAGTGGGCCAGATGTCGCCCGTCCATTGGAGGAGACATGCTTATGATTCGTCGACACGTGGCTGGGCCCAACAGAGGCCCATATAGGTTAAAAAGGCCGGCCCAGTCAAAGGCCCATAGAACTTAATCAGGTACTAGTGGGCCAGCCCAATAACGACCTGCTTAATAAAGGCCCATTTACGGCCCGAAGCCAGATCTGGCCCGTTAATTGTTCGCCCAATATTTGGGCCCATTTACGGCCCGAAGCCAGATCTGGCCCGTTAATTGTTTGCCCAATATTTGGGCCCATTTGTGGCCTGAAGCCAGATCTGGCCCGTTAATTGTTCGCCGAATATTTGGGCCCAACTACAGCCCAGTAACTTTCGGCCTGTTAGAGGCCTGATGTAGACATGGGCCCATTTCAGCCCGGTGTGACTTTCGGCCTTGGAATGGCCCGTGCTGCCCATGGGCCATATATGGTCCGACGAGACATCGGGCCCACTAACGGCCCATGCAAAAGGTGGCAACAATTAAGCCCAACGTGACTTTGGGCCTGCTAAAGGCCTGTCGCGTAATTCGGCCCGTTGATGCTTGTACTAAGCTTTCGGCCTCTTAAAGGCCCATGATATCAGTGGGCCAACTAAGGCCCGAGATATGTTTCGGCCTGGTAACGGCCCGTGAGCTAACTGGGCCCAAAAAGGCCCGGTCTACATTTCGGCCTGCTGAAGGCCCGTCGACGACTAGTGAAAATTGAGGCCCAACATTCATTTTGGCCTGCTAAAGGCATGTGGTTTCATCTCGGCCGTAACAGGCCAGTACAATATTCAGCCTGTTAATGGCCCAACGCTACATGGGCCAAACTAAGCGCTAGGTCGACAAAAGGCCCAACTAAAATATAGGCCGGTGTAAGTTTGGGCATGGCGCAATGTGTGAAGGCCCCAATCATTCGGGCCAAAGAAAGACGCAGGCTGGCCCAATTGTGGCCTGCTAAAAACCTGGCTCGTTAGAGTCGAATGTTTCGGTCCGGTCGACTACATCTGATTTTTTTTCAGATAGCAAATGATGGCAGTAACTAGTAGGAATTAAGAACAAACCTACTCTATACAATAAAGAAATTACGGCATAGTAACTAAGAATAAACCTACACTATACAATAAAGGATTTAAGGTATATTACATCCACTGGGCATCGAAGTTCGCCACAAGTGATCATAAAGCGCAACGAAGAAGCAGATTACAAAAACTGGGCACCATTGCAGCGTAACAAAATAATACTGAACCGAGACCACTTCCAAGGCAGTTCAAGAAAGGTTAGCCTTCCGGGGAATTGTCATAAGAAACCGCCGAAAGCAAGGCTGTGAGACCGGCCTAGCATGTCGGTCATAGCTTCCAGGTGTAGCTGTTTAGCGATGAGGTTCTCATTGGTGTTCTACGCAATCTTTCTTAGAGATATGACTTTAAGTCGAAGTTGAGTTGCAGAATGCCTTTTACGCTAGAACTTGGGACCCAAGAAGTCGAACCGATTCGCATAACGAATTGTGAGCTTGTCCGACCGTTAGTCTCAAGTAATTTGAACACTGCATCAAGACAAGACTTTGGGGTTGTCTTGCTATCTTCAAGATGTTTTGCCTTCTTTGCTGCAATATATGTTGGGTTTGTCTCACAGCCTTCAGCAGACTTATGCATGCCATCAGGCATATCACCTGAAACAAAGCAGAGAGATGACAGGTTTGCACGTGTATAAACAAAGATGATAACTCTTCTGTCAATTCTATCCAATTTCAAATTAGAAAATAAAGAGTAAGTTCAAAATATCAATAGCATAATTTTTCATTGTTCATAATGCGGGGAGCTTCACCACACTACTGGATTACCATGTCAACATAACAAACATAGATGAAGGGCAAAGAAAATCATTGTATCTATTTTGGATAATGTGCATGGCATGTTGTTCATATCATCACCACATCAAGAAGATAAAATAGGAGATGACAAGGTGCAAACGTGGGCTGCTTCACCACACACTGGCTTATAGATCCACAAAAACAAGCATACATATAGGGAGTATTAAGTAATGTGCATGGTATGAATAAGGAATTTGGTTTTACAAGTAAAACTTAGAACTTACGGTTCTTACGAACATGCATTTTGGTAGAAACAGCAAACTAAACAGCAAACTAAACAGCAGTAAACGATAGGGAGTATGAGCAAATTAAACAGCAGTTGAGGATAAAGGCTTTAGAAGGACTGACTTACATTAGCAGTTAACACCGGCTTTATAATGCCCTTCTCCATGTCAAGGGAAGGATAACTCAAGAATTTCAGCATAGAATGTTCTTCATAAGCATTGCCTGTACTCTACATTTTTTAGAGAGTAATTATAGATATGATAATCTTTGGAAGGGATAGAGGATAATGAAGATAAGATGTAGATTGATGCTACATAATCAACTACCAATCCCTGGAAGTAGCTGTTAATGTAAGTACAGTGATAGACCATGTTCAGTCCTTACAAGAGGACTGTAGAGCTAAACCTCTTCAAAAGCATTGGGTTGATTCTAAATTTATGTAAGAGTCCATACGGATCTTATAATGTCCACCAAATGGACGATTACGAGGCTAACATGTGCAGTGATGCTACATAATCAAACAACTATGAAAGTAAGTATGGTCATACAGGGCAAGAGGTACTCACAAGAGCAATGCAGTGTGCAGTATAGTTGCGAGATTCTATGGTCCCTTGAGAACGTTGTTCTTCTATTAACAATTTTCGTACAAGTGAGACATTAAGGCAAATGTAGAAATGTAGTTCAAATTGTGATGTGATATCATAGACAGTACCTTACGCTGCAGCCGAGACCAATGTGTAACAAGATTATTCCAGTCACCATCGGATAAATGTAGCACCGGAGACTTTACAAAAATTTCGTTCAGAGGCTTGCCAGCACTTGCCTCAGGTAGGAACGATACTTCATCAACGAGTGATTGAAAAGCGCAACCAACCCTTGCTCGTCATCACAATCCAGTTTGCTCCTCGCCTATTTAAAAGAATGAAATCCTGTGTCTTCTGTCAGCAGTAACGTATGCAGTAATGACCATGAATAACATTAGTACATTACTTACACGTAAGTTGCGGAGGAAGACTGGAAATTGTTCTGTATTCATGTATAATCTTTCCATGAAGGAAAGATGCACAAAGTTCGACAACAACATAAGCTTCGTCTTCTAAACTGGGAAGAAATGGAACAGGGTCCTATTTGTTGCAATTGGGGTTCTCTCTAGTTCGAGCAGGATTTGGCAACCGGATTTGGTGTACTCTTTGCTTTGGAATGGGGGTTTTGCATCGCATACCGGTGCTATGTCACCGGCATAATCATACTGTTTGCTGCAGCTTGGGGTCTGCTGAGTTGGGGCATCGAAATGACCAAAGGTAGTAGGGCTAGAGTCTGCTAGAGTTGGGGTATTTTGTGGGTCAGGTGATATTGCAACTACACCTAATGGGCTATTTGATTTATCACGTGCCACTACCTTTTCCATATACTTTGCTTGTGCTCCTCCACGATCAGCAATCGCCCTCTTCCTTTTGTACGTCTGATACACAAGAACATCATTTGAATGGATAAAATACGGTATGATGACAGATGGAATATGTACTGAAAATGGATAGGCATGGCGTATTCACATACGCGATGTGTAAACTAAGCTAATGGAAGTTCAACAAAGTAGAAGCAACGCAAAGCATCAGTTGCAAGATATGTGCGAGCAATGTAACATTGGAAAGTTAGAGCAAGTACCTTGATGGGTGAATAAGATAGGGCATCTTCCTCTGACTCCTCCACTAGGGAGCTATATTGACTTAGGTCTCCTTCTAGCTCAGAATCACTGTTAGGATCATATTCTGAGCATGAATCTGTAGGTGGAGAGCGTTTGCATTGCATTGCATCCAGACTTGATTTCAGTCCCTTAATGCCAAGTTTGACAGCCATGGCATTGTTCTGCTTTATTCTTTTCATGCGTGCAAGCTCATAATCATTATGATGTTGTTCAGAATCTGAGATTCATGAAAACATAAAAAGTAGTCAGATTATCTATGGAACGCATTGCGGATTCAACTCGGAGAGTGTCTCCCTATAAACCCCTGCATATGCAAAGTTCACCTCCCCAACCGTAGTGACCAGACCACACACAGAAATACAAACCTCTTATGTCTCTATAACAGGCAGGCACACATTTCAAAACTGAAGTAGGAACATTAGAATCATATGAAATTCGTATTTGAACAAATAAACTAAGCAATTATGAGTGGCGTAATGTTTAGCTTCAAGGGTGGAGTGTTGGTAGTGTGACACAAAGCAAGTAGGCAGATTGTATTCCATGTAAAAGATCGAAACCTATGTAAAAGCTGGAAATGACACTTTCTTTCTATACAATGCAGTGTTCGTTACCCACACATGATGGAAAAGATCACATAGAGAAATACTATTCACTCATGTCTACGGTCCCAGTATTTAGAAACAAGGTGGTCCACCCAAAAAGAATATTGACAACAAATATGACAAGGCAAGGATAGATGTAGTGAATCAATCATTTACTTGTGAGCTTATTAGGACAAGTATGCAGAATTGTAATCGCAGAAGAGACCGCCCAAAATCTGAATGAAGAAGTTTGTCTAGCACTTATTGTTTGCAACTAATCGACGTGAATAATTGGATATTATATCGAATGAGTAAGAAAGACAAGTAAAATTGTCAACAAACCTGGCTTGCATGAGTAATCTGGGTCAATGTCACTACGACCAACAATCCAAAATGACTAGTTTCGCTCCGAGGGCCGGAATTTTGAAAACCCTGTGAACTTTAGAGGTACTAAAGATTACTGAAATACATCTGAACCATTAAGTGAAGGTAGCACTGAGCACACAACAAACCCTAATGACAGTCCTGCCTAATGAGTAATGAATCAATTAGAAAATGGGTGATGAGGAGTGGCTGTTGAGTGTTGAGGACGTATCTCAGGATAAATCGGGTTGGCTTGGTGGGTGCTGCACGCCTGAGCCCCGAACGGATCGGGAAGGTAGGCACCCGGTGCGCCCGGGCAGCGGTGACGCTGTTGGGCGAGCGGCTTCTGACCTCCTGTTAGTCTCGTGTCTCCTCCTAGAGTCATGCCGTCCGGGGACAGCAAGTCGTCGTAGGCAAAGCGGTCAGCGTAGTAGAGCCTGTGAAGCGCAGCAGTAACAGAGGGGAATCGGGCCTGGGGCGACCCAAAATCCTGTGGTGGGCCGCCCACCGTGGGCACCCTATAGAGATACACACCCGAGCCAAGTAACATGCATTTTCGAAACTAATTTAGGAACATTTAGCTGACCAATTAAACAACTCTTTTTAATAATATCATATTCAGATTTGAACAACTAAGCTTGTTTAGCTTGATGGTCGGAGCAGTGTTATTATGACACGAAGCACGATTCGATCATAGAGTGATCATAACAGGGGAAACTCTAAGCATATTTTTTTAGCAAAAGAGGGTTTCCCCTCCGATTTCTATTAAAGAAACCACCACGGAACCAACATGATCAATTAAACCCTAAGCATGATCAATTAAACCGTATTATGGTTGTGCCATGGCAGATTTGAAGCTACAAACCGGAGAAATGATATTTAGCATCCATTGTTTGCTTCGAACTAAGAACTAAATTCTAAGAGCTGAAAAGAAAGTAGAGTAACCAAGTTAAGATCTATTTTCTGGTTGAGATCAAAAAGTTGAGGAGATATGAAGTACCACCTCTCTTGCGGTGCCGTGTAGGCATCGGGGGTGCGATGGCTGTCGGTGGCGTTGAAGCAGATCTGCGACGGTAGACGGGTGCATCGGGGGATAACTACCGTTGCGGTGGAAGAGAAGGTCGTGTGAGCGGCCCCGGCAAAGAGGACGACGACGCTGATGAAGCGAGAGGACGTGATGCAAGGCTATTGGTCCGTCGCCGTGGATGAGAAACGACCATCTCTAGCGATGGGACGACGCGGTCTTGGTAGGCTCCCGCATGGTGGAGGACGGTGGCGATGGATGTGGTGGAGGACGGCGGCGATGGATGGGGTGGCGGACGGAGGCTGGTGTGGGGATGGGGTGTTCTAGCGCGGACGGTGTATGAATGGGAAAATGGAGGGAGAGGTACGGGGAACCATATTTTTGGTACGCGCCTGTCTGAAATATGGGAAAGTTAGGAACTTAGCCCCCGTTTAAAATTTGGACGTCTCGTCGGTTGGGGATAGGACGGTAATCTCGCATCTCGCCAATATTTTCCCGGCGATTTCGGCGAGGAGAGGGTGGTTGGCGCCCATGGTTGGCGCCCACGGTGTATGAACGGGCTGACAGTAGGGCGGTTGTGTCACGCCCGAGTGAAGTTACAAACCTGCCCCTATTGAAAATATTTTCCTACATCGATTTCGCCGACTCGAGTTTGTTTTGCCGCCCACCGTGTATGAATGGGGAAATGGAGGGAGAAACAGAGGTCTTTCGGACGAGCTTGAATCAAATGTGTTTTGCCGCCCATGTTTGGCGCCCACCGTGTCGGAATGGGCTCAGAGGCGGTCGTGCCACGTCTACTTGAAATTACTAACCTACCCCTATTGAGAGCAGTGGAAATCGGGCCGATGGATTGTCTGTGTAAGGGGTAGACAGTAATTTCCATCTCCCAAACACTTGCCTTCGGGCAGACGACATGGGAGTGGACATTTTGCCGCTTCTTTCGAATTTTGGGACAATAAGCTTCCATGTTTACCCTGGCAACTAAATTCGAATCCATTTTGTATTCCTACATGAATCTTTATAAATCATTCTATGTGTTTTTATATATCTTCAAAAGCAGGACAAAGATGTATTCCACTGTCATATATGAATATGATTTACAAATGCCGATACTCGAATTCAGAAGCTAGAATCCAGTTTAAAGGTGAATTCGAATATTTGGAACACTTTATGTCCAACTCAAATGTCACACGCAGCATAATGTGTACTCCCATTTAGATATGTACACAAGCGATGTATCAAGATTCAAATACCGAGTCAATCAACCAATAATGTACACAACTAACGAACATATAAACACTTATATAGTATATGGATCAACAATATCAACTAACATACATAAGCCAAGCCGTTGTACTTTTCTTTGGCTACAACAGCATCCTTTTTTAGCCAGCATCTTGGCCCTTTCCGATGTGTGCCACTTATGGTCCATCTATACTACTACTATTGCTGAATGCACATTCAGCCCGATTGGCATATTTGTAGGTCTGGCACAGCAATCCAAATGAAATGTCTCCGAGTCTTATCAATTAATACAGACTTGTGCTCAAATAAAATTACAAACAAAAAAACCAAAAAACAATTATTACATGATCTCTAAAACAAATGGTTTGATTGATTACATGAACAGACAAATGTAAAGGTTATTCAACTATGGAAAGAACATTTCACCTTTGATTTACCAAGTAGGAATTTAATTTCCTTTTTTCCTTCGTGACCTTAACAATCTGGTCAGTCTTAGCTTGCTTCATTTTGAAATCCACCAAATATTTAATGGTTGTCTTGAGTAATCGCTTGTGATTGTGCTGTTTGCTTCCTCAACATGTCAACTTCATCTCTAAGTGCGTATGTAATCTCTTTCTACCACTTATTTAGCCTCTAGAGCATCGGCAGTTGGCAATTCATAATGGACGATTGGGCCGGTGCCACTGCTGTGGGATGATGCAATGTCCATGGGGACCTCGCTCTTTGATCTTGGGCTAACCTGTTTTGCCATTAAAGTTCCGATTGGATTCAGAAAAGTTGAAGTTAGCAAAACATCTCAACTGGGAGTTGTAACAGTAAACAAGTTAAACAAACAAGGAATTAAAGAGTTTCAATTGGATGCTGAAAAGTAGTTATTAACATCATTGTAACCCGCTATTGCAGCAGCAATGCAGTTAAACAAACAAGTAGATATTTAAGTTCAGGCAAACGGGTAATTCTTAACAGTAAGTATCAAACACATAGATAGGCGCAGTCTACAATATGATTAACAGGTTGTGCCATTATGTAATTTGTAGCAAACTAAATTAAGCCAAGCAACGTAATTGAACAATTTTGCAATAAGTGGCTAACTAAAATTCCGAGAAGCATGTAACCGAACTTACGCTTAGTTCTTTGTACAGCACACTGCAACTTCTTTTTCGCTTACAAGGTTGTACGAAGGAGTCCATGGCATCAATTGCTTGGATACGCAGTCCAAATACTTCTTTCTTCCCACACTGCATGGGTAAGTCAATGGTTAATCTGGTAAGATGGTGCGTCCTTGATATGTTATATGAGGACATGTAGTCGCACTAGTTGTAGCCAAACACATCACAATCGGGCTTTTACTGTATATTTCATGCGATTACTTTTGGCATATCAAGATCTAAGCAATCTACAATAGGATGAAAAGACTGGCATCCTTCACATTATTGGTGAACTCAGTTCATAGAAACAAGCAATTCAACCATTCTGTGGGTAAAACAAAAGCGCCACTGGAATATTTTTCACCATCCAATCATACACGCAAAAAGGGGCGACGCCACCATAGGGGCTGGTATGGGCGGCCGCCTCAGGTGGCTGGAAAGTGTGCACCTAGTTTGAGTCGTCCAGGTTGGCCCACGCTAGTTTTGTTCGTCCCAATGCACGAGCAGGCAATGTAAAAAATGAAGAAAATGTTTCAATTTGGATGGGCCAATAACATAAGTGCAAGGCAGGCCCTATAGCAGGCTCGCGGCCCAAACGAGCGCCTCCCATATCGATCGACGGCAGGAAAAATCCCAATTCATTCGCTCCAGCCTCCAGTCTGGTTCGCTCCTAACCTAGCCGCCGCTGGACAGACCGACACAGCACTTCCTCGCGCCCTCGTTGGAGGGCGGTCGCCGGGCTTCAAGCAAACGGAAGGACAAGAAGATGAAGATCCAACCCTGGGTGTAGCCTGCGTGGGAGGCAGCGGCGGCAGCACGGGCATGGCATCGAGCTTGCGCAAACGGACAGTCACAGCTTGCAAGAGTAGCATGCGCAACGAGCAGGTACATCACATCCCTGATTATATCTAATTCAACTCTTCAATTTCTGGCCAATAGTTAAACCTGACAGTGTTGTAAAACTGCTTGTATGTAGGGAATCTATGAGAAAATGAAACCAATTTCTACTTATTTTATAACTCCCCCAATCAAGATCGAATCGACTGAATCTGATGTATCTAATCAAGTTTCGTGCAAACATACAAGCTCATGTTGTTCTTGAGCCTCAAGTGTCTAATGAACAGATCGCTAATGAAGGATTTGATGCAAAAAATTACATGCTCCTGGTGATGAACATATAGTGTCTAATGAGGGATCTAATGCAAGAATTTTGCAAGCTCATTGAAGGATTTAGTGTCTAATGATGATCTACTATGTTGAGAGAGACATATATTTGCAGGCATTGATGACAAGCAAATTATAGTGCATTTTCATAGCTTGAGGAAACGTCGAGGCCATCTACCAGAAAGTCCCCGTATCATGACAACATAGCACAAATACTTTTCTAATGTGTTGTTTGAAACTATTGGCATACTTGTGCAGGATACATATATTGATATGCAGTTTGCGCACTGGTTATACGTGCAATTATACTTCAATATTTTCAGCCAGAGAACGAATAATTCAAGGTGCATGCACCATGTTTGTAGTCCTTGTACGCCATGTTGCATTTTGTGTTTTTTGGTGCTTGCATCATTTAGTGTTTATAATCTGAACTACTTTGGGTCATTAGCTGGTTTTCAAAGTGCATGTAGCTTCACATTTCTCAAGTTATGTTGATTCCCCGAGTGCAAGTGCCTTCGTATTTTTTAAGTTAAATACTCACCCCTGTTAACTTGAATTCGTGGATCAGCCACTACACACAAATCATACACGAATGCCAGTATGAATTAAATGAAATGCAGGGACTTACGCTAGCTCATTGTACAGGCTCATCGCAATTGCAGGTTTGCGCTTGGGATGTTCCATGTACAAGTCCATGTTACCACTTGCTTGGATGTGCAGGCCTTGTGCTCCTTGCATCCCCCTCTGCATTTTTGACACGGCGAATGGTTGATCAAATAAGAGGAATCGACCTTGATGTTGTACCAGAGGACAGATACTTACAAGGTTATACGGGTGTGCAGGATGTGTACCAGATCCCGTAGCGCCGTCATGCTTCGCTAAAAATGGATTTGCTTGTTTCAGATGATATCTCCGTAAGAAATAAGAGTTAAAGTCAGAGTTGCATAGGCGTGTAAGCTAAGAGAGTAGTGAAAGGATACCCAAACATCGTCGGAGCAGTGCACAAGGGAGTGATGTGTGGATACCTAGTTCGGGCCGGCGTTTGGGCATGCTCGCCTAGGTAGAGTGTGGGTCACTTCAGAGCCGTTGAGGGTGATGCGCTGGCGTTGGCTGGCCGCGCAAGGATGCATATCTTGAGTGGCAGCGGAGCGCTACGATGCGGTGGACGAGACCGTTGATGAAGCCCCAACGGCCTCGGGGGGCGGAGGTGCGATGATGTGCTCGGTGAAGTAGCCCCGATGAGCTGGGAGACGGTGTCAGTGAAGCGCACCTGATACGGTGGAACTCGGTGTCTGTGAGGCACGTCGGTTGCGGCGGCCGACGTTGTCGGTGGACCTCCCGGTGCGGTGGACGAGGGCGTAGATGAGGTAGCTTCGGTGCGGTGCTGAAGCGCGACCGTCGTCTTCGTCGTTGTCATCCGACACAGAGGTGGGGAACGGTGGGGAAAGAGATGAGACGAGGGGCAATTCGAGGGTTGGCGGCGAATTAGGGATTTGAGCAATTTGGGCGCGGAAGGGGACGGTGGAGAAGAGAGATTTTGCAGGGCTGGAATTGGGGCCGCCAGATATTTCAATCCGAAACGTGGAAGCACGAACTTATATTGTCGCCGCCCTTTTTTTTTGGGGGGTGGGTGGCTGGGTGCTACGCCGTCCGTCCGACACACGCGACCACCCCGACAGGACTATGCTTTGGTGCCCTAAGGCACCTGCCTTTGTTTCCATGACATGTGGGCCCAACAGGTTGCTGGCCCACATGTCAGTTACCCAAAGGCAGTTGCCTTTAAGGCACAGAAGCAGCGTCCACCCCGACATAACCCTGGTCTGCCTGGTGCGCCTACATTTGAGAATGCAAACGAATCTTCTTTCATTTGCAAACGAATCTGTATGTATTACCATGGTTGTGTTTTCCTTGCAATAATTAGTCATTCGAAACGAGATACTCCATCCGTTCACTTTTGTAAGTCGTTTCAGACAACTTAAAATGAACTATTTTGCACATTGTCTGAAATGTCTTCAAGGTCTTATAAAAGTGAACAGAGGGAGTACTATAAATTAATTAATGAGGAGTTATTCAAAAAAAACCAAAACGATACCCACGCTAACATGGATTAGAGTGTGTGTCACATAATTAGTTATTTGCATTAGAGTGTGTGTCACGTAATTAGATTTTTGAATTGGAGTGTGTGTCACGTAGCGATCTCAAATTCTAACGTGGATTTCGCATTTCACTGTATCCATGCTACTTTTTTAATACAAATTCATATGTATATGATGAACACCATGGTAGTGAGAAAACTTTTGGATGGATTCAAACATCTGACCTACAAAATAGCACAATAAATGAGTCAATGTCAACTTTTCGAAACTTAGTATGGAACGAATTCGAAATAATTACCCGTATGCCTGGTCCTCGGTTCAAATCTTACAATGTACACCGAATTGAATAATCCATATTAAGTCTGGTACTATGTACATTCAAATGTTGTCTTTAGCCCCCCCCCCCCCCCACACACACACACACAAACGCTACATACTTCCTGTATCGGTCAATCTTCCTATCCTAACCACCTTAGGAAGCTATCGGTTTCCAACACACGTTCATTCTTTCTCTCCATGTTTCGATCTCTAAGTCTCTCAACTACACAACCCCTTTTTCCACTCTGTTACCAAATGTATTTACCTCACACACCCGCCATTGCACCCCATGCCGAGCTCTCTCTCTCTCTCTCTCTCTCTCTCTCTCTCTCCCTCTCCCTCTCACCCTCTCGCGCTAAATACATGCATTGCCTATCTAGCCCCCCCAACCTCTCATGCGCACGCAAGCACGTTCTATATCTAGGGCACTCCCTCGAGACTGTCTCACTCTTTCTTCCGCATGGCGGGCCACACTCACTCAATCTCGCTCTCTTTATCTGAGTCTCGTTTAACCTCGTTTTCTTTCACACACAAATGATATATCTCCCTGTTCGGGCCTCAATCGACACACTCTATACTCTCTCACGCAGATTGTCTATCTAGGTCAGTCCATCCAAGCCGCCCCCACTCTTTCGACCTCATGGTGGGCCACTCTCTCTCTCTCTCTCTCTGTATGTCTTGATTGACCTCGCTCTTTCTCGAACAAAAACGATATATCACCATGTTTGAGCCCAGTTCGACATATTCACATTGTATACTCTCTCACGCACATCGTCTATCTAGGTCACTCTCTCCAACCCGTCTCACTCTTTCGATCGCACGGCGACCCTATGTGATCGGTTGACCTTGCTTCCTCCCACGCACAAAATATATCTACACGTCTGTGACTGGATCATCTCTCAAGATCTATCTTATAGCCCTCACCCTTGCCAAAAGCTCAATCGGGCAATATCTCTCCAGAGCATATATATTTTTTAATGAATGTCGGACCACACTCACTTGGCTCTCTATCTATATGTCTCTTGATTGACCTCGCTTTCTCACACCGTATCTTCCACGCGTTGAAGCTACTACCTCTCCATTCCTCGCAAAGCCGGAGCTATTTACATTGCGAGGGGCACTCCAACCTTGGATTAATTTGTGTAGGCATTTATTCCGGTCGGTTTAGATTATATTTTCGTAGCATTCGGCCCACAACTACTCCAAACACCGTTGCAACCCACGCAACTCCCCTAGTTGATTTCCCTCTGGCTCGGTCATCGCTCTCTCACACGTCCTTTCTCGCCTTCAACGTTGCACCATGGTATTATTGAAAAAACTATGGTGTTCTCTTTAATTATTATAAATAACCTACAAAACTACACACCGATAGTCCACTTGGAATGGAACAAATTTCGACCCACAAATTAAAGTGCTACAAACTACACACCGAGGGGCCCACATGTCATGAAACAAATTTGGACCCATATACAAATTAAAAATAAAGGACAACGATCGAACATGCGACCGGCCTTCAAGCCGCACGTCAATAGGCAACATACGTAGAATAGCAATGTTTGTTGTACCCCTTTGTTCACATAATGTTTTTATATTACCACAGCCTAATTAATGGATAACATGTAATATTATTTTTAGTACTATTCACCTTCACTTACTGGTGGGTTCCATGTGTGCTCTCTCTCTCTCCTCCCCTTCTGCGTTTAGACGCACGGGAAAACAGGAAGAACTCGCGGGCGATGTTGCCGTTGACCATGGCCCAGTTTGGATCACAGGATTAGAGCTAGTTTGGGTTAGTTGGGGGCTCAAATACCCAAAAGTATCCAAACAGGGAGGGTTAGAGTGGGTTAGTTCCATCTAACCCAACTATCCTGGTGGAGAGGTGCTTATTTGAGTTAGAGTGGGTTAGAAAATAACTCTAACTCTAACTGTGTTAAGAGTATCCAAACAGGGCCCATATCTGGACGCGTTCACAAGTCACGGCACCAGTTTCACGTACTAGCAGCACTAGTCAGTGTGTACATGAAATGCACGTTAATTTGGAAGTATATGAAGTGCATGCGGATATTAACTAATAGGATATTATTTGCATGTTGTCATGTGATTAGCACTATTTTTGGCATGAAATTAACTGCGCGCTAAACGTGTTGAGCGCTCGACATTGAAGCAGTCTAGGTCGTTGGATGACAAGGAATACATGTGGCTTGATGACGTTTTATATTTAATTTGATACGGCTCTAGCAGAACATTCAATCAATCAAACCATACATTTCGTTCAGTCTGACTCCGACTTTAAATTATATGACGATCGATATAAAATAAACGGAAATGATAAACGTTCATATTTTAAGCATGGCAATCTGAACGTTTTTCATGGCAAATTTAGATTACGCAGCGGCGGCGGGGGCGTCTCGCGGTGGGAAGCGGCTCCTCTGCCGTGCTCTGTGTGTCGCTTGGCCATCGACGGCGGCGACGGTGGCGTCTTGCGCCGTTGTTGGCGTACTCGACGCGTTGGCCTAGCTTCAAGGAAGGCCAAAACGTTCTGGACTTCGGAGCCAGTCAACTGGCGGGAGGAGGCGACTGGAGTTGGTGCAAGGAAGCGGTCGACGGCGGCCATCCATGCCGCTGAGGGGGGCACTGGCACCTGCGCGGGGACATGCGCTGTCAACGGCGCCGCAGAAACATTCATGTGCACTGGCACACGTGCACGCACGCTGCTGCACGCCAGCAGTGCACGGGCACCGGCACGGTTGCAGTCTGCTGCTGCACGCGCAGGCGCATGCACTGGCAGGAGCACGGGCGCGTGAAAGTCGGCGGAGACCTCGTGGAACCCCGTGGCATCAAGCTCGGCGACAATGTGCGGCTCCCAGCCCATCAATGCCACGGGGATGGGCGCTGGCGCAGTCGGGGCGACGGGAGCCGGAACGGGAGCGGGGACAGGCGCGGCGTCTTCCCGCAAGGCCAGTTCAAGCTCGCCCGAAAGCGCCTTATGTTCTTGAGACTGCGCCTGGGTGTCTTCCTCAGGAAACTGGAACACTAAGGGCAGACCATCGTGATGCGGCATGCCGTACGTTTAGGTCAATCTAGTTGGAGGCAGACGACAGGAGAATCGGAGAGGAAGAGAGAGGATTGTAGCGATACCAGGTAGTGCGGGGTTGATTTTAAACTGCGGCGCCGGTGACATTAAAAGTGGGAGCAGTTGGGACGACGGTGGGCGGCATAGCCTGGTCAAAGGGCTCGCCTCCCGGTGAGTCTGCAAGACAATGGGTTCGCCGCACGCCTCCCTAACAAGGCGCAGCGGCCGATGCGCTCGCACGCCTCCCGTCAACTCACACGCTTGTTGGACGGCACCGCCGGCGAGAAGCGGGGACTCATGGCGGCACGTAAACACCCACGGTTTCAATAGTGAAAGCATTCTCCTTAACGTGACAGGTCTTTGTTCCAAAATAACTAGGCTCTTCATTTGTGCAACTTGTCATAAGCAGCTTGTCTCGAATTGAAGAAAAAACCTATGAAGTAATATTTGTGCCATATCACGTGACCATGCTCAGTTTCAAGAATTTATGCTCACTTTTGGATTTTCTGAAATTTAAGATCCAGGATTCGAAACAATATCATAACCTGCATCATGCAATAAATTTTCAAGCCGTACATCTGTCCTGTTGTATTTCTTAAGAAAGGATTTGGTCAAACATTTTGCTTAGTTAGACTTCTGACAAGTTATATATGCAGTAAAAGGATAATCCCTCCGCATCAAAGGTGCATTGCCCGATATATTAACTCAAGTACTAGGCACGAACAAACGGGCTCAATTCTATGCTCATCCCGGTGTAGTAGTAGTAGTACTAGGCAATGCAGTTGACGGGTGACCTTGACGAGCGGCATCGAGGGAATTGAACCGTGCTCGGCACGGTAGGTAACGTTGTCTAGTTACTAAAGCATCTCTCCGTTGTTCATCGGTAGTCATTATGGACCGCGGACATGAGGGATTTCCTAGGGCTAGAATTCTGGCCGCCAGATATTTCGACTCGAAACGCGGAGGCTCGACTGGTTGGGGTTGCCTAATGTGCGTACCACGCACGCCACAGAAGGACACAAGCCCGTTTTTTAGGATCAACACGAGCCAAGGTCTGGCTAGTACGCCGTTGGGTCCTACCATTCGAGAATACGAAAGGAACCTTTTAAATTGCTGAACGAATCTATGTGTATTACAATACCAGTATTTTCCTTACAAATACTAATCTCAACGTGGTAATTGATTTATGACGAGTTGTTGAATTAGAGTGAGTTTGTGATATAGTGATCTCAACGTGGATTTCACATTTCATGGTATCCCTAGTAAGTTTTGCAATGCAGATTCAAATTTAAAAGATGAACAGTACGGAGGTGAGAAAACTTTGTATGTATCAAGCATATGACCACACACACACACACACACACAGAGAGAGAGACACACACGCACGAACACAACAACAATCCAATAAGTATAGTGCATCTATTTTTCCAAACCATGCATGTATGACACGAATTCAAAAATACTCCTTCTATTCCTAAATACTAGTCTTTTAGAGAGTTCAACAAGTGACTACATACGGAGCAAAATGAGTGAATCTAGACTCTAAAATATGTCTATATACATCTGTATGTGCCAGTCCATTTGAAGCCTCTAAAAGACTAATATTTAGGAACGAAGGGAGTAAAATGTAAGACAACCATGGTCCTCAGTTCAATATTTAAAATGAACATGAAACTGAAACATGAATATTAAGTCTAGTACTACAGTACACATGCAAATGTTGTGTTTAGGCGGAGCTATGATTGTCGGGGGTCAACCCCTCGACCTTAGATAAAATTGTGGAGCTCTGTTTAGGGTTGTTTACATTATATTTGTCCCCACCCTCCCAACCACCGATTGGTTGTGCACCCCCACCCCTCCTCCCCGGGAGAATATCATGTGCCCCCATACCTTAGATGCTATATGCCGATACGAGTTGCTTGGAGCTTGTTGATTTGAGATATAGCAGCTCACATGATGTGTCTTAATATTTTTGCAGGAAACCTTGATGAGTTTGAGAATTGCACACAATTTGTACAAAAACTACTTAGATGCCCTTTGATCCCATATCCAACGACCTCGAAGCTCATATCACCGTAGCATCTAAGATGAAGGAGGACATCATATTCTCCTGTATGTAAGAATATCATGTGCTACCACACCTTAGATGCTTTGGTGATACAAGCTCTTCAGAGGCGTTGGATTTGTGACCCAACACCTCCTCGGTGGTTCGAATGGTTTTTTGTAGAAAAGCCCAAAAGAGTTCGCCATCGCCATAAGCACAAAGACTGCTCAGATGCCATTGGATCTCAGATCAAACAACCTCCAAGCTCGTATCACCGTAGCATCCAAGCTGCGATAGCACCTTATGTTTTCTCGCACGGGAAAGTATGAGGTGCTCTCGCACCGTAGATTCTATGGTGATACGAGTTCACTGAGATCTAACGGCCCACAAAAGGAGGTTTGAATGTTTTTGCAATATACGGCCGATAGAGTTTGGGAAATGCGCAGAAAGTACAAGTACTACGCATGTGCCATCTGATCACTGATCATACGACCTAGATGCTCATATCACCGTAGCGGGTAATTAAGCTACGGCGAGCACCTAATATGAGCACCGGGGAGCCGTCGGATCGAAGATGCAGCGGCACACACGAGGCCTGAATGTTTTATTTGCAAAAAAACCTTTGGAGAGTTTGGAAATTACGCATAATTACAAAGACTACTACCAAGCCATTGGATCTCACTTCCAACGGTGTAAAAACTCGTATCACCATAGTATCTAAGCTGCGGGGTGGATGTGATATTCTATGTCATTGTCATTTTTGTTCGTAAACTTGCAAAATACGTGTAACTCGTGGTTGTTATTTGTCTAACCGCAAAGTGTTTGTTCAAAAACCATCCTACACTGAAATATCGGAACAACACACGGGGTGCCACTTGTCATTAATCAAATTTGGACCTAAAACTAACAAATCTGAAAGACGAGATTCGAATCGGCAACCTGGACTACAAAGCGTAAGTCGATAGCCCGAAAAGACGAACGGTTGTTGGCTTTGTCCCATAACTTGATTTTATACAAGATTTATGCGTTGAGTAGAGTAGAGGGAGTGCCTCGTCAACACGTGCATGACCGTTGTCTCACTTACTGGTGGGTCCCAGGTCTACGATCTCAATCTCTCTTCTCTCCATTGTCTAACCTTTGCACGGGCACACACGAAGAGCGGCGCTAGCTTGCCTTGGTGTTATTACAACTAAAAACGCTTGGAAAATAGAAGAATCGCCTAGAACAAGAGACGTTGTGGCTGGTCGAGACGGAGCTAACCACATCTATCCTATGTGCCACGTTTTCATGATGAAGCTGTGTGGCTAGTGGGGTGTTTTTGACCGACTGGCTGGGTCCTGAGGTCGAACCATAGGTACTTCGTCTGATACAGTATATATTTACATGCACATTTTTCCTCCGTGCCGAGATGTGGCACACCCTACCGCGCGGTTTTGGGGTCCTCCCGGGTGGTGCACGCATATATTCTTCCTGGCGTGGGACGCCCTACCGCGCGTTTTCTGGGTCCTCCTCGGTCGTAGCGTCGAAGCAAGTAAATGAGTCGTCAAATCACGAAAGACCACTTTTCCCGACGAGTACATCAGTGAAGCACGGTGGCTAGCTAGTTGGGCTAGTTCGACCGATTAGCTAGGCTGCCGCCACATTTGTTTTTTCACCCCTTTTTTTGTCTACTTGTCGGCATGTAAATTTAAATATCCACCGCGGCGTTGCTCTGGTGTTTGGGTGCGGCAGGATTTTTAATTTTATGATTGCCGGGAGCAGGCGCGGCAGGATTTTTAATTTTTTGATTGACGGGAGCAGGCGCGGCAGGATTTTAAATTTTTTGATTGACGGGAGCAGGCGCGGCAGCAATTAGTCACGATGACTCCGCCTGTAAAAACCCACTGCTCCCTGATGTGAGAAGTCGTCGACTGGTGTTTTACCGTGGTGAAAACCAAAAGATTCCCCGCTCTCTCCGCCTTCCAGTAGATTGCATTGCCTTTCAGCCGTTTCGCCCCCTTTGCTTCCTCTCCCGATTGCTTCTACCCGGTGCCATGGCGGCGCAGCAGATCACGGAGTCCGAGGTGAGGCGCCTGACACACGAGCTCCATGCCAAGGATGCGGAGCTCAAGGCCAAGGACGTGGATCTCCGTGAGCTCAAGGAGGAGAGGAGTGCCATGCTCCTCCGTTATGTGTGGGAGTTGACGGAGCTTCAAAAGCGGTAGGCGTCCACCACAAAGATGCTCGAGGCGTCGGCGGCGTTGCTGCAGAAAGCGGGAGATACGATAGGCCGTCAGGGGAGCCGGCTGGAGCGTGAGCGGGCCGATCGTGACGAGGTCCAGGATCGCCTCAGCCACTTGGTGAACCAAGTTGCCACGCACGTGTTGCGGCTGCGCGATGCCTACCGTCGTGCCAGCACGACGATGCCGGCCGTCGGGCTAAACCCGTTCGACCACCCGGTCGACTTCAATGAGCTGCGGCTTCCTGACCTGGTCTCCTTCTTCACCTATATGTCCGAGGAGCTGAGCCATCTCCGCGTGATGGTGGGGGCTGAGCTGGACAAGGAGGGGTTGTGGGCTGCCGTCGCCGTTGCCGGGCGAATCCTTTCAGGGCTCCGTCACCGGAATCCATTCGTGCCATTGGACGCCGTCTTTGATGAGCTGGCTCCCGTCGACCGGGAGCAGGCTCTGCGGGCGGTTGCACCCTGCATCACCAACGTCGTGCGGCTCGAGAAGCAGAGGGACTTCAGTGGTGTTTAGGCGCCCTCTGCATGGGCATGTCCATGTCTCGGCGCAACATGACCGTTGGATCAAACTCAGATGGTGCGGATTAGTCACTGTAGCACAAAGCGTGTGGGTGTGTTTGGTTGCATTCTCATCTCAATATAGTTGTTTCCTCTTCGTGTATTTTTGTCAACCTACTAGTGTGGACTCCTGCACCCTTCATGCACTCTGCCAAACACCCAAAAGTGGGTCGAGAAGGGAACTTTTGCTCCCATCCCGTGCACCCTTCATACACCCTGCCTAACACTATTCGTGCTTCATATGGTTCATGTTTCGTGGAGTACTATAGCACCGTACTCTACGTTCATTCTCGACCGGACAGTCGAAAAAGCGGTACTATGTTACATATAGGAGTAGTTGACATGCGCACAACATCATTTGTTATCGTCATATCTTACTACATTAGAAACAAGATTGTGTAGTACTGACGTATGAACCACTGCACATGCCTAGTACTAGGAGCACTGTGTATGTTCAAGTGGCTGCCGTGTTTCGCACTCCTCCGTCGTAAGAGGGGAAACGCTTGATGTAATCATTTTTTTCTTCAGAATGAAAAACAGTGGACACGCTCTACCGTGCGGATCCTCCTCCAGCCATGCACTAAATTACTCACTTTCGCCGACGTGTGGATAGCCAGCATCGGGGTCCACCAGCCATGCACTAAATTACTCCGTAGTAGAGTGACGGTAGACTACCCCGATCGAATCTGCCGCAATAATGCCCAATGAGCCACAAATCACAAAACCCCTCCTTTCCAAAGCAGTAAGTTGGACGGACGAAGCAACCATCATTTCACTCTTCTCTCTCAGCATCCTCTCCTGAAGAAAACCCCCACTCGCTTCGCTTCTCCCTCATCTCATTCCTCCTTTCACTCTTCTCTCTCAGCTTCCTCTCTTGGATGGACGCCGGAGCACCGGCCGACGTGATGTCTATGGCTCTGGCCAAAACCGTCGAGGCTCATTGTACGAAGAAGCGCAAGCACCCCGCCGAGACTACCGCAGACAAGCTCAAAGCCATCGCCCTATCCAAGCCCCCCTCTCCGGGAGACCTCATTAAGCAAGTCCAGGTAATGTCTCTTGTTGATGATATTTTTCTCGATCTTGATCGTGTTTTTTCATCTAACACGCAGTACTAGTACTGGTAGTACAACTTTCTGGGTGATCTTGCATGTGATTTTAGTGTGCCAAATGTCGGTTCTAAATTCCTTTTTTGACCAAAACATGCGAGAGGTTGACACTAATTTCTTATAGATTACTTTCAACTACTCCCTCTGTCCCAAATTTCTTGTCTTAGATTTGTCTAGATCCGGATGTATCTAATACTAAAATGTGACTTGATACATCCATATCTAGACAAATCTAAGACAAGAATTTTGGGACGGAGGGAGTATTTTATGAACATCAATGCTACCTTTTAAGAGGGTATATTTGCCTCAGTAACTTGTGTTATGGATATTGCATGTAATCCCTCTGCTCTCATGCTTTTTGAAGACATGTTCTAGTGTCTTTGTTCACTCATTTCTGTGCGTATATGTAGTCATATATGGAGTATAATATCGAGAATCATCTTATATTTCTGAACGGAGGTAGTAATAAAATATGGTTGTTTGAATTAGAACCAGGTCTGCGGTGGAGATGAAGTTCTCAAAGTCATGCCGTGTGAACTGGAAGACCTGATGATGAGTTCTACTGCTGAACTATCCAGCTGCTGTGTCCTTGTCGCCATGTGTCCTGAACTAGTGTTTTCCTGTAGCATTGTTGCCAGGCATGTTCTCGAGGCTGTACTTGACGACAACAATTTCCTGGCTGTGCCTTCGATTATATGAAGGGTGTAGTTCTTGTAAAGCTTCCCAACAAATCTGATGCGGCTAGTCTTCATCATCATGTTTATGAGTGGAAAGACCACTCTGTTAGGTCCTCCAAGGTTGACACGATGGTGATGGTGCATGTAGACATCTCACACGAAGTCCATGACCTAGTCAGGTATGCGGGTTACATCCCGTAGGTCGGTGGCAAGAAATGGTCTGCAGAGTTTAGTTAGTGCAACTTTGCTTGTCTGTAGTAAGTACTATTGTTCAGTACTTGATTTGTGTTTGTGAACCCTGTATTGTTTATTAGTACTGCCGCTTTTGGTGTGTGGTCAGTCCACGAACGGTCTATGTTAATGTCTGTCCACTCAATTCAGTCTGTATATTTTGAAGTATCCAGATCATATTTTTTGTGAGGATGGTTTATCAATTATGGTTACACTCCAATATATGTATGCATTGCAGGGTTTATCGCACCCACCAGGATTTCCAGTCCCATGGATGTTCGGTCCATATGATTTGTCACGACCTTTGGACTGTCCTGCTTGTGGGAGTAGGCGGGGCCCCTGCATGCCACGCGTAGTTGGACGGTCAATCTTCTGTTTAGTACTTCAACATAGTGATTTCCTGGTAAGGATTCGCTCGTGTCACATCAAGTAAATCTTATTGATTTACTGTCTAAATCTTATTGATTTAATGTCATGTTTTCTTTCTTTTCTTGCAATTTTACGATGCAGGTTTTGCCATGTGACATTCATCACAGAATAAACCGTTTGGTTTGCTCTACGATGGCTATTTTTGCAGGTTTCACTTCTTATGTCGTGTCAGTAACGAAGTCACTGTCCATCACTTATATTACTGGAAAAAATTGGATCAGTCTGTTGTCTGAGTACAAGCTGAATCCCTATGATGAACTGCAGTTTGGTTTAACAAAAAGCATACAATTAGTCCTTCTCGCGTTTAAAGAAATGAAGAAAAAACTGGATCATGGTCACGGATCCTAGTCTAGTTAGAAAGCTGATCATAGCAGACCAAACACGATCGCCATTGTCTCAAGCACAGATCGATCACCGGCAGCTGTTTCTAGCATCGACAATGGGTAAAGCTCACCGATCCAGGTGAGGATTGGGCACCGCCGCATCAGCGGATCGGTCGATCTATCGGAGGATCGGGCATCGACACCGCACCGCTCCGACACCGGCACCAGCTCTACAAGGAGCACCATCTCCGGCAGCGGCGGCTTTGCTTTTGCACCAACACTTGCACTTGCATCTGCTCCGGCCCGTGCAGTTGCACCGGCAACAGACTGGGCTGCAGTTCGCACTTCATATACCAAAGTCGACATGTCCACCTTCTTCGTAAGCATTGGCCGCCCAAGTGCTTCGTTCTTTTTTCTTTCCATGTTGTTTCACATGATTCACTGTGTTGATCTAACTGTTTGGGTATGTCTTCTTGTTTGCAAACAGAGAATTCCTAGAGCAACGAGGGAGTCGTTCAACAATCCGGGCGACCGCGGCCAAGTTTCTCTTACCATGCGCAGCCTTGGTGTGAATGAACCTGCTCAATATACCGTAAGTACAAAGGACGGTCGCATGATGATTGATGTTAAAGGATGGCCAATGTTCAAATCTAAATCATATCTTGCGGTAGGGGATGATGTCAAAATCGAACTTTCTCGGCAAGGAGAGCTGGTCCAAATCAACTTTGAAATTCTTCAGTAGCAGCACGCAACTACCAAACTGATCTATCCTCCGAGAGATTTTGATGTAATAATCTGGCATGGTGAAACAAGTGTCCTGTGTGTATAAGTAGTACGACAGTATTATTTATCACATGGTATATCGTTGATAGAATTCCAACTCGATTGGCGGTTAGGAACTGTTGTTCGATTTCATTCCAACAAATGCCGTGCTTTATTCAATTTTGTGTATTCGCCTTGCGACAAAGATCTAAAACCAGCGCCATACCGATCGCTTGCAATATGAAAAGCTGAGGTAGAACACATGGGCCCCCAAACATGCGAGTCGGCTGCGGCCCAAAGTCGAGAACCGTGAGCCTATCGAGTATTATATTCTCAGCTGAACCCCATAAAAGGTGAACCCCCATAATGCCCGTGCGTTGCGGAGGGAGTATATTTCTCGGCAAGGTGACCTGTGATATAAAAGATTTGTATATTTCTTTACGGAGGGAGTATCTCTGTCAAAATATATATTTATGTGTAACTAGTTACTCTGTCTTTCTACTTCATTTCATTGATATGTGGGGCAACCGCAACGGGGTCCACGTGCCATATGCACAAATTAGAGTGCACAACTTCATGGTAGACACACCTCGGTCGTAGCGCCGCAGTAATGCCCAATGAACCGTCAAATCACAACCCCCCTTTCCAGCTTAAGCGATGGCTGGCTAATGACGACAATATTTCACTGGGCCTGAATCCCTTCTCCCTTGTCTACTTGTACAGAAAACCCCCTCTCGGCGATTGCATAGGGTTTTCTCATGGAGAACCAGGTACGAATTCTTCATCCATCCCCGATAAATCCAAGTCCCTTGGTCGCAGGAAATCCTAGGATGGCAGCCGCCGCAGTTGATGCATTTTTCTTCCTACTAAATCTAGTGTGTTTCATTTGCAGTGCCTAAAGTGCGAGTACCCTACAGGTTTCTGCGCCCTCCGCGAGACGCCACACTTGTTCCTTCTCATCCTAACACAGCATTTTGAAACGCCGCATGATATGTTCCTAGAATCCTCTTTTCTATCCGGGAGGGTGGGGTTTTTTTGAACATGCTTTGTTCTCATATTATTTTTCCTGCAGTGTATTATTTGCTCTGCCAGAACACATGTACTCAAGATGCTCGGCCTTGCCATAACTGAATACACTAGGTTAATGGTCACAGTGAAGACAAGCCATGCATATAAGTTCCGAGTTGGGTTCATGAACCAAGAAGATCGCTGCTTTTTTTATGCCCGAACTTGGATAAGCTTTCTCAAGTGTTACGGACTAAAAGTTGGCGCACGAATGTTGATGGAAATAGCAGAACCTGGTCTCATCTTCACTGCGATCTTCCATCCCGACGTCGTTCCAATTGTTCATCCATGTTAGTTTTGTATCTGTTTCTTGCTTGTTACCTCGATTACTTCTTAATCCACCTATTCTGTCTAACTAATCACAATTTAACTTTAGAAGTAGCAACGAATCTCTCATGAAGATGCTACTTCTAACTAATATTTTCTTATAATTGGTGGCACGTGTAGGTTTTTTCAGAGTTAAGCAGTCTGCTCGTTTGTTACTCTGTAATAACTCAGCTGTTACTAATGGCACCGAAGTAGACTGGATCGACATCCACAAGTTCCTACACTTTATTGATCGTCTTGAGGTCCTTGTGGGGCGTTTCAATGGTGGAAGGCCACGTGGGATATGTGTGCCATTCTGCACTCGTTGAACGGGTCCAAGCGTGTCAGAAAACTTATGGTACGAGCTGTTTTCTGTTATATATGTTGTTCATAAACTGTTGCTTATACACAGTTTTACAGCTGTGATCTTCTTGAAACAGGAACTGCCGCGTTCTATTGTTCCTATACAGATGCCTGACCATGGTCGGGTCAGAGTTCCGCTTGGTCACAACATGATGTTTATGTCGACCTACTCAATTCCCCTTGGAGGTGAAAAGATACTTATTCATGGGTGGTCTCAAATAATGAAGGCCCGTCCATCTTGGAGAATAGGACAGAAGATTATGTTCATACTTTTCCATGGATCTAAAGCGAATATCCTGTTTATTGACCACGTTGCGAAATGAAACCGCTTTCAAAAGGTTGTGGATGCGCGGGGTGGCGCCTGGGCCTTGTCCTGGGGCTTGGCGGCCTCACCCTTGGTTAACTATAGGCAAAGTAGCACTGTTCGAGGCGTGCTTTGTATGGTTGAACCTGTATAAGTACTCATACTGCTTTCAGCTTTGGTTGTTAAGTGCCCCTACTGGTTTCAGTTAAGGTTGTTAAGTACTCCTGCTGCTTTTACAGTCTGTCGTGTTTCTTCAGTCCTGTCTTCCTCCAGCCGTGAAAACCAAACCAGCGGTAGCGGGGCCGCCTGCTTCCGCCTCCCACGGCTGGCTGCGCCTCAGCGCACGCATCACCACCCCACCGTCTCCTAAATCGTTAACGCCGATGTCCTCTGCGCGCTTTGGTGCGCTCACCGCGGCGCCGCCCTCTCACGTTGTCAACATGGTCAACAAACAACAGGAATCGGCAGAAGTACATGGAGAGGATGACAGTAGGGGCCCACCACGCCAGCGTATGGAAAAATAAAATGCTTTCTCCAAGTGTTTTCCTGACATCTGGGACCCACGACATTGTGAGCGTATATAGTCAATAGACAAGAGAACGGCACAAGATCGGCTGACACCTGGGAGGTAGCTACTCGAGCAGTTTTTTTTTGTTTGGTGTTGTTGAGACGGAGCAGGGTTTGAACTGGGCTGTGGCCCGTCCAGCCCAAGCTTATATTTTATGTTCACCATGTGACCAGCCCGGCTATTTTTTCTTTGTGAAAATGAGCCCGGTTTATTTTTTCTGAAGAATAGCCAATCCAGGCCTACTTATTTTTCTACATACGATGGGCTGCAACTCTTTCAAGACGCCTGCAAATCTTGAAAGTAATATGAAATGGGTTGTAAATATAAAAATAGATGACAAATTGGCAATTACTATATAATTTCTGATTTTTTTTTTCACATTTTCAGATTCCTATTTCACTGGGCATTAACCTAATTTAAATATATCTTCAAAGTACTTTAAATCTGGCTCGACATTTAGGTATTAAAAATAGTTTGGAACCCACAGAAATATGCGAAATTGGCCCTGGCCAACCAAAAAAAAACGACTGCAATAAATTGCATAAGAAGTTGCCATGAGCTATATATAAATTATGAAAAAAAGAGGGAGTGGTCTGACTTGTGGGCCTGTTTAGTTGACGCGTATGCAGGAGTTCTTTAGTTCTTATATACCTCAATAAACGATTCTAGCAGACGTAACCGTTGGATGTCAATCCAACGGCCGCCGTGTTTCTTAAATCTCTGATCTTCTTGCTCCAGCCGCTAAAGCGGCCGTGAGACCGCTGCTCCGCCTCCCGTGGACGGTTGTCTTTGCCAGCAGCCTCTGCGCCCCCTACTACTCCCACCGCTGGCCAGGGCATCCCTCTACTCACCCACACCCCCTGTTATTCTGCGGCGACGGCAGCCTCACACCGCAGCCGAACCGGTGAACCCTCGTACTCCTCTCCGCACGGGCTTCCACTGCCGCGTCTTCCCCGGCTCCACGTCGTCCCCTTCCTAGGCCTCACCGTCATCCACCGCCGTGGTGCTCTCGGCGCGGCGTGGTCAATGTGGTCAATGACCGACTTCCATCGGAAGAAATCAGACGTGGAGAGGTGACACTGGGTCCACGGCAGCCGCAAGGAAGTGCCTCCTTATCACGAGGAAAATAATTATTCCTCCACCTGACAGCAGGGACCCACCATACGGGCCACCAGTATTTCGCGAAAAAAAACGTTTGCCCTTGACTGCTGGGACCCACAGGACGGGCCACCGTATTTCGCCAAAAAAGCATTCCCCCCGCTGTCAGCTTGGACCCACCGGAAGTGCCTCCTTATTACGTACAAAAAATGAATACCCCCTGCTAGGTGGGACCCACCTTGGTGGGAGGCTGACTTGTGGGGCTACTAAGTTGACTAGGATGGATGCCTTTGTCAACTTTAGTCAATATATGAACGATTCTATCTCCAGTGACCGTACGATGTCCATCCAATAGCCGTAGTGCTCCTTCAACCTCTGGTCTTCTTGTTCCAGCCGCCCAGCAGCGGTCGTCGTGCCGCTTTGCTCACGCCCGTGGCCAGCTGTGATGCCGCGGAGGCCTCACCGCCCCTACTACTCTCACCGCTGGCCATGCCATCCCTCTACGCACCCACACCCCATGTTATTCTATGGCGACGGCAGCACACCGCAGCCGAACGAGTGAACCCTCATACTCCTCTACGCGTGGGCATCCACTGCCACGTCTTCCTTGACTCCGCGTCGTCCCCTTCCTAGGCCTCGCCGTCGTCCACCGCCCTGGTGCTCTCGGCGTGGCGTGGTCAACCTGGTCAAGGAATGGCTTCCTTCGGACATGGACTGTACGTGGAGAGGCTGACAGCTGGGTCCACGGCCGCAGCAAGGAAGTGCCTCCTTATTACGCAGAAAATAATGATTCCTCCACCTGACAGCTGGGACCCACCGGACAGGCCACTGTATTTCATGGAAAAAACGTTTCCCCCTGACTGCAAGGACCCACCAGCTTCATCTTCGCACGCAAGGAAGTGCGTCCATGCAAAAAAAACTATTCGGCCCCCTGACTGCTGGGACCCACCAGCTACACCTTCACACGCAAGGAAGTGCGTCCGGGCAAAAAAAAAGATTCGCCCCCCTAACTGCTGGGACCCACCGGCTACATCTTCGCACGCAAGGAAGTGCGTCCGGGCAAAAAAAAATGATTCGCCCCCCTGACTGCTGGGACCCACCAGCTACATCTTCGCACGCAAGGAAGTGCCTGACAGTCGGGACCCACCTGGTTGAAGGGTACGTAGCGTTGTCATTCTAGTCGCGAACGTGTACGTACATACTGGTCGTTGTAGAGCGGCGCCGCGTGTCGTAGTAGAGGCGCCGCATGTAGCATGTACACGTGCGTCTGCGACGGCCAGGGTGCAAGAAAGAAAATACGGCCACGTATGTGTACATACGGGCGGGGTCTCGAACGCCTACTCGCGCATACGTACGGCCAGGGCTCGTGTACATGGCTGGGTCGAAACGGAGAAACAACGTCGTCATCGTGTTCATGGGGAGGCAACAGAGTGCGTCGTGTTCATGGGGGGGGCAACGGAATGCCTCGTGTTCATCGGGAGGCAATGGAACGCATGGGAGCCAACCAGCTTGGACGTAACAGGCGATGGAAACGAGGCCTGGCGTACCGCACAACGGAGGAAGCAGACCTCCTACGTTCGGAACGGGGTCCTGTTGATCGGGAGGGGTGTGGCGTACCGCAAAATGGAGGAAGCGGACCTCCTCTACGGTCAAACGGGGTCCTGTTGATCGAGGGGTGTGGCGTGCCGCAAAACGGACGAACGGACCTCCTACGATCAGCAACGGGGTCCTGTTGATCGGGAGGGTGTGGCATACCGCCAAAAGCAGACGAAACAGACTTGTGTTGGAGCGCTACGGTCGAAATGGGGTCCTATTCATCGGGAGGGTGTGGCGTACCGCAAAACGGGACTCCACGGGATACTGTTCATCTCCACCGTCGACCTCCTCCAGCCTCCACGGGCTACCGTCGACCTCCTCCAGCCTCCACGGGCTCCTGTTCATCCAGCCTCCACCGCGCGCTACTCCACTGGCTCCTGTTCAACCACCCCTCCACGGGCACCCCTCCACCATCTACTGTTCATCCAGCCCTCCACACCACGGGGTCATGTTCAACCACCCCTCCACGGCCACCCCTCCACCATCTACTGTTCATCCAGCCCTCCACCACACCACGGGGTCCTGTTCATCCAGAGGCAACGCCATCGCTCACTGTTCATCCAACCCCCCCCCCTGCAACGCTCACTGTTCATCCCACAGGCAGCATCGTTCGGCTTCATTTAGCAGCAGTAGCGAAGGAATCGCTCGATCGGGTTCAGTTAACAACCATCAATCGATCGCTCGGGTTCAGTAACGTGTAGCCTACAGTGCAATCGCTCGGGTTCAGTTAGAGCCCAACGCCTCGCTCGGGTTCAGTTAGAGCCAACGCATCGCACACGCAGCGTCGTGTACAAGAGAAAGCAGCGCATCGCTCGGCCCCGACCTCCCACCGTAACCGGAACTGCGAAATTTTCCTCCCCTCGCTTCTACCACGGTTTTTCCGTCATGGGACGGCCCAAAGAATGTCATGCAGCTACGTCTCCGGCCCGCCCAGGACGAAAAGCCCATTTCCTGTCATGATTTTTTGTCATAGAAGTAGGAGCCCACCACATCTATGATGATACCGGGTTTTGTCACAATTATCGTCATAGAAGTGTCATATGTATGACAAGAAAAAATTTCATTCGGCCCAAAATGTCACGGATGTGTATTTTTTTTGTAGTGGAGGGTGCTGGAGGACTCCAGAGGCGGGGTTGGCATGAGCTGGCGCGGGACACCGGACATACCCAGGTTTGGGGCTCTCCGGAGAGATAATACCCCTAGTCCAGCCGAGTGTAGTTGCATGATCAATAGTACAATGTTGCTGCTGGAGCTGTATGGAGGAGGAAGGAAGTTGGCCAAGGCTCGGGCTGCTCCTTCTCTCCGGTGTTGCTATTTTGTGGCTAGTCCCATGCTTACTTGCTTTTCTCTCGGGTGTGTTTTCGATTTTCCCTGTTGCTCTCGCCATCCATGATCGTGGGCTCCTGGGGGGTTTTATAGTCCAACCCCCCGGGGGTACAATGGTAATGTTACAAGTCGGTGGGTCCGTATTGTCAGTGTCCGGGGACCCGGGCTGGGTCCCGCTGAGGGCTTGTGGTTCGCCGGGTTCCCCTAGGTGCGGGCCCTGCATGCCTAGGGCGATCGTCGTCGCCGCCTTGTCGATCGTCGTATGCGTGGCGAGTCGAGTCGCGTCTGATGCTCTCCGTCGGGATGTCGCTTGTTGTCGTCAGTCTTTGGGCGGGGAACCTTTGTAGCCACGCCGCCCCCCACGTGGTAGGTGAGGGGCACTGTTGCCACGTCCCTGCTGACCAGAGGCATGGGCGGGGCACTGTTGCCTCGGTCATCGTTGATTGAAGTCTTGTCCTCATCATACGGCCTGGATGGGACGGGAGTTGACCTGCGGGTGAATTGTGTAGCACGCCATGGGTGGCGCTGGCTTATTGAGGAGGCTTTGGCCGTGCCGGGTTCGGCTGTCTTGTGCTAGTCATTGGGACCGAGTCGACGTTTCTTGCCGGGTCGGCTAGTCTGGCCGGCTTGCGGGGCTTGGCCGGGTCGAGCGACCCGGCCAAGCGCGTGCCGGTATTGAGGGGTGGTGCCAACCCCGTTGTTTTTGAAGAGGATCCAGGTTCTGTTGCCCGCCCGGGGTCCATCCCCCCGACATCTAGGCATTGATCAATCTGTGCCTCTGACAAATTTACTGCGGGGTATCCTAATGAGACGATTTACATAGAAAACATACGATTGTGTCAATGATGTACTAATGATAACTAGAAAAACAACATAGTCGTCTGGCCACGAAGGTTACTTGAAACTGGCTCAACCACCTAAAATGAGGCCCGTGAGGATCATCGTCTAAGCCCATAGCAGTTGGCACCCCAGCTAGAAAACGGGCCTGCATATTTGCTAGCCAGCCAGGTTCTGCCTTTAAAGGACCTATGGCATCACCGGCCAAAGGTAATCCCAACAAGTAGGAGATATCCTGTAAAGTAGGCGCCATGCATCTCTCCCCAGGGAAAATGAAAGGTATGTGTCTCTGGTCTCCATCTATCTACTAAGCAGGTAAGGAGTGACCTGTCGTAAGAGAATCGTTTCACTTGCCTCTTGCGCAACTGCATTGGTTCACCTTCCTCATCCAAGTTCGGATGGTCAACCCACTCATCCAATGTACCCTCAACCAGCCATGCCAAGGGTAGAAGTCTAGCCCAACCTAACCCACAAAACAAAGAGAATGTAGCATTAAAAGTAAGTCATTATATGTTTCAATACCTATGTCAAACATGTAAGGCATTATATGTATCAATACATATCAACCCATGAAGGGTGTATCATCCAGCTAGTCTTTGGGGTGCGAGTGACCAAAACGTCTAAGTTCTTGCCCGCTTGCATAAGTGCAGCCCGGTGGCCTCTATCAATCATACCATGAAGCAACGGATACAAAGACATATCTGCAATCAAAACATAGTCAAGACAACATTACAAATTGAAACATAGTTCAAACATACAAAGTAAAACATAGTCCAGACGACATTACAAATTAAAACATAGTTCAGAGATACAAAATAAAACATAGTCCAGATGACATTACAAATTAAAACATAGTTCAGACATACAAAGTAAAACATAGTCCAAACGAAATTACAAATCAAAACATAGTTCAGACATACAAAGTAAAATATAGTCCAGACGACATTACAAATTAAAACATAGTTCAGACATACCAAGTCAAACATAGTTCAGACATACAAAGTAAAACATAGTCCAGACGACATTACAAATTTAAACATAGTTCAGACATACAAAGTTAAACAAAGTACGGACGACATTACAAATTAAAACATAATTCGGACAACATTACAAATTGAAACATTGTCTACCACATTATATAGCTTGTGAGTTATTTCTTCCTCGCCATCCTCTTCAGCCTCGACTACCATGACCAAGTCCGCCTCTTGCTCCTGTTGGTGCAGTCGTCAATATGGAAGCACTCGTCGATGTGGAAGAACCATCTTTGTTCAGGTCGGGAAAATATTTCATCCTATGCCCATAAGTTGCGCATAGCAAACATTGTCTGGTTGCTCCACCAGCTTCAGATTGGTGCATATTGTTTCGGATTCGACGGGCCTTACATCGACTCCTGCTTGTTCGCCGAAGTTCTGGATCCGGGATGTATACTCTCTCACTGTCGTTAACCTTGTTGAAATTGCCGACGACTCTAAACCCTGTCATCTCACCGTTCCATGTGTTGAGTACAGCCTCTTTTGAGTAGTATGGGGACACAAATGAGATGGCGTCCAACTTAATCTGGCCACAGGTAGCCAACACATGTGAGCAAGGCAGGTTCAACAACTTTGGTTTGTTGCATGTACACTCACATGTTGGATAAAATTCCATTCCAATTTTTACCTCATGCGTCTTCACCTCATTCGCAGAACCAAAACCATAGGTAGGTAGCTGAACCTCATACCTCCTTTCCTAATTACTGACGAGTCTCACAGTGTGCTTCTTTTCTTTATCTATCTTCTTTGCCATGTACTCCATGACATGGCTACAGTAAGGTGTGTTCTAATTATCTATAATATGCTTATTTGCTAACTCGTGCCGGTCTCTGAAATATCTCAAAGTGCCATGGAATACAGCCTCGACAATAGGTGTGAGTGGCAATGCTCTATTCCCTCTGAGTACAAAGTTATACACCTCTGCAAGGTTGGTTTTCATGTGGCCATACCTAGCTCCATGGGTGTCATGCAGCAAAGACCAATTCAAGAGAGGCTCTTTCTCTATCCACTCTAAAAAATCCTTTATTGCCCTCCCCTTCTTTCTCCTAGTATTAGGAGGGTCAATTGTTGGCAAGTCACAAAGACCAACTTGCTTCTCTAGCTCCGCCATGATTGTTGCTAATTGTTGCCGATCTTTTTCCATTTTCTTCCTGGCATGGACCTGCTTCTTAGTAAACTCATCAAGTTTTGACCAAATAAATTGGTATTTATGCTCCTGGTTCTGCTTGCATAATTTTTTGAACAAGTTCATCAACCGCTTGTTCTTGAACCATGAGAAAAAGTTAGGCCCAAGATGGCGCATGCACCACCGGCTCTGCAAATCCTTTCAAGGTGTTGGTTTGTCTACTGTTGGATTCCTTGGTGTCTTCACAGCCTTCAATATACCAGCATGCCTATCATGAATGACACACACGTTTGGTCGGTCCTTCACGATGGCAATTTTCACTTGCCGGAAGAACCATACCCAGCTCGGGAAGTTCTCACCCTCTACAAATACCATGGCAAGTGGGATGATTTGATTGTTCTCATCCACACCAATGGCAGTCAGGATTTGCCATTTGTACTGACCAGTCGGGAATGTATCATCCACAAACATCATAGGTGGACAATGCCGGAAAGCTTCGATGCACATAGCAAAAGAGAAGAATACTTGCTTCAACACCTTGAAACCTGGTATACTCAGTAACCTTGTGAGTTGTATGTTAACAAAAGTGCCGGGATTCCTCTCCTTCAGTACGTCCAAGAGATGGAAAACATTATCATATGAGTCAAAGAATGTCCCAAACCTTTCCTCCATAGCCTTCTGCTTAGCCCACCAAGCCTTCCCATAAGGAATGTTATAATTCCATCTGACATGAACTGCTTCTTTGATGTGTTTTGCTTCCATATCTTTCTTCTCCACTATCTCGGTATACATGAGTTGCGCAATCATAGTTGAAGTTAGGTTTGGATGACGAACCAACAGGTTTTTCCTCACACAATTATGTGGAACCACATTGGTGACAACCCAGTCGATGTTATACTTCAACACGTGCCCGTGCACCTTCGCAGGACAACCTGTTTCAACACACTTCACGTTATAGTTTGTTGGATTTGATATGTGTGTCAGGAAAACCCTCTGCGTAGACATAGCCCACTTTATCACTGCATACTTCAATTTTTTCTTTGTAGCAAACATAGCCCCTAACTGGACTTGGTTCAGATTATATTGCCATGGAGTCTCATGGCCATCGTTGACAGTAAGGCTTGTGGATATGTCATGATCCCATGCAGAAGGAATCGGTACCTCCACTTCATCCTCGAATTTTCAGAATCCAGATCCTCTGCAAATCCATCCTCGTCCTCTTCCTCCATCACCCTCTGCATTTCATCGCCTTCCTCATCCCCATCAGCAACACCAGAACCAGCTAATATTATCGACCGAATACTCTGCCCAGTATCATGACCACAAACATTGTTGAAAGTGCGTTATATCGACTAGAGGGGGGTGAATAAGCGATTTTTCAAATTCGTCACTGAGGAAATTCAAGGTGAGGAATTTCCTAAGTCACGAACAACTAGTAGCAGAATAAGTACTCAGAAGCAAGCGTAACAGAGTAGTGACAGGGTCATCATGATGGAATGAAAACAAGCATATAGTACACGAAGCGTCTAAACAAGATAAGCAGGCTGAATACAAGGTGACTGAAGAATTAGGATTGAGGAAATTGAGAAATTCTTCAGTCAAAGTCTTAAAACAGTAATGATCAAGTACCTCAACACAAGAATAAGGAAATGAAAGTGTTGAGGAAATAGAACCAGTAGCTTGGTGAAGACAATGATTTGGTAGACCAGTTCCAACTGCTGTGACAGTTGTACGTCTGGTTGGAGCGGCTAGGTATTTAAACCTGAGGACACACAGTCCCGGACACACAGTCCTCACCGTATTCTCCTTGAGCTAAGATCACACAGACCTCGCCCAATCACTCATGGTAAGTCTTCAGGTGACTTCCAAACCTTCACAGACTCGGTCACTCGGCGATCCACAATTCCTCTTGGATGCTCTAGACCATGACGCCTAACCGTCTGGAGGATGCACAGTCCTCAAAGGTAATAAGCGTCAGTTCCACACAGGAACAATCTCTTCAGTGATGCTCAATAACTTTGGGTTTGTAGGTGTTTGGTTTTGGGTTTTTCCTCACTTGATGATTTTCGTTCAAAGTCCTCGGAGGATGGGATGCTCTAAATGACAAGTGTCAGTTTCTCTCGGAGTAGACAACCAACTAGTGGTTGTAGGGGGCAGTTATTTATAGCCTAGGGAGCAGCCCGACATGATAAGACATAAATGCCATTAAATGATATGACCGTTAGGTGGTTATATATTTTGGGACAGCTGGCGCATAGCTCAGCAACGGTCGGATATTTGAGTATCAAATTCCCCAGGGCTATCATGATCCTCACTTGTAGGCAATCCGCACTGGCGAATGCCTAACTCCTTAGTCAGAACAAATTCCTCAGAGAATAGAAGATCTTCATCTCTGTCACTGAAGAAATTGACTGAACCGTATGAGATTTCCAATGGCTTCACTCGAAAGGATTGGGTAGGTGTAGGATTTTGAGATGAGCATCACTTGGAAACTTTTCCTTAGTTTTACCTCGACCCCCTTTAACAGTACGTTGTTTCCTATGACTCAAGAAAGAGAAAATGAAACTATGAAAACAAAAGTGTTCACGCTTCATATTCCTCGCATGAATATCAAGTCTTCATGGTCACACCAATTTCCTCATTTCCAAAATCTTCAAGAAAACCAAAGTCTCCAGCTGAAGACATTCATTTTTAGGGGTCGACTTTCATCGTAAGTATCAAACTCATTAGTCCCTTAACCTATAAGTCTTCAATACACCAAAATCACTAAGGGGCACTAGATGCACTTACAATCTCCCCATTTTTGGTGATTGATGACAATATAGGTTAAGTTCTCAATGGGGATAAACATATGAAGTGTAAATACTGATATCGAGGAATTTGATTGCAAGATATAGAAGAACTCCCCCTGAAGATGTGCATATTTTTGGAATTTCCTTTGAATAGCAAATGCACATTGTTGAGTAGAATCATGGAGATCTCCCCCTATATCTTGTAATTCATAAACGCAATTAACATATGATTTGAAGAATTTTAAATGCATGATGAAATATGGTGTCTGATGAAATTCAACATGTGTGCATTAACGTACTTGAGGAAATAGCATGCAGAAAACAGAGCAAAAGTATCAGACCACCATAGGACTTAAGTTTACAACTGGATCAACAAACACTTCAGAAGAGCGACAGTTGTAACTTAACAAAAAAACGCCCATATATATAAGACCCGCTTGAAGACTAACTCAAATGTCTCCCCCATTGTCATCGAATGACCAAAATGGAAGAAAAATGAGGACTAACGCCCCTGAAGAATATCATCAAGATGTCGATGGAGGAGTGCCAGCGTTGTTGGGGTCGTCTGTTGGAGTAGGGCCTTCCGCGGTGTCATTCAAGTCTTTAGCTTCATCTGTCTCGCACGATGAGGAATATGAGCTGGCGACCAGGTGAGGAACTTTGACCTTCTTGAATTTCTTCGAAGGTGGTTGAGACCAGTCAAAGTCCTGTTGGAAGTTCATCTCCTTGAGATCTTCAGCGCTGTAGAGGTTAGACAGAATGGCCCAAGTGCGGTCAAAGACTTCATGCAAGTAGTAGTGGTTCTTCTTCACAGTATTTTGAGTGACTGTCATGTTCTGAAAAATTGCACCAAATTGACGCTTGACCCACTTGTGATTTCTATCAACTTTCTGATGTAGGCTGAGGAGAAGCTCACGGTCAGTCATCACACGTGGAGTAGTGGCTTGAGGATATTGCTTTGAAGCTTTTGCGGCAGTATCATGTGTGGCAGTGTCATCATTGGTGGAATAGGATGTAGCTTTGCGAAACTGTCCATCCAATGGACGAGTGCCTTCATCAATGACAGCAGCCTTGCCCTTCTCATCAGCTAAGGAAATAGTCCTTTTGAGGACTTCAATTGGCGGCAAGTAGCTGAGATGATTTTGAAAGTCAGCCTTCTAATGAATTGAAGACCTTGATCTGATGAACATCATGATCCAGGGAGCATAAGGCTTCAACTCAAAAGGTGACAGAGCAGCATTGGCCAAGGTCCTCATGAAGAAATCATGATAGTTGATAGGAATACCATGAATGATATTGAATAGCAGATTCTTCATTATGCCAACAACCTCTTCTTCGTCAGAGTTGTGGCCCTTGATCGGACTGAGGGTTTTGGTCAACATGCGATAGACAGTCCTTGGCACATAAAGCAATTCCTTGACGAGGAATGCAGTCCTTGGAGCTTGGCCAGGCTTCAAAGGCTTCATCAGCACTTGCATTAGATGATTTGAAAGTTCTGGTTCTGCATAGATGAGTGTTGCACCTTCAGTGGGAGGACTGACTAGGACGGCATGAAGCAATTCAGAGGCTGGAGCTTTGTAATGAGTGTTTTCGGTCATCTAGTCGAGCACCCATGAATTCACATCTTCAACATTGCCAATGATGTGCAGCGTGGCATAAAACTGAAGAATTAGTTCTTCATTCCAATCGCACATGTCAGTGCAGAAGTTGAGTAGCCCAGCGTCATGAAGAACACTATGGACTGGGTTGAAGCATGGAAGAGACTCCATATCCACATGAGGAATTTGCTCATGGTCAAAAATCGTGTCCTTATCAAACAGCAGTGAGGAATAGAAATTCATTTGACTGGTCGTCCAAAAACGCTTGCGGCGAAGTCGAGCAGAGTCATAAGGATTGTAGTCAGATAAGAAATGATGTTTAATGAAGAAATCATCAGCCTTGAATTTCGGCTTCTTGGTGTGAGGATTTTGTGGTTTGGGCTGAAGATTTGCAGTTGAAGTCTTCACAGCCTCTTGAGGCACAACCTCTGGAGCCACAGGCTGAGGAATTTATGTAGCAATTTCATTAGCAGCAGGCTTGGCCTCCATTTCTTCAGCACTAGCGGTTGGAACTTATTCTGGAATAGAAAAAAGTGAGGCTTGATGTCCTTCAAAGCCCGTATGAATTTCTTCAGTTTGGACAGGGGACTCGGGGAGTTGATGCAGAAGGGTTGTTAGTGGTGAATTGGGGTGATGACTTTCCCAGTAGTCACATTTAGAATAGGATTTGTTGACCCAATATCCACATCCTCATCTTCTTCATCAATTTCTTCAACGCCTGCCTCTTCAGCTGTGAACTGAGGCATAGGCGATGATACAAGCGGAGTTGAAGAGATATTATCCACTTAAATTTTCATCCAACTGCTCTGACGAAGCAGCAGAACGATTCTCTTCATCCGAGTCACTGGGAATCACATATTCCTCACCAAAGGGAACAATGTCCTTTGATGGCATGCTTGATATTGGAACAACATCAATTGGGTTTGCAAAAGTGCTTGTCAAAGTATTCACTTTCTTAGGAGCTGAAGACTCTGAGGTTATTGATGTTTTCCTTTTCTTCAATGCAGTCTTTTCTACAGCTTTGGTCTTCTTCGCTTCTGATGCAGAAGGAAGGTTGATATCTTTCATCTGTGATGACTTTGCAGGAGCAGCAGATGAAATAGGTTCGGTTTCTTCAGGCGCAACATTGGAGGTTGCCCTCGCATTTTCTTCAGAGGCTGGAATTTCTTTAGCAGCCCTGGTACTATCAGAATCATCAACAGTCTGATTGTCATCAGCTGTGCTTGCATGTTCTTCAGTAGGCTGAGAAGATGTCTCAGCCTCGGGAATTTCTTGTTGCGAGGAAGCTGCAACATTTGGTGTGAATCCCTTCGCCATTCTGATGAATCTGACTTTCGCTCCTAGCCAATCAGCACGATATGCGTCAAATTCATCATTGAGTGCTTTGATCTCAGTCTGCATAGTCACAAGTTCATCAGGAGGCATCTTCACAACATTTTTCTTTAGAAAACGCTCCTTTTTGTACTGAGCTTTCTTCACTTGCCTGGCATTTTCAAATTTCTATTTTTCTTCATTTGTGAAAGTCGTCAACATATGACTTTGACCAGGCGTGAGGTTTAATTCAGGCAGAGGAGTGTTGGGGTCCTCGTGCCATAGATCAATGAAATCAAGGATCTTCTTCGAATCTAGCAGAAGTGGCACTTCACTGCCTCTCGCTCTAGCGGCCCTTGCTTGTCGATTTCTGATGATCTCAGCTAATTCTTCATCATCAGCTATGTCTTCACTTGACGGAACTTGAAAGGAAACCTGCTTCTTGTGAGGACTTTGCCTTGTGCCTCGTCTAGCAGTGGCCTTTTTCTTTAGCAAGGTTGGACCAGTTGAAGACTGAGGCGGAGCTGAGGAACTTGCGAAAGCTCCTGAAGCAATAGAGATTCCTGTGGTCCGTTGGCAAGAGGCAAGATGCACAGGTGCCGAGGACTTTGCAGCTGCAGCTGAGGATTTTGCAGCAGCGGCTGAGGATTTTGCAGTTGAGGGGATTTGAGCTACTTTTGAATATGTAGCTTGTGGAATAGGCCGTGAGGGCATTGCAGAGCTTGGCCGTGAGGGCATTGCAGCTGAGGAACCTGGCTTGGCAGCTGGTTTCTTGGGAATTGCATTCTTATGCTTGCTAGTAAAGGCCTCAGCAAAGGCAGGAGCAGAATCTTCATTAAATTTCTTCATTGCTTCTTTGGAAATTTTGGCCAACTTAGCTTGCCGCTTGGCCCACTCCTGGTGAAAATCCTCACCACTCTTGATGCTAGTGGGATCAGCAACTTGGCCTGGTGCCAATGGAGGTCTTGGGCATGGAGGGTTAACCACGAATTTCTTCATGTATTTGGGAGTAACATAGCGATACTCCCTGCATTCTCTGGCCCATCTCCTCTCAATCTTCTGAATGCGCACTTTGCGCTCATTCTTCGTCTCCTTGCCATGACTTGCTTCATCAGGAGTGCAGTACCCTACATAGATATTTTCAGGGATTTAAAAAGCAGTATTAACTTCTGGTATTTTTCCTCCCTTCTGAGGTCTTTTGCCATCAGCCATTTTGTTCAATTGAGGATTTTGAATAATCGAATTTTCTGATTAGGTATGCAATTTGTCTTCGAGGAATGCTGCAAATGAGTTAAGTTGATGAGAACCTAGAGATTCAGCAGCGGACATGTGTACCTGTGAATAGAATATAGGTGCGAATAATTTGGAGAGGTCATATGCATTCTCAGAAGTTTTTCAAAAGAATCAAGTTTGAGGAATTTGACCAAGGATGTCTTGAGGAATTTCACTAAGCGTTCTTGACTTAGGTTCCAGAGTTGTATAGATTGAAAATCCACACAATGGAGGAACCTTGAGGAAAACATTGCTTAGAGAAACAAATCAAGAGCAGATTCAACTGTGGTGTTTCAGAGTAAGGAAGTTGAGGAATAAACACCTTTTGAAGATTTTGAGGAAATCATCAGAATCAACAAGGGCAGTAAAAATAAATTTTATAGCCATGACGAAGAACACGGTGAACTGAGCGAGTAGTGGAGAAGCTCGTCCGTTCAGATCTTCCACGCCCTAACTTGGCGGCGGAAGACATCTACGGCGGCGGCGGAGTGAAGATTTCCACGGCCGGCGCGAGTACGACGACGAGGTTGAGGTAGTGAAGCTCTTCCTCACCGGCGACGATGGAAGGTAGCGGCAGCGCTAGGTTAGAAAGCTCGAGCGAGGGGAGTGAGATCGAACAGAGTAAATGAGGCTGAGGAGGGCGAGGGGTATTTATAGCCGAGGTGAAAAACCGCTCGTCTAAGGAAAATGGACGAACGCGCCCCTGACCCTTCCCATCCTAGCGACATGTGTCACCCACGTACTGTGAAGTGGAGATCGTGTTAGATCGTGGTTGAATAGATAAATCTTAGCGAGGGATGTGGAACAGTTTGAGCAGTAAAAGCCAAAATTTAGATAAGAATATTTTAATGTTTCATTCGCAAATTCTTCAGCTGACAAGGACACAGTGAAGATTTTGAACGGGTTTCAAATAGAACGCACATGAAGAATTTATGAATAGACTGGATTGACATAGAGGGGGACGGATCCGATCACATTCACTTAGGAAAAAAGTCAACTTGAAGAATTAGCAATTAGTGAATGTTGTAGAGGACTGAAAACTCAAATATATATATCCAATGAAGAACACAGTTGGAAAGAGTGAAGACTTTGCAAAGTTGAAGAATTTGAACAACTGAGGAATTTCAAAACTGAGGAAAAACTCAAATTGAAGATTTTCAACTTTTGTTGGTGGCGTGACCCACCGTATAAGAATTATGATTTCAGACGCCGTGTACAATTGTCGTAGGGCTCTGAGAATTAAATTCTTCGTTAATTTCTTCACACTTAGAGGGTTAGTCTTCATTGATTGAAGAAAAACGTTACTTCATGTGTTGCACATCTAGGTCATCAATTTTGCATAAGTGTTAGGGTGTGTGTCCTTTTCAAAGAACATTCGAAGATTCTAAGATATTTAGCTCACGCTGCAACTTGCTAAATCTCTTCTCATCCAAGGGCTTTCTGAAGATATCGACTAGCTGTTCTTCAGTCTTCACGTGCTCGATAGAGATGTCGCCCTTCAACACATGCTCTCGAAGAAAATGATGACGAATCTGGATCTTGAACTGGGTTATGAGAAATTTTTATGGCACTCTCATTGTCACAGAAGAGAGGCACATTCTTCACATTGACGCCGTAGTCCTTGAGGGTTTGCTTCATCCATAGCAATTGAGCACAGCACGAACCAGCAGCAATGTACTCAGCTTCAGCAGTAGAGAGTGATACGCAGTTCTGCTTCTTCGAGGACCAACATACTAAGGATCGTCCGAGGAAATGACATGTGCCTGATGTTGACTTGCGATCCACACGATCACCAGCATAGTTAGAGTCAGAATATCCAATGAGATCAAAAGCTGAGCCCTTGGGATACAATAATCCAAGTGTTGGAGTGTGAGCTAGATATCAAAGAATATGCTTCACAGCCTTATGGTGTGATTCCTTCGGTGTAGCTTGAAAACGGGCACACATGCAAACACTAAGCATAATATCTGTCCTAGATGCACATAGATACAATGAAGAGCCAATCATGGAGCGGTATACCTTTTGATCGAAGTCTATACCATTTTCATCAGTGCATAGATGGCCATTTGCGGGCATAGGGATTTTGACGCCTTTGCAATCTTGCATGCCAAATTTCCTCAACACATCATTGAGGTATTTCTCCTGAGATATGAAGATGCCGCTATACTGTTGATTTAATTTGAAGACCTAAGAAGAATTTCAATTCTCCCATCATAGACATTTGATATTCCTCACTCATCATATAGGCAAATTCGTCACTGTAACCTTGGTTAGTACAGCCAAAGATAATATCATCATATATTTGGCACACGAATAATTCATCATCATAGGTTTTGGTGAAGAGAGTTGGGTCAAGTGAACCGGGTTTGAAGCCTTTCTTCATGAGGAATCCTATATACCTAAGAGATTCATCCCCACTAACCTATTTATCTAAACCTGCAGCCTATTCACCTAAGCAGCCTGCCACATCAGCAAATTAAACTTTTTTCCCAAAAAGGAATTGTTATTTTAATCTTTTCTCTAAGAAATAATCAGCTCCACGATACCATTGGTATCCTCAAGTTATTTTTCCCACGACACGGTTGATCTCCTCTGTTTATTGCCCTCTCTCTTCCGGGCTCCTCGGTTGCACTCACACCAAAAAATCGAAACGCATGCCGTGGTGGCGGAAGGTCGTCTTCCGAGCGGGCCGTTCTTCTTCTCTCATTGCCTCTATCCATCTCTCTACATACTCCGCTGCTAGCCAAGCTTTCGAGGGCTGCCGCCACTAGAGATTTGTGTGTTCCTGCCAACCTTGATCCCCATGGTCGCCACCATCATCGGCTCTGATGGCCCAAATCCCGCGCCCAGGTATCGTCCCAGATGCCAAATCAGATGTGCTGCCGCCGGGAGCGGGCTGTCCTCCTCCGACATCACTTGGATTATAAGTTGGGACTCTCCTCCCTCTCAGTCTCTTTAGATCTGCGGCTATTTAGTTAGCATGGTTGTAAGTTCTGATTTGTGCGTGCTAGGAAGGTCTTTTCTGTCCCAATCGCCTCCTCTGTGGTAGCAAGTCTGTATGTTAGATCAGTATGAACAACTACAATCCTGTTTCCTACCATCTACTGCGCTCAAATTTTTATTGGTATTCAGTCTGAATTATTATGATTGTTTTGCAGGATCAGAGGATACGACATAGTCCAGTTTATTTTCAGGTATGTTGTTTCCTGTCAGTATTATTCCATTGTAAATGTCATGGGTTCGATATAGTACCCGAGTGATACAATTTTGTGATTGAGTATGTTGTTGTTCCCCTACAAATGGTTACTATTTTCACACGCGATCATCTACTTACATAAATGAGATAAAATAAGTTGCTCTTATGAACACGGCTTCGTTCAAAACTTGCATGGACGCTGCATTCTATCCACAAACACGCCATGCTCCAACCACGAGTTTCTATATCGCAAGCCTTAAAAATCTTCTCAATATGTATGTGTGCGGCAGCCAGCAATCCAAGTCTGTGGACATGAATTTTAAGAAAATAGGACGACCGCCATCCTTGATGCAGCCACCCACTGGACGTACCGTAGCAGACTGGTGACGCAATTCTTCGCAATCCTAGACACTGTTCGAGTTTTTCGCTCGCCGAACAAAGACTGTAGCAGTCTGGTTAAGTAATATTTTTTCAGTGATTTTATTAATTCTCATCCCCTTTTCAGTTAACATTCCTGTCAAAACTGAATTCAGTTTCAAGTTGAGATGGAGGAAGAAACTGAAACATTAACTCACATATTCTCTCAAATGCTAATTTCGCAATTTCTAGAAGTAAGAAAATATCCTCCTTTAAATATCACTACATATTCGCATTCTTTGGTTGCTACAGAATTGTTTCAGTTTTACACCTTTAGTCCAATTATGATTCACTTTTGTCTCTTCATTATCTGTGACACTCCAAAAAATTTGTGATTTTTGTTTTCAGAAAGAGCCTTGCTTGGTTTGGAAGAAGGTCATTTAAAACCTTCCTAAAAACCATCTTCTAAGTTTGCCCTCTCAAAAATCTTTTTTCTTGGATTTAGTTTCTTTTAAAAAGAAAACCTTTTTGATTTTTGGTCTTTCATTTTATTTTTATCCACTCTGGTTTAACATGCCTCCTATGGTGAAACTTAACCAAAAACCCCTCCTCCCACTTTGGTACAACCCAAACATTCTGTCCAAACTAATAAAATCCATTTTTGGATTTTATTCCAATTATTTCTCCTCCCAAAATAATTCTGTCTTTTCTTTTGAGCCTAGGTGATTTGCAAAGCAAGTACCCTAATGCTTTTGATTTTTGACCTCAACTCCGCACCCCTGGATAGTCCTTGGTACCCACAACCCAGAACCATCTTGATCCACTCTTCTTCTTTTCAAATATTTCAAATTTCACTCCTTTGCAAGTTTGGACCAGATTTTCCAAATTTGGTGAAATTCATATCTACACTTCTCCAAAAATTCCACCAAAATTCAGGCAACCTCTAGTTGCAATGAGAGACCACTCCACCAAAAATCAGCACAAGGAAAAATCCCTGGATACCAGAATCATTTTGTCGAACACCTGCCATGCACTGTTTTGTTCATATTCAGTAAATTCAGAAAGTTCAGTGTCGTTTCTCCTATAGAACTTCAGTCACATGCCCACTGTGCGTTTGGCTCAATGCTCGCAGCCTGGCCTGCTTGTCCGGAGCTCGACACGCGCGCTTGGCGCCTTCCCGGCGTCGGTGGCGCCACAGCCCTTCTTGGCCGGCGTGCTTTGCGGGCGTCAAACACCGTGAACGGCCGACAGGGGAGCAAAACGGCGGCTCAACGCCGTTGGCGCCGCCCAAACCGCTGGTGGCTCAGCGTGGCCATCCCTTGCCAACAAGACGCATGTAGCACCGTCGCTGGCTTGGCATGCGCAGAAGCGTGTTCTCTGCCGTCGGCAGGCGTCTGGCCGTTCCGTCGAGGGCAAGCGGTAAACCTCCCTCCCGTGCTGAGTTGGACCCTAAAATGGCGCCACTACTCCACCTAGGCGATGCTCAAGCTCCTAAGCCGACCGTCCAGCCACAGCGCCACCGTAATCAACTCACCGGACTTATCCGTTCACTGCAACCGACTCGGGCCGGCTATATATAGCACCCCCGAGCCTGCTCTCGCCTCAAGACGACTCCACCACCTCACTAGACCCCGCCTAGCCACCGAGAGCCTCGAGGCCCTTCTTCCCGACTCCGGCCGCCCCGTTCGCCTCGGCCTCCACCTCGATTCGCTCCGGTGAGGCCGTCTCCGACGCCTCTAACTTCACAAGAACCCTCTCGAGCAACTAGGAGACTAACCCCACTCCTATTTGACCCCGCAGCTCCCACCGGCGAGATCCACGACTGCCCGAACCGCCCGTCCGCGGAGCAAGGGCCGCCATCGACACACAGTGCTCGCCAACCACCACCACCACCCACAGACGCTGAACGGTGCGATCTCAAGGTAACCCCGATCACCTTGCCTCGCCGTGGATCGCCCGGGCGACCACCGCACCTCTCGGGCGCCGTCGCGCTCTGTTTTCTCCGCTTGAAATTTCAAACCCTACAGGTGGAGCCCGCCTGTCAGCCTCACAGCCGTCTCTTTTAAACGAAACGTTATCCTGGACTTTTCCACAAAACCCCCTGGAAACTTTCTGTTTCATTACAGATGGGTCCTTGGACCAAAACTCTTATAACTTTTAAACAGAAAATGATTTTTGATTGATTCCTTTTCTGTCATCTTTTTTTTTGTTTTTTTCATATTTATTTGAAAAATATTTGGAACACTTTTCTGTACACTCACGGTATTTACCTTGCGTACGTATTTTTTTTCTTATACCGTAGATACCGGAGGAGGTGATGGAGCTGCAAACTTCACACAGTTAAACTCCGACTACTCCGAACCAGGCAAGCATGTTTGAACTCTTGATATGATGAGTGTTGTTGCATGTTTGCATTTAGTATAGTCATGGCATGTTTATGAACATCACTTTGAATGTTATATTTCATGCACATAAGCGGAAAGTAAGTTTCGAAAGCATTATGTTGTTGGATACATATTTGCATAGCCATGTGTTGTCATGAGAATGGGTAAGATGGCAGTGTTGTGACATGCTAGTCTTATGCCAGATTATTTGACTTCCGTGTCATCGTGAAACAAATCACATTTCCATTCATTCCTCCTATCTTTGTCACATGTTTTTCCGAAAGGAATATGGCATAGTAAGTTGCAAATCGCTTTTCTGGTACACACCAAATAGAGAGGCGGGATGAGGGTTCCATGGCCCTGGATTAAAGCCCGTCATCCGGTCGGGGCATGGGTGTTTCCGGTTGGGACCGAGAGGGGGCACCCTTAGAGCGCATCGTATAGAAATTTGATCCCATGCTACTCGAGGTTGTGGCCTCCCCGTCTCAAAGTTTTTCTTGGACGTTGTCCAGGGTGATTCCTGGCATTCGTAAGGTGAAACGGGTGTGTACTAGTTAAATGTGTTTCTACTGAAATACCGTAAACGGAACTAGTCCTTCGTGACTACGGAAATCCGTTGGCTGTGGTCAGTTCATCCAAACTCTGCAGAGTCTCAAATCTTTCAATTATCTTGTACTTTGTTCAAGTACTATATTCATCTTATCTTGTCAGGTATCAGCCTCAGTGACAAAACTCCGGTGGGATTTATGTGTGATAAATCCGGTTAAAAGATTATTCTTGTGGGTGGACTAATCTTGTTATTTACATTCATTACAAGCCACATGCGTGATGTCGCTCAGACGTCCGACTGTGGCATTTCTTTTAAAGCCCTTTACGTGGTGTCGCTAAGACGCCCGACTGCGGCATTTCTTTTAAGCCCTTTATGTGGTGTCGCTTAGACGCCCAACTGCGGCATGCATTTTTATTTATTTACCTTTCGAGGCGTCGCTCCAGACACCTGATCGGTTTTCAGTTATTTATTTTATTTATCAAGTCCTGCAATAATATCGTTGTTATATGAGCATCATCCTTTATTCATGACGCATTCATGCATTCATTGATTATATCTTTTGTCCGAACTGTCTTGCGAGTACTTTCAAAGTACTCACCTGGCTTGTTGATTTGGCCAGATGTTGATGAAGGCGATCTCTTGGATGAAGAGTTTGATAGCGAGTCCGACGCCTAGAGGAGTCCCAGTCAGTCCCGTGCGATCCTGTTTTGGTCATTGTATTATCCGCTTCCGCAACCCCGAATAAATTCATTGAGCCTCCCCGGCGCTCGATGGGCTGCCAGTTAGGAGTCAAGTTATCCACCACTTTTTCCTCGAGCTAGTAGCATGCCACCACACCCCTGTGTCATGACCGTCCATATGTAAGATATTGGCGAGTTTGTAATAAATTGTTGAGCAGCCTCAGCTCAACCTTGTAATATATTTGATGCTACTGGTTCTCTGTTTATCAAGCATTTGTCTACCAGGAAGGATGACTTTTTCCTATACTGGGATTTAAAGATCGACTTTCTCAATAGGTTCCAGAGGAGAGCAAGACGAGTCCTTTGAGATGCTTGTCGAGTACCTCCGAGCCCTGGAGGCAGCCTTTGACAGCATGGTGGACGACCAGGTAGCTGCCCGCATGGACTCAGTTCATGGCTGTGTTGCTAACAGGAGGGAACTCATACACACAGCTCCACCGCTGACCTTTATCTCGTCCTCAGCTTCTCATTCGCCTACCATTCTCGCCATCGCACGCCGTCCCGCCTACCACCGAGGAATTCAACCAAGCTATTGCACCCACTCCCGTCAAGGCTGCACCACTTTTTGCACCCACTCCCATACGTGCTACTCCACCTATTCCACCCACTCTTATTCAGGGTACTCCGCCACGGCACCTGCTCCATCAGCTCAGCGCAGCTGCCTCGTCTGGAACCTATTAGCGAGGAGGAAGTTGATTCCCCAACGTCATCAAGGCCTCACCCTCGGCAGGCCAAGGGAGATCCTCACCATCTCCGACTGAGTACGCGTAGACGCCATGCGATGTATCGACTTGTGTAATATGTTTATATGTACATAGGTTGTGAGAAGTAGCCTGTTTGCGCATCATGTAGAATCTGGAAGAGTGCACTAGTTTAAATAACATGTCAGGATTATGTACGCATATCCTGAGTGATGTAATGTATAATTATGCCCGCATGTAAGATATGTAATAGTCCTTCTCCCATGGCATAATCGTGTGTTTCCAAAAATATCCTGGAGTTTAAAAAATGTTCTTGGTGTGTGATTTTATTGACTTTTGCGACTCTCTTTCTTATCTTACGAGTTCACAAAATATATCCCCAGAGTGAAAGATGTCTCGTCCTTGGACACGCTCCATGCCAACTCAGCCGTAAGAAAATTATGGCACACCGCAGAACCACAATTTCACTCGTGGTCGCAAGTCAACAGGATGTTGAAACAGCTTTTACACAAGTTTGTCGTTTGTATGAACAGAGTCAGCAGCAACACCAGGAAATGATGAACCAAGTCATCAATATGGGAAGTAACCGTGGCCAGTATCAACCGCAATCCAAATTATCTGAGTTACAAAAGACGCGTCCCCCAACATTTTCTCATACTGACAAGCCTCTTGAGGCCGATGGTAACCGGCTTCAGACATGGAGAGAAAATTAATTATCACACAGTGTTCAGACCGTGAAAAGTATTGTATGCACCACATTATCTCACAGGAGCAGCTGCATCGTGGTGGGAAAACTTCCTGCACATGCACCCCAACGAAAATGAAATCACCTGGGAGAATTTCAAAGAAGGTTTTCGTGGGGCACATATTCCTAAGAGCGTCATGAAAATCAAGAAGAAAGAATTTGATGAACTCAAGCAAAGGGCCATGACAGTGTCAGAATACAACAGCCAATTCACTCTGCTGTCTTGCTACGCCAATGAAGAACGCATGACCGAGAGAAAGAAGATGGAAAAATTCTTGGAAGGCCTGGCACCCGCCCTTAAGTGCTAGCTAGTTGTGCATACCTTTCCAGATTTTAAAACACTGGTGGATAAGGCCATTACTCTGGAAAATGAGCGACGTAGCACGAAGATTTCCATAAGCAAACGCAAAAGGGACCAGACTACTTTTGCTCGCAACCCCAAAAACAAGACGGAAATTCAGAAGGGTAGAACACACAAAACCCCGACGGAAAATTCACGTCCAATCAAGAATTTCCATGCAAGAGACAAAGAGTTCACCTATCGCCCAGGCGTTACCTGTTATGCTTGTGGAGAAGAAGGGCACTATGCCAAGCAGTGCCCCAAGCCAAGGAACTCAACCCCGAAGCTCAATAATGGTGGCAATAATTCAGCACCAAAGCGAAGCAATTTCAACCCCAACCACAACCACCGGAAAGGTCACTTGAACCACGTGACCCGAGAGGAAGCACATAACGCCCCAGATATCGTACTCGGTATGTACCCCGTCAACACAATACCTGCCATGGTTTTGTTTGATTCTGGAGCTTCTCACTCATTCGTTTCGAAAAGTTTTGCTTTGCAAAATAATTTTTCGATGCTTCCCTTGGAAAAATCAATGATCATCAAGTCCCCTGGAATTAAGCAAGTGACCCAGAGTTACTGTCAAGGTGTGGTTATTGAATTTGAAGGATTGATGTTTTACGCCAACCTTATTGTACTGGAAAGCAAAGGACTGGATGTCATCCTAGGAACGGATTGGTTAACCACCAACAAAGGTTTTATTGACTGCTTCAACCGTACCGTGATTCTCACACACCATCATGGGAAGAAAATAAAAGTTTCAGCCAAAGAGAGACAAATACCTCGGCAACCTAGATTAAACAAGGTGGACGTTTCTGAGCTGAACAAGGTTCCCGTAGTATGTGAATTCCCAGACGTGTTTCCAGAAGAACTACTGTGCATGCCACCGGACCGAGAGATAGAATTCAGCATTGAGCTAGCACCGAACCGCCTCCTATTTACAAGAAACCTTACAGAATGGCACCATCCGAATTGGTAGAGATGAAGAAGCAAATAAAAGAATTGTTGGAGAAAGGATACATACGTGCCAGCTCCTCACCTTGGGGTTCTCCAATTTTATTTGCCAAGAAGAAGGATGGGACAATGAGGTTATCTATTGATTATCGAGCTCTCAACATGGTCACAATCAAGAACAAATACCCAATGCCCCGAATAAATGATTTATTCGATCAGCTCGCACAGGCCAAAGTCTTCTCAAAAATTGACTTGAGATCAGGATACCACCAATTAAAAGTACGAACAGAAGATATTCCCAAGACCGCCTTCACCTCCAAATATGGGATGTATGAGTTCACAGTGATGCCATTCGGCTAACTAACGCCCCGCATATTTTGTTCACCTCATGAACAAAGTATTTATGAAGTATATGGACAAGTTTGTTGTGGTATTCATCGATGATATTCTCGATATATTCCAAAACACCGTAAGAGCACGCCGAACATCTCGAGATTGTACTCGGAGAACTCAGAAACATCAATCAGACGCCAAATTCAGCAAATGTGAATTTTGGCTAAGGCAGGTGGGTTTTCCGCCACGCATTTAACCCAAGTAGGTATTGCAGTAGACCCGGAAAAAGTCAAGGCCGTGCCATTTGGTCGAAACCACCAGCTAACGTGAACGGACGACGGAGTTTCTTGGGAATGGCAGGCTATTATCGGAGATTTATTGAAGGATTCTCCACTATAGCAAAGCCCCTGACACAATTGCTCAAGAAAGGCAAGAAGTTTGAATGGATAGAAGCTTGTGAGAAAAGCTTCCAAGAGCTAAAAAGCAAATTAACAACGGCACCACTACTAATTGTGCCAGATATACACAAGAATTTTGAGGTATATTGTGACGCATCCCGGAAAGGCCTCAGATGCGTATTGATGCAAGAAGGCAAGGTAGTTGCGTACGTCTCTAGACAACTACGCAAGCATGAGGAGAATTATCCCACTCATGACTTGGAATCAGCAGCGGTCATCCATGCACTCAAGGAATGGAGACACTTCCTACTTGGGAATCGTTGTGACATATACACAGACCATAAGAGTCTTAAGTATATTTTCACACAGCCAGAGTTAAATTTACGGCAACGACGCTGGTTAGAGTTGGTAAAGGATTATGATGTTGGAATCCACTATCATCCCGGAAAAGCAAATGTTGTGGCAGATGCACTTAGTCGAAATCCCAGCACGGACGATGACAGTATACCAAAGTTGAGGCCAGAATTTCAGCAGGAATTTGCCCGACTCAATCTAACAATAGTTACCGAAGGCAGCGTGTCGAATATAGAGATACAGCCTACCCTGATGGAAAGGATCAAGGAAGCCCAGCACGGACACCCCAGCATTGAGGGCATAACAAGAAAAGTGAGTTTGGGAAGAGCCTCAGAATTCAACGTAGATGAGCAAGGAATATTGTGGTACGGAGAGAGGCTATGCGTACCAAATGTCAAGGACCTCAAACAGCAGATATTGACTGAAAGTCACACAGCTCCGTATTCAATCCATCCTGGAGGGACAAAAATGTACAAAGACCTTCAGGAAAATTTCTGGTGGCACGGTATGAAGAGAGATGTAGCCACGTTCATTGCATGCTGTGACTCTTGTCAACGTATCAAGGCCGAGCACCAGAAACCAGACGGACTGTTACAGCCAAATAAGATACCCGAGTGGAAATGGGACGAGATTGGGATGGACTTTATCGTTGGACTGCCACGGTCACGACACGGAAACGATGCCATATGGGTCATAACCGACAGATTAACCAAGGTGGCACATTTTATTCCGGTAAAGACAACTTACACCACTCAGAGACTGGCCAGACTTTATCTTGCCCAGATTGCGCCTCGCATGGAGTCCCTAAGACTACCATCTCCGATAGAGGCACACAGTTCGTCTCTATATTTTGGGATCACCTACAACAGCATCGGGAACCCAACTAGCCTTCAAGATCGCATACCATCCCTGCATCGATGGGCATCGGAACGCGTAAACCAAATCCTAGAAGACATGCTAAGAGCGGTGTCCTCACCCACGGGAACAGTTGGGAAGAAAGTTTGCCATATGCGTAGTTCGCATACAACAACAGCTATCAAGCCAGCTTGCAAATGGCACCGCTTGAAGATCTATATGGGAGAAGATGTCAGACTTCGCTAAATTGGTCGAGATCGAGACAGCCATATCTTTGGCCCAGATATGCTCAAGGAGGCCGAGGAGAAAGTTAAGACAATTAGAGATCGACTCAAAACAGCTCAAAGTCGGCAAAAGAGTTATTACGACCGAAAGCATCGGGAAATTAGTTTTGAACCCGGAGAATTGGTATACCTGAGAGTTTCTCCTATGAAGGGTCTGCAACTATTCAAGATTAAGGGGAAACTAGCACCAAGATTCATCGGACCATTTCATATAGTGGCCCGAAGAGGCACGGTAGCCTACCAGCTAGACCTACCCGGAGACTTATCCGGTATCCACAACGTGTTTCACATCTCACAGTTGAGAAAATACGTGAGCAACCCAGAGAAGCAAGTTTCACATGAGAATATTGACGTGCAACCGGACCTCACTTACCGGGAGCACCCAATAAAAATATTAGAAGAGTCTGAGAGGAGGACCCGACAGAAAACCATTAAGTTTTTCAGAGTTCAATGGAGTAATCACACCGAGAATGAAGCAACTTGGGAGAGCGAGGATTTTCTTCGGACAGAGCACCCACACTGCTTAAGGATCGGCTGAAATCTCGGGACGAGATTTTTCCTAAGGGGTAGGTGTCTGTGACACTCCAAAAATTTTGTGATTTTTGTTTTCGTAAAGAGCCTTGCTTGGTTTGGAAGAAGGTCATTTAAAACCTTCCTAAAAACCATCTTCTAAGTTTGCCCTCTCAAAAATCTTTTTTCTTGGATTTAGTTTCTTTTAAAAAGAAAACCTTTTTGATTTTTGGTCTTTCATTTGATTTTTATCCACTCTGGTTTACCATGCCTCCTATGGTGAAGCTTCCCCAAAAACCCCTCCTCCCACTTTGGTACAACCCAAACATTCTGTCCAAACTAATAAAATCCATTTTTGGATTTTATTCCAATTATTTCTCCTCCCAAAATAATTTTGTCTTTTCTTTTGAGCCTAGGTGATTTGCAAAGCAAGTACCCTAATGCTTTTGATTTTTGACCTCAACTCCGCACCCCTGGATAGTCCTTGGTACCCACAACCCAGAACCATCTTGATCCACTCTTCTTCTTTTCAAATATTTCAAATTTCACTCATTGCAAGTTTGGACCAGATTTGCCAAATTTGGTGAAATTCATATCTACACTTCTCCAAAAATTCCACCAAAATTCAGGCAACCTCTAGTTGCAATGAGAGACCACTCCACCAAAAATCAGCTCAAGGAAAAATCCCTGGATACCAGAATCATTTTGTCGAACACCTGGCATGCACTGTTTTGTTCATATTCAGTAAATTCAGAAAGTTCAGTGTCGTTTCTCCGACAGAACTTCAGTCACATGCCCACTGTGCGTTTGGCTCGATGCTCGCAGCCTGGCCTGCTTGTCCGGAGCTCCACACGCGCGCTTGGCGCCTTCCCGGCGTCGGTGGCGCTCATGCCCGCCTGCGCCGGCGTGCTTTGCGGCGGCCGAAACACCGTAACGGCCGACAGGGAGCAAAACGGCGGCTCAACGCCGTTCGGCGCCGCCCAAACCGCCTGGTGGCTCCGCGTGGCCATCCCCTTGCCAGCGCACGCATGCAGCACCGTCGACGTGGCTTGGCATGCGCAGAGCGCGTTCTCTGCCACGGGCCGTGCGGCCGTTCCGTCGAGGGCAAGCCGTAAACCTCCCTCCTGTGCTGAGCTGGACCCTAAAATGGCACCACTACTCCACCTAGGCGATGCTCAAGCTCCTAAGCCGACCGTCCAGCCACAGCGCCAGTAATCAACTCGCCGGACTTATCTGTTCACGGCAACCGACTCGGGCCGGCTATATATAGCACCCAGATCCTACTCTCGCCCCCGCACGACTCCACCACCTCACTAGACCCCGCCTAGCCACTGGGAGAGCCTCGAGGGGCCCTTCTTCCCCGACTCCGGCCGCCCCGTTCCGCCTCGGCCTCCACCTCGATTCGCTCCGGTGAGGCCGTCTCCGATGCCCTAACTTCGTCAGCAACCCTCTCGAGCAACTAGGAGACTAACCCCCACTCCTATTTGACCCCCGCAGCTCCCTCCGGCGAGATCCATGACTGCCCGAACCGCCGTCCGCCGGAGCAAGGGCCGCCGTCGACACAGTGCTCGCCGGCGACCACCACCACCACCCACAGACGCGGAACGGTGCACTGATCTCGAAGGTAACCCCCGATCACCTTGCCTCGCCGTGGATCGCCGCCGGCGACCACCGCACCTCTCGGGCGCCGTCGCGCTCTGTTTTCTCCGTTTGAAATTTCAAACCCGACAGGTGGAGCCCGCCTGTCAGCCTCACAGCCGTCTCTTTTAAACGAAACGTTATCCTGGACTTTTCCACAGAACCCCCTGGAAACTTTCTGTTTCATTACAGATGGGTCCTTGGACCAAAACTCTTATAACTTTTAAACAGAAAATGATTTTTGATTGATTCCTTTTCTGTCATCTTTATTTTTCTGTCTAGTTTTTTCATATTTATTTGAAAAATATTTGGAACACTTTTCTGTACACTCACGGTATTTACGCTATGCGTTATTTTTTCTTATACCGTAGATACCGGAGGAGGTGACGGAGCTTCAAACGTCACACACTTAAACTCCGACGTCTCAGAACCAGGCAAGCATGTTTGAACTCTTGATATGATGAGTGTTGTTGCATGTTTGCATTTAGTATAGTCATGGCATGTTTATGAACATCACTTTGAATGTTATATTTCATGCACATAAGCGGAAAGTAAGTTTCGGAAAGCATTATGTTGTTGGATACATATTTGCATAGCCATGTGTTGTCATGAGAATGGGTAAGATGGCAGTGTTGTGACATGCTAGTCTTATGCCAGATTATTTGACTTCCGTGTCATCGTGAAACAAATCACATTTCCATTCATTCCCTCCTATACTGTCACATGTTTTTTCGAAAGGAATATGGCATAGTAAGTTGCAAATCGTTTTCCTGGTACACACCAAATAGAGAGGCCGGGATGAGGGTTCCATGGCCCTGGATTAAAGCCCGTCATCCGGTCAGGGGGCATGGGTGTTTCCGGTTGGGACCGAGAGGGGGGCACCCCTTAGAGCGCACGTATAGAAATTTGATCCCATGCTACTCGAGGTTGTGGCCTCCCCGTCTCAAAGTTTTTCTTGGACGTTGTCCAGGGTGATTCCTGGCATTCGTAAGGTGAAACGGGTGTGTACTAGTTAAATGTGTTTCTACTGAAATACCGTAAACGGAACTAGTCCTTCGTGACTACGGAATCCGTTGGTCGTGGTCAGTTCATCCAAACTCTGCAGAGTCTCAAATCTTTCAATTATCTTGTACTTTGTTCAAGTACTATATTCATCTTATCTTGTCAGGTATCAGCCTCAGTGACAAAACTCCGGTGGGATTTATGTGTGATAAATCCGGTTAAAAGATTATTCTTGTGGGTGGACTAATCTTGTTATTTACATTCATTACAAGCCCTGTCTGTGATGTCGCTCAGACGTCCGACTGTGGCATTTCTTTTAAAGCCCTTTACGTGGTGTCGCTAAGACGCCCGACTGCTGCATTTCTTTTAAGCCCTTTATGTGGTGTCGCTTAGACGCCCGACTGCGGCATGCATTTTTATTTATTTACCTTTTGAGGCGTCGCTCCAGACACCCGATCGGTTTTCAGTTATTTATTTTATTTATCAAGTCCTGCAATAATATCGTTGTTATATGAGCATCATCCTTTATTCATGACGCATTCATGCATTCATTGATTATATCTTTTGTCCGAACTGTCTTGCGAGTACTTTCAAACTACTCACCTGGCTTGTTGATTTGGCCAGATGTTGATGAAGGCGATCTCTTGGATGAAGAGTTTGATAGCGAGTCCGACGCCTAGAGGAGTCCCAGTCAGTCCCGTGCGATCCTGTTTTGGTCATTGTATTATCCGCTTCCGCAACCCCCGAATAAATTCATCGAGCCTCCCCCGACGCTCGATGAGCTGCCAGTTAGGAGTCAAGTTATCCACCACTTTTTCCTCGAGCTAGTAGCATGCCACCACACCCCTGTGTCATGACCGTCCATATGTAAGATATTGGCGAGTTTGTAATAAATTGTTGAGCAGCCTCAGCTCAACCTTGTAATATATTTGATGCTACTGGTTCTCTGTTTATCAAGCATTTGTCTACCAGGAAGGATGACTTTTTCCTATACTGGGATTTAAAGATCGACTTTCTCAATAGTTATTTATTGAAAAAGTCGGTCGTGACAGTATCATACTTGTTCGACACAAAATTCATGCCATTGTTTTGGAACATGTTACCTTGACGTCCCAAATCATAACTATTACAGTATTAACTGGAATAGAACAGAAAAATGCATAATATGGTGATGGAATACCATGTTCAATACTTCAATCGAAGCCCATCACCGTGCTATGTTTAAGAGCTTTCTCCCTTGACTGGTCTTGCTTTATCAACTAAAAATGTCTACTTACATTTCTGGAAGATTGCTCTAATATAGTTATTTTTTTTGCTTATTGTTGTCTAATATTTCCTTCACTAAATGTAGTAGAGGTTGAATTACTTTGCAGATTTAATGGCACAACCAAAATTGGTATGCTTATCTTCTTCACATCATGCACGTCTTTTTACACGTTGTTTCCTTTCTACTTTTCAATTGCCAACACTACGCTATTGTCATCGACTGAAGATAAGATGAAGATAAGAAATGGGTATGATTGATGCGGGTAACTAAGAATCATTACCACCTACCAAGTTGATCATTGATGCCTATTTGATTTGTTGTACATATTTGCTCTTTTTGTGAGACGTTTTGTATGAACAGATGATTTCGTGTGTATTGTTCAATCCAATGAAATGGGTTTAATTTAGCCATGAGACAAGCCAGTTAACAAGTATCTTCACATTCATTTATTTTTCTAATTATTAAATTATTATTGCTACAATTTCCGCAGCAACGTGTGGGGTGTCATCTAGTTCCTTCAAAGTATCATACCACGCCCGAGGGGCCTGCTTGAGGCCATAGAGGGCCTTATTGAGTCTGAAGACTTTGTGAGGATGCTTAGGATCTTCAAAACATGGGGGTTGAGAAACATATACTTCTTCCTCAAGCTTACCATTGAGGAATGCACTTTTCACATCCATTTGATATAAGATGATATTATGATGGTTAGCATAAGCAAGCAATATGCAAATAGCCTCAAGTCTAGCAATAGGTGCAAAAGTTTCATCGAAACCAATTCCTTCAACCTGTGTGTAGCCTTGAGCTACAAGACGAGCTTTATTCCTCACCGCAAGGCCATTTTCATCTTGCTTGTTGTGGTAGATCCATTTGGTACTGATGATATTGTGCTTGCGTGGGTCTGGTCGCTTGACAGTTCCCAGACATTGTTGAGATCGAATTGATGTAGTTCCTCTTGCATCGCTTGAATCCACTCAGGCTCCAGAAATGCCTCATCAACTTTGGTGGGCTCTGTGATAGAGACAAAAGCAAAGTGCCCACAAAAGTTAGACAAATGTGAAGCCCTTGAGCGTGTGAGAGGACCTGGTGCATTGATGTCATCGATGATTTTCTCAATCTGTCCTTCATTTGCGATGCGAGGATGAGCAGGTTGACGATGTTGAGAGGGCTTAGCATTTTCTTCAGAGCCATTTTCCTCAGGCAACATGATGTTCTTCAGAATCAGGAATGACTTCTTCAGCAGATTCTTCAGTAGGTATGACATCCTCAGTAGCCTTGAACTTGATGGATTCCTCAGGTGACATTTCATCTAGCACAGGAGGTAGGTGCTCTCTTTGCGAGCCATTAGTTTCCTCAAACCGCACACTACAGTTTCAACAACCTTGTGATGAACGGTGTTGAAGACTCTGTAGGTGTGCGAGTCCTTTCCGTAACCAAGCATAAAACCTTCATGTGCTTTTGGTGCAAATTTAGAATTGTGATGAGGATATCTAATCCAAGATTTAGCACCGAAGACTTTGAAATAACTCACATTGGGTTTCTTGTCAATGAGGAGTTCATATGAGGTTGATACGTCTCCAATGTATCTATAATTTTTTATTGCTCCATGCTATATTATCTACTGTTTCGGGAAATACTGGGCTTTATTTTCCACTTTTATATTATTTTTGGGAGTAACCTATTAACCGGAGGCCCAGCCCAGAATTGTTATTTTTAGCCTATTTCAGTATTTCGAAGAAAAGGAATATCAAACGGAGTCCAAAAGACCTGAAACTCCACGGAACCTATTTTTGGACCAGAAGAAGCCCATGGAATAACGGAAGCTCACCAGGAGTCCGGGCTACCCACGAGGTGGGGGCGTGCCCACCCCTGGGCGCCCCTACCTCGTGGCCAGCCCGGAAGTCCACCGACGTACCTCCTACACCCATATATACTCGCGTACCCTAAAACTTCCAGAACGGAGAATAGATCGGGAGTTCCGCCGCCGCAAGCCTCTCTAGCCACGAGAAATCAATCTAGGCCTTCTCTGGCACCCTGTCGGAGGGGGCCATCATCACCGGTGGCCATGAAGGAGTATCCCGGAGGGGCCATCATCGCCGGTGGCCATGGAGGAGTATCCCGGAGGGGCCATCATCACCATGAAGGCCAAGGACCAGAGGGTGGAGGCCATGGAGGAGGAAGCACAAGGGGAGAACCTCTCCTCCTCTCTTCCGGTGGCGCCGGAGTGCCATCGGGAGGGGAATCATCGCCACGGTGATCGTCTTCATCAACATCACCATCGTCATCACCATCCTCACCTCTTTTACGCGGTCCACTCTACCGCACCCCGCTGTAAGCCCTACTTGAACATGGTGCTTTATGCCACATATTATGATCCAATGATGTGTTGCCATCTTATGATGTTTTGAGTAGATATCTTTTGTCTTTGGGTTGATTGATGATCTAGATTGGTATGAGTAGTATGTTTTACTTTGGTGCTGTCCTATGGTGCCATCCGTGTCGCGCAAGCGTGAGGGATTCGCGCTGTAGGGTGTTGCAATACGTTCATGATTCGCTTATAGTGGGTTGGTGAGTGACTGAAACACAAACCCGGGTAAGAGGGATTGTTGCGTATGGGAATAAAGAGGACTTGATGCTTTAATGCTATGGTTGGGTTTTACCTTAATGATCTTTAGTACTTGCGGATGCTTGCTAGAGTTCCAATCATAAGTGCATATGATCCAAGTAGAGAAAGTATGTTACCTTATGCCTCTCCCTCATATGAAACTGCAATAGTGATTACCGGTCTTGTTAACAATTGCCTAGGACAATTACGCACATCGATCCACCATTATTCCACACTCGCTATTTATAATATTTAGTAATATATTCTAACTTTATGATAACAGCACCTACTTTTATGTTTTAGCTCTCCGATATCATACCAATTTATCCTCTTCATACCCACAACGTAGTTTTATTTCTCATTTCTAGTTGCAAGTAAACGTTCGGTGCACGTAGAGTCGTATCAGTGGCAGATAGGGCTTGAGAGAATATTGATCTTACCTTTAGCTCCTTGTGGGTTCGGCACTCCATACTTATCACTTCCACCTTTGGAAAGTGCTACGATGATTCCTTGCACTTGGGGATTATCAAGCTCTTTTCTGGCGCCGTTGCCGGGGAGCAATAGCGTGGGGTTGATATTCTCGTGTGTGCTTGTTTGCTTTCTTCACTAAGTAGATTTTGTTTTTTCCTTTTAGTTTCTGTTTAGTTGTGGGTGAAACATACAAAAAAATTAAAAAATGAAAATACAAAAAAAATTACTTGCCTTTCATGCCTAAAAAGTTTTTCGAAAAGACAAGCGATTGGAAAGTTATGCATTGAAGAAGTGAGGGTCGACCTTGAGCACTTGTGTTCATGCTCATGGAAAAAATGTAGAATTTTTCATGGAAGTTTCTCTGTAAATAATTATCCCCTTGTATATATTCATTGTATTATAAAAATAATGTGCCAAGCTTGGGTTTTAGGATGATTAGATTGCTTGTTTACTATGTGCGGAACAAAAACAGAAACTTTGGCTGTAGTGCGTGAATTTACATTTTTTACTGGAAAGTCAAATGGGTCTGAAACTTTTTGTAATTTACTTATGTATAAAGTTTTCAAATTTTCATATTTATTTCATAATTTTAGGAGTTAAAGAAATTTACCAAACTTCCAGATTACTACAGACTGTTCTGTTTTTAACAGATTCTGTTTTGCGTGTGTTGTTTGCTTATTTCGATGAATCTATGGCTAGTATCGGGGGGTATGAACCATAGATAAGTTGTAATACAGTAGGTTTAACACCAATATAAATAAATAATGAGTTCATTGCAGTACCTAAAGGTAGTGATTTTTTTATTACACTAACGGATCTCACAAGTTTTTGTTAAAGTTTTGTGTGGATGAAGTGTCTGAAGGTCGAGGAGCTATCAATATGAGAAGAATAAAGAGAGGCAAGAGTTCAAGCTTGGGGATTCCCAAGGCACTACAAGTAAATATTTCAAATGATACTCAATCATCTAAGCTTGGGGATACCCCGGTTGGCATCCCATCTTTCTTCTTCAACAATTATCGGTATACCTCGGTTTTTGCTTTGTTCACATGATTTGTGTCCTTTGTGTTTTTGTTTTTTTTTCCTTTAAGAACCATGCTAGCATGAGATATCCCTGCATTGATTTATATAATACTTCATGTGCTTCACTTAAATATTTTAAGTATGATCTTATAGAATTACTCTTTGTGCTTCACTTAAATCTTTTGAGTATGGTTTTATAGAATGCTTCATGTGCTTCACTTATACATTTTCAGCTTGGATATTGGTTAGTTGTATAATGCTCCATGAACTTCACTTATATCTTTTGGAGTATGAATAATACTATAATTTAAAGTGGGTTTGGAAGAGTTTCAACTTTAGGAATTAGTGATCCCACTATTTTGGAGGATGTTGAATCTTAGTGTGATATTTATGAAAGTGGATTTCGAAGAGTGTCAACTTTAGCTAGTAATGACTCCACTATTTCGGAAGAGGTTACAATTGAGTATGAGAACAAACTTGCTATGAATTATGCTACTGAAAATTATTATGAGGGAGGAATACATGCTTGTAGGAGTTGCATTAATATCAAGTTTCCTCCCTATGTGCTTTAAGTTTTGAAATTATACTTGTTTTGCTTTCCTATGCTAGTTGATTCTTGTTCCCATAAGTTGTGTTCTCACAAAGTCCCTAGGCATATGAAGTTGGTTACAATCAATTGTGCTAGTCATATTCTTCATGATGCTCTCTTTATGTTTCAATTCTTACCTTTTATGTGAGCATCATTGAAATCATCATGCCTAGCTAAAAGGCATTAAAGAAAAGCGCTTGTTGGGAGACAACCCAATATTTACCCTTACTGTTTTTGTGTATTTACATGATTAAGCTACTGTAGTAATAATGTTTTATAGCTTTTGTTTCAATAAAGTGCCAAGTAAGACCTTTGGGAAGACTTGGGTGAAAGCTAATGTGATCTTGCTGTAAAAAACAGAAACTTTGCGCTCACGAGAATAGATGTCATTTTCTACAGAAGAGTGCTATTGAGTTGATTCTTTTTGAATAAGATTAATAGATAAATTCCTCACGTCCACAAATTTATTTCATAATTTTTGGAGTATCATAAGTATGGTTATTGTTCAGATCATTACAGACTGTTCTGTTTCTGACAGATTCTGTTTTCGTTGCATAGTTTGCTTGTTTTCTAGTTTCTATGACTTATATTCCTAAATATAAATTGTAGAAATGATATGGTACAGTAGGAATTGTGTGAGAACAATTATGAACCTTGTCTTTTACAGTACCAAAGTGAATGGTTTGCTCTTTATCATACTAACCTATCTCACGAAGTTTGGTTAAGTTTTGTGTGGTTGAAGTTTTCAAGTTTTGGGTGAGATATCGATATGAGGAGAATAAGGAGTGGAAAGACCCTAAGCTTGGGGATGCACAAGGCACCCCAAGTTAATATTCAAGGAAGACTCAAGCGCCTAAGCTTAGGGATGCCCCGGAAGGCATCCCCTCTTTCGTCTTCAAAACTATCGGTATACCTTACTCGGAGCTATATTTTTATTCACCACATGATATGTGTTTTGCTTGGAGCGTGTTTTCAATTTTACTTGCTGTTTGAATAAAATCATTGGATCTGAAATATTGAATGAAAAATAATCCTCCCATGGCTAGTTAATTATTTGACTACTCAGTGCTCTTCACTCATATCTTCTGGAGTAGTTTGTCAATTGCTCATGTGCTTCATGTATATCCTATGAGTAAATGGTTGAATAAATTGAATGTCATAAACCTGAATTTATATATGTTTCATATGCTTATAACATGGGGAGTAATGACTTGACACATAATAAGTATAGGTAGTAAACTTATTAAAAGTTAGCAAACATAGAATGGGTCACTTGAACAATTCATGAAAGAATATTGAAGGAAGAGAGGTTTCACATATAAATATACTATCCTGGACATCTTTTATGATTGGGAGCACTCATTATAATATGACATGCTAAAGAGTTGATGTTGGACAAGGAAGACAACGTAGTGAGTTATGTTTTCTTATATCTGAGATAAAGTATGTTGTCATGGATCCTCTAACATGTTGAGCTTGCCTTTCCCCCTCATGCTAGCCAAAATTCTCAGCACCAAGTAGAGATACTACTTGTGCTTCCAAAATCCTTAAACCAGTTTTGCCATGAGAGTCCACCATATCTACCTATGGATTGAGTAAGATCCTTCAAGTAAGTTGTCATCGGTGCAAAGCAATAAAAATTGCTCTAAATATGTATGATTGATTGGTGTGGGAGAAATAAGCTTTCTACGATCTTGTGATGTGGAAGTAATAAAAGCGACAGACTGCATAATAAAGGTTCATATCACAAGGGGCAATATAAAGTGACGTTCTTTCACATTGAGATTTTGTGCATCCAACCTTAAAAGTGCATGGCAACCTCTGCTTCCCTCTGCGAAGGGCCTATCTTTTATTACTATTTTCCACCTTATGCAAGAGTCACGGTGATCTTCACTTTCCTTTTTCATTTTATCCTTTGGCAAGCCCAGCATGATGGAAAGAACCTGATATATATATCTAATTGGATGTAGGGGAGAATGAGTTATTATTGCTGACATTACCCTTGAGGTAAAAGGTTGGGAGGCGAAACTATAAGCCCCTATCTTTCTTTGTGTCCGATTAAAACTCCATAACCACAAGTATTGCGTGAGTGTTAGCAATTATGAAATACTACATGATAGTTGAATATGTGAAGTTTGCTAAATCAAAGCTCTGACATAGAATCTTCCTGAAAATAGGATGAAATGCAATTGTTTGATGACTAAGAATATTGTTTGTTAGTTTTCAAGAAAGTTTATGATCCATACTTTAAAATTGTGACTTGCTTGTTACTTGATCATGAAAAGTTTTATGAGATGAGCTATAGTTATGATATGTAATGATGCTAGAAAAAGTGATTGGAATTATCATTGATCAAACTTAAGCACTTACTAGCATTCCGCATCAAAAATTATCTTTTTATCATTTACCTACTCGAGGACGAGCGGGAATTAAGCTTGGGAATGCCTGATATGTCTCCAACGTATCTATAATTTTTGATTGCTCCATGCTATATTATCTACTGTTTCGGGCAATATTGGGCTTTATTTTCCACTTTTATATTATTTTTGGGACTAACCTATTAACCGGAGGCCCAGCCCAGAATTGTTGTTTTTAGCCTCTTTCAGTGTTTCGAAGAAAAGGAATATCAAACGGAGTCCAAAAGACCTGAAACTCCATCGAACCTATTTTTGGACCAGAAGAAGCCCATGGAGTACCGGAAGCTCACCAGGGGAGTCCCGGGCTGCCCACGAGGGTGGGGGCGCGCCCCCCTACCTCGTGGCCAGCCCGGAAGTCCACCGACGTACCTCCTGCACCCATATATACTCTCGTACCCTAAAACTTCCAGAACGGAGAATAGATCGGGAGTTCATGCCGCATAAGCCTCTCTAGCCACGAGAAATCAATCTAGGCCCTCTCCGCACCCCCACGGAGGGGCCATCATCACCGGTGGCCATGGAGGAGTATCCTGAGGGGCCATCATCACCATGAAGGCCAAGGACCAGAGGGTGGAGGCCATGGAGGAGGAAGCACAAGGGTGAGAACCTCTCCTCCTCTCTTCCGGTGGCGCCGGAGTACCATCGGGAGGGGAATCATCGCCATGGTGATCATCTTCATCAACATCACCATCATCATCACCATCCTCACCTCTTTTACGCGGTCCACTCTCCCGCACCCCACTATAATCCCTACTTGAACATGGTGCTTTATGCCACATATTATGATCCAATGATGTGTTGCCATCTTATGATGTTTTGAGTAGATATCTTTTGTATTTGGGTTGATTGATGATGTAGATTGGTATGAGTTGTATGTTTTACTTTGGTGCTGTCCTATGGTGCCCTCCGTGTCGCGCAAGCGTGAGGGATTCCCGCTGTAGGGTATTGCAATACGTTCATGATTCGCTTATAGTGGGTTGGTGAGTGACTGAAACACAAACCCGAGTAAGAGGGATTGTTGCGTACGGGAATAAAGAGGACTTGATGATTTAATGCTATGGTTGGGTTTTACCTTAATAATCTTTAGTAGTTGCGGATGCTTGCTAGAGTTCCAATCATAAGTGCATATGATCCAAGTAGAGAAAGTATGTTAGCTTATGCCTCTCCCTCATATGAAACTGCAATAGTGATTACCGGTCTTGTTAACAATTGCCTAGGACAATTCCGCACACCGATCCACCATTATTCCACACTCGCTATTTATAATATTTAGTAATATATTCTAACTTTATAATAACAGCACCTACTTTTATGTTTTAGCTCTCCGATATCATACCAAGTTATCCTCTTCATACCCACAACGTAGTTTTATTTCTCGTTTCTAGTTGGAAGTAAACGTTCGGTGCACGTAGAGTCATATCAGTGGCAGATAGGGCTTGAGAGAATATTGATCTTACCTTTAGCTCCTTGTGGGTTCGACACTCCATACTTATCACTTCCACCTTTGGAAAGTGCTACGATGATTCCTTGCACTTGGGGTTTATCAGAGGTCTTTTTGAAGAATTTGTGAAGATATACCTTGTTGATGATGTGGCACGCAGTATCAATACCCTCAGGCCAGAAGCAAGGAGGCGTCTTGTATTCATCAAGCATAGTGTGAGCCATCTCAACAAGAGTCATGTTCTTCCACTCCACGACGCCATTCTGCTGAGGAGTATAAGGGGCAGATAACTCGTGAGTAATACCAAGTTCATCAAGATAGTCATCAAGACCAGTATTCTTGAACTCGGTCCCATTGTCACTCCTAATGTGCTTAATCTTCACACCGAAGTTTGTTGAAGCCCTCAAGGAAAATCGTTTGAAGACTTCCTGCACTTCAGTTCTGTAAGTGATGATATGCACCCATGTATAACGAGAATAGTCATCAACAATAACAAAGCCATATAAAGATACTGCATTAGTAAATGTGGCATAGCGAGTAGGGCCGAAGAGATCCATGTGAAGCAATTCAAATGGACGAGTGGTAATCATGATAGTCTTCGAGGGATGCTTGGACGTGGTCATCTTTCCAGCCTTGCAAGCTCCACACAGATGGTCCTTGAGGAATTTGACACCCTCGATGCCAATGACGTGCTTCTTCTTTGCGAGTGTGTGTAAGTTCCTCATGCCCGCATGACCTAGTCGTCGATGCCATAACCAGCCTTCTAAATCTTTTGCCAGTAGACACGTGGCAGGTTGTGGTCCTGTAGAGAAATCAATAATATACAAGTCTCCTCTCCTAAAGCCTTTGAAGACTTTGGAATTGTCAGCTTCCATGATCACAACGCAACGATATTTTCCAAAGACAACAACCATATCAAGATCACAAAGCATTGAGACAGACATGAGGTTGAATCCTAAGGAATCGACAAGCATGACTTTGTCCATATGTCGATCCTTTGAGATCGCAACCCTACCTAGACCCAATACCTTGCTTTTGCCTTTGTCAGCGTAGGTGATATGCTTCAGATGAGATGGAGATAAAGCAGTGTCCATCAATAAGTTCTTGTCACCGGTCATGTGATTCGTACATCCACTACCGAGGACCCACTCAGTGGCTTTGGGTTGATCATTCTTGGCACCTTTTGCCATGAGGCATGGTGCAGAGGATGATGGTTCAGGTTCGAAAGTCATCGTCGTGAGTGATTCTTTGAAATCCTCAAACCAGGGATCATGACGAGTTCGATGACCTTCATAGAAGCCAGAGATTCGGTCCTATATAAGCTTTGCACTGCAGAGATGCATAATGTTCCTGAACTGATTCCTGGATAGGCAGGAGCAGATGATGTCCTTCGCCATGATGTCAAGTCAACTGTATTTGCGAATATCATCAGCCTCCGCCATCTTGCAAAGATCGGTAACACCAATCTCAGCGACAGTCCACAGCTCATTGTTCATCGCCATGAGGCGCTTCCTCATCATGGCCTTCCACTTGGGATAGTCATGACCGTCAAAGATGGGGCAAGTCACTATCTTCATTCCTGTGGTCGACATAACTAAAACTCCAGGTGGTTAAACCAAAATCACACAGAACAATGGAGTACCTTGCTCTGATACCAATTGAAAGTGCATTATATCGACTAGAGGAGGGTGAATAGGCGATTTTTTCAAATTCGTCACTGAGGAAATTCAAGGTGAGGAATTTCCTAAGTCACGAACAACTAGCAGCGGAATAAGTACTCAGATGCAAGTGTAACAGAGTAGTGACAGGGTCATCGTGATGAAATGAAAACAAGCACAGACTACATGAAGCGTATAAACAGGATAAGCAGGCTGAAGACAAAGTGACTGAAGAATTAGGATTGAGGAAATTGAGAAAGTCTTCAGTCAAAGTCTTCAAACAGTAATGATCAAGTACTTCAACACAAGAATGAGGAAATGAAAGGGTTGAGGAACTAGAGCCAGTAGCTTGGTTAAGACGATGATTTGGTAGACCAGTTCCAACTGTTGTGATAGTCATACATTTGGTTGGAGCGTCTAGGTATTTAAACCTAAGGGCACACAGTCCTCACCGTATTCTCCTTGAGCTAAGATCACACAGACCTCGCCCAATCACTCGTGGTAAGTCTTCAGGTGACTTCCAAACCTTCACAGACTCGGTCACTCGACGATCCACAATTCCTCTTGGATGCTCTAGACCATGATGCCTAACCGTCTGGAGGATGCACAGTCCTCAAAGGTAAAAAGCATCAGTTCCACATAGGAACAATCTCTTCAGTGATGCTCAATCAATTTGGGTTTGTAGGTGTTTGGGTTTGGTTTTTTCCTCACTTGATTTTCGCTCAAAGTCCTCGGAGGATGGATGCTCTAAATGACAAGTGTCAGTTTCTCTCGGGGCAGCCAACCAACTAGTGGTTGTAGGGGGCGGCTATTTATAGCCTAGGGAGCAGCCCGACATGATAAGACGTCAATGCCCTTCAATGATATGACCGTTAGGTAGGTAGATATTTTGGGACAGCTGGCGCATAACACAACAATGGTCGGATATTTGAGTATCAAGTTCCTCAGGGTTATCATGATCCTCACTTGTAGGCAATCCGCACTAGCGAATGCCTAACTCCTCAGTCAGAACAAATTCCTCAGAGAATAGAATATCTACGTCTCTGTCACTGAAGAAATTGACTGAACTATACGAGATTCCAATGGCTTCACTCGAAAGGATTGGGTAGGTGTAGGATTTTGAGATGAGCATCACTTGGAAACTTTTCCTTAGTTTTACCTCGACCCCCTTTAACAGTACGGTGTTTCCTATGACTCAAGAAAGAGAAAATGAAACTAAAAAAACAAAAGTCTTCACGCTTCATATTCCTCGCATGAATATCAAGTCTTCATGGTCACACTAATTTCCTCATTTTCAAAGTCTTCAAGAAAACCAAAGTCTTCAGCTAAAGACATTCATTTTTAGGGGTCGACTTTCATCGTAAGTATTAAACTCTTCATAGACTTACAGACCTGTGTACACTCACAAACTCATTAGTCCCTTAACCTATAAGTCTTCAATACACCAAAATCACTAAGGGGCACCAGATGCACTTACAATTGTCCAGCACGTAGTCTGACTCTTTCTCGGCTTGGCTAGCATCCACATCCGGTGGTTGTGATGCGGATAAATAAATCTCGTTAGCCACTTGACTACCCTGGCCGGGTTCATACCCCACATGGAGTTGTACGGTATTCTCCTCCTTCGCCACTGGTTGCACTAGGGCATATGGGTGGATTCTTCGGTCTCGGCAACGACTTAACAGGGTCAACCAATGTTGGCTCCTATCTATCAACATCAACTCCCACTTGACATTTTTACAGGATTTGGTCCACAATGCATGAATACTGACGGAACATACTTCAGGATCTAGCCCAAAACTAGTAGTCAACCAGTGCTTCAACTGTTTAATGCCCAGTCTGTCCGGGTCTGAAAGTGTCATGACGCCATTTTTAAACTCGCTAAGATCAACCCCCAACTCATTATATCGAACATTACCAGGGCCGTAGTAAATTGTCAAATTTACTAATACAGACATTTTCACCTGTCAGACATTGCCACCTTCTCATTAATCGCAACGAACAAAATTATTACCGGCTACACTAACTATCCGCTAAAATGCCAGCACAAACCAATTAACACTAAAAAATGTGACGTGTGATTATACCTTCGACGCGTGTGGCCACCTCACGGAGAACTTGCACCAACGGACAACACCAATGTTGGGGAACGTAGTAATTTCAAAAAATTTCCTACGCACACACAGGATCATGGTGATGCATAGCAACGAGAGGGTAGAGTGTGTCCACGTACCCTCGTAGACCGAAAGCGGAAGCGTTAGCACAACGCGGTTGATTTAGTCGTACATCTTCACGATCCGACCGATCCAAGTACCGAACGTACGGCACCTCCGTGTTCAGCACACGTTCAGCTCGATGACATCCCTCGAACTCCGATCCAGCCGAGCTTTGAGGGAGAGTTCCACAAGACGACGTGGCAGGACGATGATGATGTTCTACCGACGCAGGGCTTCGCCTAAGCACCGCTAGGATATTATCGAGGTGGACTATGGTGGAGGGGGGCAACGCACACGGCTAAAAGATCAATGATCAATTGTTGTGTCTATGAGGTGCCCCCCTTCCCCCGTATATAAAGGAGCAAGGGGGAGAGGCGGCCGGCCAGGAGGAGGCGCGCCAGGAGGAGTCCTACTCCCATCGGGAGTAGGACTCCCTCCCTTCCTAGTTGGAGTAGGAGAAGGGGGGAAGGAGGAGGGAGAGGAAGGAAAGGGGGCGCAGCCCCCCTCCTTGTCCAATTCGGACTAGAGGGAGGGGCGCGCCTGCCCTGGCCGCCTCCTCTTCTCCACTAAGGCCCATGTAGGCCCATTAAACCCCGGGGTTCCGGTAACCCCGGTACTCGGTAAAATCCGATTTCACCCGAACACTTCCGATATCCAAATATAGGCTTCCAATATATCAATCTTTATGTCTCGACCATTTCGAGACTCCTCGTCATGTCCGTGATCACATCCGGGACTCTAAACTATCTTCGGTACATCAAAATACATAAACTCATAATATAATCGTCATCTAACTTTAAGCGTGCGGACCCTACGGGCTCCAGAACTATGTAGACATGACCGAGACACGTCTCCGGTCAATAACCAATAGCGGAACTTGGATGCTCATATGGGCTCCCACATATTCTATGAAGATCTTTATCGGTCAAACCGCATAACAACATACGTTGTTCCCTTTGTCATCGGTATGTTACTTGCCCGAGATTCGATCGTCGGTATCTCAATACCTAGTTCAATCTCGTTACCGGCAAGTCTCTTTACTAGTTCCGTAATAGATCATCCCGCAACTAACTTATTAGCTGCAATGCTTGCAACGCTTATAGTGATGTGCATTACCGAGTGGGCCCAGAGATACCTCTCCGACAATCGGAGTGACAAATCCTAATCTCGAAATACGCCAACCCAACAAGTACCTTCGGAGACACCTATAGAGTACCTTTATAATCACCCAGTTACGTTGTGACGTTTGGTAGCACACAAAGTGTTCCTTCGGTAAACGGGAGTTGCGTAATCTCATAGTCACCACGCCTCTCCCCCCTAGGTGTCATGAAGAAAGCAATAGCAGAATACAAAATGATTGAGTGCTAAGCTAACGGAATGGGTCAAATCAATCACATCATTCTTCTAATGATGTGATCCCGTTAATCAAATGACAACTCATGTCAATGGTTAGGAAACATAACCATCTTTGATTAACGAGCTAGTCAAGTAGAGGCATACTAGTGACACTCTGTTTGTCTATGTATTAACACAAGTATTATGTTTCCGGTTAATACAATTCTAGCATGAATAATAAACATTTATCATGATATAAGGAAATGAATAATAAATTTATTATTGCCTCTAGGGATTATTTCCTTCAGTCTCCCACTTGCACTAGAGTCAATAATCTAGATTACACAGTAATGATTCTAACACCCATGGAGCCTTGGTGTTGATCATGTTTTTTTTCTCATGGAAGAGGCTTAGTCAACGGGTCTGCAACATTCAGATCCGTATGTATCTTGCAAATTTCTATGTCTCCCACCTGGACTATATCCCGGGTGGAGTTGAAGCATCTCTTGATGTGCTTGGTTCTCTTGTGAAATCTGGATTCCTTTGCCAGAGCAATTGCACCAGTATTGTCACAAAAGATTTTTATTGGACCCAATGCACTAGGTATGACACCTAGATCGGATATGAACTCCTTCATCTAGACTCCTTCATTTGCTGCTTCTAAAGTAGCTATGTACTCCGCTTCACATGTAGATCCCGCCACAACGCTTTGTTTAGAACTGCACCAACTGACAGCTCCACCGTTCAATGTAAACACGTATCCGGTTTGCGATTTAGAATCGTCCGGATCAATGTCAAAGCTTGCATCGACGTAACCATTTACGACTATCTCTTTGTCACCTCCATAAACGAGAAACATATCCTTAGTCCTTCTCAGGTATTTCAGGATGTTCTTGATCATGTCCAAAGTTGATCCACTCCTGGATTACTTTGGTACCTACCTGCTAAACTTGTAGCAAGGCACACATCAGGTCTGGTACACAGCATTGCATACATGATAGAGCCTATGGTTGAAGCATAGGGAACATCTTTCATCTTCTCTCTATCTTCTGCAGTGGTCGGGCATTGAGTCTTACTCAACTTTACACCTTGTAACATAGGCAAGAACCCTTTCTTTGCTTGATCCATTTTGAACTTCTTCAAAACTTTGTCAAGGTATGTGCTTTGTGAAAGTCCAATTAAGCTTCTCGATCTATCTCTATAGATCTTGATGCCCAATATGTAAGCAGCTTCACCGAGGTCCTTCATTGAAAAACTCTTATTCAAGTATCCCTTTGTGCTATCCAGAAATTCTATATCATTTCCAATCAGCAATATGTCATCCACATATAATATCAGAAATGCTACAGAGCTCCCACTCACTTTCTTGTAAATACAGGATTCTCCAAAAGTCTGTATAAAACCGAATGCTTTGATCACACTATCAAAGCGTTTATTCCAACTCCAAGAGGCTTGCACCAGTCCATAAATGGATTGCTGGAGCTTGCACACTTTGTTAGCTCCCTTTGGATCGACAAAACCTTCTGGTTGCATCATATACAACTCTTCTTCTAGAAATCCATTCAGTAATGCAGTTTTGACATCCATTTGTCAAATTTCATAATCATAAAATACGGCAATTGCTAACATGATTCGGACAGACTTAAGCATCGCTACGGGTGAGAAAGTCTCATCGTAGTCAACCCCTTGAACTTGTCGAAAACCTTTTGCAACAAGTCGAGCTTTATAGACAGAATATTACCATCAGTCAGTCTTCTTCTTGAAGATCCATTTATTCTCAATGGCTTGCCGATCATCGGGCAAGTCAACCAAAGTCCATACTTTGTTCTCATACATGGATCTCATCTCAGATTTCATGGCCTCAAGCCATATTGCGGAATCTGGGCTCACCATCGCTTCTTCATAGTTCGTAGGTTCGTCATGGTCTAGTAACATAACTTCCAGAACAGGATTACCATACCACTCTGGTGCGGATCTTACTCTGGTTGATCTACGAGGTTCAGTAATAACTTGATCCGAAGTTTCATGATCATCATCATTAACTTCCTCACTAATTGGTATAGCTGTCACAGGAACCGGTTTCTCTGATGAACTACTTTCCAATAAGGGAGCAGGTACAGTTACCTTATCAAGTTCTACTTTCCTCCCACTCACTTCTTTCGAGAGAAACTCCTTCTCTAGAAAGGATCCAAATTTAGCAAATGTAAGTCTTGACTTCAGATCTGTGATAGAAGGTGTACCCAATAGTTTCCTTTGTGCATCCTATGAAGACACATTTATCCGATTTGGGTTCGAGCTTATTAGGTTGAAGCTTTTTCACATAAGCATCGCAGCCCCAAACTTTAAGAAACAACAACTTTGGTTTCTTGCCAAACCACAGTTCATAAGGCGTCGTCTCAACAGATTTTGATGGTGCCCTATTTAACGTGAATGCAGCCGTCTAAAGCATAACCCCAAAATGATAGCGGTAAATCAATAAGAGACATCATAGATCGCACCATATCTAGTAAAGTACGACACGACGTTAGGACACACCATTACACCGTGGTGTTCCGGTGGCGTGAGTTGCTAAACTATTCCGCATTGTTTCAAATGAAGACCAAACTCAGAATTCAAAATATTCTCCTCCACGATCAGATCGTAGAAACTTTATTTTCTTGTTATGATGATTTTCAACTTCACTCTGAAATTCTTTGAACTTTTCAAATGTTTCAGACTTATGTTTCATTAAGTAGATATACCCATATCTGCTCAAATCATCTGTGAAGGTGAGAAAATAACGATACCGCCATGTAGCTTCAACATTCATCGGACCACATACATCTCAGATGTATGATTTCCAACAAATCTGTTGCTCGCTCCATAGTTCCGAGAACGGCGTTTTAGTCATCTTGCCCATGAGGCACGGTTCGTAAGTACCAAGTGATTCATAATCAAGTGGTTCTAAAAGTCCATCAGTATGGAGTTTCTTCATGCGCTTTACACCAATATGACCTAAACGGCAGTGCCACAAATAAGTTGCACTATCATTATCAACTCTGCATCTTTTGGCTTCAATATTATGAATATGTGTATCACTACTATTGAGATTCAACAAAAATAGACCACTCTTCAAGGGTGCATGACCATAAAAGATATTACTCATATAAATAGAACAACCATTATTCTCTCGATTTAAATGAATAACCGTCTCGCATCAAACAAGATCCAGATATAATGTTCATGCTCAACGCGGCACCAAATAACAATTATTCAGGTCTAAAACTAATCCCGAAGGTAGATGTAGAGATAGCGTGCCGACCGCGATCACATCGACTTTGGAACCATTTCCCACGCGCATCGTCACCTCGTCCTTAGCCAATCTTCGATTAATCTGTAGTCCATGTTTCGAGTTGCAAATATTAGCAACAGAACCAGTATCAAATACAAAGGTGCTACTGCGAGCATTAGTAAGGTACACATAAATAACATGTATATCACATATACCTTTGTTCACCTTGCCATCCTTCTTATCTGCCAAATACTTGGGGTAGTTCCGCTTCCTGTGACCAAATTGCTTGCGAGAAGCACTCAGTCTCAGGCTTAGGTCCAGACTTGGGTTTCTTCTCCAAAGCAGCAACTTGTTCGGTGTTCTTTTTTAAGTTCCCCTTCTTCTTCCCTTTGCCCTTTTTCTTGAAACTGGTGGTCTTGTTGACCATCAACACTTGATGCTCCTTCTTTATTTCTACCTCCGCATCCTTTAGCATTGCGAAGAGCTCGGGAATTGTCTTATCCATCCCGTGAATGTTATAGTTCATCACGAAGCTCTTGTAGCTTGGTGGCAGTGATTGAAGAATTCTGTCAATGACGCTATTATCCGGAAGATTAACTCCCAGTTGAATCAAGTGATTGTTATACCCAGACATTCTGAGTATATGCTCACCGACGTGAACTATTCTCCTCCATCTTACAAATTGTAGAACTTATTGGAGACTTCATATCTCTCAATTCAGGCATTTGCTTGAAATATTAACTTCAACTCCTGGAACATCTCATATGCTCCATGACGTTCAAAACATCGTTGAAGTCCCGGTTCTAAGCCGTAAAGCATGGCACATCGAACTATCGAGTAGTCATCAGCTTTGCTCGCCAGACGTTCATAACATCTGGTGTTGCTCCTCAAGAAGAGTCCGGCACCTAGCGGTGCTTCCAGACGTAATTCTTACAGGCAGCAATGAGGATAATCCTCAAGTTACGGACCCAGCCCGTAATTGCTACCATCATCTTTCAACTTTGCTTTCTCAAGGAACGCATTAAAATTCAACGGAACAACAAAGACGGGCCATCTATCTACAATCAACATAGACAAGCAAAATACTATCAGTACTAAGTTCATGATAAATTTAAGTTCAATTAATCATATTACTTAAGAACTCCCACTTAGATAGACATCCCTCTAATCCTCTAAGTGATCACGTGATCCAAATCAACTAAACCATGTCCGATCATCACGTGAGATGGAGTAGTTTCAATGGTGAACATCACTATGTTGATCATATCTACTATATGATTCACGCTCGACCTTTCGGTCTCAGTGTTCCGAGGCCATATCTGCATATGCTAGGATCGTCAAGTTTAACCTGAGTATTCCGCGTGTGCAACTGTTTTGCACCCATTGTATTTGAACGTAGAGCCTATCACACCCGATCATCACGCGGTGTCTCAGCACGAAGAACTTTCGCAACGGTGCATACTCAGGGAGAACACTTATACCTTGATAATTTAGTGAGAGATCATCTTATAATGCTACCGTCAATCAAAGCAAGATAAGATGCATAAAAGATAAACATCACATGCAATCAATATAAGTGATATGATATGGCCATCATCATCTTGTGTTTGTGATCTCCATCTTCGAAGCACCTTCATGATCACCATCATCACCGCGCCGACACCTTGATCTCCATCGTAGCATCATTGTCATCTCGCCAACTTATGCTTCTACGACTATCGCTACCGCTTAGTGATAAAGTAAAGCATTACAGGGCGATTGCATTGCATACAATAAGCGACAACCATATGGCTCCTGCCAGTTGCCGATAACTCGGTTACAAAACATGATCATCTCATACAATAAAATTTAGCATCATGCCTTGACCATATCACATCACAACATGCCCTGCAAAAACAAGTTAGACGTCCTCTACTTTGTTGTTGCAAGTTTTACGTGGTTGCTACGGGCTGAGCAAGAACCATTCTTACCTACGCATCAAAACCACAACGATAGTTCGTCAAGTTAGTGATGTTTTAACCTTCTCAAGGACCGGGCGTAGCCACACTCGGTTCAACAAAAGTTGGAGAAACTGACACCCGCCAGCTACCTGTGTGCTAAGCACGTCGGTAGAACCAGTCTCGCGTAAGCCTACACGTAATGTCGGTCCGGGCCGCTTCATCCAACAATACCGCCGAAGCAAAGTATGACATGCTGGTAAGGAGCATGACTTGTATCGCCCACAACTCACTTGTGTTCTACTCGTGCATATAACATCTACGCATAAAACCTGGCTCGGATGCCACTGTTGGGGAACACGCACACACAAGATCATGGTGATGCATAGCAACGAGAGGGGAGAGTGTGTCCACGTACCCTCGTAGACCGAAAGCGGAAGCGTTAGCACAACGCGGTTGATGTAGTCGTACATCTTTACGATCCGACCGATCCAAGTACCGAACGTATGGCACCTCCGAGTTCAGCACACGTTCAGCTCGATGACATCCCTCGAACTCCGGTCCAGCCTAGCTTTGAGGGAGAGTTCCACAAGATGACGGCGCAGGACGGTGATGATGTTCTACCGATGCAGGGCTTCGCCTAATCACCGCTACGATATTATCGAGGTGGACTATGGTGGAGGGGGGGGGAACCGCACACGGCTAAAAGATCAATGATGAATTGTTGTGTCTATGAGGTGCCCCCCTGCCTCGTATATAAAGGAGCAAGGGGAGAGGCGGTCGGCCAGAGGAGTCCTACTCCCACCGGAGTAGGACTCCTCCTTCCTAGTTGGAGTAGAAGAAGGGGAAGGAGGAGGAGAAGAAGGAAAGGGGGGCGCCCCCCCCCTCCTTGTCCAATTCGGACTAGAGGGGGAGGGGGCGCGCGGCCTGCCCTGGCCGCCCCTCCTCTTCTCCACTAAGGCCCATGTAGGCCCATTAAACCCCCGGGGGGTTCCGGTAACCCCCGGTACTCCGGTAAAATCACGATTTCACCTGGAACACTTCCGTTATCCAAATAGGCTTCCAATATATCAATCTTTATGTCTCGACCATTTCGAGACTCCTCATCATGTCCGTGATCACATCCGGGACTCTGAACTATCTTCGGTACATCAAAATACATAAACTCATAATATAACCGTCATCTAAATTTAAGCATGCGGACCCTACGGGTTCGAGAACTATGTTAGACATGACCGAGACACGTTTTCGATCAATATCCAATAGCGAAACCTGGATGCTCATATGGGCTCCCACATATTCTATGAAGATCTTTATCGGTCAAACCGCATAACAACATACGTTGTTCCCTTTGTCATCGGTATGTTACTCGCCCGAGATTCGATCGTCGGTATCTCAATACCTAGTTCAATCTCATTACCGGCAAGTCTCTTTACTCGTTCCGTAATACATCATCCCGCAACTAACTTATTAGCTGCAATGCTTGTAAGGCTTATAGTGATGTCCATTACCGAGTGGGCCAAGAGATACCTCTTCGACAATCGGAGTGACAAATCCTAATCTCGAACACGCCAACCCAACAAGTACCTTCGAGTCACCAGAGAGTATCTTATAATCACACAGCGATTACGTTGTGACGCTTGGTAGCACACAAAGTGTTCCTCCGTAAACGGAGTTGCATAATCTCATAGTCACCACGCCTCTCCCCTAGGTGTCATGAAGAAAGCAATAGCAGAATACAAAATGATTGAGTGCTAAGCTAACGGAATGGGTCAAATCAATCACATCATTCTTCTAATGATGTGATCCCGTTAATCAAATGACAACTCATGTCAATGGTTAGGAAACATAACCATCTTTGATTAACGAGCTAGTCAAGTAGAGGCATACTAGTGACACTCTGTTTGTCTATGTATTCACATAAGTATTATGTTTCCGGTTAATACAATTCTAGCATGAATAATAAACATTTATCATGATATAAGGAAATGAATAATAAATTTATTATTACCTCTAGGGCTTATTTCCTTCAGTCTCCCACTTGCACTAGAGTCAATAATCTAGATTACACAGTAATGATTCTAACACCCATGGAGCCTTGGTGCTGATCATGTTTTTTTCTCATGGAAGAGGCTTAGTCAACGGGTCTGCAACATTTAGATCCGTATGTATCTTGCAAATTTCTATGTCTCCCACCTGGACTATATCCCGGGTGGAGTTGAAGCATCTCTTGATGTGCTTGGTTCTCTTGTGAAATCTGGATTCCTTTGCCAGAGCAATTGCACCAGTATTGTCACAAAAGATTTTTATTGGACCCGATGCACTAGGTATGACACCTAGATCGGATATGAACTCCTTCATCTAGACTCCTTCATTTGCTGCTTCTAAAGTAGCTATGTACTCCACTTCACATGTAGATCCCGCCACAACGCTTTGTTCAGAACTGCACCAACTGACAGCTCCACCGTTCAATGTAAACACGTATCCGGTTTGCGATTTAGAATCGTCCAGATCAGTGTCAAAGCTTGCATCGACGTAACCATTTACGACTATCTCTTTGTCACCTCCATAAACGAGAAACATATCCTTAGTCCTTCTCAGGTATTTCAGGATGTTCTTGACCGCTGTCCAGTGATCCACTCCTGGATTACTTTGGTACCTACCTGCTAAACTTGTAGCAAGGCACACATCAGGTCTGGTACACAGCATTGCATACATGATAGAGCCTATGGTTGAAGCATAGGGAACATCTTTCATCTTCTCTCTATCTTCTCTGCGTTGGTCGGGCATTGAGTCTTACTCAACTTTACACCTTGTAACATAGGCAAGAACCCTTTCTTTGCTTGATCCATTTTGAACTTCTTCAAAACTTTGTCAAGGTATGTGCTTTGTGAAAGTCCAATTAAGCTTCTCGATCTATCTCTATAGATCTTGATGCCCAATATGTAAGCAGCTTCACCGAGGTCCTTCATTGAAAAACTCTTATTCAAGTATCCCTTTGTGCTATCCAGAAATTCTATATCATTTCCAATCAGCAATATGTCATCCACATATAATATCAGAAATGCTACAGAGCTCCCACTCACTTTCTTGTAAATACAGGATTCTCCAAAAGTCTGTATAAAACCGAATGCTTTGATCACACTATCAAAGCGTTTATTCCAACTCCGAGAGGCTTGCACCAGTCCATAAATGGATTGCTGGAGCTTGCACACTTTGTTAGCTCCCTTTGGATCGACAAAACCTTCTGGTTGCATCATATACAACTCTTCTTCTAGAAATCCATTCAGGAATGCAGTTTTGACATCCATTTGTCAAATTTCATAATCATAAAATACGGCAATTGCTAACATGATTCGGACAGACTTAAGCATCGCTACGGGTGAGAAAGTCTCATCGTAGTCAACCCCTTGAACTTGTCGAAAACCTTTTGCAACAAGTCGAGCTTTATAGACAGTAACATTACCGTCAGCGTCAGTCTTCTTCTTGAAGATCCATTTATTCTCAATGGCTTGCCGATCATCGGGCAAGTCAACCAAAGTCCATACTTTGTTCTCATACATGGATCTCATCTCAGATTTCATGGCCTCAAGCCATATTGCGGAATCTGGGCTCACCATCGCTTCTTCATAGTTCGTAGGTTCGTCATGGTCTAGTAACATAACTTCCGTAACAGGATTACCGCATTCACTGGTGCGGATCTTACTCTGGTTGATCTACGAGGTTCAAGAATAACTTGATCCAAGTTTCATGATCATCATCATTAACTTCCTCACTAATTGGTATAGCTGTCACAGAACCGGTTTCTCACGATGAACTACTTTCCAATAAGGGAGCAGGTACAGTTACCTTATCAAGTTCTACTTTCCTCCCACTCACTTCTTTCGAGAGAAACTCCTTCTCTAGAAAGGATCCAAATTTAGCAACAGAAGTCTTGACTTCAGATCTGTGATAGAAGGTGTACCCAATAGTTTCCTTTGTGCATCCTATGAAGACACATTTATCCGATTTGGGTTCGAGCTTATTAGGTTGAAGCTTTTTCACATAAGCATCGCAGCCCCAAACTTTAAGAAACAACAACTTTGGTTTCTTGCCAAACCACAGTTCATAAGGCGTCGTCTCAACAGATTTTGATGGTGCCCTATTTAACGTGAATGCAGCCGTCTCTAAAGCATAACCCCAAAATGATAGCGGTAAATCAATAAGAGACATCATAGATCGCACCATATCTAGTAAAGTACGATTACGACGTTAGGACACACCATTACACTGTGGTGTTCCGGGTGGCGTGAGTTGCGAAACTATTCCGCATTGTTTCAAATGAAGACCAAACTCGTAACTAAAATATTCTCCTCCACGATCAGATCGTAGAAACTTTATTTTCTTGTTATGATGATTTTCAACTTCACTCTGAAATTCTTTGAACTTTTCAAATGTTTCAGACTTATGTTTCATTAAGTAGATATACCCATATCTGCTCAAATCATCTGTGAAGGTGAGAAAATAACTTGATACCGCCATGAAGCTTCAACATTCATCGGACCACATACATCTGTATGTATGATTTCCAACAAATCTGTTGCTCGCTCCATAGTTCCGGAGAACGGCGTTTTAGTAATCTTGCCCATGAGGCACGGTTCGTAAGTACCAAGTGATTCATAATCAAGTGGTTCTAAAAGTCCATCAGTATGGAGTTTCTTCATGCGCTTTACACCAATATGACCTAAACGGCAGTGCCACAAATAAGTTGCACTATCATTATCAACTCTGCATCTTTTGGCTTCAATATTATGAATATGTGTATCACTACTATTGAGATTCAACAAAATTAGACCACTCTTCAAGGGTGCATGACCATAAAAGAGATTACTCATATAAATAGAACAATCATTATTCTGGATTTAAATGAATAACCGTCTCGCATCAAACAAGATCCAGATATAATGTTCATGCTCAACGCTGGCACCAAATAACAATTATTCAGGTCTAAAACTAATCCCGAAGGTAGATGTAGAGATAGCGTGCCGACCGCGATCACATCGACTTTGGAACCATTTCCCACGCGCATCGTCACCTCGTCCTTAGCCAATCTTCGATTAATCTGTAGTCCATGTTTCGAGTTGCAAATATTAGCAATGTAACCGATTATCAAATACAAAGGTGCTACTGCGAGCATTAGTAAGGTACACATAAATAACATGTATATCACATATACCTTTGTTCACCTTGCCATCCTTCTTATCTGCCAAATACTTGGGGTAGTTCCGCTTCCTGTGACCAGTCTGTTTGCAGTAGAAGCACTCAGTCTCAGGCTTAGGTCCAGACTTGGGTTTCTTCTCCAAAGCAGCAACTTGTTCGGTGTTCTTTTTTAAGTTCCCCTTCTTCTTCCCTTTGCCCTTTTTCTTGAAACTGGTGGTCTTGTTGACCATCAACACTTGATGCTCCTTCTTTATTTCTACCTCCGCATCCTTTAGCATTGCGAAGAGCTCGGGAATTGTCTTATCCATCCCGTGAATGTTATAGTTCATCACGAAGCTCTTGTAGCTTGGTGGCAGTGATTGAAGAATTCTGTCAATGACGCTATTATCCGGAAGATTAACTCCCAGTTGAATCAAGTGATTGTTATACCCAGACATTCTGAGTATATGCTCACTGACAGAACTATTCTCCTCCATCTTACAATTTGTAGAACTTATTGGAGACTTCATATCTCTCAATCCGGGCATTTGCTTGAAATATTAACTTCAACTCCTGGAACATCTCATATGCTCCATGACGTTCAAAACATCGTTGAAGTCCCGGTTCTAAGCCGTAAAGCATGACACACTGAACTATCGAGTAGTCATCAGCTTTGCTCTGCCAGACGTTCATAACATCTGGTGTTGCTCCTGCAGCAAGCCTGGCACCTAGCGGTGCTTCCAGGATGTAATTCTTCTGTGAGCAATGAGGATAATCCTCAAGTTACGGAACCAGTCCGTGTAATTGCTACCATCATCTTTCAACTTTGCTTTCTCAAGGAACGCATTAAAATTCAACGGAACAACAAAGACGGGCCATCTATCTACAATCAACATAGACAAGCAAAATACTATCATGTACTAAGTTCATGATAAATTTAAGTTCAATTAATCATATTACTTAAGAACTCCCACTTAGATAGACATCCCTCTAATCCTCTAAGTGATCATGTGATCCAAATCAACTAAACCATGTCCGATCATCACGTGAGATGGAGTAGTTTCAATGGTGAACATCACTATGTTGATCATATCTACTATATGATTCACGCCGACCTTTCGGTCTCGGTGTTCCGAGGCCATATCTGCATATGCTAGGATCGTCAAGTTTAACTTTGAGTATTCCGCGTGTGCAACTGTTTTGCACCCATTGTATTTGAACGTAGAGCCTATCACACCCGATCATCACGCGGTGTCTCAAAGACGAAGAACTTTCGCAACGGTGCATACTCAGAGAGAACACTTATACCTTGATAATTTAGTGAGAGATCATCTTATAATGCTACCGTCAATCAAAGCAAGATAAGATGCATAAAAGATAAACATCACATGCAATCAATATAAGTGATATGATATGGCCATCATCATCTTGTGTTTGTGATCTCCATCTTCGAAGCACCTTCATGATCACCATCATCACCGGCGCGACACCTTGATCTCCATCGTAGCATCATTGTCATCTCGCCAACTTATGCTTCTACGACTATCGCTACCGCTTAGTGATAAAGTAAAGCATTACAGGGCGATTGCATTGCATACAATAAGCGACAACCATATGGCTCCTGCCAGTTGCCGATAACTCGGTTACAAAACATGATCATCTCATACAATAAAATTTAGCATCATGCCTTGACCATATCACATCACAACATGCCCTGCAAAAACAAGTTAGACGTCCTCTACTTTGTTGTTGCACGTTTTACGTGGTTGCTACGGGCTGAGCAAGAACCATTCTTACATACGCATCAAAACCACAACGATAGTTCGTCAAGTTAGTGATGTTTTAACCTTCTCAAGGACCGGGCGTAGCCACACTCGGTTCAACAAAAGTTGGAGAAACTGACACCCGCCAGCCACCTGTGTGCTAAGCACGTCGGTAGAACCAGTCTCGCGTAAGCCTACACGTAATGTCGGTCCAGGCCGCTTCATCCAACAATACCGCCGAAGCAAAGTATGACATGCTGGTAAGGAGCATGACTTGTATCGCCCACAACTCACTTGTGTTCTACTCGTGCATATAACATCTACGCATAAAACCTGGCTCGGATGCCACTGTTGGGGAACACGCACACAAGATCATGGTGATGCATAGCAACGAGAGGGGAGAGTGTGTCCACGCACTCGTGAGACCGAAAGCGGAAGCGTTAACTGCTTAGCGGTTGATGTAGTCGTACATCTTTACGATCCGACCGATCCAAGTACCGAACGTATGGCACCTCCGAGTTCAGCACACGTTCAGCTCGATGACATCCCTCGAACTCCGGTCCAGCCTAGCTTTGAGGGAGAGTTCCGTCAGCACGACGGCGTGGTGACGGTGATGATGTTCTACCGATGCAGGGCTTCGCCTAATCACCGCTACGATATTATCGAGGTGGACTATGGTGGAGGGGGGAACCGCACACGGCTAAAAGATCAATGATGAATTGTTGTGTCTATGAGGTGCCCCCCTGACCCCGTATATAAAGGAGCAAGGGGGGAGAGGCGGTCGGCCAGGAGGAGTCCTACTCCCACCGGGAGTAGGACTCCCTCCCTTCCTAGTTGGAGTAGAAGAAGGGGGGAAGGAGGAGAGGAAGGAAGAGGCGCCGCCGCCCTCCCTCCTTGTCCAATTCGGACTAGAGGGGGAGGGGGCGCGCGGCCTGCCCTGGCCGCCCCTCCTCTTCTCCACTAAGGCCCATGTAGGCCCATTAAACCCCCGGGGGGTTCCGGTAACCCCCGGTACTCCGGTAAAATCACGATTTCACCTGGAACACTTCCGTTATCCAAATAGGCTTCCAATATATCAATCTTTATGTCTCGACCATTTCGAGACTCCTCATCATGTCCGTGATCACATCCGGGACTCTGAACTATCTTCGGTACATCAAAATACATAAACTCATAATATAACCGTCATCTAAATTTAAGCATGCGGACCCTACGGGTTCGAGAACTATGTTAGACATGACCGAGACACGTTTTCGATCAATATCCAATAGCGAAACCTGGATGCTCATATGGGCTCCCACATATTCTATGAAGATCTTTATCGGTCAAACCGCATAACAACATACGTTGTTCCCTTTGTCATCGGTATGTTACTCGCCCGAGATTCGATCGTCGGTATCTCAATACCTAGTTCAATCTCATTACCGGCAAGTCTCTTTACTCGTTCCGTAATACATCATCCCGCAACTAACTTATTAGCTGCAATGCTTGCAAGGCTTATAGTGATGTCCATTACCGAGTGGGCCAAGAGATACCTCTTCGACAATCGGAGTGACAAATCCTAATCTCGAAATACGCCAACCCAACAAGTACCTTCGGAGTCACCTGTAGAGTATCTTATAATCACACAGTTACGTTGTGACGTTTGGTAGCACACAAAGTGTTCCTCCGGTAAACGGGAGTTGCATAATCTCATAGTCATAGGAACATGTATAAGTCATGAAGAAAGCAATAGCAGAATAAAAAACGATCGAGTGCTAAGCTAAAGGAATGGGTCAAGTCAATCACATCATTCTTCTAATGATGTGATCTCATTAATCAAATGACAACTCATGTCAATGGTTAGGAAACATAACCATCTTTGATTAACGAGCTAGTCAAGTAGAGGCATACTAGTGACACTCTGTTTGTCTATGCATTCACACAAGTATTATGTTTCCGGTTAACACAATTCTAGAATGAATAATAAACATTTATCATGATATAAGGAAATAAATAATAACTTTATTATTGCCTCTAGGGCATATTTCCTTCAACCAACGCCACCCCCTTGGCGACACGAAGCTGCACCTCCTCCTCACCAGTCAAACCGCCTCCTCCTCCTCCTCAGCCCACCATGGCTTCTCCTCCTCCTCACCCCACCATGACTCCAACTCACTTGTACGCACAAATAACTATCCCATAGGAAAAAAATGACTGTAGGCCGGTGGAAATGGCTACGATCTACCGTTTCTGTGGTTTGGATTCAAAAATAGGTGGAGAAACAAAGAGATCAGCGAGGGGGGCGACATACAGAGAGGAACCAGAGGGAGAGAGAAAGAACAGCGAGAGGAAGAAGAAACCAGCTCGGGCCTTATTCAAACGTCTTCAGCCACTGGTTAGCTGAAAAGGTTTTCGGCCGCGGGTTGGCCGAAGAGGCCTGTCTTCGGCCCAGCTCACACGCTCTTCGGCCTACGCGTAACTGAAGAGGCCTCTTCGGGCTTCGGCTAGCCGAAAAGGCCCTCTTCGGCCAACGGCTGACCGACGAGGTGCTAGTTTTGCAAATAACATGCTAGCACTGCTAGTTTTCGAAATTGCTATAAAAAATGTGCTACTTTTGAAAAAAAAAACAATTGGTGTGGGGGGGAGGGGGTGGGAGGGTGGTGTGAGAGCGTGAGTTTGTTTGTTGTACAACGAGGGCATTTTTCAGTTCCCTTTTTGTCCTTTTTCTCCATCACGCGAAAGAATATACTAAGACAAGGATCCCTCATGGGGAATGTTTTCAAGGGCTTTTTTACTAAAAGAATTCGCGTGATAATTGCATGCTCACTCCGACCCGCAATTGCACATGTTACAAACTCGATGTGACTGCAAGTGGTACAACGCGCCTGCAACCAGGGGGGCGAGATGTTGAGCTTTGTTGTTGTGTGCCGCTAGTGGTGACGGGCGTGACGTGGGAGTTCTTCTTTTTGTTTCCCTTTTGTCATTTTTTCTTGCGCAAAAAGCAACATCCTGAGATGAGCATACCCTAGAGGAATGTTTTCCACCACTGGCTGATTTTTACAAAAAGGACTCGCCTAGTGCTCACTAAGTAACTCAACTGCAACTACATATGGTACAACACGTCTACAATTTCGTGGCAGTTGCATGTCCACCAACAACCCATAGCTACATATGTCACAACTCGACTGCAACTACAGGCCATACAACACGCCTGCAACTAGGGGGGCATAGTGTGTGCCGCTAGGGCGGGAGAGACCGACATGTGGCAGTGATGTTTTTCATATTTTTTTTGCTTTTCATTTTTTTCTCTCCATCGCACAAAATGAACATCCTAAAGATGAGGATCCCCAAGGGATGATTTTTACCCTAGGGGGCTTTGTTTCTGCAAAAATATTTCGCACGAAAATTGCATGTCTACCCTGACTCACAATTGCACACATCGTAACTCATTCGCAACTGCAAGTGGTACAACGCACTGTCGATTAGGGCGGTGGACACAAGAGTGTCTATTATTATTATTATTGTCTTTTTACTCTGCCGCACGAAAAGAACATCCTAATGACGGGGATGCCTGGACATGTTCACCCACAGTGTCATTTTGCAAAAAGAATTGAGAATTGAAGCGAACCCCCTCCTAAAAAACCAACCTACAACTACACACGTCGTAAGCTGACCGCGACTGCAAGGGATGAACATAAAACACACCTACTATCCTCTCGGTCTTGATGATATTTCAAGGATGATATGTCTAGTTCTAGACTCCCTGCGAAAAAAAGGATAATATTTCTAGACGATTGCTGAGGTCGATCTCAACTCTTGTCAACTCAGTTGATTTTGCAATACAAACTCCAACAAAACCTCTTCTGAAAAAGATGTGCCGGTCACCTCGGCCGTATCGGCCGGCACACTTACAAGGAGACATCATCACCTCGGAAGCAAACGTGAATTTAACTCGCTGGAGAGTACGCGCCATTGATATATGAGACCGAATCCACTGTGGACTCGTCGACGGAAGAGAAAGCTTTGCCACTCAAGTCCTTCGACCGAAGGGGAGGACGTGTTGACGCCCCCTCTCGCAACGCCGCTCTTCTTCTACCTCTTGCTGCCTCTCACAGCTCAACCTTTTCTTTTTGTTTCTCTCAAACACAAGAACACATGCACATGGTGGGGAACGCGCACACACACACTTCATCAAAGAGAAAGCTAGCTTTGCCTTGTCTCCCCCGGTGAAATACACAGGTGCTACATTTTCCTCTGCTCAGCCCTTCCGGCCTTCCTTTTCTCATTAACTCAATGTCATACTTATATACACAGGAGGTTTGCCTCACGCTCACCCTAGCTAGCCGGCACTCTCGGCCACTAACCCACTAATCCATCTACTACGCCACTAACCCAACAAACTCCACGCACTACATCTCCTGGAATCTCTCCCGGATCTACACCACCGGCTAACAAACTCATGCATGCAGTCAAACTAGCTAACAAACACACCAATTTTCTTGGCTCCAACGTACCGTCCACGCGCTTGGCGTATCACACGACCTTGCGTGTCATCCGACTCAACCTGAACCAACCCATCACGCTCCAGCCTTGTCGCGTCTTACCGACTCTCATGGCATCGCCTTGTCACACGGCACAGTCGGCATCTCGTCGCGCTCGCCGCATCGCATGCCGGCATCTCGCCTCCTCTGCGCATCTTCGCTGAAAGTTTGCTGGACTAGCTACTCTCTAAACTATGCTACATGCATAACAAAAGCAAACTAAATTACTGATACAATATCAAGATTACTGCTAACAGGACGGAGGTTGGCACCTGGTACTGGCCGGATTCACACCCTTGTTGAGGTCTCTCGGCTGTTGTTGATTTTGTTGGTTTTTGCAGCGCGGTCGGACACTGAGAGCGTCGGCTGGCTGGATCCTGTGCACGGGCGCTACACGAGGAAGGCCAAGCGCCGTCGCCTGTCCCTGGCCGCGGCGTCAGGGTCAACCACCGACACCGAGGATTCCATCGTCGTCGACGGCGCTGCCGTGGTCCGTACCTACTTTCGCGTGCCTGGAATGGGTAAAGCCAAAAGCATCCTGCTGGCCAGGTTCACCGGCGCCACAGAGGAGACCAGGAGCCTATTCGTCGTGGCCGCGCTCTTCGGAAGCGGCTCCTTCAAAACGAGACGCCGGACGGAGACTTCTACGTCTGCACCACCATGGAAAGACACGCGGCTCTCCTAGACGCCCAGCTCTACAGCGGGTTCGGCGGGCAGGCCTGTGTGAGTCGCATCTCGTAGCTATGGCGACGACGTAGCCTTCAAGCTATTTGACCGGGCCGCTGAATATCTGGATAATCCAAAATATTGTACGTTCATATTCGAGGGAAAAATTATATGACGATTCAATACCCGCATTCAAGCTGAAATGAAAATGGATGTGTAAACTATCTGGATTTATTTTACAGATACAACTATCCCGAACCTAGGCTACTACTATCCCGAACCTGTTCCCCCGAAATATCGGATCGCCCCGCATCGCTTGATTGGGCAACACGGTCGGATTCCCATCCAATCTCAAGCGCCGCCTCCTCCTCCTTGCAGCCGCTGCCGGCCGCGGTGGCGGGAGGCCCTGCCTCTTTTTCTTCTTCTTCTTCTTCTTCTTCTTCTTTGACTTCCCCTGGCAGCGGCATCTCTGTCCAAGCTGCTAGTCAGATCACCATATGCTATCGATCTTTGACGGCCGCAGTGCACTTGTTGCTTCCTCTCCCCGTTATCAGTTTTCATTGGCAGTATTTGGTTTTTATTTTCTTTTCTCCTTATTTTTCAAATATATGTTAACTCTATTCAATCCATGTTGAACATTTTTCGTATACACTCTGCCCACTTTTTAGGATATACTTTGAACATATTTCAAATACATGTTGACCATTTTATCTGAATACATATTGTAAATTTGTCAAATACACATTGAATGTATTTTTATACAAGTATGATTTTTTGAGATACACGTTGAACATTTTTCAAATACGTGTTTAAGTTTTTTATGAATATAAGTTGAACATTTGCCAAATGTTGATTTAATCTTTAAATACAAGGCAAACATTTTTTAACACAATGAAAATTTTCCATAATGACATGAACGTTTAAATTTTTTTTATGAAACATCTTGTATGCGTTATGAATTCCTTTTGGCTGGTACCAAATATTATTTCAAACTAGATGATACCCCGCACGTTGTTGTGGGAATATCTTGTAACATATCTCAATGTGATTCATTGTATGAAACATATATAAAAGGATAAAACTGAAACTACATATACTTTATTATGTTTGATCACTATATAGTTGTAAAATGTTTATTAAATATAAATAGAATAATAGAATAGAAATTCGCATGTTGAGATAGGTCTTTTTTCATGCAGGTTTCATGATGAAGTGGCATGCTTGCATGTTGCGAGACATATGATAGTGAGTGTGGGGCTTTTCTCGTGCATGTTGTGCGATGATGTGGCATGCTTGCATGTTGAGAGAAATAGTTAGTGGGGGCTAGCTATTTAGAAATAGAAGATTACTTGTTTTTTTATATTTTATTAAGATTTAATAAAAAAAATGACCTTATTTTTGAAACATGTGAATGTTCTTTAAATGTGATGACTTTTTTTAATAATATCAAAATTGTCTGGACAAATTATGCGATAATTTTCATTGCATTGCATAATTTTTAACGGGTGGTGATTTTTTTTAAATTAACTCAAGTATTTTAAGAAATAAATAAAAATAAGTAAGTAAAAAGGACCCAAATAAATAAAAGGAATGAATGAAGCAAACTAATAGCTCCCGACTGGCCGACCCGCTATGAACTAGCTTGTGACCAGTTGTTCTTCCATCTCACTAGAACATTTTGATTCATCAATAAAGTTGGGCGACACTCAGAAAAATCAATAAAGTTGGGCGAGAATTCTCAAGAAAAAATCTCACTAGAGGCAAGATAATGACGATATTCTGAATCCCAGCATAGATCAATAGTTAGCTAGTAAACGCACACCCTCACGCAATTGTAGGCACTATATTGTGCCAGGCCAGTTCAGGGTTTTTAGGGCGTGTTTGGTTGCCTACATACCTCTTGGCTAAGCCCGCGTGGGAACTATCCAATCTGTTTGGTAGCCCGCGTACATTATTGGGCCTGCATCGCACGCTTCTTAAAGCATCTACGCTCAGGCCCCTGCACGAGGAGAAATGGGAGGGATACGAGGTGTTTACCTGGTGTCTTCTTCAACCTCCGGTAAGCTCCTCTCTAATCTCCTCTCTTCCATGCCCTTCTAATCCACACAACAATGCTTTGCTTCATGGTAAGCTCTACACGAAAAAGATGCACATCGATGCTACGGTTCCATTCAAGCGATCGGTTTGTAGTTTCGTCGACCGTACATGCTTAATTTCTTGTTCCCGTTTGGAGCTGTTTTGGACGAATTTTGTTAAATTTGTCGCGCATGGTCGATTGTTTGAAATTTCCTTTTACCAGCAGCCTAATCTCGCATTTCTGCACAACATTCATGTTGCAAGTTTCCCATTTCGACGATGGTAAACGAGAAGATCTACATATTTCTCATGGTTGTACATATGGATATGTGTGCTATGATTTAAGACACTGCTTAGTTATTCCTCTAGCCGGCGTGGTTTCTCTTGATCTCCTCTCTCGCGTCTTGCTGTGGTAGCGTCATCGTCGCCGTCGTTCATCTCGGCCTTCTCTCCATAATCCTACTGCAGTTAAGCCGCCATGGCACGCACACTGACGGGGTTCTTCTCCTCTGTTCTCTACCACCGACGGGGTCAATCATCTTGGCCTCCTCCCGGACTCCTCTTTCTCGTCCTACTACACTGGAGTCATTTTCGGCGTCGATCATCTCAACTCCTCTCTCTCGTCCTAGTACACTGACGATATCATGGCGTGAGCACTGCATTTCTCCTCCGCTGTCCACTGTCTTTGCGCGAGCACTCCAACTAGTTCGCCGACAGGGTCGCTCGCCCATGACTCCGTGCTCGTCATGTCGGACACGGCGCCACGGTCACTGTCCACCGCAGTCGCCATGGTCCGGCGCACACTGCATTTCTTCTCCCCCTTCCTCTGCTAGCTCTTAACCCTGTGTGCTAAGTGCAAGTGCTAGCTCTTAATCATACCCCATGCGGGCAACCAAACAGCGTGTAGTTGTATGCGCCGAGACAATGCAGGCAACCAAACAACATGCCAAAGTTGATCCCCTAATGCAGGAAGTCCATATGCAGGCAACCAAACAACTTGCAGATGTCGCATATGAGGCTGTTTTTTCAGAGCCAGGCTGGGTTGAGATGTGTATGCAACGCGGGTACTGTTCAATACGGCAACCAAACACGCCCTTAGTGTGTTTTCCCCGTTTATAGAAAAGTACTAGAACATTCCTAGATCGTTTTTTCTTTCTTTTCCTTTTGTGTTTTTTTATAATTTTTTCCATTTACATTTTCTTTTCTTTTTGCTTTTCTCCCTTTCCTTTTTTGTATAAAAATGTAAAAGAAAAAATAGAAATAACTGTCCCCCATATTTTAATTTTGAAATGCAGGGACACTTTTGAAATACATGAACATTTTTTGAAATTCAAGAACATTTTCAAAAATAAAAAAACATTTTTTCAAACTTGTGGTCAATTTTTTCAAATTCATCAACAGTTTTTTTAAATCCGGAAATATTTTTCAAATTCATCAACATTTTTGAAAATTCGGATATTTTTTCAATAATGAAATTTTTTTCAAACCAGACAGGAGCCACGTAGGACTCCGACACCCCCGGCCCACCGAATTCCCCCTCCCGGTCCCAATTCCTTCCACTCCGCCCTGCTCCTCCTCTCTTTGCATCTGCACCCTCCACCTCCGTCGTCGCCGCTATACGCTCCAGCCGCCACAGATGCATTGCCGGACGTCCGCAACTAGCACCGATACGCCCGCTCGCCTTTACGTCAGCGCTTTCCACCCTGGAGCCGGTTTGCATGTATTTCGTCCAGTTAGTTCAAATGAGGGTCCAAATGTATACGAGCAGCGTTGGACGGTCGCCCCCCGCGTCCGTGTCCGCAGACTGCCCGCCCCCCTTTTCACCTCCAAACATGTGGATTGTAAAAAAACACCCAAGCATGTGAACCCTCGCAGGCACCAGTGGCACTATAGTCAACCACGCCGTCCCTGTCTCCAGCGAGCTACGGGCCTAGCCTCGACGGGATTGCTATACTGAGTCATTTCAGCTCCGTTGGGCCTCGAAGCTTTGCACCTTATCTCCCAGGAAATCCACCTATCCAATGAATATCAACTGTGTATAAACATAAAACCGATAAATAAAATGTTGAAATGGCGGAATATATTCATGTATGTAAGTGTGAGATTATACTAGCCAGAAAGGTACTAAAATATGTATTGGGGGGGATTTGTGGTAGACTGGGAGTCTAAAAGGATGTATATAATTCGCGCTTCTCATATTTGCATATGCAAAACATATGTTGGATGGCAATTTTATGGTTGGACACAACATGAACTCGACATGTTTATTTATTTATATCATTCGCTCACTCTGTCACATGCTTATTTATTTATATCATTCAGTCACACTCTGTGACATGTTTATTCGACTTATACAATACCCATGCAGATATACCTGCACAACTACCTATTTTCCCCCACTCTTATGAAACAGCTCCAGCGCCTGGGCCACCGTCATCCCACCGGGCACCTGGACGAACAGCAGGATCCCCAGGGTGGCGGCCGCCTGCTCCGCCGTCCTCACGCCCATCTTCTCGATCGGCGTGAACTTCGCTGGCGGCTTTCCTGGCGGGGGCTTCGCGTCCGTCTTCAGCAGCGCTTCAGACAGGTCCTGCCACCCGTTCACCTGGGCCTTTAGCTCATTGGAGATCTTCCCGCTCTTCTTCTCCACCGCCTTGGGGTGCAGCAGGCCGGCCACGAACCCAGACACGGTCTGGAACCGCGTGGCCTCGTGCACCAAGAGGAGCAGCGTCGTTACCGCCTCCCTCGCCTGCTGCTGCTTCGGGCCGGAGGTCTTATCGGCCTTCGTGCGCCCGTAGAGCGCGGTCACCGCGTCGGCCATCTGCTGCCGGCCGAGAGCGACGTTGGTCAGCTTGTCCGTGTCGCCGAGGAGGTCGCGGTAGGTGCCGCCAAACCCGACGTAGATGGCGCCGGGGATGAGGCCGGGGGTGAGCTCCCACCAGGTGCCATCGCTGCTCTTGAAGCCCTCCCAGTAGAGGTTGTCGGCCCGGGTGGCGAGCGTGAGCCCGGTGCTGGCCGACGATGTCTTGAGCACGATGTGGAACCACCTGCTCGGCGGGACGTTCGGCTCGATCGGCGGCAGCACGGGGCGGTTGTGGGAGGAGTGCCCCGGGTTGCGGAGCTTGTTGCGGATGCCGTTGATGAAGGTGACATAGTCGGCAGAGCTGGCCTGGACGTTGAACGTCGCCGTGAAGAGCGGCTTGTCCACGTTCTTCGCCATCTTTGCCGCCATGGATACAAAGCCAAGATGAGACGGACTATTAAGCGAGAGGGGGTGAGATATTGAAGAGGATGAACGAACTGGAGATGTATTTATAGGCGATCGACAGGTGCATGCTGTTAAACGATAGGGTCTGTATACGTGTACGTGTCATCTGTAACATTTACGTGATGTGTGTGCATGTGTTCATGTGTTGTACAAGGCAGGTTGTCAGAGTTGATCCTTATCTTTGTATAGCTTGGCTTAGGTACGGTGATCCTTATCTCAGTATGTACCTTGTACGTGATGTGTGTGCGTGTGTTTATGTGTGTGCTAGTACTAACTAACCTGCCGCCAATTGTAATCCTATTGATCTATATATATACACGCACGCGCCCTTGCCTAGAGGTATACGCTTCCACGCCTTCAATTTTACGCATGCTTGCTTTGCCAGCTAGCTATTCCAAAGAAGGCGGTGCCAAAGATCCAATTTGGTTTGATTTGCAGCACTGCACGGTCATATTTTTCTTCTGAGGATTAGGTAGTGGAACCCCTTTTTTGGATGCCGAAGAACAGTTCATCACACTTTGTCAGCATGGAATGGGTCGCAGCATCTGGAACGCGATCCTTCTACCGAGGGAGTCGACTGGCCACACCATGGCTGCTAACTAGAATAAGAGATCTGCAGCTGTCGTGTCGCGATTTACTGATGCAGGGATCAGTTCTGTCTTTTGACTTCTGAGTACATGTTACATAATCAAAGGCGCAAATGTCACGGTAGTAATACTCGTGTCGAGCTGCAAACATGATCTATCATACAGAAACAGGAGGAGCACTCTCGGCTCCATTTTTCTGTTATGAAGCCTATGATCAGGCAGAGCAAAGGTAGCAGTCTCCGCCTCCGGCAGGGTGAAATAAAAGGGACGACACGCGACAGGTTCAGGCAACGTCATTAGTGGCGTGTGCAAATTGGTTATCAGTGGCGTGCCCCGGTAACAGCACTGTTACGTGTATACTTATACTAATAGTGTGCCACTGTGCCTTCATACCTGCAGTAAACTCTCTCTTCTACTCTCACACCGCACATAAAAGCAGTCCTAATTGTGACAAGCACAATGAAACTTTAAAACATCACTAGTACAGAAAACTGAACGGGGGTAAACTGTATTACAGAGCTAAAATAACCATTAGTACGCTTCATTACACATCCAATGATTTGGACCCCATTGTTTAAATCCAATGACATTCGAGGAGCTCGTCATAAAAAAATATGGACCGCAAAACTTTTGCACACTCCTAGCACACCCAAGCATCTTGGATGCCTAAACCTTCCAGATTTCTCTGAACTATTTTACCTTTTTTTCATTCAAACTTACTTTGCACCAAGAGCAAATGAGGCTATGCTCTGTACAACGGTTTTATTTCCTCTTTTTAAATAACTTGGTCATGTGCACCCTTAATCTTTCGACTTGTTCTTGATATCCTATTGTTGCATAAGACTGGTTGTAATTGCTATCTTCTTGATTTTCATATATTATCCATTATCGAAGTAACAAGTCTATGGGGATGACACCCTCTAACTAGTGGTGGATCTCAGCTTGACACATAAAGCGAAAGACAAACCCCTAATCCTCCACATCTGACTATTTTTTGATTTTTTATTTCATTCTATCCATTTTCTAGCTTTCCTTTGCTTTTATTTATTTTGTGCAAGAAAGGTCTTGAGAGTGTGTGTTTGAAAGGGTTCTTTTCTGAGCCTTTTATTTATCAAGGAGTAGCTATTTATGGTCGATTTTTGTACTTACACGATCTCAATGATCAAATTAGATGGTTCTTAGCTTCGATTTTATAAATAGTTACTTTTCAGTTGCCCAATAAACGACAAAACCGGTTCTATTCTTTAAGCATTGTGAGGAGGTATCGTAGATGTGGGAAATAAGAGGTCTCATTATGGTGCAATAACTTTTTCTCTTCAAGGGTAACATGAAGGAACTTATTGCAATAAAATGTTTGAAGATGTATAATAAAGTGGTTGAGTAGGTGAAGAATCCATTGTTATCCACAAGTGACACACATAAATAGTTGAAAACATCGTTTAACCTCGCTCACCCTGCTACTTTACTTTCAAATCTAATCCTAAAGACAATAAGATTTGTTGTTAAACAAGACTATAATAAATAGCTTTAAAAGCATTTTTTGTGAAGTATTATCCATGTATTACATGAAACAAGAGGTACAAAATAGGGACCTAATGATCTCAATTATAGAAACAACTTAAGTAACAAAAAATTACAATGATCACCATGGACACGTAATGTGTTGCTGAAGAGCGATGCACGTGTAGGTTGGGTGCAGAATAGTTGCTTCGCGGTGGAGAGGCTTCCACATAGTCTTTGCTGAGTGAAGCTAGATATGGTTACAACAAAACCGCAGTCCGACTTCCACTAGCAGAGAGACACACAGTTGACCATCCTATATAGCCAAAAGCTACCCAAGTCTGCCAGCGTGATAGAGACGGGGTGCTCGAGATGAGGAAGTGTTGGCATAGAACATCCAATTGGTCAACGCGCGGGACGAAGCCTTGAGAAGCTAGGGAGCAAGCTCCATCTTCCAAACTAAAACCCCTATAATGGGCATGCCGCTTGAGAAACTAGTAAGCATGCCGACTTTGGTAGAACGCAATAAGAGATAAGTATTCCATTGCTGAAAAGAGATACAACCAAAGCTAATCGATGATCGAACATGGGACGCATGCAAAGGCCATGTATCTATCCATCGGAAACTCTAAGAGACCGCACAAATGCCCATCAAGCTTTCCAAGGATGAGGGTCCAAAGCCTAGAACCGGTGACCAAAACCATATAAAAGTGTGAACTATATTTGAAAGCAATAAAAGATAAAAGGAGGAAGAGGAAATGTGTTGTCAGCTGAGCTTACCCATGATATTTCAGTACCAATTATGGCGTAAGCATCAATAAGATCTGCTGGTTGTTGTAACAGGAAAATGATAACCATATAAGATTATGATAAAAGAAAAAACAAGCGATATTAATGATTCGAGGATAGACCCCCATAGATACCTTTTTTTTGTGGGGGTGGGGACCCCATAGATGATTTAGAACCCTATGTTTTCCCTGCAAACATGATATATAATGCACCCGGATATCTTAATCAAGATATTTATACCATACACTTTAGGTCACACTACCAAGATGTATACTAAAGTAGTATAAGTCAACATACATACATAGCCATGATTCATCTAAGTAAAATAAATTAATCCTTACGGGTTTGTAGTTTTAATTTATTTTTTTGTTTTTCTCCGATTGAATTCAACTTAAACAAAGGTTCTTAAGGGACACCATCCAAAAACCAGCCAACATGCTTTCATTGCAACATATGGTTTAAATCTAAACTAGAGCAACTATGTGCATTAGAATTGTGTACTGAAGATATTGCATCTTAGTATTTAGCAGCATTATCGTGTGTCCAAATTTCAAAGTGTGGTAGAAAAATATAATGGTTAAGATCAAGCTCATCATATGGCCAGGGCGTTGTTTAAGCATGGAAAAAATACATAATGGTTAAGATCAAACTCATCATATGGCCATGGTGTTCTTTAAGCATGAAAAATATATAGGTTAAGATCAAACTCATCATATGGCCAGGGTGTTATTTCGCGGGTCAAGTTGTACGTGCATCATGGTAAAGCGCTTTGTGTTCTTGATTTCAGTCGATGAGAGAGTTGCATTTAGATGATCCTCGGGTCAACGATAGTAACAACAGAAAGCAATCCCCGTACGACCAACCTAGCGACGCTTCCCTCCACGCCTCTCGCACTTAGGCTAACAAGCCAACCCAATTATGTGTGTTACTTTCGAACCTGGCCACATGGGCTGGGCCAGCGTGACATGGCCCGCCAGTAAAAGGGCCTTGCATGGTACAACCCATGTCGACCCTTTATAAAAGGGTTGTGTCATCTCGGCCCAAAGGCCTGATCGGGGGGATCGGCACAACACCACACGACTGCGGGCCGGCCCATGTAACTTCTTGGCATTGTGGGCCGTTCCGTCTAAAAAATTATGGCAAAATGAAATCTAAAAAGTAAGAATACAGGAGAAAAATTTTAAAGAATAATATGAAATAAATATTAGAAAGGGGCGTTTGTCATGTCGTGCCGTCCCAGTACGCAATTAAAAGGGAAGTGTCGTGCCCGACCTTAAAGCCTGGGTTAGGGGACCAACATTGTTTCGTGGCGGGCAGAAAGTCGGCCCGACCCTTTTATTCAAGTGCCATGGCCGACATGTGGCGCGCTGAAATCCATGCCTACCGGCCGACCTGCACAACACAACACATATTGCAAACTTTAGTTACTATATCTTTCTGTGAGTGTTTTCGTAAAACTTCTATGGACTGTTTCCGTCCAGTTTAGAAGCTTCCGTGTGTTTATTTCTTTTTCTTTCTTTTTGTGTGTGTTTTTATCTATTTTTCTTGCTCTTTGTTTTTTCTTTTCTTATTTATTTATTTTTCAAATACATGCCAACTTTTGAATACATGTTGAACATTTTGTGTATATACGTTGTCCAATTTTTAGATAGCCGTTGAACATTTAATCTGAATACATTTTGAACATTTGTCAAATGCACATTGGACATTTTTGTATAGGTTGAAAAAAAGTTCAAATGCACGTTGAACATTTTCCGAATAAACATTTAACATTTTCCTTTATATACGTTGAGCATTTGTCAAATGCACATTGAACTTTCTAAAAAATACACAGAAAACATTTTTTAACACATTGAACATTTTCCATAAATACCATGACTTTATATCATATTTGCAATATATTTTGTAAGTGGTATGAACATTTTTTTACCTTTATGAAATATCATTGCGAAACTAGGGTACCAAATGTTTACATTGTATAAACATTTATTTTAAAAGCCTGAACATATTATGCAAGTCGTCAACATTTTATAAATATGTTGAACAAATTTTCAAAAGATATTAATTGTTTATATCAAATTATGCTAACATTGTTTTCACATAACATGGTCATTTTAATACACGGTGAACTTTTCTAAGTCAAGATTTTTTTAACATATATACTTAAAATATTCCAAAATAAAAAAAAACTAAATATGGAAAATGGAAAAGTAAAAACAAACAGAACTAAAAGAACATTTGAAAGGAACAAAGCAAACCCATTACCCTCGACTGGCTCGGCCCTCTATGATCTCCTTTTAGGGCATGTCCAACGCTGGACTCTTAACGAGACGCTTATGAAGGAAAATAAATAAATACCTTAAAATAGAAAATGTCTAAGCGCCCTAGCTCCCAATGCATGGCGCTAACTCCATAGCCTAATTATGCAATCAGGGGCGCTTGGTGCAGCCAAGAAAAAGGCCAAGCATCGGATGCCAGCCTTTGCGTCAATGCCGCACTTGACGCTGGGATTTGACGGCCCAACCGCTAATCAGCTGGGAACTCGATGGGATAATGATCCTGGCGCCAGTATAAGCGTCCAGCGTTGGACATGCCCGGCGCCGGCTTAGCCAGCTGGCACTCGCACGCCACCCGCGTGGGCCGTCCTTAGGGCTTGCCTGCTCCCGTCCCGTGCTCCCATCTGTGCTCCCGAAACGTTAAAATCGCATCGAACGGTTGGGCCAATTTTCCTTCCCCGTCGTCTATTTTCTGGCGCCAAAAACAAGCAAACGACCACGTATCCTGTATTTTACTCTCCCCCAGGTAATACTCGCGATTGATTCTATATGGAAAAGGCCCGCACAAAAATCTTGACCGCCAATCTCACTTCTGCGCGCCAAAAAGCAGGGACACCCATCCCATAAAACAGAGGTATCTTAAATCACAGGAAGAAGAAAAATTGCAATCGCAGCTGATTGTGATGAATTAATTTCAGGGAGAACATCAACTGTGCAAACATCAAGCAGACTGGGGCTCTATTGTCCCCTATGGCTTCTTCTTCAAGCACGGACTATGGGAACCATCAACAGGACAATGAATCTGAAGGACGAAAAGTAAGAAATCTGACTCATATTCTTCTTGATCTCTTTTCGTTGTTCCTGCCCTTCTTGTTGAACTGGTTGCTTTTCCCTGTTAACAAACAAATCAACCAATCATGATTGTATAAGATCTATTCAAATCTGATTAAAACTACTGTACAACCATGTAGACACACTGGGCATGGCAGTTTTGCACAACCTAGTTCGTTAGGTGATTCATGTAATTTCGATTGTACATATGCAAGAATCTGGTATCCATTCACAGCGTTCTACATGTAATAAAATCAGATGGATATTTTTCTTGTCATTAATTTATATTAGTCTGAAAAAATTAACATTATCCGTTTCCAATTGATTTAGATTCCGACTGTTGTAGAATAGTTTAGTTTCCATTTAGTATTTCAGTAGTGCGGCCTTCTAGACAAGACACGTAGTATGACTATGAGGATTAAAGAGTTACACTACATATGCATATGAACTAATGTGAATAGTGATTCATATAGGATGTGCATGAAACTGCTCCTAGCAATGCAACAGATTACAGTAATGAAAGGGTACCAAAGCTTGACATGCAATTTTTATCTGAAGAGGAAGCTTACTCCTTTTATAACAAGTATGCAAAAGCCATTGGTTTTAGCATCCGAAGAGGGAGTCAACATAAAGTAAAGAATTCTGCTGTCATACAACAACGAACATTTACATGCTCCCGTGAAGGTATGGCCTGCTTGTATTTTGTTTTGGTTATATTATTACTTTTGGATCACTAAGATACTTATTTTAATTGACAGGATTCCGCGCAGAAGATAAGAGAGAGGATTCTTTCAGTTACAGTAGGCCTGAAACACGATGTGGATGTAAAGCCCATATGAAGATAAGTCTTAAAGACGGATTATATTATGTGTACGAATTTGAGGCTGCACATAATCATAATCTTGCTACTGGAGACATGGCCTTATACTTAACATCCCAAAGGAAGGTGACGGAAGCACAAATAGCAAACGCCGAGGTCGCAAAGTCTGTAGGCATTTCGAACAAAGCAACTATTGATCTTATGGCCAAAGAAGCATGTGGACTTCCAAATCTTAAGTACTCCCTCTGTTCCTAAATATTTGTCTTTCTAGAGATTTCAACAAGTGACTATATACGAAGCAAAATGAGTGAATCTACACTCTAAAATATGTCTATATACATCTATACGTGGTAGTCCATTTGACATCTCTATAAAGACAAATATTTAAGAACATAGGGAGTATAACAAGTCTCGAGATAACAAGCAATCGCAATCTGCATGATGATCTAAAAGCAAGAATGTGTAGCTTCTATAAGGACTTATGCAGAATGTTTATCCACATAGCTGCTCGCGCCGCAGAGTCAGATGAAACTTATGATATGGCTGCTAAATGCGCAGAGCAGCTAGCACGAGATGTGGAAAAACAGTTGAAAATTAGAACTGATCCAGATCCAAGTCCGAATTTGGGTAACTCCTCAGTTTCACAAGGTATATGCATACAAGTTATATACTATGCTACTAGTTGCATACAGTATTTTCAAACTAAGACTTACCTTTAACTTTATGGTACCAGGATCAGCAAGATCCGTTGGTGGCTCAGAGAAAGCAAAAATGAAGAAGAAAAAGAAGACAGCCAATTCTTTACAACTACGACCTGAAATGCCTTCCGCAAACCAAATGCCTGTGTATCTACCACAGTACAACCAAACCCAAATGGTAAGAGAAGTCTTCTTTTTAACTTTTTTTCATTTTCAATCCTCTGCGACCTAAGCTTTGCTATTTACTTGCATAGGGTCATATGGGAGCTCCGGCCAATCTTGTACACCCCTATTTAGCACATTACAACTCAAGTCTGCGACAATCCATTGGTACCTCTACCCCTACGATGATGTCAGGACAAAATCTATCATTCTCCCAACAACAGACTCCTACAAGTGGTACCTCTACCCCTATGATGATGCCAGGACAGAATATATCACTCTTGCAACAACAGACTCCTATGGGTGGTACCTCTACCCCTGTGATGATGCCAGGACAAAACCTATCATTCCTCCAACAACAGACTCCTACGAGTGGTACTTCTACCCCTGTGATGATGCCAGGACAAAACTTATCATTCCTCCAACAACAGACTCCTACGAGTGGTACTTCTACCCCTGTGATGATGCCAGGACAGAATCTACTATTCTTCCATCAACAGAAGCCAGCTTAATCGATGTTACAGATTTTTATCTCATGTATTTGCTTGCAATTCTATTAGAACCTATGAGTATACGACCATGCTTGCAATTCTTACTTGTTCATGTGACTGTCGATGGAATGCAACAATTTTTTTCTACCTTTCATGCACTGTAAATATTGTCAACTCGTTCACCGGTGTACTCCATCTAAAGACATGTCGCAAAACAACGATAACACCCAACTTCTGTGAAATCGATAACGGTATTGTGATTTCTAGTATGTCTACTGCTAAACAAGCAATATGAACTATGTTGTTGTAAGAATACTTTGCATCAGGTACAAACTGTAGTACGACCAACATCCAACGGCATAGATTTTATATCTAACCTCACAAGCAGAACTGTAGTTAATCACTGACAACGCCGGCGTTGACATTGTTGACCCACGTCTTCTGGCCTCATGCTGTCTGTAAATATCACCAACATCAGCTAATTAAAATTCAGTTCATTCAACCAGTAGAGAACATGATCAACATTTTGTGCTAGACAATCCCATCAGAGAGGGTCACTCACCGAGCATGGCGACCTCGGCGGGCGTGAGCAGAGTTCTCACCAATACCTAATGAAAGAGATGCTTATAGTACTAGCATACGCCTGCTCAAATAGTATCATACAAATGAATGAGTTGCAGTTGATACATATCCAGACTCAAACGTGAGGCTAGCATTAGTACAGACCAAACAGTTTCATTAGTATGTCTCACAAAACTACGGTCAGCTCAAGGCCTGTGAGATCTGCCGTCTTTCAGCTGTAGAATAGTTGACCGCCTCAATTTAGTGATCAGTAGCACGGCGTCCGCGTCCGCGTCTGCTGCTGCTTAGCTTCTACTGCTGCTATACTAGCAGGGAACACGCGCAAAGGCGCTGCCAGGAAGCCAAGTCGCAGCCGGCGACAGCCGCCACGGTCGCCACGGTCTAGGCGTCGGCGGCCGCCGCGACCGTTACCTCGTCGGTGATGGACACACAGCGCCGCCTCAATTTGGTCTGAGAACAAATCCAATCAGCAGACAACAAATTAGAAGAAGGAAGAAACAAACTGGATCGAACAGGGAGGGTCAAGGTCAGCAAGCAGGAGGAGCAAAACCAGGAGGGGGAGGTGGTCTTGAGATTGGAGAGGGCCGGCATCTGCGACGGGGGTGGCGCCACACCTGCTCGAGGCCATGGCCTAGGTCCGATCTGATTCAATCTTGAGCTTGTGCAATAGCTGCCTGGCTGCGGTGGCAAAGTGAGCGGCGGGGAGGGACGTGGAAGTGCGGCGACGGGAGCGGAGGGCGGTCGCTGGATTCACTCGATGCCTTCGCTCCCCGCGGACCACGGTCGGCTGTCGGAAGTGAGAGCGAAAGGGGAAGAAAGGGGACGAAGGGGAATACATACGGGGGGAGGGGACGGAATACGAGAGATCCGCCAATTGTTTCCTCAGAAAAAATAGACGACGGGGAAGGAAAATTGGCCCAGCCGTTCGATGCGATTTTAACGTTTCGGGAGCACCGATGGGAGCACGGGACGGGAGCAGGCAAGCCCCGTCCGTCCCACTAAAGCTCGTTCTCGCCTGGTCGTGTTTTCGCTGATGCTCGCTCGGTCGTGTTTGACCGGTTAACCCCTCAAAAAATATTGTTAGACTGGTTGGCAGTGCCAAGTTGATAGTTGACCGACGCCATGTCCCCTTGAACGATGACTTTCTAAAAATATTCAAGGGTTTGAAAAAAAATCATCGATTTAGAAAAAAATTAACGATTCTGAAAAAAGGTTCATCAATTTTAAAGTAGTTCATGAAAAAAATTAAAAGTTCAGCATTTTTTAAAAACTTCATCAATTTTTAAAAAAGTTCGTGGAAAAATTGAAAAAAAGTTCATTGATTTCGAAAAATAGTTCACCAAAAAAATCATTGATTGTTAAAAAAGTTCACGGATTTAAGAGAAGTTCATGAATTTTTTTAAAAGTCATGCATTTGAAAAAATTCCGTGGGTTTGTGAAAAATGTTCACAGATTTGCACAAAAAAACTTTAAATTAAAAAAAATGCACGCATTTGCAAAAAAGAAAAAGAAAAAACGAAGAGAAGTTATTATCTTGGCGAACAGAGAAAGAAAGAAGACGAGAGAAAAGGACTAAATACTTGTGACATCTGTTCTGTCCAGATGGTTACTGCAGTTTATCATGAAAGAATGATATCGCTGGTTCGATTCTTCTTGCGCGCATATTTTTTATTTTAACAGAAAAAAGAGAAACGCTTAATGGGCCAGCCCTGCACGGAGGGGGGTTGTGCGCCTGTTTGTGGAAAACAAAGAAACGGGCGTTCAAGGCGCCGAATAGGGAATGGTGTTCTTTCATCTCATTAGAGGCAACCACTAAAAATTTTCTAACTAGAGGCAAGATAAATTTAAAAACAAGAGTCAAGATAAAGACGCACCCGCCACCCTCTACTCGTCTGTGCATGATAACAATATGGGGAGGGCTAAATAATAGGCTATGGTGTGTTTCAATGGGCTAAGCGCGATAGCCCAATTAATATTTTTTCTTGTCCAATAGATGCTCACTAAAGTGATTTTAAGTGGGATGCTCACTCCCACCTGCAACTTGACCAGGAGGTATACGCTCCACCAAACATGTGAATCCTCTCGGCACAACAGTTAGCCACGTCGCCCCTGTCTCGGTGAGGTCCTGGCTCAGCCTCCTCAGGATTGCTATAACCCATCGTGTCCGCTCCGTCTCGGCCTCGGAGCTATGCGCCTTCTCTCATAGAAAATCGATCGATCCGAGTTTTTCAAGTTGCTCAATGAGTCTTCATTACTATTAAACAATCCAACAAGAACTTTCTTACGTGCACCCCGTAACGGAACCCATAACAACGCACGAACCAATCAGCACCGCACAATTGGATCCACAAATCTTAATCTAATGAACACTATTGATCTAATAGCTGTGTGGTGTGGATTTAGCAATTTGGAATGACTGACGTACTCCACCTGTGGAAGAATATTCGCACTACCAATCCCGCACCCCCTAATCTCGCACCTTCCCGTCCTGGCCGTAACTACTCCACGAGAAGCCAACACGCGTTGCTTTTTCTCCTCCGCTCCGCTTCTCCCATCTAGCCGCCGGACGGCCGTCCCACGCAGCTCCTCTGCTCGCTGCCTCTCCCATCTAGAATCACCCTCTCCTACGAGCAGATCGCCGCCCTCCTGTCCACCATCTGCCGTCGCCTTGCCACCCCGCACTGCTGCCTGTGCGCAACGCCGTCTGCTGCAACACCTTGCCACGCCCTCATGACCGCAAAATCCTCGCCTTGCAGCGGCGCCCGGCATGCATGCCCCCGCACCGGCCCCTCTCCATCTCCCGGCCCCGCTGTCTACCCTGCTACGCCACTTGGCGAGGCAGCCAAGAAGATCGCGAGCAGCGCATCCTTTGCCGATTGCGGTGCCCCTCCAGATATTATCCTGCATCCCCTCTTTGTCTCGCGGGATGGCCCCCAAGGAGCCGGTGTATTTGTTGTAGGGCGATGGTGGCTTGTCTTCTATCAAAAAAAAGTTGAGGCCATAATATGATTCAGTTGCGAGGGACAAAGGCAATTCCAAGATGACAGTAGAATTTGATGATGGAGAATGAGCTCAACAGTCCTCCAGACTCCGGGTAAGAACTTGTGTGCCACATACACTACAGTTAGTAGTAGAAAGCACAAACCAGCAAACTGATTCCCCGTCCTGTTAGGAGCATTTTTTATTTTTTTTCTGCAGATGCAGGCATGCAACATTGTAAGTGGACGGGCAACTAAAATATAAGAGTCATTGGCTCATTGCTGCCATCCACGGAAAGACTTGAGTGAGGTAATTAAGATATTTGACTTGAATCCTTAGTTTGCTTTCACAGTACACTCTTAGACTTGAGCTCGACAAAGTGAATGGGCTACACTTTATGGTGATGATATGCAGGCAAAGGAATACAAAAAGAATCTGCCAGATTTCTACAAAGATGACTGCAGCAGTCATGGATGTAAAAAAAGCGCATTTCAATCATTGAGTTCTTATCATGGACATGGAGCCATGGATTATGTGAAGGAACATCGTATGTGGGATTGCCTGTTTCGAGCTAGGAGGATTTTGATGTACATAACTCTTTATTTTTTGGAATTCTAAACTGAAGTTTGCCACACCTTGAATCTTTTAGAAAGAAAGGAAGATAGATGTATGTGGCACTGTCTTCCTTCATTTATTTTTTCTCTTTGCAGCTACAGGCACATCAGGAGAAGGTATGATGCATCCTTGTGAACTATAGTGATGAGGACTAAGGTACATGATAATTTCATCTTATCTTTCTCTACTTACTAGGATTTAGAAGCAGACTACTTATTAGGATTTAGAAGCAGAACCTAGGATTGTACATGCGAACTACTACCTCTGTAACAAAATACAAGACATATTTGTAGACTAAACTAGCCTACAAAAACGTCTTTTATTTTGGTACAGAGGGAGTACGTGGAGTTCTTCTTGACTGATTCTTTGGCATTTTGTCTGAGTTTTTCTTGAGTTGTAAAGCTGAAAAACTAGCGAATTGTACCTTCTGTCTTGGTGTATTTACTCAACAATTTCTATTACCATGTTGTATTAGTAAAGACGTGCAGGCTACATCTCCTTGATCCTTACCAATTATCATTACTCTCTATTTCCACTGGGAATTTTGAAATACATCTCACTGGTCATTATGTTTTCGAGCATGACAAGTGCATTGCACGTACACGATACCAGTGATCCCCTAATTGTTTGCAATGTGATGCTTTTCTTTTTACAGTTGGTGATCAGATCCGATTCGAGGTGATCTTAGAATAATCACGTAACTTAGTGTTTCTTAAAATAATGCTCCGACATTTGGTTTTTGATATGCGCATTTCATATTAATCAAGACGTGCATTGGCCTTTGATCCTTTAATTTAGAAGCTAGAGTAGTTAGTTTTGTTTTCTACGACTGACAAGATATAAATATTCTGCTCCTTCAGTTATAATCAGGATTCACATGTAAGGAGAGGAGGGTATTGATGGAATCAATTTATTTGTTAGGTTTTTGTTGCCTTCTTGTTTCCCGAATAGCCTTATATGCTCGAGTAATTAGCTCTGTTTTATAGGACTAACAGGATATAAATATTCTTCTGCTTCAGCTGTTTGAGTGAGTTTCCCTGCATTGCTATCATTAATTGTTGCTTTGGCAGGTTCAGTGGCAGCTATTTTGTGCACATCAGTTGCTATTGGCAGTGGGCAGATTGTCTATCCAGAGATCAACTTTATTGACTTTAGAGTAAAAGGTGAGTGGTTCCACTTTATGTGGTGAGAATGCTCACAATGCATCTTAAATTTAGGAGATAAATGAACGCATAAAGGATTTAACAATGTACGTCTTCATAGGTATGAATTGTCCGGTGTACTAGACAGTCCAAAGAAGTTAAATATTACAAATGTGTTCACTTTTTTTGAGAGAGCTGAATGGCAAATGCTTCAGGTCGTGAGGCTAAAGCCGCCAGGTTTGTGAGTTTTATGTGTAGATATTGTCTTTTTCTTGAAGTATTATATGTGAGAGGAACCAGGAGGGGGACGAGCATGTAAATCAAGCTTGCCTTCTCCTTGTGTTGCTTTCTTTTGTTCTGAACATTTTGAAAGTCATATGTCTTGCCTTATATTACTTACGGTCTGTACCATCAGCATGTTCAGGTTTGCCTTAAGGTGGTAAGTCTTATCCAGTTGCAAGTAGCCCTTTTGTTACTTAAGTTTTGTTGCAATGTTCTCATGGATTATTGGATGATAGTCTCTTTCTTGATTGTTTCGTTTTAGGTAAGGTCATGATCATACACATAAAAAATATGTGATGGATACATGGAGTTTTGCGGGTAACATAAGTTACTGTGCCTTTTTCCAACTTTTTGTTTGGAATTAATATGCGGTACAGCCATTGCCACCAAACTATACTGATCAATAAATCAGCTTCTAATTCATTCATCCAATTTTAATTCTCGGTATGACCGGTTCAGTTAGATGATGACTTACATATTTTACATATAATCGGGCTGATCTTTCATCTTATTTGCACCTCTCCTTCATTTGTCCATGTGATTTACTTTTGCCTCCACATGAAAAATATTGTTATTGGTATAGATGGATAACTATGTAAATATTAGGCAAATATTTTGATAATTATTTCATGGCAACTAAGACGTGCGTTGCACGTGCCAGCTTACTAGTAGCAACTGTGCATAAACATAAATAAATAAATAAAATCTTGAAATGGCGCAATATATCCATGTATATAGGTGTGAGATTTTACTGGTAAAAAGTACTCCCTCCGTCCGGAAATACTTGTCCCAGGAATGAATGTATCTAGATGTATTCTAGTTTTAGATACATCCATTTGTATTCATTTCTCCAACAAATATTTTCGGACGAAGGGCGTACATAAAATATGTAGATTTTCGGGGTGGGGGTGGGGGGATTTGTGGTACATTGGAAGTATCTAAGAGTGAGGATGTATATAGAAAGCATATGTTGGATAGCAATTTTATGGCTGCACACAGCATAAACTCACCCACTCTGTAACATGTTTATTTATTAATTTATATCATTCACTCACTCTGTAACTTGTTTATTTATTTATTTATATCATTCGCACACTCTGTAGCATGTTTATTTGGAGTTATACAATACTCATTTCCGCAAAACTAACTATTTCCCCCCACTCGCACGAAACAGCTGCAGCCCCTGGGCCACCGTCAACCCACCCGGCACCTCCACGAACAGCAGGATCCCCAGCGTGGCGGCGGCCTGTTCCGCCGTCCTCGCGCGGTCACGCCCATCTTCTCGATCGGCGTGAACTTCGCTGGCGGCTTTCCCGGCGGGGGCTTCACGTCCGTCTTCAGCAGCGCTTCGGACAGCTCCTGCCACCCGTTCACCTGGGCCTTCATCTCATCGCCGATCTTCCCGCTCTTCTTCTCCAACGCCTTGGGGTGCAGCAGGTCGGCCACAAAAGCCGACACGGACTGGAACCGCGTGGCCTCGTGCACCATGAGGAGCAGCGTCGTCACCGGCCGTCTCCCTCGCCTGCTGCTGCTTCGGGCCGGAGGTCTTATCGGCCTTGGTGAGGCCGTAAAACGCGGTCACCGCGTCGGCCATCTGCTGCCGGCCGAGAGCGACGTTGGTCGGATTTTCTGTGTCGCCGAGGAGGTCGCGGACTCGCGGTAGGTGCCGCCGAACCCGAGGTAGGTGGCTCCGGGGATGAGGCCGGGTGTGAGCTCCCACCAAGTGTCGTCGCTGCTCTTGAAGCCCTCCCAGTAGATTTTTAGAACACCGGGCCCTGCTATCCTGGTTGTCTAATATTGCTTTAAGATTTGTACAACACAACTAACTTTCTGAATGAAATTTTCTCTTTTTTGTTTCTCCCACATAGAACATGTCTTGAACTTCAAACCTTTACAGCGTGGCAAAGCCTTCTATCTAGAATCTAGGATAAATCTTTCAGAATTTTTTGTCAAACATAAATATACAAAATATGTTTTTTTAATCTAGAAAATCATAATTTGTAAATTTATATTTGATAAAAAAATCTGAAAGATTTATCCTAGATTCTAGATAGAAAACTTTGCCACGCTGCAAAGGTTTGAACTTCAAAACATGTTTTATGTGAGAGAAACAAAAAAAAGAAATGTGTTTGCACGAATCACGATGCGCAGAATGAGTGGCTAGATAGGGAAGGCCTGGGTGCAGGTATTCTATTATATGTTTTCGCTCCCAGTAGAGGTTGTCGGCGTGGGTGGCGAGCGTGAGCCCGGTGCTAGCCGGTGCGGTCTTCAGTACGATGTGGAACCACCTGCTCGGCGCGACGTTGGGCTCGGCCGTGGCGGCAAAGACGGTTGTGGCCTTGTGGGAGAAGTGGCCCGGGTTGCCGAGCTTGTTGCGGATGCCAGTGATGAAGGTGACATAGTCGGTGGAGCTGCTCTGGACGTTGAACGTCGCCGTGAAGAGCGGCTTGTCCACATTCTTCACCGGTGTCGCCGCCATGGATAGATATAGTAGCGAGAGGGGGAGGAGGAATACACTTTGGTTCCTTGTTGTATATGCATCCTATATGAGGATTTTTTATATTTTAATAAAAAGTCAAAATAGGTAAGTAACAAAACACTTGACTTACTTTTGCACTGATATATAAATCTCAATAAAAAACAAAAGTTGACCTCACAGCAAAAAAGACAAAATTTATTTACTATTATAGGTCACTATTCACACTATTTTAGCAAAAAAATTGTCTTTTTTAAAAGTAGTCAAAAGGATATCTTTTTTGTGGATTTTAATTCTCACAAGTACAATAGAAGGTCAAGTTTATTTCAAAATTATTTTTGGAAATTTTTGACTTTTTGTTGAATTACTAATTTTTTTCCCATATAGGGTGCATATGTCCCCATAGACCAAAAGTTCCCCTGGAGGGGGGAGGGCGGGGGGGGGGGGGGGTGAGATATGGGAGAGGATGAGCGAATTGGCGACCAATTTATAGGCGAGCGCATTGCGTTGCTAGCTATCTAGTCCAAGAGCAATTTGGTTTGATTTTGAGGTAAATACACTGAAGTCACAGAACTTGCACGCAACGTTCAGTTTAGTGCATAAACTTGTAAAATATATGTTTCTGGTCATCTAACTTGTCCTTTTGTTCATACACGGTGTTTTCTACGGTATCCAGTCGTATCCCTATGCATGCCACATGGAGGGGCCCATTGTCAGTGGCTGAGATGGTGGTAATCCGCATGCACTTTTTTAGATAGCACCCTTGTATTTTATTTATTTACACAAAAAATTCTGAAATAAATGGAAAACGTTGGAACGTTTGTGGGATTTGAAACCCACGACCTGCTGTGATTCGCCCAGGATAGACAGCCACTCGACCAGCTGAAGTTTTACATTAAATGTATACAATTTGCTTTACATAACATAGACCATATGAATTAAAGTAAAAATCAAACCAGGAAAAAGGGAAACCCCACTTCAAACCGGCGACCTGTTGCACTAAAGCGGGCGTCCTAACCAACCACCTAATGTTACTTCATGTTTATTTGAGACTACTAATATATATATCAAAGAGTAAAAGTACACATTATGAACTATATTTTCTCTTATCTAGATTATTAATTTAAAATTATTTGAATTCAGACAAAATTTCCGTTGATTTGTCCGAATTTTTTCATTACTAAAACCAAAGTTACTTGGACTACTATTATGAAAAAGTTTAGACCTCGGGCTCGAGGATGTACATTCATTCTATACTATATTTCCTTTTATCTAGATTATAATTTAATTTTTTTTCAAATTCAAACAAAAAATATTTGATTTGTCCAGAATAATTTATTTGCATCCATTCTGCACTGTATGTTCTTTTATCTAGACTTTTAAATTTACATTTATTCGAATTCAAACATAAATTGAGTTTATTTGTCCGTAAACATACGTACATTCACTGTGCACTATATTTCCTTTTATATAAATATTTAAATTTAGAATTATTTGAATACAAACAAAATTTTGTTGATTTGTCCAAAAAAAATTACGTATATTCATTCTACATTTTATTTCCTTTATCCAGATTTTAGAATTTTAAAAAATCAAATTCAACCAAAAGTTTCGTTGGTTTGTCCAAAAGAATTTGCATTCATTCATTCTGCACTATTTTTTGCAGGAATACATATTTAAAGTTAGGTACTATGTGCAAAAAAAGATCTATCTTTGCGTAAAAAAAATTAAACATAGCTCGCTGCCATTGGAATATATAAATTTTATGCTATACAATACATAGCACTTTTATCATTTTTATCTCTATTTATCACTGATAAACTAAAATCAAATCTATCTTACATAGAAAAAACAATACACAAGATAAAATTTGTTTATGTTACTAAGTTGCGGTGTGGCCTGATGGTTGGCACTTGTACAAGATGCCATAGTATCAAACTGGGGCTTTCCCTTTTCAGCAAACCCTTTGTCGTTTTAATTTCTATTTTTATTTATGCAGTACGTGTTAAATAGCTTTAACTGTGCATTTTAGCGTGAACTGTTAGATTTCTTTTGAGGAAGCGTCAACTGTTAGTTGGTCTAGTGGCTCTTTATGCTAGGTGGAACGTGCTAGTTCCTCGTTTGAATCCCATCATGCGCTGCAGCTTCTTTCATTTTATTTGAGGATTTTTTGTGTAAAAATAAATAGAATGTATGGGTCCTTTCTTACAAAAAAAACAGCCTCAGCCACTGACGGTGGCTCTGCCACGTTGGCACCCGTAGGGATGCGGTTGCAAGCACCGTATATGAACGAGATGACAAATTAGATGATCAAAAACACGTATTTTACAAGTTTATGCACTAAATTAAACATTACGTGCAAATTCTGTGACTTCTAGTGTATTTACCTCTTTGATTTTCTTCTGGGAGTTACTAGATAGCGGATGCCCTTTTTTGTGGCGAAGAACGATTCCTCGCACTTTCTCTGCCTGGAATGGGTCGCAGCATCTCGCAGTATCTCGAACTCGATGCTTCTAGTTCTACCGAGAGGGAGGCCACTGGCCAAACCATGGCTGCTAACTTGAATAAGAAATCTGCAGCTGTCGTCTCGCGATTTATTGATGCTAACTTGGATCAGGTCTGTCTTTTGACTTCCGAGTACATGTTACTGCAAAAGCCTACATGCTACATGATCAAAGGCGCAAAAGTCACGGTGGTGATTGGGAAGAATCTTACTCGTGTCAAGCTGCAAACATAATCTTTTTATAGAAAAACAGGCGATCAATCCCGTTTTGTTAGGAAGCCTATGATCAGTGAGACCAAGGTAGCAGGTTCCGGTACAAAAACCCCTTTTGGAGGCCGAGCACCAATGAGGCCGGTTTTTTAAAATTCAAAATTCGCCAAAATTCATATTTTTTACGTTTCAAAAAATTCTAAAAACAAATATAGATATATATGGAGGCACAATGCACAAGTGTGTAAATTTTCAGGACGAAATACGTTGAAATAAGGGCTATGTAAAAAAGACAAATCTGAAACTTTTTAACACATGATACTATTCATCCTCCAAAGCCATGAATTTGTTTTTTTTGTACAGATCGTATTTTAAAGTATTTCATCCTGAAATTTTACACACATACACATAAAATCCTTGTTTATTTGTACAAAATATTTTAGGTTTTTTTGAAATTGAAAAGTTTGAATTTTATTTTTTTCAAAAAAATGCCTCACTCGTTCCAGTACACATATATAAAAACAGCGACACTTGATAGAGAGAAGTGTTTTGTATGGTTAATTAAGGTATTTCATATATTGTGTTAGGTAGCTAATTAATTAATAGAGAGAAGTGTCCTCTCTTATCTCCGTGCTTGGTCGACGCTACATACTATGCGTATAGAGAGGCCCTCGACACGCTAGCTAGTAAGAAAGTGAAGGAAACCATTAAGTACAGAAGTTCGCCATGCATACCGAGAGAAGTGATCGACCTCTCCTTCTCCGAGAGATTGGTCGAACAACAAGTTTTCGTATTATCTATCCGACACTACTGGCTACGTACATATACAATATGTAGATCTCTTACAACCCCCTAGCATTTCAACTCAACTTCCACATGGTATTCTTCGGCTTTATTGATGACGTGGTCAAGAAAGAATCCCGCCAACTCCTCTTGAATTGCTTTCATGCGATCTTGTGGTAGGAGTTCATTCCGCATCTGCCACGTCTAATTTGAAGAAGGGGGTTAGTACATATATATGAATGAAACTCAACAGAAATGATGGTGTAATAAAATGAAATTGCGAATATTATTGCTTACGCACTTCATATTGTCTTTTAGAGTAGCCCCGCTTATTTTTCAAAGTCGCGTTGTAGATGAACTCGCACACGTAGTATCCACAGTAATCATTCCCTTGTTCCCGCCACAAGCACTTTACGAGAAATAGAGTTCAATCAAACTGATAATGAAGCATTATAAATGGCATTGATGAAAGTAACTAGAATCAATGGGAGATGCGCGCAACTAGCTAGCTAGTAGTACTTATTTTCGGGTATGTATATCGCAGCTCATTCGGCAGTCCCGGAGCTTCTGCGGTGAACTGTTTCTAAACCCTGCAAGACAAAGAAAATAATTATTACTTGATATATCAGGAAATGAACAAAAAGTTGCCGATATGGTGCGATAATGATCGATTGAACTTACTTGTTGAGAATTTTAGTCATGTCCGAATAGGTCTAGGGATCTTTTTGTCTCGAGTCTAAGACGGTTACTAGTCCCCGCTCAAGCTTAATCTCCAGAAGAATATAGTGGAAGCTGCGCACGCATGCATAACTCATCAATTACATTACTATAACCTCGCTCGAGTAATAAGGGAAACCGAATATGCCCACGACAGTAACACTCACTTGAAGTTGTAAGGAAAGAGTACTAAATCTTTGTTTTGATTTATTAACAATGATTTGAGCAAGTTGGCCTCGGCCTCTTCGGCCCTCTTTTTAACCTGAAATTCATCTATGGGATTTATGTTAATGAACCCAATATCATACATTTCTGCTTTTCTGCACTCGACGATCTTCAATCTGCATAATATAGCGAGGATAATTATAAATACATGCAATGAAAGAGCTGAGCTATATATAGAGACTTAATGACAGAAGTAGTACTTACAGACAGTAGCAAGTGACCGTTAATTTATCGAGGGCCTTTTGATTGAAGAACTGAAAGAATTCCTCAAATGGAACAGTCAACAGATCAATTCCAACGAGGTCGTGCTCCTCTTTAACTCTCAGATACAAAGTATCCGTCCCCCCAGACTCTCTGCAGGTTTTCATGTACCAATTATGGAATCTTCGCATCATCGTTGTTAGAGATTTTTCATCTTTGACGAGAGGCTTCCCGTACTAAATGTCTGTGTTCGCCCACCTCCAAGAAATCATAATGTACATCGTCGGGCAGGTAATCTCCAAGATTGCTATAACCGACCACCATCCCCGGAGCATTAGCGACGATGTCGCTAGACACATTGAGCGGGGGCACGATTGGTTCGCTTGTTCGCCGAGCTGGGCAATTTTTTTCCCAGCTGCTCGTCGTTCTTTTAACCTTTGATCACTGACAGTACTTCCCGACCGCTCCGCTTCGAGATATGTCTTTTCAGTAACGCGCTCATAGTTGGTTTTCGGCGGATACTTTGGTGGTTTCCTCAGGGCATCGATAGTGCGCTTTGCTTTCACCGCATCTACCTTCTCCTCCAAAGGTGGATGTCTCTCTGCTTTTGCCCCTTCAAAGAAGTCCTCACTTCTTTTTCCATGATCTTCTTGTTTTCTTCCACGGTCCTCTGGTACGGTAACTTCTCTAGAGGTTTGAGAGGTGGACCGTATCTGTATTGCCTCCCGCCTCTGGTTGTAGTGCTAGACGCCGGAGCAGACGGAGCGGCTGCGGCTGTCTTCTTTCGTGCTTGCTTACGAGGCGGAGGAGAAGGACTACGATGCGCCGGAGCAGCCGGGGCGGCGGCGGGTCTCTTTCGCCCTTGCTGGCGAGGCGGAGAAGGAGGAAGCTGGTGGTTGCTCGGGCGCGCCGGCGCAGACAGAGAAGGAGGTGGAGTGCCGCCACACGCCGGAGAAGGAGGCTAAGTGCCCTGATCGTCACTCGACGGAGGAGGAGGCGGTGGAGGAGGCGGAGTGCCCTGACTCACGGGAGGAGGAGGAGGAGGCGGAGGCATCCAGTTCGGAAGGTTGATGAGCTCCTTCCGCCATAGGCATCACTATAAAAAAAAGACACATCCGTGACATTTTGGGCCGAACGAATTTTTTTTCTGTCATACATATGACACTTCTATGACGATAATTGTGACAAAACCCGGTATCATCATAGATGTGGTGGGCTCCTACTTCTATGACAAAAAATCATGACGGAAAATGGGCTTTTCATCTCTGGCGGGCCGGAGACGCAGCTGCATGACATTCTTTGGGCCGTCCATGATGGGAAAAACCGTGGTAGAAGCGAGGGGGAGGAAAATTTCGGGGAGTTGCCGGTTATGATGGGAGGTCGGGGGCCGAGTGATGCACGTTTCTCTCGTACGTACGCGCGTGTGTGCGAGGCGTTGACTCTAACTAAACCCAAGCGAGGCGTTGGGCTCTAACTGAACCCGAGCGATTGCATGCGAGTTACGCGTTCGCACCGAGCAATCGATCGATGGTCGTTAATCAACCCGATGGAGCGATTCCTTCGCTGCAGCTGCTAATCAAGCCGATCGATTGGATGAGCAGTGAGTGTTGCGGGGAGGGGAGGTTTGGATGAACAATGAGCGGTGGCGTTGCCTCTGGATGAACAGGACCCGTGGTGTGGAGGGCTGGATGAGCGATGAAGCGATGGAGGGGTGGTCGTGGAGGGGTGGTTGAATAGGACCCCGTGGTGTGGAGGGCTGGATGAACAGTAGATGGTGGAGGGGTGCCCATGGAGGGGTGGTTGAACAGTAGACGGTGGAGGGGTGCCCATGGAGGGGTGGTTGAACAGTAGCCGGTGGAGTAGCGCGCGGTGGAGGCTGGATGAACAGGAGCCCGTGGAGGCTGGAGGAGGTCGACGGTAGCCCGTGGAGGCTGGAGGAGGTCGATGGTAGCCCGTGGAGGCTGGAGGAGGTTGACGGTGGAGATGAACAGTATCCCGTGGTGTCCCGTTTTGCGGTACGCCACACCCCTCCCGATGAACAGGACCCCGTTTGACCGTAGGAGGTCCGTTTAAATCCGCTTTTGCGATGCCACACCCTCCCGATCAAGCTGGACCCCGTTTTGACCGTAGGAGGTCCGTTTCCTCCATTTTGCGATCGCCACACCCTCCCGATCAACAGGACCCCGTTTGACCGTAGGAGGTCCGTTTCCTCCGTTTTTTGCGCCACACCCTCGATCAACAGGACCCGTTCGAATGTAGGAGGTCCGTTTCCTCCGTTCTGCATGCGCCAGCCTCATTTCCATCGCTGTTCCGTCCAAGCCCTCCCGATGAACACGACCACGCATTCCGTTCCGACCCGGCGGTTGGCTCCAGGCGTTCGTTGCCTCCCGATGAACACGGCGCATTCCGTTGCCTCCCCATGAACACGGCGCATTTCGTTGCCTCCCCATGAACACGACGACGCTGTTTCTCCGTTTCGACCCGACCAATGTACACGAGCCCTCGCCGTACGTATGCGCGAGTAGGCGTTCGAGACCCCGCCCGTATGTACACATACGTGGCCGTATTTTCTTTCTTCCACCCTGGCCGCTGTACGTACGTGTACATGGTACGTGCGCGCCTCTACTACGACACGTGCGCGCCTCTACATCCACTAGTATATATGTACGTACATGTTCGCGACCAGAATGACAATGCTATATACGCTTCAACCATGTGTGTCCCGACTGTCAGGCACTTCCTTTCCTGCGAAGATGTAGCTGGTGGGTCCCAGCAGTCAGGGGGCGAATCGTTTTTTTTTTGCCCGGACGCACTTCCTTGCGTACGAAGATGTAGCTGGTGGGTCCCAGCAGTCAGGGGGGCGAATCGTTTTTTTGCCCAGACGCACTTCCTTGCATGCGAAGGTGTAGCTGATGGGTCCCAGCGATCGGGAAACGTTTTTTTCACGAAATACGGTGGCCCGTCCGGTGGGTCCCCGCTGTCAGGTGGAGGAATAATTATTTTGCGCGTAATAAGGAGGCACTTCCTTGCTGCGGCCGTGGACCCAGCTGTTAGCCTCTCCACGCACAGTACTCTTCCGATGGAAGTCGGTCGTTGACCACATTGACCACGCCGCACCGAGAGCACCACGACGGTGGACGACGGCGAGGCCTAAGAAGGGGACGACACGGAGGCAGGGAAAACTCGGCAGTTGTTTCCCACGCGGAGGGGAGTACGACTGTATGAGGGTTCTTGGTTAGCCGCCGTTGCCGGAGAATAACAGCAGTGTGGGTGAGTAGAGGGATGGCTAGCCAGCGATGGGAATGCAGTGGGACGGTGAGGCCTGTGATAGCACAGCCGGCCATGGGAGGAGGGAGCAGTCCCTTGGCGCTTGTTTGAGCGGCTGGAGCAGGAAGAGCAGAGATTGAAGAAGCACGACGGCTGTTGGATGGACATCCAACAGTCACTGCTTGTGCGTCAACCTTTTTTTAGGAAAGCCTCAAATCTGTGGAAAACAGCATACAACCCATCTGCCATTATTTCTAATAATTTATAGCCCATTTGCTAATTCTTAAGGTTTTTTTGGAGCCATATTCTTTTTGTTAGCATTACATCCCATATTGTGGCCACGGTTAAAAAATTATATGAAATTTTGCATATTACGGTGCGGTCCGAACTGTTTTTAATCCTGAAATTTCGACTCACATTCAAACTGATTTTAAAAATAAATGTATATCAATATAAAAGCCATTGTAATAGTGGACAAAATGGTGGAGGAGATAGGGGAGCGGCGGAGGTGTGCGATTCTTGGCCGGCGTTTGGCCTCGTTTAAATAGGAGATTAAATAGACGGCGGACGGGAGGAGCTCGGCCGGCATTGCGTTTAAGGCTACTCATAGTGGGGAGTAACATATACTAGTATCATGCATATGATACTAGTATATGATACTACTATAGTGCATAGTATCATAAAGTAGTATCATAGATTACCATATTTATTGCCATGCATGACACAAAGTAGTATAGCATTTAACATGATACGGTATCTACCTATGTTACTATAACCCTCTCTCTCTTATTTAATTGTGTGCCACATAAGCATGTTTGCTAGTCCCAAGTGCATGTTACCGGTTATGTTAGGCTACTCATAGTGGGGAGTAACATATGCTAGTATCATGCATATGATACTAGTATATGATACTAGCCTTCATAGCGCATGCTATCGTAAAGTAGTATCATAGATTACCATATTTATTGTCATGCATGACACAAAGTAGCATATCATTTAACATGATACGGTATCTACCTATGTTACTATAACCCTCTCTCTCTTATTTAATTCTGTGCCACATAAGCATGTTTGCTAGTCCCAAGTGCATGTTACCGGTTATGTTACCCCCACTATGGCTAGCCTTACGCCAGCCCGGTCATGAACGGACGTGTGTCCAGAGTGGGTTTCTCGGCTTCCACACGGGCGGGTTTCATGGAGGCGTTTGAATGCGGCACAGAGGCGTGTTCAGCCGGGCGTGCCACGAGTGGCGCCCTCGACTCTGACCTAGGACACCGCGACGTTCGTCCACTGACGTGTGGGCTCTTTGGGTGCATGACCTGCATGTCAGTGACCCAACGCAGGCAGCGCACAGCAGAGGAACCTTTGGTGGGCCAGGGTGGTCAGAAGCGGGCATTTCATAAACCGATGATTGTTCATTGAGTGTGACGTCATCTTTTTCATGTCGTTAAGCCTACTATGTTGATAGCCCGTTTGATACGTTGTGATTCATAAAGACCGATGCAAACATCAATGTTCTACTTATCACAGATAAGATTGATTAATACCCGTAACAATCCATGTCCTTAACAAAGGGTGCATGCACGTATAGGTTGAGCGTGTGTCTTGCGTCGTGTGCTGTGTGCATGCAGGCGTCAGTGTTGCGTGCGTGCAAGGGTGCGTTTTAGTGTTGCATGCATGGGTGCGTACGTGCGTGTGTTCGTGAGTGCATGTGTACGTGTCAGTGTTGCACGCCAGCATGCGTGCGTGTGTACGTTATGTGTACGTATCAGTGTTGCACGCCTACATGCGTGCGTGTCTTGCGTGCGTGCATGTGTACGTGCGGGGTGAGGCTACAGTCAGTCGACTGACTTTTTCATCTACATGATCTTGAGATTTTATGAAGTCACCATAGGTGCCTCGTAGTCGAGTGGAACGTCTCCTCCCACTGAACGTACATCACTGGAAAATACTGAAATTAACACAAGATAAATCACGAAAGCACCTTTGGGACTTTAACCTTGGTGGGCTCGAGAAACGACTGTCCTCTAACCATCCAACCACATGTTGGTTAGCACGACAAAATGTATGTGGTGACCGTGATGAGCTTATTCTGAAGTCCAGTGACCATATCGTGCTTCCGCTTCAAATACAATGACCGTAAGTGTCGTCAACAAAATACAGAGCACGCATCAAATGCAAAGTCCGTCAGTGTCATCAACAAAATATGGAGACGTATCGTGAGCTAGATACCGTTGTACTATTGTATATGCTTATTTTCTTAGTGGCCGATTGCGTGTGTAGTGTAGTGGGCACATCATTTCTAGTTGTGGTGGGTCAACATGAAGACTCATGGGTCGGTTCCATCCTGCGCCACATATAGGTTGGACCGAGACGTGTTATATGGAGACCCATGTGGAGGACTCGGCGTACAACACGAAGCTACCAGAGTCGCGGAGGACTCTATCCCCACTGGTGATAAGCCGACTATATATGATTTGTAACCCTAGGCCCTTAGTATGTTATACAAGCTTGGGGGCTAGTTCATCGATAGTATACACACACGCACAATGCCTGGTATTCACGTGTACTTTGTACACACCCCTATCACTAATATACAGTACCAGGAGTAGGCTCTTTCTTCAACTGCAAAGGTCCAATCCGAAATAGGGTAAAACTTTGCCTCATATTACCATCTAGCCTAACAACCAGGTATATCCTACCGAATGATATGATGAAATCATATCTGCCAACTACTATTAGAGAGGTGTGTTGGGGGGGGGGGGGCAATGTGTGCGAGAGATGCCTAAAGATAATGTGCGTGCGGGAGACACGTAGGCACATATATGTGCGTATAGAGGGCTAGTAGAGACCGTGCATGTTTATATATGCATGTGAGAGAAATAGTGTTTTCCAACTGAGATTAGTGAAAAGAGTGGTACATAGTAGTCAGAAAGAGAGAGAGAGAGAGAAACAGAGAGAGCATGTGTGTGAGACAGCCCGACACCCTGAGAGAGATTGTGAGCATGTGTGAAATAGAAATGCCGATGCATATAAAGTGTGTGCACTTATGCATTAGATAGAGAAATATATAACACGTTTGTGAGAACGGGGCGAGGCATAGTGCATCTACGTGTAAAAGGCGGTTCTACACATTAAATTAAAATATAAATGGCATTATTATTTTTGGATGAGATCATGAATTTGCAAAATTGTGTATGGACGAAAATCGTTCTATCAGAAACCCATACTCTATTGAATTCTAGCATGTGCATGTCTTTATTTCATATTATCGATCCATAGAGTGAGAGCGGTTTGAAATACAGGCAATGGATTCTTTTGCAATTCATATATAAACATTAATTAGTGCACTCCATGTTGTTAGTGTGAAGCACTTTATACATTTGTCACTTGCATGGATACATTCCAAATTGCTAGCTACGAAATAAAATACATGTCGAATTCAACATAAAGGGGGTTTCGAAGATTCAAATTCATAGTAAGTGCATTCATCTATTTGAACCCGAGATAATGGCATTTTTAAATCAGATGTAAAAGGGGGCTTCAATCTTGGTTGTGAGTTTGAACATGCTATATATATATATATATATATATATATATATATATATATATATATATTCATATGCATATCTAACTTTTTTTGCAACCAAGGAGATTATACCTGGAACCATGCATGAACTGAGGTAAGTTGCATATTTTTTAATATATACTCGTGTACAATGTATATTAAAATGTACCCCCTCCATTCCAAAATAATCGTAGCTTTAGGATTTTCAAGAGTAAAGATTTGTGAAGTTTGACAAATCCTGAAAGTTCAATTCAAGATAACCGAAAACGTTAATGCTTCTGCTCCCAAATATTGAACGAAGCGCCAAATAGGCCTCTGGTCACCCGAAACCGCGCGAGACTAATGTTTTGGTGGTAGGAAATTACTGTCCCGACTCTGGCCCGTGTAGCCTATCGGCTCAATGTCCAAAGGTCTAAACCGGGGTACGCTTGTAACTTCACCAAGACGCCAGTCTCAACCGCCTCCGAGAAGCATTCATACGCCGTGGGTGCCTAAACACCCATGCGCTCGGCCGAAATCTATCCCGCCCACATTTGGGACACCCCCGCAATATATCCGAAATTTTAGATGGGGGCAAAGTTTGTAACTTTCCCCAAATTTCAAACAAGCGCGTCCCAAACCGAAACATTGTTCCCCCTTAGTTCCCCGCCTCCCTCCGTTTCCCCATTCATACTCCATGGGTGCGAAAACGCCCTCTCCGCCAGCCGCGAAACCCTAGCCTCCTCCGTCCTCCACCACATAGCGGCCAATCCACCGCCGCCCTCCTCCATCACGCCGGAGCCAGTACCCCGACGTTGTCGTCCAACGCAACCGCAACCGCAACACCCTCAAGGATTAGCAGCTGAAGCCGAGGCAGAGCTGCCTCCACGACGCCGGCGCCGACGTGCGCCCGTACTGTAACCACTCCGACCACGCCGTCCTGCGCCTCACTGCTGCGGCTCCACTGTCGCAACCGTCCACCGCACTGGAGCTGTTCCCGCTACGCCGTCGTTCGCCGCCTCTGATTTGCTTCCCCGCCGCCGACAGACGGCCACCGCACCACACTCAACAACTTGGCTATGGATTCGTCCAAGGCTGCACCGTCCTCCACAACTTCTGGTTTTCGGCGAACAACAAGATTGTCGGAAAAACAGAAGGAGGACACAAGACTGCCAGTAGAAAGAGGTACTCCTCTTCCCTTATTCGTGCCAATCTTACGTCTCCGCTCACACCGTATTCATCCCACGAAAGAAAATAGTCGAGCGCTTCTTACTGCATCTTCTTCGTGATACTAAATGCACAAGGTTTCCTCCCTTTTACTATTTCACCTTTGCTAGAGGTCGAGTCTGCCTGGATTTCAATTCGAGGTCGGTCGAACCGCAATTAAAAGAAGCGACACCCGCTTAGGGCTGGAGCACCTAGTCCGCTTGTTCCCGGGAAGTGGCGCATCGGTGTCTATCATAGGGGTGTGGGCGCAGAGCTGCTTGCGCCTGATCCGAGGTCGGCGGGGCTTGAATGGATGGCGGCGGTGCCAAGCAAGGCGGTGCGGTGAGGTCGAGGGAGGTGCAGGTAGGGAGGAATCTTGGGCGATGGTCGCCGGGCGTTTGAGGAAGATCGTCAACACCGACCGGCTGGAGGTAGATGAAGGCGATCTGCCCGTTCTTTGTACATCGGACGGTGCGAAAAAAAAAATGGATTGACCTATTTGCTTTCGATCATTGTTATTTTCATAGAATCCTGTAGTAATTGAGTGTGCCATGCATGTTGTAGGGCTATCATATGTCTCCGTCATTTATTTCTCACCGACACGCTATCTCTGCTACCTTTACACTGTACTAATTGTGCACACACTTCACCCATACTCACACTATTGTTTTTTTATGCATGGGTATTTCAGACTCTGACGCAGTGTTGATGAATGCACAAAAGAAAAGACAGAAGTCGCTCTAGTGTAATTCGAAGATAAGCACTAAGCGTTTCAGCGTTCTAAAGGGTGCAGTGTGAGCAGTTGGAGCGATGGCGTAGCTCTGCGATTGATGATCTCAATTGCCACACACAACCATCCCAGTGCTTGCTTTAACCCCTTGTCAAATGTGGCTGCATGTTGCATATGGTGTGTTGCTTGTATTGCTTCCAATGTGGTTAAATTGCATCTGCTTACTTTACACATTATACCTTTGATAATGACATGCCTTCCTGTTTTTGATATATACTACATATGTCTATTAACCATGTTCGTACATCAAACTAATGCTCTTTTGTATCCCTCGTCAATCACTTATGATGAGACAGTCACCCGGGTGGGTTACTGTGAGATGCCCTACTCGTTTAAAGAGTGCAGTGTCATCCTCCCCACATGATTCTCAAGAAACAGCAAGGCTAAATGAAGATAGTCAACGTAGCTCTCTAGTTGATCACCGCAATTCCCCACACCACCATCGCAGGTGCTTGCTCTTACTTGGCAGTGTGATATGTGGTTGCATGTTGCATATGGTGTCTACCTTGTAATGCTTCTAATTAGGGTAAATTGCATCTGCTTAGTTAACACATTATACCTGTGAATATGACATGCACCTTGTTTTTGGTACATACTACGTCTTTCTATTAACCATGTTCTTACATCAAACTACTTTTCTTGTGTATCCCTCATCAATGCTCCTAATTTGTTAAATTGCATCTCCTTAGCTTACACATTATACATGTGAATATGACACGCCTTCCTGTTTTTGGTACATACTACATCCGCCTATCACACCATGTTCTTACATCAAACTACTGTTCTTGTGTATCCTGCGTCTATCGCTTATGATGAGACAGTCCAGCGTGGGTTAATATGAGAGGCATAATACTCTTATAAAGAATGCAATTTCATCCTCCCCACATGATTCTCAAGAAACAGCAAGCCTAAATGAAGATATTGAGCGTTGCTCTATACACGAAGACAACACTTCCCCTACACCACCATCACAGTGCTTGCTCCAACTTGAGTGTGATATGTGGTTGCATGTTGCATCTGGTGTCTAGCTTGTAATGCTTCTAATTAGGGTAAATTGCATCTGCTTAGTTTACACACTATACCGTGAATATGACATGCCTTCCTATTTTTGGTACACACTACATCTATGTGTTAACCTTGTTCTTACATGAAACTACCTCTCTTACAGATCCTGCATCAATCACTTACGATGAGTCACCTTTATTCATTGCATATTGCATATTATTTCTAGCGTGTTGCCATGTATTGCTTCTAATTTGGTCAAATACATTTGTTAGGGCACCCTTTTAATTTGGCAGAGTGATATTGGTTTCATCTTTCATATGGTTTCTAGCTTGCATCGATTCTAACAAGTTCAAGCACCTTGTGCTTAGTTTACACTTTATACATTATACATGTCAATATGTCACGCTGTCCTGTTTTTCATACATATTCCAACCTCCTATCATGCGGCTGCCTTACATGAAATTAGTGTCCGTCAGTATCATGCATCAATAAGTTCTGAAGAGCAAATTTTATTCCTTTTTCTTGTGGGTTTGACTTGACAAGGCAAAATCAAGAAATAGGAAGGAAAAGAGTAAGGAAGGCGATGATGGTGGTCCTCTGCAAAGAACGTAAACGGAGGATATGTACCGATTCTCCTTGTAATCTTGACAAAGGCATTACATGGTCCAAGTCTCCGCTCCCCTACTCCACCATCCAAGGTGCTTGCTCTAACTTGGCAAAGCAGGATATCTGGTTGCATGTTGCATATGGTGTCTAGCTCGTATTGCTCCTTATTAGTGTAAACTGCATTCTTAGCTTACACATGATACATGTGAATATGACATGCTTTCCTGTTTTTGATACATACTATATCATCTATCACACCATGTTCTTACATGAAACTACTCTTCTTGTGTATCCTGCATCAGTCACTTATGATTGGACACCTTTAAGTTGGCAGTGTGATATTGGTTTGCGTCTTGAATATGATTTCTAGCATGTATTGCTTCTAGTTTGATGAACGCCACCTATGACGAGACAGTTTTAACTTGGCAGAGTGATATTGATTGCACCTTCCATATGGTGTCTTGTAGTGTTTCTAATTTGTTGAAGTGCCTTCTGCTTAGTTACCACATCATAGGTGTGAATATGTCAAGCCGTCCATTTTTTCGTAGATATTCCATCCTCGTATCATGACTTTGCCTTTCATTAGAGTAGTGTTCGTCAGTATCATGCATGAATGAGTTCTGAAGAGCGAATGATATTCCTTTTTCTTGTCGGTATGACCTCACAATGCAAAATCAATAAAGCTGAAGGAAATTGGCAAGGCATTGGATGATGGTGGTCCTTCCGAGCAACTAAAAGCGGAGGTTCTCTCTGATTCTACTCTGCCATCCTCCCAACAAGATTCGCAAGACAACGCAAGGCTAGACAGTCAACGTAGTTGTGTAGATGATGAGCACATCTCCCCTACTCCACCATCACAGGTGCTTACTCTAACTTGGCACTATTATATGTGGTTGCATGTTCCATATGATGTCTAGCTTGTATTGCTTCTTACTTTGTTGAATTGCATCTGCTTACTTTACACATAATGCCTGTGAATATGACATGTGTTCCTGTTTCTACATGAGACTACTATTCTTGCATATCCCGCATCAGTCACTTATGATAAGGCACCTTTAAGTCGCCATTGTGATATTGGTTGTTTCTTGCATATGATTTCTAGCATATCTTGCTTCTAATTTGTTGAAATGCCATACAGTTTGAACTTGGCGAGTGATATTGGTTGCATCTTTCATATGGTGTCTAACTGCAGTGCTTCTAATTTGTTGAAATGCCTTCTGCTTAGTTACCACATCATAGGTGTGAATATGTCACACCATCCTGTTTTTCATACATATTCCATCCTTGCATCATGTGTTTTCCTTTCATCCGAGTAGTGTTCACAAGATATCATGCATGAATGAGTTACGAAGCGAATTTTATTCCTTTTTCTTATCGGTTTGACTTCACAATGCAAAATCATTACAGCTGAAGGAAATTAGTCCGGCAGTGGGTGATGGTGGTCCTTCGGAGAAACTCAAACAGGGGGTCTCTACAGATTCTACTCCGCCATGCTCCCAACAAGATTCGCAAGACAACACAAGGCTGGACAGTCAACGTAGATGTGTAGATGATGAGCACATCTCCCCTACTCCACCATCACAGGTGCTTGCTCTAACTTGACACTATTATATGTGGTTGCATGTTGCGTCTGATGTCTAGCTTGGATTGCTTCTAACTTGAATTGCATCTGCCACTTTACACATAATGCCCTGTGAATATGACACGTGTTCCTGTTTCTAGAACATACGTGTATATGATGAGCACATCTCCCCTACTCCACCATCACAGTGCTTGCTCTTACTTGGAACTGTTATACGTGGTTGCGTTTTCCGTATGATGTCTAGTTTGTATTGCTTCCGATTATGTAGAATTGCATCTGCGTAGCTTACAACTTATACCGCAACGATCACTTACCCATAAGACACATTTAACTTGGGACTGTGATGTAGGTTGCATCTTGCATTTTCTTCTAGCTTGTACTGCTTCTAATTTCTTGAAATGGCACTTCTGACGAGACACTTTTTACGATAGAGTGATATTGGTTGCATGTTCATATGGTGCCTAGCTTTCATTTCTTCTAATTTTGTTGAAATGCCTTCCGCTTACTGTTTTTCATACATATTCCATCCTCCTATCGTGCGGGTGAATATGAAACGCTGTCTTTTTTTGTATATATTCCATCCTCCTATCCTGTGCTTGCCTTACATCAAAGTAGTGTTAAATGCAGATCATGCATCAACCAGTTATGCAGAGCTAATTTTATTCATCTTCTTGTGGTTTTGAATTCATAAGGCAATATCAAAAATAGGAAGGAAGAGAGTAAGTTAGGGGATGTTGGTGGTACTCCGCACCGACAAAACAGAGACTCTCTAGATTTGCCACTTTGCTACTGCTAATGAAGTTGAAGTCCTAAGTCTACATGATGAGTTCATCTCCGCACTCCACCATCGCAGTGCTTGCTCTAAGTTGACGATGTGGTAATTGGTTTCATGTTGCATATGTTGTCTAGCCTGTATTTCTTCTATTTTGATTAAATTGCACTGTTGAGTTTATACGTTATACATGTGCATATGACATGGCTTTCTCGTGTCTAGAATACACGCATCTATCTATCATACCATGTTCTTACATCAAAGTACTGCTGTTGTGTATCCCGCATCAAGAACTCATGATTGGACGCTTTTAACATGGCAGTTTGATAGTGGTTGCATCTTGCATTGATTTCTACGTTGTCTTGCTTCTAATTTTTCGAATTGCCACTTATGACAAGACACTTTTAACTTGGCGAGTAATATTGGTTGCATCTTTCATATGGTGTCTAGCTTGCATTACTTCTATTTTCTTGAAAATCATACCTTAGTTTGCACATCATAGCTGTGAATATGTCATGACATCCTGTTTTTCTTACATATTCCATCCTCATACGGTTGTCTTACATCAAAGTATTGCTTGTCTGTATCATGCATCAATGAGTTCTGAAGAGTGATTTTATTCTTTTGTGTTGTGGGTACAGCTTGGCATGGCAAAGTCAAAAAAGAGCAAGGAAAATAATATAGTAGGGAGTGCTGTTACTCGTCGGGTGAAACGGAAAAGGTTCTGCCGTCGAGATTCTGCTGGTACTTATAGTGCAGTAGAAGGTCCAAGTCCACCGGCTAAATCTACAAACACGGTATCACCTGCTCCACCAGCTGCAGCATCCGCTTCAACTGTACCAGCATCTCAACCAGTTACTCGTTCGTTTGCTCCGGAACTGGCCAGTTCCCAAGCTGCCTTCACACCTAACACTACTTCTGAAGCACTACTACACAAAAGGACTTGGCAAGATCAGATGAACCTCTTGAGCATCAACACCAAGACGGTACTTCGACCGAGTCAAGTTGTAGTTGCATGCTCCTTTATATGTACTCTCACGGTTTGATGTACACTAACACTTTCCATATTCGTTGTCGAACTAGCACCACGGCGCAAGCGAAACAGACATCGAGGATAATGCTTGACAGATTAACAAAATCTAAAGGAGGAAGAATGGAGATCTATTTTGAGGCAGGTTTAAAAGGCCACATGATGCTCTGAGTCAGCCAAATTAGTATCGAGGCAGCCGTTGCCGTTAGGTGTCATGCGCGTATCCTCCCAACGTGGATCCAAAGAGGAATGAGAAAGACAATACCCAGTTTAACACCTTCCTTGACCATTTATCCGTAAGTAATGTTATTCATCGCAATTAGTAATATTGTCTTGCTCATCCCCATACTTTCTAGCTTCCTCCTAATAAGACTCACATTCTTTTTCAACGAGATGAGGTTCAAGTTGGATCCGAAAGATGATGCAACTAAACAAGCATGCACTCATGTTTTTCAGTCCGCTTTCATGACAAAGATGTCGGTACCACCTTAGAAAATCTCACTTTGAAGGCAAGGCTAACAATGAAATCGCCCAAACATCTCCAGTGGAATATATTACAAATGAAGACTGGACAGCCCTCGTTAAACACTGGTCTGATCCGAAGTATTAGGTAGGCTATATGTATTTGATTAGACCACATATTGAACTTGTATTTATGTATGTGCCTTACAAGTGTATCTTCTTCTAGGCTAACTGTTTGAAGAACAAAACCAACCGTTAAAGTGAAATTCCAACAGACGGCATGATCTCGTAGCTATATTGCACCTTTGAGGCTTATGTAAATAGCTGCTACTTCCTTCTTTTTTGTGTGCCATATTATCGTATCTATATTGACTTGTTCCAAATACAGAGGAAAGCCCCTACGGACCAAAAAGAACCTGAACCAAATGCAGTGCAAATCTTCAAGGATTGCCACACCAGCAAGATGAAGGGCATGAGCACACCAGTTCAAGCCGCCGTTGTAAGTCCTTACTCCTCCTTCCTTGAACTGATTGGTACTGTGATGTGTTCATTTAACTACTTGGTTTGCAGCCAATGTCGATTCGTGTTCACTTTTATACACAATTGTCTTAACGTATCATTTCACCTTACATGGTTTAAAAGAGATGAAGGATATTCTTTTGGTCTTGATCTGTAATCTAGTTGTTATGTTCACGTGCGCACACAATGATAAAATAGCCTGTTTGTTTTATATCTGTTTGCCCATGATATGAATGATGTCATACTATGTTCATCCTACTTTAAACCATGTCTCTTTATCCATAGATCTCAACGAATGTGAGGAAATAGACAATATAGTAGGCATGCTACATGGACATATGTTCCGAAAATGACTTTATTATGTAGTTGGCACTACAATACATGCTAATGTATTACAGTAGTTCACCAAAATAAGTTATGTATAAACGTTTAACCTACTTTGTTTGTTTTTGTCTCATTAGTAACTTATCCGTTACACTAATCTACAAGCTCAAACTTTCAGGAAGCTATGGAACAAATGATTGAACAGCCACAACCACCTGAAGGTGACGAGGCTACTACGGGCACAATGTCACCTCTTGCTGCGGTCGTCGGTATCTCTCCACTAACGCAAAAGCACCTTCCTGCTAATTCTGGGTTGGTTGTCAAGGTAACCTCGTCCAAATCACCCTCTTGAACAAAATCTTCCCTGCTAGACAGAGTGATATATTCATGCTCCAGACACAAGTCCAATCCCTAATGGACGTTGTTTCGGAAACAAGAATAGTGGTTGAGAAATGTCGTCAAGATATGAATGGTTTTGAAACCAGACTATCAGACATTCTCTTCATTGTTGAAGGGCAATTGCAGAAAAAAGGTGGAGATCGTGCTGCTCCATCAGATTCTACAGCCTGAAACATTAGCACTCAGGTCAAATGATCTGTGCTTCTATACATCTGATGGTGCTTTTATTTGGAAGGACTATAAACTTTATGCCAATAGGCCTTTTGTTGTATGATTGGAATTTATTTTGTTGTGATACAACATTTATGATGCTGCCACAGGCTGCAGTGAATTCTGACGCTATTTTTGTATAGTGTAGGTTTATCTTAGTAATGTATTCGGCCGAAAGCTTCGTAGGAGCCCAACATGCCAACATTCGTCGGCCCATTCCAATTGGGCTAAAAACGATTACGGGCCGAAATTGGCATGTAGCCCACTAAAAATATCTGGGCTTAAATTAGCATAAGCTTTCAAATTTTTCTGGTAGGCCTGTGCCCATAGTGGGCCTTTAACAGGCCTAAACATAATTTGGGCCCTCAGTAAAAATAGGCCGTTTACAGGTGTAAATATCTTGAGCCCATAAAAAAACATGGGCCTTTAATAGACCAAAAGTGAGATTGGGCCCAGGTTGTGCCAAATAACCCTTGGACTTAGCAGCCGAAATGGTGGCCCATTTATGATGCGGATATTTGACAGGCGAAATTGGACGGGCCGTAGATGCGCCGACCTAATACACGGGCCTTTAACGAGCCGTAACTTGGTCGGGCTAGAATATCGTCATTTTTATATGGGCCGTTAATGGGCCCGATATGACGTTGGGCCACATATGGCCCATGGTTTACGTCCGGCATTAACAGCCGAAAATGACAACAGACGAAAGTGGCCCAAATCTTTAGTGGGCCTCTAACGGGACGAATGATGACATGGCGAATATGACCCAAATCCTTCACGGTCGTTTATGGGCGAAAGTTTTGATAACTGTAAATGGGCCCAATTGAAGCCGGACCTTTAACGGTAGGAAATACACCGGGCCATAATTCGCCCAATTACTTAGCGGATTGTTAATGGGCCAAGTGACCATGGGCGCATTGTTGACAAGTTTAGACCGAGCGGTTGACGGGCCAATTTGATAGAGAATGTTGGGCCTTTAGCTGAGCCGGCCCATTATGGTCTGCAGAATCTTGTGGGCCTTTAGCTGGGCCGGCCCATTGTGGTCCACAAAATCTTGTGGGCCTTTAGCTGGGCCGGCCCATTATGGTCCGCTAAATTTTGTGGGCCTTTAGCTGGGCCGGCCCATTATGGTCCGCTAAATCTTATGGGCCTTCGGATGGGCCGGCCCATTTAAACTTTGTGGGCCACTTTTGGGCCAGTCCAGCACAAGGCCCACAAGATTCTGCAGACCATAATGGGCCGGACCAGCTAAAGGCCAATGAGAATTTTACACGTGGAAAATCGGTATTGGTCGTGGTACATTAACGGGTTATCGGATCCAAAATCCGACCCGATAACTTAACGGTGTTCCGTTATGGTGGATGCCACGTGTCGGTCACCCTTGACGAAAGCACTTCCGTGACGTGCGATTTATCGTCATGGAAGTGGACACTTCCGTGATGATAATTTTGGTAATGTCATGGAACACTTCTACCACAAAGACGGTATGACTATCTTGATTCTGTCATAAATTTGTCATGGATCTACATGCATGACAAAAAACGCGACCTACTGTGACAAACACGTATCATCACGGCCGAGTCTCCCCTTCACCCGTAGGGTGGTCAAGCTGGAGGTCCTTAAATCCTTCTGTGATTTCATCCACCATCACCCGAGCATATCCTTCTGGAATCGGCCGGCAGTGAAAAGTTGCGCCAGGTTCAGGAGGTGCAATGAGCCAACAACCGCCTTGACTTTCAATTCCATCCACTATGTCATAAGGTGGCAATCTTTGAGACTCCGTGATAGCATCTCTGAGGTAGCTAAATTTGGAGCCGTGAAGACAGGCTCTGAAGCAGCTCCGTGGAAGCCACGCCGCTTCTCCGCCGAGATGGCGGGGTAGCCGGGTGTAACCGGCCGGAGTCGCATCTTTGAATCGCCTCTCGTTCCTCTAGCGCTTGTACCCTTGCGTGCAGCGCTTTGTATTCAGGTCAACTCCTTTTCTTATTTCTCTCCGGCGTTTGTTGTAACCGCTTTCGGAAATCCAGCCTTCCATGAAAGGGAGCTGGCGTGCCTCGTGTCCGTCCGGGATGCTCGAGATTCGAGGGCCTCTGTGAGCTCGTCGTTCTCTCTGTCCGGAACGAACGTCCCTTGCTGCGCCTTTTCGATATACTCCTGAAGCTTCACGATGGGTGTGTTCAGTTGCTCGTCGGTCCAAATGCACTTCCCTGTTACAGGGTCCAATTTCCCCCAACCCCGAAGAACCAAGTCCTACAACGGTCTGGCCAGCGTCGCGTCTCTGGTTTGATCCCTTTATCAATGAGGTCATTCTCAGCCTTGTCCCAGAACGACCGGGCTTTCAGGTAGCCACCTGACCCCATGCGATGGTGATGCTTCTTCTTTGCAGCATTTTTCTTGTTTCTCGCTGACATCTTCGCTGCTCTCTCAAATTTCTTTTTGGTGACAAATTTGGGCCACTGATCTTTGATCTTCTCAAATTGGCCGATGAATTCTGGAGTCTTGTCTTGGTCGACAAATGATGATTTCAGCTCATTCTTCCACCTCCTGAATAGCTCAGCCATCTTCTTAAGAGCATAAGCCTTGATCATTGGCTTTTTAACTGGATTCTCCGGATCCTCCTCTGGCGGGAAGGTGAAATGTTCCTGCAGTGCGGTCCAAAGATCAGCTTTCTGCCTATCGCTGACATAAGACACCTGAGAGTCTTTGTCCTTAGGCTTCAACCATTGCTCGATGGTGATCGGGATCATGTCCCTCACTAGAACCCCGCACTGAGCATTAAATTTTTGCTTGGTCCAGAGGGGTTCAATCGGTTGGCCAGCGCGATCAATTTCGATGATCGTGTACCTTTCATCCGCGCGCAACTTTCTCTTCGGGCCTCGTCTCATTACCGAAGTGTTGCTCGATCTGGAGGGCTAGAAAAGAAGAAAAAGAAGAGAGTTAATATATGTACATACCAAAAACAATTAATGCATCAATTAGCTATAGTCAGCACATGCTTAATTAATTAATATATATACCTGGCCGGACTCCGTTCAGTCACCGGAGCCGTCATCATGGTGTCCTTCCCCCTCCATTCGCTCACCGGGGCCGTCATCACGGCGTCCTTCCCCCTGCATTCGCTCACCGGAGCCGTCATCACGGTGTCCTTCCTCCTCCATTGTTTGATCATCGTCGTAGCCTGCTTCTTCATCCTGTCTTTCTAGACCATCGGTGCATGTGTGGTTGAGAAACGACAAGACGGCATCACTTCCGTGTGCGATGATCTCCCCCAACACCGCTTCTTTTGCATTGTCTCGGGGGTGCGGATCCATAGTTTCTGCAAATATTTACAACATGACAATTATTATTAAAACATGACAGATGGATATATTAGTGGCAAACGTTGAACTAGCTAGCTAAGCACAATAAGGAATCATATTAGTGGCATGGCCTCGACGCTTCCCTAGGGTTTGGGGTGGCCTCAACAATGCTTCAAGGGTTCGGGGTGGCCTCGACGACAACACTATTTTAACTTGGTAAATTTGGGTGGCCTCAAGAGAGTTTGTCGATCGGGTAGGGGTGCGGCGGGGGGTAGGAGACCGACATCGTTTTTTTCTAGGGTTTGGGTGTCCTCGAGAGTTTTGGTCGAGCGAGAGGGCCGGTGGGGTGCTCCCGTGGTATAAGTTATCACGGTCGAGAGGGGGTATATATATCGACCGCCCCTCATGTCGAAGTTATCCGGGAGGGGGTTATATCGACAACGACGACATACATACATGGGAAAATAATGTTATCGGGGAGGGGTTATATCGACCCCCCCCCTCATGTTGAAGTTGTCGGGATAGAAGAGAAGAAGAAAAAAATAGAATTTTCTTATTTTTTTCTTAAATGTAACTTTTGCATATATGAATATACATACATAAATTATACATACATGGAAAAAATTGCTATGAACAAAAAAACATCATATATGAATATTTTGTATATACATCCATATCCATCCACCCATCCATTCATACATACATACATACATGGACAAAAAATTCTATGAACAAAAACATCAGTAGAATTTTATTATTTTTTCTTAAATGTAACTTTTTGCACTATAACTATTTCAAATAATTCCTTTCAAATGCCACAATTTTTTTGAGAAGTCCTCTGATGCCTATAGATCATTTTTATTAAAAAAAACCCACTTTGGTCATTTGAAAATTTTGAGCACAACTTCCATTTTTCAATTTTGGTCCAATCTTGGCATTGAACTAAAACCCTATTTTTCTTGTAGTCCTTCCTACTAAACCCTTAAGTCCAGAAGGGCAGCCCCAATTTCATCTAGCAAGTCCACCAAAAAAATTCATGTAGTTTCTGTCCAGCACAAAATTTTAATAAAACTTGCACTAACAAGTTTTTCCTTTTAACAAACCAACTTCACCATCTTCACCAACATACAAGGAGACATCATCCTGCCAAGTTTCACATAAAACAAAGTTCCCTAGCTAGCCCTAGCATTTCATCAAACACCTTGTGGACATGACTGAAAACATGCAATTCTCTGAAACTTTGCACTGAACCAACTTCACCATCATCACATACATGAAGGATGTACTGTGGAGAGGGGTGGGAGGGAGGAGGGAGTACCGGCCTGTCCGTGAGGCGATGGTCTTGTGGCGTTGTGGCAGGCGGTAGCGGCGTTGGCGTCGAGGTCGAGGCTTGGGCACACGGCAGCGTCGCCGGGGCAGGGTAGGCGCGACAGCGTCGAAGCGGCGAGGTGCACAGCGTCGGTGTCGGCGAAGCAGGCGCCTGACGTCGGCGTCGGCACGGCAGGCGCGGCGTCAGGGCAAGCGGTGGCGATGGCGTCATGCGTGCAGCAAGGTGCGCGGCGTCGGGCAGCGGCGCGGCGACAGCGTCGGCGTCGAGGTCCGGCAGCCTGGCGGCGTCGAGGTGTTCGGCGGCAGAGAGGCAGATCGAAGAACTAAATGAAAAATTTCACAAGTCCAGCTTATATACACGGAGCATTGGTCCCGGTTCGTGCCACCAACCGGGACCAAAGGTCTCTTTTCAGCAGTCCAAAGGGCGGGAAGCGGCGGCCTTTGATCCCGGTTGGTGGCATGAACCGGTACTAAAGGTGGGAATTGGTACTGGTTGGTGGCACGAACCGGGACCAATGCCCACCTTTAGTCCCGGTTGGTGCCACCAACCGGGACCAAAGGCCGCGCACAGCGGCGTGGTGGTGGGAGTTTAGTCCAACCTCGCTAGTTGAGAGGGGCACGGAGTGGTTTATAAGCCCCACTGCGGCACCTCTCTCGAGCTCCTCTCTATTGCAGGCTAACGGGCCTAATTGTCACTGCTATGCCAGATGGGCCTACTAGGCCTTCTGCGGGCCTGAATCCTGGCCCATTGATGGGTTTCTAGTCGTATGCAGGCCGTGGTGGCCCAGTAGGTGGCAATTTTTTTATTTTTTCCCAGTTTTTTTGTTTTCTTTTTTGCTTTTTTTGTTTTGTTTCTACTTACAACAAAATACTTATTTATCTTATTTTATTTTGTTTCTACTTATATATTTGCTATTAAAGTTTCTAACAAAGGAAGTTCTTTATGAAAATTCCTTTTGCTTTTAATGATTTTGAACAAAAAATACTTTGATAATTTTAGTTGCATCAATTTTATATAATTTTAGTTTCATAAATTTTAGAGGTTTCTTATAATGTTTTGAACGGAAAATACTTTGATAGTTTTAGTTTCATAAATTTTATTTATGTTATTAAAGTTTATTTTATTTTATTTTATTTTGTTTCTACTTACATATTTTCTTAAAGTTTATATTATTTTGTTTCAAATTAGTTATTTTTTGATTTTGAGATAATTCTTTTTGCTATTAAATTTTCATGCATTTACTGATTATTTTATTTTGTTTCTCTTTCAAAGTATCAGGGTTTCATACGGAAACGCAGCGTCTGTTATAAAAGGATTTCAATTTTTTGAACTTATTTGAACTCCATAGTTTTTCTATGTTCAAAATGCACCATTCAAAGCCACATCATCAGTTTTCAACCCTTTCTGACTTCATTTGTTATTTTTCATGCATTTACTGATTTTTTCAGCTATAAGACCCTGAAATTGAAAAGCCCTACAAATGAACTCTGAAAAGGCTAAAAGGTGGCATGGTATCATAATTTCACCCACATAGCATGTGCAAGAAAGTAGAGAGGCTTACGGCAAAAACTGGATGCACTTCGTGTATAAAACGGACAATCTCTTTCGAAGAATCAGGGTTTCATACGGAAACTCGTCCGTTACAAAAGGATTTCACTTTTTTGAACTTATTTGAACTCCATAGTTTTTCTATGTTCAAAATGCACCATTCAAATCCACATCGTCAATTTTCAACCCTTTCTGACTTCATTTGTTATTTTTCATGCATTTCTTGATTTTTTCGGCTATAAGACCACGAAATTGAAAAGCATTTCAAATGAACTCTGAAAAGGTTAAAAGTTGGCATGGTATCATCATTTAACCCACATAGCATGTGCAAGAAAGTAGAGAGGCTTACGGCAAAAACTGGATGTAGTTCGTGTACAAACAGACAATCTCTTTCGAAGAATCAGGGTTTCATACTGAGCACAAATGCATTACAAAAAGGATTTCATTTTTTTTGAACTTATTTGAACTCCATAGTTTTTCTATGTTCAAAATGCACCATTCAAAGCCACATCGTGAATTTTCAACCCTTTCTGACTTAATTTGTTATTATTCATGCATTTACTGATTTTTTTTCAGCTATAAGACCCTGAAATTGAAAAGCATTTCAAATGAACTCTGAAAAGGTTAAAAGTTGGCATGGTATCATCATTTGACCCACATAGCATGTGCAAGAAAGTAGAGAGGCTTACGGCAAAAACTGGATGTAGTTCGTGTACAAAACAGACAATCTCTTTCGAAGAATCAGGGTTTCATACGAAACTAAATGCATTACAAAAAGGATTTCATTTTTTTGAACTTATTTGAACTCCATAGTTTTTCTAAGTTCAAAATGCACCATTCAAATCCACATTATCAACTTTCAACCCTTTCTTACTTCATTTGTTATTATTCATGCATTTACTGATTTTTTTTCAACTATAAGACCCTGAAATTGAAAAGCATTTCAAATGAACTCTGAAAAGGTTAAAAGTTGGCATGGTATCATCATTTCACCCACATAGCATGTTCAAGAAAGTAGAGAGGCTTACGGCAAAAACTAGATGCACTTCGTGTACAAAACGGACAATCTCTTTTCAAGTATCGGGGTTTCATCTGGAAACTAAATGCATTACAAAAGGATTTCATTTTTTTTGAACTTATTTGAACTCCATAGTTTTTCTATGTTCAAAATGCACCATTCAAAGCCACATCATCAATTATCAACCGTTTCTGACTTCATTTGTTATTATTCATGCATTTACTGATTTTTTTCAGCTATAAGACCCTAAAATTGAAAAGCATTTCAAATGAACTCTAAAAAGGTTAAAAGTTGGCATGGTATCATCATTTCAACCACATAGCATGTGCAAGAAAGTAGAGAGGCTTACGGCAAAAACTGGATGCACTTCGTGTACAAAACGGACAAGCTCTTTCGAAGTATTAGGGTTTCATACGTAAACTCGTGTGTTACAAAAGGATTTCATTTTTTTGAACTTATTTGAAGTCATTAGTTTTTCTATGTTCAAAATGCACCATTCAAAGCCACATCATCAATTTTCAACCCTTTCTGACTTCATTTTTTATTTTTCATGCATTTACTGATTTTTTTCAGCTATAAGACCCTGAAATGGAAAAGCACTACAAATGAACATGGATAGATAAGTGACCAAATTAATAGTAGTTCATCATCACATTAAAACCAAAGTACATACGTAGTTCAAATTGAACAACATATAGCTCTCCGAGCATCTAGTTAAACCATACATTGAAACTATGTAAAACCTTTCAATGCAACAACAAATGCGATCATAATCACAACTAAGGTAACAATTGATCCAACGGCATAATGATACCAAGCCTCGGTATGAATGGCATATTTTCTAATCTTTCTAATCTTCAACCGCATTGCATCCATCTTGATCTTGTGATCATCGGCGACATCCATAACATGCAACTCCAATATCATCTTCTCCTCCTCAATTTTTTATTTTTTCCTTCAAGTAATTGTTTTCTTCTTCGACTAAATTTAACCTCTCGACAATAGGGTCGGTTGGAATTTCGGTTCAACCACCTCCTACATAAAAAAAATCTATGTCACGTTGGTTGGCATAATTGTCATAAACAATAAATGAACCAAATAGTTATAAAAAGATAATATATACCACATCCGAATCATAGACAGGACGAGGGCCGACGGGGGCGGATACCAGAACCATCGCACTATATAATAACAAGGAATAATAAAAGTAAGAAAACTAGACAAGTATCAATCACAAGTAAGAATTGTTTTCTTTCAGAAAGAAGATAAAAAACAAGAGGCTCACCACGGTGGTGCCGGCGACGAGATCGGCGCGGGCGATCGACGGCGGTGAAGACGGAGACGGGACGTGACGGACCGCTAAACCTAGAAAAATCTCGGGGAGAATGGAGCTCGGAGGTCGAGTTTGAGAGAAGAAATATTAACTAGTGTGGCTCGGACATTTCATCGAACACCTCATGTGCATAGGAGGTGAGCTAGAGCACCCAAATGCCCTCCCCTCGCCGGCCGGCAAAAAACAGAGCAGTGTGGAGTGCTCTGCTCGCCGGCGATGGGCTATATATAGGCAAATCATTTGTCCCGGTCCGTGGCTGGAACTGGGACCAATGGATGTGGACCAGGAGCGAGGCCCATTGGTCCCGGTTCGTGCCTAGAACCGGGACAAATGGGTCCAGACGAACCGGGACCAAAGCCCACGAGGCCCCGGCCGGCCACCTGGGCTCACGAACCGGGACGAATGCACCCGTTGGTCCTAGTTTGTATAAGAACCGGGACTAATGGGCTGGCCAGGCCCGAACGTAAGCCCCTTTTTCTACTAATGCATCCTTCTACAGCGCGAGGGGGTTGATGGAGACGGAGGGACACCGCCTGGGAGGAGGGACGCGGGGTCGGGGGAAATTTTCTAAGCTGACACTATTTCACCGTATTATATAGTGAAAAGAAAGCAATGGTAATTATTTGAGGATATATCCCTCATAAAGGCCTCATATGCTCTAGAAATCTCGGTTTCTTACTCACAAACCCAATAGGTAATGCACTCAGAAAAATCACTATTGTGATATTTATATGATACACTTCAGATCACACATGATATATACTATGGTAGAATAAAATACATACATACCAACAATTCATCTAAGTAAGACAAATTAATCTTTACGGACAAGTGGTTTTACTGTATATATTTATCTAGTGGAATTCGGCATAAACAAAGGTTTTAAATAGACACAGTCTAAAACATCAGTTAACATGGTTTCGTTGCAACATATGGTTTAATTTGGAATAAGTTTAGGCATAAATTTGTGCAGAGAAGATATTGCGTCTTAGAATATAGTGGCATTTTCATGTTTCCATATTTTCTAAATGTGATAGAAAAATATAGTGGTTATGATCAGATGGAGAAGAGCTACGTCTCGAGCTTGCGTTGGTTTTCCCCGAAGAGGAGGAGATGATGCAGCACAGTAGCGTAAGTATTTCCCTCAGTTTTTGAGAACCAAGGTATCAATCCGATGAGGAGGCCACGCGCAAGTCCCCGGTACCTGCACAAAGCGATAGCTACTACAACCAACGCGATTATGGGTTGTCAATCCCTTCACGGTCACTTACGAGAGTGAGATCTGATAGAGATAATATTTTTGGTATTTTTGGTATAAAGATGCAAAGTGAAAAGTAAAAGCAAAGCAAGTAAATAAAGTGATGGAGATTGATATAATGAGAATAGACCCGGGGGCCATAGGTTTCACTAGTGTCACGACCGGTTTTTCACTAAAATACTTATTGAGAAACCGATCTTGTTATTCCCAGTACAGAAGAGTCCTCCTCACTGGTAGACAAATTCTTGATACAGAAATCCAGAAGTACTAAATATATTACAGGGTTGAGCTGAGGTTGCTCACAAATTTATTACAAGCACGCCAATATTATACATAAAGGCGGATATGGCACATGGGTGTGGTGGCATACTACTGACTCGTATTTAAACGTGGTGGTGGATATGTCACAGTGAAGTGGGTGACGTTGACTCCTACTCTTGCATCTCATCGGCGTCAAGTGAGGCTCGATGATTTATTCTGATAGCGGAAGCGGATATGGTACAAGTGATAAATTCCAGGATCGCACGGGACTATTTGGGACTCCTCTAGGCGTCGGACTCGCTATCGAACTCTTCATCCATAAGATCGCCTTTCACAACATCTGGCCAAATCAACAAGCGGTGAGTACTTTGAATGTACTACAAGACAGTTCGGACATAAGATATAACAAATGTAAGCATGATGCAACATGAGCAATTTGCAATGCACACTCAAATGATAAACTTGCACGACATGAATAATAAAGGAAGTCGGGCGGTAGTCCTCCAAATCCCAAACGAAATAATCGAAAACCGATCGAGTGTCTGAAGCGGCGCCTCGAATGGTGAACGAATAAATTAACATGCATGATCGAGGCGTCTAAGCGACACCACATAAAGGGCTTATATTGAAAAGTAAATGACAATGCGTGCCGCGATGGACGTCAAAGCGATATCACATAAAGGGCTTATATCGAAAATAAACAACATAAATGCCACGATCCGGACGTCTGAGCGACATCACATAAAGGGCTTATATCGAAAGTAAACAACATAAATGCCACAGTCGGACGTCTGAGCGACATCACATAAAGGGCTTATATTGTAAATAAACAACATAAATGCCACAATCGGACGTCTGAGCGACATCACGAAAAGGGCTTATATCGAAAGTAAACAACATAAATGCCACAGTCGGACGTCTGAGCGACATCACGAAAAGGGCTTATATCGAAAGTAAACAACATAAATGCCACAGTCAGACGTCTGAGCGACATCACATAAAGGGCTTATATTTCATTGTCGTATTCAAGCGGTATAGACCATTCCAAGGAAAAGACTCGACATAATAATAATAATAAACGGGTTAGTCCATCCACAGCGATGTCGTATAGCCATGTTTTCCACACATGGTTGTTCACCGGAGATCGTCAAGGATACTGACACTGAGATTGACAAGGACAAGTTGAACACCGACCTTGATCATAGACACGGTTACTTGGATGAGTTTGACTCTGCAGAGTTTCTACTATTAAACCACAGCCAACGGATTTCAGTAGTCGCAAGGGACTAGTTCCGTTTATGGTATTTTAGAAGAAACACATCAATCCAGTACACACACAATTCCACATTCCGCTGTCAGGAATCACCCTAGGCAACGTTCAAGAAAAACTCTAAGACGGGGAGGTCACAACCTCGAATAGCATGGGATCAAATTTATCTCGCGCTCTCTAAGGGGTGCCCCCCTCTCGGTCCCAACGGGAAACACCCATGCTCCCTGACCGGATGAAGGGCTTTAATCCAGGGCCATGGAACCCTCATCCCGGCCCCTCTGTCTGGTGTGTACCAGGAAGGAGGTTTGCAATTTACTAAACCATATTCATAAAGAAAACATGTGGTAGTACCAGGGGAAGAACGGATGATAACGTGACTTGATTCACGTTGATACTGGAGTTAAATAATTTGGCATAAGACTGGCATGCTACGACAATACCATCTTACCACCCATCATGTCACCACATGATCATGTAAACTCACATCGAATCACACGTCGAGTTTCGAAGCTCACTTGCAATGGCTTTGCATGCAATATAACCCTTACCGCTATGCATATAATCATGCCATGAACTGACTACTCAACGCAAACATGCAAAACACTCATCATATCAAAGGTTCAAACATGCTTGCCTGGTTCGGAGTAGTCGGAGTCTAGCTCGGTGAAGTTCGCGGTCCCGTCACCTCTTCCGGTATCTACGATATAAGAAAAAGATACGTACTAACGTAAATACCGTGTGTGCACAAAAAGTGTTCCAAATATTTTTCAAATAAATATGATAAAACACTAGACAGAAAAAAAAGGTGACAGAAAAAGAATCAATCAAAAATCATTTTTTGTTTAAAAGTTATTAAAGTTTTAGTCCAGGGACTTGTCTGTAATGAAATAGAAAGTTCCCAGGGGCTAGCTTATAAAAAAGAGAACGGTTCGATTAAAAACCCGACAACTCTAAAGGAAGACGTATCCTGCCCGAAGGCGTTTTCAGAAAATGTTTCAAAAGGAATAAAAAGCTGACGGGGGGGGGGGGGTCCCACTTGTCGGGTTTAAACTCTGAACAGAGTCACCGGCGCTCGAGAGCTGCGGTGGTCGTCGGCGGCAATCCACGGTGAGTCAGGAGGAGTGGGTGGTACCTACGGGTTCCTTGGGTCCTTCCGCACCTATGGGTGGTGGAGTTGGTCGACGGCGAGCACCACGTCGACGGCAGCCTCAACTCCGGCGGGTGGTGGTTCGGGCATTGGTGGATCTTGTCGAGGAGGGCTACACAGCACGAATTGAGGCTCGGGTTAGAACACTGGGTGCACCCAAGGGTTGCTGATGTGGTTTGGGAGTCGGAGGTGGCCTCACCTGAGTGGATCAAGCCGGAGCCCGAGGCAGATCGGGGCAGCCGGAGTCGGGGAAGGAGACCTCCTCGGGGTCCTCCTGGTGGCTTGGCGGGGCTCTGGTGAGGTGGAGTGGTGGTGCGGGGTCGAGAACGCGCTCGGGACCTCCTTTTATAGATGATCCGAGGCGGTGGCCGTGAACGGGAAATCTCCGGCGACGATTACCGCGGTGCCATGGTTGGTCAGGCGGTTTAGGGGGCTAGGCATCACCGTGGAGGTTTACTGGTTTGGTTTAGGCGCTAAACTTGGCCTGCCTTGGCTACCACTCCAAGTTCCGAACGGAATGGCGCACGGAGCACGTCGGCGGCAGGGAGCGCTTCTGCGCTGCTCGAAAGCGACAAGCGCCACAGCCAAGCAAGCAGACGGCCACGTGGAGGCCTCGGGTGGCAAGCGATGCTTTGGGCGCCCAGCTGGGTTGCTCCTGCTGGCCGCCTCGGTTGCCCTTGCCACCTTGAAGCTGCCGGCGTCGGCGGGACACGTCACCACCGGCGGTGGTGTCCGTCAAAGGACCGTCTTGGCGCTCTGGATAAGAGGAAGGTGCAGTGCGCAAGGCTCCAGAGTGGGCACTGGTGAGATCGACGCCCCGACTCTGAAAAAAACGACACTGACAGTCGACTGAACACTGAACTCTGAAAATGAACAACAACAGTGCATGTCAGGTGTTCGATGAAATGATTTTGGCATGTGGGGATTTTATCTGGGGCTGATCTTTGGTGGGGTGGCCTCTCAATGCACCTGGGGGCTGCCTGGATTTTGGTAGAATTTTTGGAGAAGGAAAAATATGAATTTCATCAAATTTGCCAAATCTGGTCCAAACTTGCAGTGTGTGAAACTTGAAAATTTTGAACCGAGGAAGAGTGGATCTTTATGGATCTAGGTTGGGGGTGCTAGGGACTAGCCAGAGGAGTTGGTTTGAGGTCAAAACTCAAAGGAAATCAGACACTTCCTTTGTAAATCACCTAGGCACAAAATAAGAGGCAGAATTACTTTTGGGGATAAAATAAATGAAATAAAATTCAAAATGGGTTGAACTTGTTTGAATAGAATATTTGGCTTGGACCAAAGTGGAGGGAGGAGATTTGGGAGAAATATTAACATGGGGCATGGTAAAACAAAGGGTGGTTGCAAAACAAAAGAATAGCCCCAAAACCCGTAGGGTTTCTTTTTAATAGAAAATTTAGTTTTTTCCAAAAATTTATTGAGATGAGTTAAAATCAAAAGGAAGGTTTTTTTTAATACCAAACACTACGGTTGAGGAAGATACAAAAATAAAATACTTGTCATAGGAGAATTTTTTTTAGAAGGAGGGGCTTTTGGAAAGATTTTAAATGGCCTCCTTTAAGTCAAATAAAAGGGTTTTGTCAAAAACCAAGTAATTTTTTTTGGAGTGTCACAACTAGTGGCTTCTCTCAAGAGCATAAGTATTCTACGGTGGGTGAACAAATTACTATTGAGCAATTGACACAATTGAGAATAGTTATGAGGTTATCCAGGCAATGATCATGTATATAGGCATCACGTCTGAGACAAGTAGACCGAAACGATTCTGCATCTACTACTATTACTCCAGTCATCGACCGCTATCTAGCATGCATCTAGAGTATTAAGTTAAAAACAGAGTAACGCCTTAAGCAAGATGACATGATGTAGAGGAATAAATTCATGCAATATTATAAATACCCCATCTTGTTATCCTCGATGGCAACAATACAATACGTGCCTTGCAACCCCTTACATCACTAGGTAAGGACACCGCAAGATTGAACCCAAAGCTAAGCACTTCTCCCATTGCAAGAACTACCAATCTAGTTGGCCAAACCAAACGGATAATTCAAGAGACTTGCAAAGATAACTTAATCATACATAAAAGAATTCAGAGAAGAATCAAATATTTTCCATAGATAAAATTTGGATCATAAACCCACATTGCATGTTCTCAACAAACACACCGCAAACAAGAAGATTACATCGAATAGATCTCCACGAGAGAGGGGAGAACATTGTATTGAGATCCAAAAAGAGAGAAGAATCCATCTACCTACTAGCTATGGACCCGAAGGTCTGAAGTAAACTACTCACACTTCATCGGAGGGGCTATGGTGTTGATGTAGAAACCCTCTGTGGTGTATGCCCCCTCCGACGGAGCTCTGGAACAGGCCCCAAGATGGGATCTCGTGGATACAGGAAGGTACAATGGTGGAATTAGGTTTTTGGCTCCGTCCCCGATCTGTTGGGGTTATGTAGGTATATATAGGAGGAAGAATGCGTCGATTGGGCGTCGGGGGCCCACAAGGCGGGGGTGCGCCCGGGGAGGCGCGCCCTCCATCCTCGTGACCGCCTGTGGCACTCCTTGGAGTAGGGTCCAAGTCTCCTGGATCACGTTCGGTGAGAAGATCACGTTCCCGAAGGTTTCATTCCGTTTGGACTCCGTTTGATATTCCGTTTCTTCGAAACACTTAAATAGGCAAAAAAACAGCAATTCTGGGCTGGGCCTCCGGTTAATAGGTTAGTCCCAAAAGTAATATAAAAGTGGAAAATAAAGCCCATTATAGTCCAAAACAATAGATAAATTAGCATGGAGCAATCAAAAATTATAGATACGTTGGAGACGTATCATGCATTCCCAAGCTTAATTCCTGCTCGTCCTCGAGTAGGTAAATGATAAAAAGAGATTTTTTTATGCGGAGTGATACTTTGGCATAATTTCAATGTAAATCTTCTTAATTGTGATATGAATATTCAGATCCGAAAGATTCAAGACAAAAGTTCATATTGATATAAAATTAATAATACTTCAAGCATACTAATCAAAATAATTATGTCATCTCAAAATAACATGGCCAAAGAAAGTTCATCCCTTCAAAATCATATAGTTAGGCTATGCTTCATTTTCGTCACACAAAGATGTTCCCAACTTCTATACCCCCGATGACAAGCCAAGCAATTGTTTCATACTTAAATAATCTCAAACTTTTTCAACCTTCACGCAATACATGAGCATGAGCCATGAATATAGCACTATGGGTGGAATAGAGTATGATGATGGGGATTGTGTGGAGAAGACAAAAAGGGAGAAAGTCTCACATTGACAAGGATAATCAACGGGCTATGGAGATGCCCATCAATTGATGTCAACATGAGGAGTAGGGATTGCCATGCAACGGATGCACTAGAGCTATGAATGCTCAACAAAAGAAAACTAGTGGGTGTGCATCCAACTTGCTTGCTCATGAAGACCTAGGGAATTTGAGGAAGCCCATCGTAGGAATATACAAGCCAAGTTCTATAATGAAAAATTCCCACTAGTATGAAAGGACAACTAATGAAACTCACTATATGGAAAACATGGAGCTACTTTGAAGCACAATATATGAGACTCACTACATGAAGAACAAGGTGCTACTTTGAAGCACAAAATATGAGACTCACTACATGAAGAACATGGTGCTACTTTGAAGCACAAATGTGGAAAAAGAGATAGTAGCATTGCCCTCTCTTTTCTTTTCTTTTTGGGCCTTTTTTTTGCCTTTCTCTCTTTTTTTATTTGGGCAATGCTCTAATAATGATGATCATCACACTTCTATTAATTACAACATGAGGATTACAACTCGAAACTAGAACAAGGTATGACTCTATATGAATGCCTTCGGCGGTGTACCGGGATGGTGCAATGAATCAAGAGTGACATGTATGAAAAATAATGCATGGTGGCTTTGCCACAAATACGATGTCAACTACATGATCATGCAATGGCAATATGACAAAAGTAATGTATGTCATATTAATGATGAAACGAACGGTGGAAAGTTGCATGGCAATATATCTCGAGAATGGCTATGGAAATGCCATAATAGGTAGGTATGGTGGCTGTTTTGAGGAAGATATAGGGAGGTTTATGTGTGATAGAGCGTATCGTATCACGGGGTTTGGATGCACCGCGAAGTTTGCGCTAACTCTCAATGTGAGAAAGGGCAATGCACGGCAATCAAGAGGCTAGCAATGGCGGAAAGGTAAAAGTGCGTATAATCCATGGACTCAACATTAGTCAAAAGAACTCATATACTTATTGCAAAAAATTAGAAGTCATCAAAAATCAAGTACTACGCGCATGCTCCTAGGGGGATAGATTGGTAGGAAAAGACAATCGCTCGTCCCCGACCGCCACTCATAAGGATGCACAAGCCAGGTACACTTCATGCTTGAAATTTGTTACACAACTTTAACCATATGTGCATGCTACGGGATTTACTAACTTCAACACAAGCATTTCTCAAATTCACAACTACTCAACTAGCATGACTTTGATATTACCACCTCCATATCCCAAAACAATTATCAAGCATCAAACTTATCTTAGTATTCAACGCACTCAAAATAAAGTTTCACATATCTTGAACACCAAGTATATTAACATTAAGCAAATTACCATGCTATTAACGACTCTCAAAATAATCTAAGTGAAGCATGAGAGATAAAGTTTCTTTAAAACAAATCCACCACCATGCTCTAAAAGATCTAAGTGAAGCACCAGAGCAAAAATTATCAAGCTCAAAAGATATAAGTGAAGCACTATGAGCAAAAACTATCAAGCTCAAAAGATATAAGTGAAGCACTATGAGCAAAAACTATCAAGCTCAAAAGATATAAGTGAAGCACATAGAGTATTCTATCAAATTCTAATTCATGTATGGCTCTCTCAAATGGTGTGTACAGAAAGGATGATTATGGTGAACTAACGAGCAAAGACTCAAATAATACAAGACGCTCCAAGCAAAACACATATCATGTTGGTGAATAAAAATATAGCTCCGAGTAAATTACCGATGGAAGTGGATTTAAAGAGGGATGCCTTCCGGGCATCCCCAAGCTTTGACTTTTGGTGTCCTTGGATTATCTTGGGGTGCCATGGGCATCCCCAAGCTTAGGCTCTTGCCACTCCTTGTTCCATAATCCATCAAAAGAATTCACCCAAAACTTGAAAACTTCACAACACAAAACTCAATAGAAATCTCGTGAGCTCCGTTAGAGAAAGAAAACAAAAGACTACTTTAAGGTACTGTAATGAACTCATTCTTTATTTGTATTGGTGTTAAACCTACTGTATTCCAACTTCTCTATGGTTCATAAACTATTTTACTAACCATAGATTCATCAAAATAAGCAAACAACATACGCAAAACAGAATCTGTCAAAAACAGAACAGTCTGTAGTAATCTGTAACTAACGCAAACTTCTGGAACCTAAAAAGTTCTACCAAAATTATACGACCTGAAAATTTTGTTTATTGATCAGCAGCAATTGGAATCAGTATTTTATCACGTTCTGGTGATTTTTAACAATTCGGTCACTGAGCACAAAGATTCTGGAAATTACAGCAAGATCAAATAACTATCATCCAAGAAGATCCAATAGGTCCAACTTGGCACAAACACTAATTAAAAGATAAAAACACATCTAAACAGAGGCTAGATGGATTATTTATTCCTAAACAGAAGCAAAAACAAAAAACACAAAATAAAATTGGGTTGCCTCCCAACAAAAGCTATCGTTTAACGCCCCTAGCTAGGCATAAAAGCAAGGATAGATCTAGGTATTGCCATCTTTGGTAGGCAATCCATAAGTGGCTCTCATGATAGATTCATATGGTAATTTTATTTTCTTTCTAGGAAAGTGTTCCATGCCTTTCTTTAATGGAAATTGGAATCTAATGTTCTCTTCCTGCATATCAATAATTGCACCAATCGTTCTAAGGAAAGGTCTACCAAGAATAATAGGACATGAAGGATTGCAATCTATATCAAGAACGATACAATCTATGGGCACATAATTCCTATTTGCAACAATAAAAAGATCATTAATTCTTCCCATAGGCTTTTTAATAGTGGAATTCGCAAGATGCAAGTTTAGAGAGCAATCAAAATCACGGAAATCTAGCTAATCACACAAAGTTTTGGGAATAGTAGAGACACTAGCACCCAAATCACACAAAGCATGAAACTCATAATTTTTTATTTTAATTTTAATAGTAGGTTCCCACTCATCATGGAGTTTCCTAGGGATAGAAATTTTCAACTCAAGCTTTTCTTCATAAGATTGCATTAAGGCATCAACAATGTGTTCGGTAAAAGCCTTATTTTGACTATAAGCATGAGGAGAATTTAGCACGGATTGCAACAAGGAAATACAATAAATTAAAGAGCAATTTTCATAATTAAATTCCATGAGATCCAATATAGTGGGTTTAGAAACATCTAGATTTCTATTTCTTTCATCCCACTTTTATCAATTTCATCATTAAGATCTAAAAACTCCGAATTCTTAGAACGCCTTCTAGGTAAAGGAAGATCATAGTCAGTTTCATCAAGATTCATATTGCAAAAAAAAGTTTTAATAGGGGACACATCAATAACTTTTAGATCTTCATCTTGATTTTCATAGGAATTCGGTTTAGCGGCCATCTTATTGACTAAGGTAGCTTGCATATCCGAAATTTCAGCGGTCATCTTTTCAAGACGAGCAATTTGGGCTCTTATACCATCAAATTCTTTGGACATATCGTCGAGCTCTTTATTCATATAACTCATAAAACTCTTTTGTTCCTTAAGCTCGTTTCTAAAGAAATTATTATGCTCAAATTGCAAAACCATAAACTTCCTGACATTGTTTTCGATCTCCTCTAGCCTTTTAAGGTGAAGATCACCAGATTTAGGTAGGGCCATTACGACAAACAAGCAAACTAACACACGAGCAAACAAGAGGACGAGGAAAAAAAGCAAAGGGAAAAAGAGGAGGAGATTGGGAAAGAGAGGGCGAATAAAACGGCAAGGGAGAAGTGCAGGAGAGGAAAACAAGAGGCAAATGGCAAATAATGTAATGCGAGAGATAGGGATTGTGATGGGTACTTGGTATGTTGACTTTTGCGTGAGCCTCCCCGGCAACGGCGCCAGAAATCCTTCTTGCTACGTCTCGAGCTTGCGTTGGTTTTCCCCGAAGAGGAGGAGATGATGCAGCACAGTAGCGTAAGTATTTCCCTTAGTTTTTGAGAACCAAGGTATCAATCCAGTAGGAGGCCACGCGCAAGTCCCTGGTACCTGCACAAAACGATAACTACTCGTAACCAACGCGATTAGGGGTTGTCAATCCCTTCACGGTCACTTACGAGAGTGAGATCTGATAGAGATAATATTTTTGGTATTTTTGGTATAAAGATGCAAAGTGAAAAGTAAAAGCAAAGCAAGTAAATAAAGTGATGGAGATTGATATGATGAGAATAGACCCGGGGCCATAGGTTACACGATTGGCTAATCTCAAGAGCAAAATAACACTCCGGTGGGTGAACAAATTACTTTTGAGAAAATGACATAATTGAGCATAGTTATGAGGTTATCCAGCAATGATCATGTATATAGGCATCACGTCCGAGACAAGTAGACCAAACGATTCTGCATCTACTACTATTACTCCACTCATCGACCGCTATCCAAAGATGCATCTAGAGTATTAAGTTAAAAACAGAGTAACGCCTTAAGCAAGATGACATGATGTAAGGGAATAAATTCATGCAATATGATAAATACCCCATCTTGTTATCCTCGATGGCAACAATACAATACGTGCCTTGCAACCCCTTCTGTCACTAGGTAAGGACACTGCAAGATTGAAACCAAAGCTAAGCACTTCTCCCATTGCAAGAACTACCAATCTAGTTGGCCAAACCAAATGGATAATTCGAAGATACTTGCAAAGATAACTTAATCGTACATAAAAGAATTCAGAGAAGAATCAAATATTTTCCATAGATAAGCTGGATCATAAACCCACAATTCATCGGTCTCAACAAACACACCGCAAAAAAGAAGATTACATCGAATAGATCTCCACGAGAGAGGGGGAGAACATTGTATTGAGATCCAAAAAGAGAGAAAAGGCCATCTAGCTACTAGCTATGGACCTGAAGGTCTGAAGTAAACTACTCACACTTCATCGGAGGGGCTATGGTGTTGATGTAGAAGCCCTCCGTGGTGTATGCCCCTCCGTGAGCTCCTAACAGGCCCCAAGATGGGATCTCGTGGATACAGGAAGGCACGACGGTTGAATTAGGTTTTGGCTCCGTCCCGATCTGTTGAAGTGCGTAGGTATATATAGGAGGAAGGAGTACGTCGGTGGAGCGTCAGGGGCCCACGAGGCAGGGGGGCACGCCTGAGGGAGGAGTCGCCCTCCACCCTCGTGAATCGCCTGGCACTCCTTGGAGTAGGGTCCAAGTCTCCTGGATCACGTTCGGTGAGAATATCACGTTCCCGAAGGTTTCATTCCGTTTGGACTCCGTTTGATATTCCGTTTCTTCGAAACACTGAAATAGGCAAAAAAACAGCAATTCTGGGCTGGGCCTCCGGTTAATAGGTTAGTCCCAAAAGTAATATAATAGTGGAAAATAAAGCCAATTATAGTCCAAAACGATAGATAAAGTAGCATGGAGCAATCAAAAATTATAGATACGTTGGAGACGTATCAAGAAGATGTTGTGCATGCATAAAAAAATCAAAAAACCCGAAAACCATGTTGAATCACTAGACAACATTTGAAGTGTCAATTTCAAAAAAAACATCAATCAAACCAAGTATAAAAATATAGGGTTACTATTAGAGAAAATGAATTTTCATGAATAAATCAAGAAATGCATCTGTAACAACTTAAAATGGAAAATTGCTAAAAATGGGATAGTTTTTGTGACAAAAAAGGTCCAATCCCCACTCCACATCATTGAGTTTTTGTAAGACCACCAATATAATTACATAATAAGTTTTTGATTTCATTTTTCCTTTAGTTATAATTATCTGTTCATGTATCTCTCTGGCCATCTGAATCTTATCATTCTTCACTATTTGTTTGATGTTCCCATTTTTTGTCATTATGTTCGTTTCCATGTTCATAGAACGAAGTTGTTTTCTGGACCAACATTCCATTTCATCTTTTTATTTTTTTCATTCTTTTCTTACTTCTCAAAATCTTTCTCCGGACCCTGCACAAGCGGGAGCTACGTGCACAAGGCTGCCTTTACTTCTCAAAATCTTCTATTACTCACCAAAATTGATTTTTTGAAGTTGCATATTTTTAGTTTATTCCTATTCCAATTGCTTGTTTATGCTAAAATGGTTTCTTAATATTATTTCATTTTTATGTAGCCGACAGTTGATGACAAAGCGTTGATTAAGTACTTTTCATAGCTAGCATTGTGTAAAATTTTGAATTAAGTGTCTTGCTATTCACTGCTTCATGCAATTATGCAAGATATTCTAACATATTTGTTTTCTTAGAAACCGCGTGAGTGTAGGGTGGCAGATAAGTGAGCACTTAGATAACTGATCTGTAGTAGTAGAATCATGGCCTCAATACCATCTACAACAGGATGGTAATTTGCGGTGGAACTTGTTTTCTAGGTTGTGTTATGTTTGTGGACTTCTCTGTAAACTTGCTTATTCCACATATCTCATGTACTCCAGTGTGCTTATCAAGGGCAAGGAGACCTCAAAGGAGGAGATTTTCGTTGATAAAAGCTAGAGATATATGGGAATGAAGTGGCCATTCTACAAGACTAGTCGAGTAGATTATACCCTACAAGTTGCAAGTCACGACCAGCCCCTACCACCGGTCACCCTATCCACCAGCATTATTTGGGAGTAGAAGAAGGTATTTAAGCCAAAATCAGATATATAGAAATAAAATCCTTATTTGGGGAGCTCCGCAAGGTGGGAATCGGAGTAAGTCCAGTAGAAGTGACAAAGATAAGCATCCACCAAGCGATCCACCAGAGGAAATTTTTGATGTGAACAACAGGAGCTCTGCCTTTTGCATTATAGGAGAAAAGAAGTCGTGAGCCGTAGAAGAACGAGGTGAAAACCCTGAATATTCACCCAAGCAACAATATCGAAGAAAAACGCCTTACAAAAACATTGCAGAAGTACTACATCACTCTCCCAGAATGGTTACCCCTCTCGTGGCCTCATTGAAACACCAGATGTTCCTCTTTGATTAGCCCTGTCAGTGCAAGTCCGTCAGTTCCTTGCGCTCGAACAATCTCTGATTCCTTTCTTTCCATAGGTTCCAAACGATGTATGCTCCCAGTGTTATCTCCTCCTTAGTTTTGTCTCTTGGTCCCCTGGCAGTGCATAATTGTCCCCACCATTCAGAGATGGACTGTGCCACAGCGGCCACAGCCCACATCACATTGTTATCCTGGCTAAACTGGAACCAGAATTCTCTTTCATATGAGCATTGCAGCGCTATGTGGTCGGCAGTTTCAGGTTCTTGCTCACAGAACATGCATTTGTTGTTATGGGGCCATCCTCTTGCCTGCAAATGATTGGCCTCCAATTTATGTTTTGTAGTAGCAACCAAATGTAAAACCTCAACTTCCCTTCCATCTTGCTCCTCCACACTCGTGCTAGCCCAGGCTTGGCAATTCTTGCAATAAACTGAGCTTCATAGGCTGAACATGTGGTGTAAGCAGCCGAGGTAGTAAGGTTACAAACAACAGTGTCCTCCGTCGACAAGTTTCTCATTTGCACTTCATTCCATAGGTTTGCAAACTGGGTTAGCTGCTCCTCGATGTCCATTCATTGGAGCCCTTGCATCCATTTTCCATTGTGCAATCCCTCCTTAACCGATACCTTTTTGAACTGAGTCAGTTTGAAAACAGCAGGGGCCACCACATTTGTAGATTTGCCATTGAGCCATATGTCCATCTAGAAGCTAGCAATACTTGCATCGCCTAAGCAGATCGTGGTGCAGCTGGAGTCTGTGTCATCGCACGGGATGGCAGCTCCTTTCCATGGTATTTCCCCATCGTTCCACCTAAACCCTTCCCATCTCACCCGCAAGGCCCTACTAAAACACTTGATATTCTTGATTCCCAATCCTCCATATTTCTTTGGCGACCAGACTTATTTCCAGTTAACCAGACTTTTGCTGCCGATTGTTCGGTCCTCTGCCTCCCAAATGAAGTTTTTACTGAGCATATCCACCTTTTTTATCAGCAATTTGTCCGGTGGGAAGTGAGGGAGTCCTGGATTATGGGGTCCTCGGGTGTCCGGGCTATGTAACATGGGCCGGACTGATGGGCCGTGAAGATACAAGATAGAAGGCCTTCCCCCGTGTCCTGATGGGCTCTCCTTTGCGTGGATGGCAAGTTTAGCGTCCGGATGTATGATTTCCTTTCTCTGTAAACCGACTCTGTACAACCCTAGGCCCCTATGGTGTCTATATAAACCAGAGGGTTTAGTCCGTAGAGGCTATCAGAATTCATATAAGCTAGACATCTAGGGTTTAGCCATTATGATCTCGAGGTAGATCAACTCTTGTAACCCCTATACTTATCAAGGTCAATCAAGCAAGAAGTAGGGTATTACCTCCATTTAGAGGGCCCGAATCTGGGTAAATATCGTGTCCCCTTTGTCTCCTGTTACCTTTGATCCTCAGACGCACAGTTTGGGATCCCCTACCTGAGATCGGCCGATTTTGACACCGACATTGGTGCTTTCATTGAGAGTTCCACTGTGTCGTTGTCAGAAGGCTTGATGGCTCATTCGAACATCAACAACGATGTTGTTTCCGGGGAAACTTTCCTCCTCGATCAAATTTTTGTGTTCGGCGGCTTTGCTCTGCGTGCCAATTCAATTGGTCACCTTGAACAGATCGACAGCTACGCCCCTGGTCATCAGATCAGTAAACCCATCGGATCCGTCATCAGGCACCGTTCAAGGACCAACTATCATCCCAGCCCTGGCCTTAGATCCAGAGCGGGGCACTTGATCCGAAGAAGGGTTACTGAAACCCACTGGACTCCGTTCTCCCACGAAGCTCTTATCCGGAGACCCGGAGGCAACTATGTCTTCGGCGAGCCTGGGATCCAGCCGGACTCTCCCTGTCATCAGAGAGCCGAACCCGCCTGTGGGTACCTACTCCGAATACTCAAGGTCTGCGTCTGGTGAGCACAGCTCGGCGGAATCTGCCGTGCCTAGCCCCGCAGGACCTCGGTTCCACGTCCGGCCTTCGCTCTTAAGGGAGGCCCTGGACTTAATGCGATCCCTCGCCATTACGAAACTATCGCCTCTGAACTACGCCCAGCTCGGACTAGGGGCTGAGAGCGGGGAATTTCACGTCCCACCCACCTCCGACTTAATAGCCACTGTCGAGAATTTGACCAACATGCTAGATTATGCCTCCGAAGACATCGACGGTACGGACGACGATGCCGGAGACAAACAAAGCCAGGACCCACCCTTTTACCGGGCGCTGGATGGCTACCTCCAGATATGACATGTATGTATTGGATACACCCAAAGAGGACGACGACGAAGGCATGAAAGATCCGATCGAGGACAAGCCCACTGAGGCGCCACCGAAACGTCAACGTCAGTGGCGACGCTCAAAATCACGCCGCTGAAAGGAAAGCAACACCGGCACCAGAGACAACAACACTCCGGACGATGCCGAAGATCCCGAAGGCCCCGCCGAGCCTGCATCCGAGTAGGATGAATGGGAGGAGGGACAAGTTAACCCCGATGAGCCAATCGGGAATGAGAATTCAGAGGATAGTAACTATCTACCGATCTCCGAGGAGGACGTCCGCCTCGACAACGAAGACTTCATTGTGTCAGAGGAACCCCTCGAGCAAGAGCGCTTGAAGCGACAGCTCATCGCAACTGCGAGGAGCCTCAAAAAGAAACATAAACAGCTTCAAGCCGAACAGGATACGCTCAAAGACAGATGGACTAAAGTCCTGGCGGCAAAGAATACGGCCTCGAATGCCCAGCAAAGAGCTACCCAAAGCGCATGCTACTACCACAATTTACGACGAGGCCCTTGAGCCAATATCGCCAAGGTACAATCCCGCTGACGAACCCGACCGACCACCACGTGGACGGGACAGAGCGGCTACTTACGCTAAACACCAGCCCGCACCGCCCCGCCGTCGAGGAAAGGATGTAGCGGCTCCAGGCTACACCTACGACTTACGCAAAGACCTGGACAATAGAGCCGGTCAGGCCAAATCAATTTATGGATCAAGGGGGCGTGCTCCAACGCGAGATGACGGCCATCATGCCTGGCTCGATAAGCATAATCTCACCCGAGCTGGAAACTGGACACGGATGTTGTCTGAACTCCGTCGTGACGTTGCCCAATACAGAGGCGCCGCACACCCCTTGTGCTTCACCGATGAGGTAATGCAGCACCAGTTCCCAGAAGGGTTTAAACTCGTCAACATCAAATCATACGACGGAATGACAGATCCCGCGGTATGGATTGAAGACTTTATTCTCTATATCCACATGGCTCGCGGTGACAATCTCCACGCCATCAAGTACCTCCCACAAAAACTAAAGGGACCAACATGGCACTGGCTAATTAAACAGCCTCCCAGAGAACTACATTGGCGGCTGGGAAGATTTGGAGGACGCCTTTCGAGACAACTTCCAAGGTACCTATGTTCGGCCTCCGGATGTCGATGACCTTAGTCATATAGTCCAACAAACCAGAGAGTTAGCCCGCAAACTCTGGACTAGGTTCTTAATTAAAAAGAACCAAATCATTGATTGTCCCGACGCCGAAGCCCTGGCGGCCTTTAAACATGACATCCGTGAAGAATGGTTCGCCCGACACCTTGGCCAAGAGAAGCCGAAGTCCATGGCAGCCCTTACCGCACTCATGACACGCTTCTGCACGGGAGAGGATAGCTGGTTGGCTCGTAGAAGCAACAGTACCAGCAACCCTGGCACCTCCGAAGTCAGGGACGGCAATGGTAGGCCATGACGCAACAAACATAAGCGTCGAAGCAACAATGAAGAAACTGAAGACACAACAGTTAATGCTAGATTCAGTGGCTCTAAATCTGGTCAGCGAAAGAATCCATTCAAAGGAAATAAAGATGGTCCATCCAATTTGGAGAAAATACTCGATCGGCCTTGCCAGATTCATGGCACCCCTGACAAGCCTGCCAATCACTCCAACAGAAATTATTAGGTCTTTAAATAGCCCGGTAAGTTAAATATTGAACACAAGGGGAGAGGACCACCGAGCAAGGACGATGAAGAGTCCCGCCCACCAAACACAGGGGGTCAAAAGAAATTTCCCCCTGTGGTGAAAACAGTGAATATGATCTATGTCACGCATATCCCCAAGAGGGAACGCAAATGCGCGCTAAGGGACGTCTACGCCGTAGAGCCTGTCACCCCTAAATTCAACCCGTGGTCGGCTTACCCGATCACATTCGATCACAGGGACCACCCGACCAGTATCCGTCATGGGGGTTCGGCAGCTCTGGTCCTCGATCCAATCATTAACGGATACCATCTCACTCGAGTCCTTATGGACGGTGGCAGCAGTCTTAACTTGATCTATCAAGACACCGTCCGTAAAATGGGTATTGACCTATCAACCATTAAGCCTAGTAACACCACCTTTAAAGGAGTGATAACCAGCATTGAGGCCAACATTGGAAATAGCCTTTGGTTCACTGGACAACTTCCGAAGCGAAGACTTCTTCGACATCATCCCCTTCCGCAGTCGTTACCATGCACTGCTCAGACATACCGCTTTTGCCCGCTTCAATGCGGTCCCGCATTATGCTTACTTAAAGCTCAAAATGCCTGGGCCACATGGCGTTATCACAGTCAATGGAAACATGGAGCGCTCCCTCCGTACCGAGGAGCACACCGCGACCCTCGCAGCTGAGGTAGAGAGCGACCTTATCAAGCCGAACACTTCATCGGCCATCAAGCCCCCGGATACTGTCAAACGAGTCTGGTCTACCCTGCAGAATGACAGCTCGGTCCATCCGGAGCTGGACTAGCAATTCCGCCTCTGTTAGTCCCCCAATCTAATCGCGGCATATGTACCGCGCGTGCATAACTACGCACTCAAAATACCTTGGGCAAGGACGGAGGCACACGGAGGACAAGGTCCATAATGCGGCTCGGCCCTATTTGGACCTTAATCTTCTTCTTTTTTTCTTGTTTTTCTCTGTTCTCTCATATTTCAGGTTCTTTAAAACCTAAATAACTTTTCAGTGGTACAAGGGCCCTTTCCCAGGCCCCTTTTATATATACAAATGTCGACCCTCTCAAAGGATTGATACGTCTCCAACGTATCTATAATTTTTTATTGTTCCATGCTGTTTTATTATAAGTCTTGGATGTTCTATAGTCATTTTATATCATTTTTTGGTACTAACCTATTGACATAGTGCCAAGTGACAGTTGTTGTTTTTTCCATGTTTTTTACATCACAGGAAATCAATATCAAACGGAGTCCAAATGCCATGAAACTTCATGATGATTTTTTATGGGCCAGAAGAAAGAAGATGGGCCCTGGTTGCACCTGGGGGGAGTGCCGAGGAGGACAACCCACTGTGGCCAGAGGCCTGGCGTGCCCTGGTGGGTTGTGCCAACCTCGGTGCCCCCGGACCGCCTCTTTGCTCTATAAATACCCCAAAAATACCAGAACCCTAGGGGAGTCGACGAAATATTCATCCAGCCATTGCAGAGTCCAGAACCACCAGATCCAATCTAGACACCATCATAGGGGGGTTCACCACCTCCATTGGTGCCTCCCCGATGATTCATGAGTAGTTCTTTGTAGACCTTCGGGTCCGTAGTTAGTAGCTAGATGGCTTCCTCTCTCTCGCTGGATTCTCAATACAATGGTCTCTTGGAGATCCATATGATGTAACTCTTTTTGTGGTGTGTTTGTTGGGATCTGATGAACTCCGAGTTTATGATCAGTTATATCTTTTTATATACATGAAAGTTATTTGAGTTTCTTTGATCTCTTATATGCATGATCTCTTATAGCCTCGTATTTCTTCTCCAATATTTGGGTTTTGTTTGGCCAACTTGATCTATTTATCTTGCAATTGGAAGAGGTGCCCGGTAGTGGGTTCGATCTTATGGTGCTTGATCCCAGTGACAAAAAGGGAACCGACACGTATGTATCGTTGCTACTAAGGATTAAAACATGGGATTTATATATACCACCATAGATAAACGGATCTTGTCTACATCATGTCATCGTTCTTATTGCATTACTCTGTTTTTCCATGAACTTAATACACTAGATGCATGCTCGATAGCGGTCGATGTGTGGAGTAATAGTAGTAGATGCAAGCAGCAGTCGGTCTACTAATCTTGGACGTGATGCCTATGTAATGATCATTGCCTCGATATCGTCATAATTATTTGAAGTTCTATCAATTGCCCAACGGTAATTTGTTTACCCACCGTTTGCTATTTTCTCGAGAGAGGCCACTAGTGAAACCTACGGCCCCCGGGTCTTCTTTCTCATATACTTGCTTGCGATCTATTTTATTTGCTATTTTTATTCAGATCTATTAAACCAAAAATATAAAAATACTTTGCTGCACTTTATCTTATTTGCGATCTATTATTTCAATCTAGTATTAACTTTCTCCCGTCCACGCACCGTTTGAGGCGCCGTACCCCAAAAGGGATTGACAACCCCTTTAACACGTGGGGTTGCGAGGTGTTGTTATCTGTGTGCAGGGGATGTTTACGTTGTGTTGTTTGGTTCTCCTACTGGTTCGATAACCTTGGTTTCATATCTGAGGGAAATACCTACCGCTGATGTGCTGCATCATCCCTTCCTCTTTGGAGAAATACCGACGTAGCTTCAAGCGACATAAAGGATCCTACACCAAGGCGAAAAGCGGCGCAGACGTGCGGCAGGGTGTCCAAAGGATCTTCAAGACCACATTTTGTTTTTAGGACCAGTATATAGATTTCCCTTGTTTACAAATTATTGGCATGTAAAATAGCCTTGATGCTTATGGCATTCTCTGTAAGAGTACGTTTTGACGTATCAATCAGACTATAATGGAAACAGTTTTATCCAACCCTATTCGGTATTGGTTTATTTCATAATTAGTACTCCTTCACGTCAGATCAGCATATACACTTTGGCATGATTTCAAATGCCAGGGGCCCTATTCAGCCACATATATTTAAAAAAAGTCTGAACACTTTCATAGTATACTTCGGCATCCCGAATACTGCATTATATGCATCGGCTCCGAATCATGTCTTTGGTCAATAGTTGGGTTGCCCGGCTCCTGCGGTTCCGCTTGTTCGGCTAAGGTAGTAAAGGGAGAACTACTGCGATTGTGTTTCCGGTTCGTCCGGTCAAACGTCTCAGTAAAGAAAGCCGAAAACTGACTTTCATGATGCGGTGAGAGTTGGTCAGCATTTCGGTGACTTGATATAAATCTCTTGTTATTTTTTCCGTCTTACACGAAGGACTGGTCTTTGTACAGTCACGCGTCTAAGGCTTCCTAGTTGGGATAGCCGCATACGCACCAGGGGCTAATCCTTAGCCCCACCGTCAAACTCCTATGGCTACGTGAAAGTGATAAAGCCGCATAGTCTGATTGCCCGGTTCGCTGCGCAGACACCTCCTTCACGGACCAAGACGTTGGGTCAAGAGTGATCATGCGCTAATTCGAACAACCCCGTAGCATCTACGTGGGGGCTTAAGCTGATGACTGGCAAACTCTCAAGATTAATAAACGACCGCATAGGAGGAAAGTAATTTTAGATAAAAGGCACAAATATATTACAAAGCCTAGGTTCGTAAAACAACGTCTGGGAAAACCGGATACATTTATTCAAATATGATATCCGTCGAGCATTGACCCTCTATCATACGGGCACCCTCTAGGACGTCATCAAAATACCGCTTCGGCTTGCGGTGGTCCTTGCCTTCGGGTGGGCCCTCGACCGCCACGATGGCGGCCTTCTTCTTCGCCAGTGCATCTTGACACGGGCAAAGGCCATCTGCGCACCCTCTATGCACGCCGAGCGCTTCACAACTTCAACTCGGGGAAGGGTGTCGCCGATCCGCTTGACTAGGCCGAAGTAACTGCTAGGGATGGGTCCCACTGGCCACAGCCGGACTATGATGTCCTTCATGGCCAACTCGGACATCCTATGCAGCTTCGCCAGCTGCATCATATGGTTGTTCAGTAGTGCTAGACGCTCCCGCGCCAGATACTGTCACCAAAAGAGCTTCCCCGTCGTGTTCCCCTCTTGGGCCCAAAAATACTATGTGGCATCGGGAGCGCTCTTCGGAAGATCCGCAAAGGCATCTGGAGAACTCCATAGTCGAGTGAGCAAGGCATATTTCTGACTGCTAAATTCACTCTGCAAAAGAAAGGGCTTACCGGCCGCTATCTGTTCGGCCTGCTTGATCTCCACGCGAGCCGCACGGGACTCGGCCCGTGCCTCCTTAGCCTCCTGGAGAGCCTTGGCGAGATCGACCGCTTGGGCCTTATTCTTCTCCTCCAAGGCCTCACACTTGCCGGCGGCGTCCATGAGCTCTTGCTCCACTTCGGTCACCCGCTCCTCATACTGGCGGCGGGCGACCTGCTCGGCCTTTAAATCCGCAGCCGCTTTATCAGCGGCCGCTTTGCTCACCCGTGCCTGCTCCTTGGCTTGGGCGAGGGCGCTCTTCAGGGTCTCGACCTTTGCCGCACTACCTGCAATAATGATCAAGGCAACACATGAGATTAAACTCTGCATTGGCATATCAATTCAGGTGTGTGAACACTTTTTCAAACATACCTTGCGCCTAGGGTTGGGCATATAAACCCGAAAACCAAACGACCGGACCGATTTAACCTGAACCGAAGCTGAAGTGACCAAAACCGATTAGTTCGGTACTGTGCTCGGTTAGCGATTATGAGAATCCAAATTTAGTTCGGTGATTTCGGCCTGCACAGTCAGGCAACTGAATTGACTGAAGCCCCGAGGCCCACCACTAACTGTCTCGTGCGTCTTCCATAAATTAGCTCCCATTTGTACGCTCTGTGTTGCCAGCCAACGAACAAAAAATCAATTGTATTGATGGGATGGCGCGTTAATGTGATGAGTGGAAAACAGTTCGGTAGGCTGCCCGGCTGGTCCCTTGATTCTCTCCCTACAGGATGCCCGCCAGCTTTTTTAGTGAACCTAGGTACTGTTTGTTGTTGCATGTTGTCTCGTTCACATCATGCATTTTTTCTTTCAGCATAACGCTTATTGTTATCTAGCCCAGCCGAGACAAACAAGCATAGTAGCTATCCCATCTGCCATCCCATCCCGCCAGCCCAACCAGCCAGCTGTTCGGTTTGTTCAGTGCAAAACCGAGTACCGAATTGATCGATCGGGGCACCGAAGGCTTGGTTTTGTATATTGCTAGAGACCGATTGGTCCATGTTTTCTAGGAACCGAGAAAATCAAAACACCGAAGCACCGAACCGTTTGGTCCGGGGGAACTGAACGCCCACCTCATCGAACCGCTCGTTAATGCGGACGAGATCCTCATCGGCCAGCTTCAGTTTCCGCTGAAGTTCGGACACTTCAGCTGCCTGGGCGGTCGCCGCTAATAGGGAGCCCTGTTTACCAATAGACAAGTACGTTACCTCCTACGATTATTATTTGATCCTATGTTCGGTCGTTTTTTAGATCCAAACAGAGTCTCAGGGGCTACTATCTATACACATGCATATTTTTGATTTGAAAAGCGGCTAAGAATATTACATTGCATACCTCGAAGCCTGTTAGCAGGCTGGTGAAGGCTTCGTTCAGCTCGCCCTTGGCGGACTGAACCTTCTCAATCACCGCACCCATCAGGGTGCGGTGCTCCTCCATGATGGAAGCACGTCTTAGTGCCTCCATCAGAGTGTTCGGCGCCTCCGAATTAGTAGAGGTCGCCGTTGGAGTTGGTGCTCCCCCCTCCTTTGAAGGGGGTTGCTCGCTCGATTCCGGAGCCACATGGGTCTCCGGAATGGTGTTCGGCTAGGGGCCGGACTGGTCAGGGCCCCGGTCGTCAATCTCCATGGGGGTTGCACCTCCCGTGTTTTCGGCAGCCGAGGCATTACCCTCTGGCGTCGTCTTGGCGGCCTCCCCCACCTCTCCGTGGCCCGGAGAGGCCCTTTGGGACAACACTTCGGTGTCATCCGCGGCGGTTGGCGGAGAGGCTCGCAGAGGCGTCTCGCTCTCCTCCATCCCCGGCGCCAGAGAGTTCCCCTCCGATGATGATGGTTGGGGGAGGTCGCAGGCCGGACTGATGCATACAATATAATGTGTTAAACTACAATCATAAAGACCGGATATATGTAAAGCATCCTTCGATACTTACCATGCGGCCAGGGGCTTCGCCCTGGGGCGCCACTCGGGGATGGCTTCGCCATCCGAATCCGAGCCGTATGAGAGGGATATCTTCCCCCTCTTGGACGCCTTCGCCTCTGGATCTACGGAGGCCGCCCTTCTCTTCTTCCTCCCCTTAAGGGGAGAATCGCTTTTTGCCTCCTCCTCCTCTTCATCTTCATCTCCCTCGTGGGAGGAGGGATCCTTGGTCTCTCCAGACACCACGTCCGAAGTACCTTTACGGTGGAGGCCACATTTGGCCTCCTTGCTCTTCTTCTTGGCCTTCTTCTCTGGCGCCTGATACGGCGCCAGGACCAGCATCCTTGTTAGCAGAGGAATGGCTGGGTCTTTGGGCAATGGAGCCGGACACTTGATCCGCTCCGCCTTCTTCGTCCAGCCCTGAATAAGGGATGGAAGGCTCAGCATACCCTTTGATTTGTGAACTAAAGTTATGTTCGGAAACTAAATGCTTACCGAGGTGGCCTGATGAGCACAGTCGAGGCCGATGTCGTCGGTCTACTCCAGCCACGACTTCTGGGCTTTGAAGAGTGACATCCAGATCTCTTCGTGCGTCGTGCCGAAGAATCGTTGCAGGGTCCGCGGCCCTTTCGGATTGAACTCCCACATATGGAGAGGCCGGCGCTGGCAGGGAAGGGTCATGCGGAATAGCATCACTTGGATCATGTCAGTGAGGCTGGTGTTCTTTTCTATCATATTTTTGATGCGCTTTTGCAGCATCAACACCTCGTCGGTCGACCCCCAGCCCAGACCCTTGCTGGTCGACGACGTGAGCCGCATTGGGGGTCCAGATCTAAACGCAGGAGTGGCCGCCCATGTGGCGCCACGAGGATCGGTGATGTAGAATGATACGTCTCCAACGTATCTATATTTTTTGATTGCTCCATGCTATATTATCTACTATTTTGGGCAATATTGGGCTTTATTATCCACTTTTATATTATTTTTGGGACTAACCTATTAACCGGAGGCCCAGCCCAGATTTGTTGTTTTTTGCCTATTTCAGTCTTTCGAGGAAAAGAAATATCAGACAGAGTCGAAACGGAATGAAATCAACTGGAGAAGTTATTTTTGGAAGGAAAGCCACCAGATAGACTTGGACTCTACGTCAGAAGATACGGGAGCTGGCGACGAGGGTGGGGGCACGCCCAACCCCCTAGGGCTCGCCCCCTGCCTCGTGGGGCCCCCGAAGCTCCACCGACGTACCCCCTGCATCCATATATACCTACGTATCGTAAAACTTCCAGAGCAGAGATTAGATCGGGAGTTCCGCCGCCGCAAAACCTCCAGAGCCACCAAAAACCAATCGGGACCCTGTTCCAAAGACTCACGGGAGGGGGAACCCTCACCGTGGCCATCTTAATCATCCCGGCGCTCTCCATGACGAGGAGGGATTTGTTCACCCTCTGGGCTGAGGGTATGTACCAGTAGCTATTTGTTTGATCTCTCTCTCTCTCTCTCTCTCTCTCTCTCTCGTGTTCTTGATTTGGCATGATCTTGATGTATCGCGAGCTTTGCTATTATAGTTGGATCTTATGTTTCTTCTCCCCCTCTACTCTCTTATAATGAATTGAGTTTTCCCTTTGAAGTAATCTTATCGGATTGAGTCTTTAAAGATTTGAGAACACTTGATGTATGTCTTGCCATGCGTATCTGTGGTGACAATGGGATATCACGTGATTCACTTGATGTATGTTTTGGTGATCAACTTGCGGGTTCCTCCCATGAACCTATGCATAGGGGTTGGCACACGTTTTCGTTGTGATTCTCCGGTAGAAACTTTGGGGCACTCTTTGAGGTTCCATGTGTTGGTTGAATAGATGAATTGAGATTGTGTGATGCATATTGTATAATCATGCCCACGGATACTTGAGGTGACATTGGAGTATCTAGGTGACATTAGGGTTTTGGTTGATTTGTATCTTAAGGTGTTATTCTAGTACGAACTCTAGGGCTGTTTGTCACACTTATAGGAATAGCCCAACGGATTGATTGGAAAGAATAACTTTGAGGTGGTTTCGCATTCTACCATAATCTCTTCGTTTGTTCTCCGCTATTAGTGACTTTGGAGTGACTCTTTGTTGCATGTTGAGGGATAGTTATATGATCCAATTATGTTATTATTGTTAAGAGGACCTGCACTAGTGAAAGTATGAACCCTAGGCCTTGTTTCCTATCATTGCAGTACCGTTTACGCTCACTTTTATCATTAGTTACCTTGCTGTTTTTATTATTTCAGTTTACAAAAACCTTTATCTACCATCCATATTGCACTTGTATCACCATCTCTTCGCCGAACTAGTGCACCTATATAATGTACCATTGTATTGGGTGTGTTGGGGACACAAGAGACTCTTTGTTATTTGGTTGCAGGGTTGTTTGAGAGAGATCATCTTCATCCTATGCCCCCTACGGATTGATAAACCTTAGAGCATCCACTTGAGGGAAATTTGCTACTATCCTACAAACCTTTGCACTTGCAGGCCCAACAACATTTACAAGAAGAAGGTTGTGTGGTAGACATCAAGCTCTTTTCTGGCGCCGTTGCCGGGGAGGCTAGGTAAGTGAAGGTATATCTTTAGATCTTGCAATCGAATATTTTTGTTTCTTGTTTTAGCACTATTTATTTTATAAAACAAAACTACAAAAAAATGGAATTGAGTTTGTGTCACACGCTTCACCTTTTTAATATCTTTCATGAGTATGATGGAAAAGAAAATTGTGCCAAAGTTCTAGAAGAAGAATTACATAGAATGCTTGGCATGAAATATGTGAATGATGAGCATGATTGCAATGTTGTTAGTATGAATTCCTTGAATATCCATGATGCTAATGATATGCAATGCCAAGCTTGGGGATGCTATGTTTGATGAAGATGATATGTTTAGTCCCCCAAGCTTTGATGAGAAAATTTACTATGATGAAAGCATGACTCCTATCTATGATGATTATTGTGATGACACGTATGTTTCAAAGAATAATGATAACCATGAAACTTTTCATCTTGATCTTAATTTTCAATCACATGATAGTTATTTTGTTGAGTTTGCTCCCACTATTATTTATGAGAAGAATTTTTCTTATGTGGAGAGTAGTAAATTTTCTATGCTTGTAGATCATGAAAAGAATGCTTTAGGTGCTGGTTATATTGTTGAATTCATTCGTGATGCTACTGAAAATTATTATGAGGGAGGAACATATGCTTCTACATATTGCAATAATATCAAGTTTCCTCTCTATGTGCTTAAAGTTTTGAAGTTATGCTTGTTTTACCTTCCTATGCAAGTTGATTATTGTTCCCATAAGTTGTTTGCTCACAAAATCCCTATGCATAGGAAGTGGGTTAGACTTAAATGTTCTAGTCATATTCTTCATGATGCTCTCTTTTTGTTTCAATTCTTATCTTTTATGTGAGCATCATTGAAATCATAATGCCTAGCTAGGGGCGTTAAACGATAGCGCTTGTTGGGAGGCAACCCAATTTTATTTTAGTTTCTTGCTTTTTGGTTCTGTTTACTAATAAATAATCCATATAGCCTCTTTTTAGATGTGGTTTTATGTTTTAATTAGTGTTTGTGCCAAGTAGAACCTTTGGGAAGACTTGGGTGAAGTCTTTATGATCATGCTGTAAAAAATAGAAACTTTAGCGCTCACGAGATTTGCTTCAACTTTTTACTGGAAAGTGCTATTTAGTTGATTATTTTTGCATATGATTACTAGTAAAAATTCCTAAGGCCACCAATTTATTTTAGAATTTTTGGAGTTCCAGAAGTTTGCGTTAGTTACAGATTACTACGGACTGTTCTGTTTTTGACAGATTCTGTTTTCATTGTGTTGTTTGCTTATTTTGATGACTCTATGGCTAGTAAAATAGTTTATAAATCATAGAGAAGTTGGAATACAGTAGTTTTAACACCAATATAAATAAATAATGAGTTCATTACAGTACCTTGAAGTGGTGTTTTGTTTTCTTTCGCTAACGGAGCTCAAGAGTTTTCTGTGAAGTTTTGTGTTGTGAAGTTTTCAAGTTTTGGGTAAAGATTTGATGGACTATGGAATAAGGAGTGGCAAGAGCCTAAGATTGGGGATGCCCAAGGCACCCCAAGGTAATATTCAAGGATAACCAAGCGTCTAAGCTTGGGGATGCCCTGGAAGGCATCCCCTCTTTCGTCTTCGTTCATCGGTAACTTTACTTGGAGCTATATTTTTATTCACCACATGATATGTGTTTTGCTTGGAGCGTCATGTCATTTTCTTTAGTTTTTCTTGATTTTTGAATAAAATACCAAGATATGAAACTCCTTAATGTTAAAGAGTCTTCACATAGTTGCACAATTATTCGACTACTCATTGATCTTCACTTATATCTTTCGGAGTAGTTTGTCATTTGCTCTAGTACTTCACTTATATCTTTTAGAGCACGGTGGTGGTTTTATTTTGAAGAAATATATGAACTCTCATGCTTCACTTATATTATTTTGAGAGTCTTAAATAGCATGGTAATTTGCTTAAATAATCCTAATATGCTAAGCATACAAGATTTGTAAGAATTCTTATGAGTGTGTTGAATACTATGAGAAGTTTGATGCTTGATAATTGTTTTGAGATATGGAGGTAGTAATATTAGAGTCATGCTAGTTGAGTAGTTGTGAATTTGAGAAATACTTGTGTTAAAGTTTGTGATTCCCGTAGCATGCACGTATGGTGAACCGTTATGTGATGAAGTCGGAGCATGATTTATTTATTGATTGTCTTCCTTATGAGTGGCGGTCGGGAATGACGATGGTCTTTTCCTACCAATCTATCCCCCTAGGAGCATGCGCGTAATACTTTGCTTTGATAACTTGTAGATTTTTGCAATAAGTATATGAGTTCTTTATGACTAATGTTGAGTCCATGGATTATACACACTTTTTCCCATCCTTCCACCATTGCTAGCCTCTCTAATACCGCGCACCTTTCACCGGGATCATACATCCACCATAGATCTTCCTCAAAACAGCCACGATACCTACCTAGTCTGGCATTTGCATAGCCATTCCGAGATATATTGCCATGCAACTTTCCACCGTTCCATTTTTTATGACACGCTCCATCATTGTCATTTTGCTAGCATGATCATGTAGTTGACATCGTATTTGTGGCAAAGCCACCATTCATAATTCTTTCATACATGTCACTCTTGATTCATTGCATATCCCAAAGACACCACCGGAGGCATTCATATAGAGTCATATTTTGTTCTAAGTATCGAGTTGTAATTCTTGAGTTGTAAGTAAATAAAAGTGTGATGATCATCATTATTAGAGCATTGTCCTAGTGAGGAAAGGATGACGGAGACTATGATTCCCCCATAAGTCGGGATGAGACTCCGGACGAAAAAAAAATAAAAAAAAAGAGGCCATAAAAAAAGAGAAAAGGCCCAAATAAAAAAACAAAAAAAATAAAAAAATGAGAGAAAAAGAGAGAAGGGACAATGCTACTATCCTTTTACCACACTTGTGCTTCAAAGTAGCACCATGATCTTCATGATAGAGAGTCTCCTATGTTGTCACTTTCATATACTAGTGGGCATTTTTCATTATAGAACTTGGCTTGTATATTCCAATGATGGGCTTCCTCAAAATGCCCTAGGTCTTCGTGAGCAAGCGAGTCGGATGCACACCCACTTAGTTTCTTTTGTTGAGCTTTCATATACTTATAGCTCTAGTGTATCCGTTGCATGGCAGTCCCTACTCACTCACATTGATATCTATTGATGGGCATCTCCATAGCCCGTTGATACGCCTAGTTGATGTGAGACTATCTTCTCCTTTTGTCTTCTCCACAACCACCATTCTATTCCACGACAAAGGTTATATCCATGGCTCACGCTCATGTATTGCGTGAAGATTGAAAAAGTTTGAGAATGTCAAAAGTATGAAACAATTGCTTGGCTTGTCATCGGGGTTGTGCATGATTTAAATACTTTGTGTGGTGAAGATAGAGCATAGCCAGACTATATGATTTTGTAGGGATAGCTTGCTTTGGCCATGTTATTTTGAGAAGACGTGATTGCTTTGCTAGTATGCTTGAAGTATTATCATTTTTATGTCAATATGAAACTTTTGTCTTGAATCTTTCAGATCTGAATATTCATATCACAAGTAAGAAGAATTACATTGAAATTATGCCAACTAGCATTCCACATCAAAATTTATCTTTTTATCATTTACCTACTCGAGGACGGGCAGGAATTAAGCTTGGGGATGCTTGATACGTCTCCAACGTATCTATAATTTTTGATTGCTCCATGCTATATTATCTACTGTTTTGGGCAATATTGGGCTTTATTATCCACTTTTATATTATTTCTGGGACTAACCTATTAACCGGAGGCCCAGCCCAGATTTCCTGTTTTATGCCTATTTCAGTGTTTCAAGGAAAAGGAATATCAGACGGAGTCGAAACGTAACGAAATCAACTGTTTTTTGGAAGGAAAGCCACCGGATAGACTTGGACTCTACGTCAGAAGATACGGGAGCTGGCCACGAGGGTGGGGGGCGCGCCCAACCCCCTAGGGTGCGCCCCCTGCCTCGTGGGCCCCCCGAAGCTCCACCGACGTACCCCCTGCATCCATATATACCTACGTATCGTAAAACTTCCAGAACAGAGATTAGATCGGGAGTTCCGCCGCAAAACCTCCAGAGCCACCAAAACCAATCGGGACCCTGTTCCAAAGACCACGGAGGGGGGAACCCTCACCGGTGTCCATCTTCATCATCTCGGCGCTCTCCATGACGAGGGGGGAGTAGTTCACCCTCGGGGCTGAGGGTATGTACCAGTAGCTATGTGTTTGATCTCTCTCTCTCTCTCTCTCTCTCTCTCTCTCATGTTCTTGATTTGGCACAATCTTGATGTATCATGAGCTTTGCTATTATAGTTGGATCTTATGTTTCTTCTCCCCCTCTACTCTCTTGTAATGAATTGAGTTTTCCCTTTGAAGTAATCTTATCGGATTGAGTCTTTAAAGATTTGAGAACACTTGATGTATGTCTTGTCGTGCGTATCTGTGGTGACAATGGGATATCACGTGATTCACTTGATGTATGTTTTGGTGATCAACTTGCGGGTTCCGCCCATGAACCTATGCATAGGGGTTGGCACACGTTTTTGTCGTGATCCTCCGGTAGAAACTTTGGGGCACTCTTTGAGGTTCTATGTGTTGGTTGAATAGATGAATTGAGATTGTGTGATGCATACCATATAATCATGTCCACGGATACTTGAGGTGACATTGGAGTATCTAGGTGACATTAGGGTTTTGGTTGATTTGTATCTTAAGGTGTTATTCTAGTATGAACTCTAGGGCTGTTTGTGACACTTATAGGAATAGCCCAACGGATTGATTGGAAAGAATAACTTTGAGGTGGTTTCGCACCTACCATAATCTCTTCGTTTGTTATCCGCTATTAGTGACTTTGGAGTGACTCTTTGTTGCATGTTGAGGGATAGTTATATGATCCAATTATGTTATTATTGTTGAGAGGACTTGCACTAGTGAAAGTATGAACCCTAGGCCTTGTTTCCTATCATTGCAATACCGTTTATGCTCACTTTTATCATTTCTTACCTTGCTGTTTTTATTATTTCAGTTTACAAAAACCTTTATCTACCATCCATATTGCACTTGTATCACCATCTCTTCATTAACTAGTGCACCTATACAATTTACCATTGTATTGGGTGTGTTGGGGACACAAGAGACTCTTTGTTATTTGGTTGCAGGGTTGTTTGAGAGAGACCATCTTCAATCCCTCGCCTCCTACAGAATGATAAACCTTAGGTCATCCACTTGAGGGAAATTTGCTACTGTCCTACAAACCTGTGTACTTGCAGGCCCAACAACGTCTACAAGAAGAAGGTTGTGTAGTAGACATCACAGAACCACAACTGCTGCCACACTTTGACGGTCTCCACGAAGGCCCCTTTGGACCAGGTGGTGTTGGGGAGCTTGCTCACCATGGCGCCGCCGCAGTCCGCATGCTGCCCGTCGACCACCTTCGGCTTCACGTTGAAGACCTTGAGCCATAGGCTGAAGTGTGGGGGGATGCGTGTTGGGGAATGCAGTATTTCAAAAAATTTACCTACGATCATGCAAGATCTATCTAGGAGATGCATAGCAACGAGTGATGATGTTTGCTAAGACTACGTCGGTGTTTCCCCCAAGAGGAGAGGATGATGTAGCACAACAATAGTTGGTATTTCCCTCAGTAATGAAACCAAGGTATCGAACCAGTAGGAGAACCAAGCAACAAAACATAAACAGCCCCTGCACACAAATAACAGCCACTCACAACCCGACGTGTTAAAGGGGTTGTCAATCCCTTTCGGGTAACGGCGCTAGAAGGCACGATGACGAGAGAAAATTATAATAGATTTAAATGATAGATCGCAAATAAAATAAAGTGCAGCAAGATATTTTTTTAATTTTTAGTATAATAGAGCTAAATAAAAACGCAAAGGAAAAATAGATCGCAAGGCAAATATATGAGAAAGAAGACCCGGGGGCCGTAGGTTTCACTAGTGGCTTCTCTCGAGAAAAATGATCTAAATAAAAACGCAAAGGAAAAATAGATCGCAAGGCAAATATATGAGAAAGAATACCCGGGGGCCGTAGGTTTCACTAGTGGCTTCTCTCGAGAAAAATAGCAAACGGTGGGTAAACAAATTATTGTTGGGCAATTGATAGAACTTAAAATAATCATGACGATATCCAGGCAATGATCATTACATAGGCATCACGTGCAAGATTAGTAGACCAACTCCTGCCTGCATCTACTACTATTACTCCACACATCGACCGCTATCCAGCATGCATCTAGTGTATTAAGTTCATGGAAAAATGGAGTAGAGCAATAAGAATGATGACATGATGTAGACAAGATCCATTTATCTATATGGCTGTATATATTGATCTCTTCTTTTTATCCTTAGTAGCTACGATACATATGTGTCGGTTCCCTTTCTTTCACTGGGATCAAGCACCGTAAGATCGAACCTACTACTGGAAACCTCTTCCCATTGCAAGATAAATAGATCAAGTTGTCCAAACAAAACCCAAATATCGGAGAAGAAATACGAGGCTATAAGAGATCATGTATATAAGAGATCAAAGAAACTCAAATATCTTTCATGGGTATAAAAAGATATAACTGATCATAAACTCGAAGTTCATCAGATCCCAACAAACACACTGCAAAAGAGTTACATCGAATGGATCTCCAAGAGACAATTGTATTGAGAATTCAGGGAGACAGAGAAAGCCATCTAGCTACTAACTGCGGACCCGAAGGTCTACAAAGAACTACTCACGCATCATCGAAGAGGCACCAATGGAAGTGGTGAACCCCTCAGTGTTGGTGTCTAGATTGGATCTTGTTGTTCTGGACTCTTCGGCGGCTGGATGAATTTTTTGTCTACTCCCCTAGGGTTTGTGGATTTAGGGGGTATTTATAGAGAAAAGAGGCGGTCCGGGGGGCACCCGAGGTGGGAACAACCCACCAGGGCACGCCTGGGCCTCCTGGAGCGCCCTGGTGGGTTGTGCCCCCCTCGGGGCACCCCCCAGGTGCAACCAGGGCCCATTGCCTTCCTTCTGGCCCATAAAAAATCATTGTGGAGTTTCGTGGCATTTGGACTCCGTTTGATATTGATTTCCTGCGATGTAAAAAACATGGAAAAAACAACAACTAGCACTTGGCACTATGTCAATAGGTTAGTCCCAAAAAATGATATAAAATGACTATAAAATGATTATAAACATCCAAGATTGATAATAAAACAACATGGAACAATCAAAATTATAGATACGTTGGAGACGTATCAGCATCCCCAAGCGTAACTCCTACTCGTCCTCGAGTAGGTAAGTGATAAAAACAGAATTTTTGATGTGGAGTTCTATTCATCAAGTCATATCATATTCTTTTCTTTATAGCATGGACATTTGGACTTTTATGTGATTCCAAGCAATACTCTAGTTTTGACATAATAATTTAGATACTCAAGCATATCAACAAGCAACCATGTCTTTCAAAATATCAATGCTAAAACAAGTTATCCCTAGCCCATCATGCTCAAACATTGATCCATTCATGAAACACACTCAAATATTAGCTACACCCAATACTTAAGTACGATCATATTGCCTCTTAGTTGGTGCTTTTGTAAGAGAAGATGGAGACTCAAATTCAAATTTTTTTTGCATAAATTAAAAGAAAGGCCCTTAGCAGAGGGAAGTAGGGATTTGTAGAGGTGCCAGAGCTCAAAGCGAAAAATTTGAGATAAAAACATTTTGGGAGGTGTATCCATCCCGCCAACGAAAATGACATAGAGGTACGAACACTTTCCATGCTAGATATGCCATAGGCGGTTCCCAAACAGAAAATAAAGTTTATTCCTTTTTCAACCATACTTTCACTTTCCATGGCTAGCCGTATCCACGGGTGCCTTCCATACCAACTCTTTCCAAGGAATTTATTATTTGACAACATAAAGTAAATTATTTTTTGCATTTCGGGACTAGGAATCCCTAAAACCTTTGCCTTACTCTCGTGCAATTACAAGTGGATAAACACTCATCGTGAGAATAACACATCCAGCATGGAAAATATTAGCCACCTGGTACCATTCCACGAGCGAAACAAATAAACAAAAGAGAAGTTTATTTTAAAAATTAGAGATGGCACATGCAAATTTGCTTAGAACGGCAAAATAATACCGCATATAGGTAGATATAGTGGACTCATGTGGCAAAACTGGTTTAAAGGATTTTGGATGCACAAGTAGAGATCATAATTGGTGCAAAATGAAGGCTAGCAAAAAGATTGAGAAGCTACCAACCAAGAAACGAATAATTTCGTGAAGCAAGCATTAAGCATAATTAACACCGAATAATGCACCACAAGTAGGATATAATTTTCATTGCATGATTAATGACTTTCGTGCATGCATAAGGAATCACAAACCTTAACACCAATATTCTTACTAGAACACAGTTACTCATCAACATAACTCACATATCACATCGTCATATCTCAAAACTATTACTAAGAATCAAGTTTATTTTGTCCAATGATCTTCATGACATTTTCTTTTCTTTATCCTTCTTGGATATCTATCACTCTGGGACTAATTTTCATGTGTTGCTTTTCATAAGCTCAAACAAATATAAGTGAAGATCATGAGCATAACAAATTTTCTTTCTCTCTAAATAACTTAAGTGAAGCAAGAGAAAATTTATTCAAAAATACTAAGCACACCGTGCTAAAAAAGATATAAGTGAAGCACTAGAGCAAGTCCTAGCTCATAAAAGATTTAAGTGAAGCATAGAGAGCAATTCTAGCAAGTCATGATATAATTTTGGCTCTCTCAAATAAGTGTGTCCAGCAAGGATTGATGACTTAAAACACAAAATGAAACAAGCAAAGACACATATCATACAAGATGCTCCAAGAAAAACACATATCATGTGACGAATAAAAATATAGCCTCGAGTAAAATACCGATAGTTGTTGTAAGAAAGCGGGGATGCCACTCGGGGTTGGAAATATCGAGCAAAATACCGATAGACTATAATTTGGAAGAAAGCTTAGTTGGTTGCTCATTTTTGGATAATAGCTTGGCATGCCGGGGCATCCCCAAGATTAGGATCTTACATCCTTCCTTCATCCATCGTAAGATAACCCAAAACTTAAAAATTTCCATCACACAAAACTCAACAAAACCTTCGTGAGATCCGTTAGTATAAGAAAGCAAACCACTACTATAAGTGCGGTGTTAAACCAATTCATATTTTGTTTTTGTATTATAACTACTGTATTCCAACTTTTCTATGGAAAAAACTCATCAAAGAAAACCATAGAGCCATCAAAATAAGCACACAACACAAAGAAAACAGAATATGTCAAAACAGAACAGTCTGTAGGAATTTGACTTTGGCGAATACTTCTATAACTCCAAAACCTCTACCAAAATAGGACAACCTGAGTAATTTGTATATTAATCTTCTGCAAAAAGAATTGGCATTTTATCATGTTCTAGTGATTTTTAACAATTGTTTTCGTGAGTACAAAGTTTCTGTCTTTTTCAGCAAGATTAAACAACTATCAACCAAGAAGATCCTATAGGCTTTACTTGGCACAAACGCAAATTAGAACATAAAAAGCACAATCATACAAGTAGCATAATTGTGTAAACACTCAAGGACAGAAAGCAAAAAGCAAAAATAAATTTTATTTATTGGGTTGCCTCGCAACAAGCGCTATAGTTTTACGCCCTTAGCTAGGCATATAGCAAGGATCTAAGTTTTGTCATCTTTGGTTCGAGATCCATAAGATGCCCTCAATATTGATTCATAGGGTGGCTTAATTATTGTTCTAAGAAAGTGTTCCATACCTTTCCTCAAAGGAAATTGGAACTTGATATTGCCTTCTTTCATATTAATCACGGCACCAATAGTGCGTAAAATCGGTCTACCAAGAATAATTGGACAAGACGGATTGCAATCAATATCAAGAACAATAAAAAATCTATGGGAACATAATTCCTATTTGCAAGAATAGGAACATCATTAATTCTTCCCATAGGCTTTTTAATAGTAGAATCCGCCAAGTGCAAATTCAAGGAACATTCTTCAATATTGGTAAGACAAAGCACTTCACATAGAGATTTCAGAATTGTAGAAACACTAGCACCCAAGTCACACAAAGCAAAACATTCATAATTTTTAATCTTGAATTTGATAGTAGGTTCCCACTAATCATGCAATTTTCTAGGAATTGAAACTTCTAATTCCAACTTTTCTTCCAAAGCTTTCATCATAGCAACAACAATATGTTTAGTAAAAGCTTTATTTTGTTCATAAGCACGGGGTGAATTTATCGTGGATTGCAACAAAGAAATACAATCAATCAAAGAGCAACTATCATAATTAAAGTCTTTGTACTCCAAAATAGTGGGTGCATCACTAGCTAAAGTTTTGACCTCTCCAAACCCACTTCCATTAGTTTTCTCGACAAGATTTTCACCCTCCGAAATATTGGGACGCCTTCTACCTAAAGTTGACTCTTCTCCAGTACCTTTTTCATCATTCTTAATTTTACTAAACAAGGAATCAATATAAGAAACACCAATAATTTTAAGATCTTCATCATTTTTGCAAGAATAATCACTAGAAAAAGCTTTCTCTAAAAATTCTCTTTTAGCTCTAAGCATAGCCGTTCTTTTATTACTTTAATCCATAGAAACATAAAGAGCTTTAATTGATTCATCAACTTTAGGCACAAAAAATTTCATCTTGAGATTTTCCACATCATGAGCAATTCTCTCAACACTTTTAGACAAGTCATCAATCTTATTCAACTTTTCTTCTATGGAAGTGTTGAGAAAATTTTGCGTGTTGATAAATTCTTTAATATTATTCTCAAGATCAGAGGTATTCCTATTATTATTGTAAGATAGATTTCCATAGGAATTACCATAATTATTAGAGGAATTACTAGGAAAAGGCCTAGGATTAAAATTACCTCTATAAGCATTGTTGTTGAAATTATTGCGAGAGATAAAATTCACATCAATGGCATCACTATTTTGCTCAATTAAAGTAGACAAAGGCATATCATTAAAATCAACAGGAGCACTTTTACAAGCAACCAATTTCATAAGAGCATCAACTTTATCACTCAAAGAATAGATTTTTTCAACCGAATTAACTTTTTTACTAGTAGGAGCTCTTTTGGTATGCCATTGTGAATAATTTGCCATGATATTATCAAGCAATTTGGTGGCTTCACCCAAAGTAATTTCCATAAAAGTTCCACCCACGGTGGAATCTAAAAGATTACGAGAAACAAAGTTCAACCCCGCATAAAAAGTTTGTATGATCATCCAAAGATTTAACCCATGAGTTGGGCAATTCCTTAGCATCATTTTCATCCTTTCCCAAGATTGTGCAACATGTTCATGTTCAAGTTGCTTGAAATTCATGATCTGGGTTCTAAAGGAAATAATTTTTGCGGTCAGAAAACACTTGGTGATAAAAGCATCTTTGCACTTGTTCCAACAATCGATACTATTGCGAGGCAAAGAAGAGAACCAAAATTTTGTAGAATCACGCAAAGAAAACGGAAATAATTTCATCTTGACCACATCATTGTCCACATCTTTTTTCTTTTGCATATCGCATAATTCCATGAAGGTATTAAGATGGGACGCGGCATCCTCATTAGGAGTAATGGAGAATTGGTCTTTCATAACAAGATTCAGCAAAGCAGTATTAATATCACAAGTCTCTGCACTAGTGGCGGGAGGAGCAAGAGGAGTGCCAATAAAATCATTGTTGTTGGTATTTGAGAAATCACATAACTTGGTGTTCTCTTGAGTCATGATGACCACACAACAAGATCGCACTCAAAAACAGTTCCGGTAAGGAAACGGCAAATGGAAAAGAGGGGCGAATCAAACGGAATTTTTTTGTGAAGTGGGGGAGAGGAAAACGAGAGGCAAATGGAAAATAATGTAAATTGCGAGAAGATGAGATTTGTGATTAGGAACCTGGTTATGTTGAAGATCCTCCCCGGCAACGGCGCCAGAAATTCCCTTGATGATGTTTGCTAAGACTACATCGGTGTTTCCCCCAAGAGGAGAGGATGATTTAGCACAACAACGGTAGGTATTTCCCTCAGTAATGAAATCAATGTATCGAACCAGTAGGAGAACCAAGCAACAAAACGTAAACAGCCCCTGCACACAAATAACAGCAACTCGCAACCCGATGTGTTAAAGGGGTTGTCAATCCCTTTCGGGTAACGGCGCCAGAAGGCACGATGACGGGAGAAAATTATAATAGATTGAAATAATAGATCACAAATAAAATAAAGTGCAGCAAGATATTTTTTATTTTTAGTTTAATAGATCTAAATAAAAACGCAAAGGAAAAATAGATCGCAAGGCAAATATATGAGAAAGAAGACACGGGGGTCGTAGGTTTCACTAGTGGTTTCTCTCGAGAAAAATAGCAAACGGTGGGTAACCAAATTACTCTTGGGCAATTGATAGAACTTCAAATAATCATGACGATATCTAGGCAATGATCATTACATAGGCATCACGCCCAAGATTAGTAAACCGACTCCTGCCTGCATCTACTACTATTACTCCACACATTGACCGTTATCCAGCATGCATCTAGTGTATTAAATTCATGGAAAACGGAGTAATGCAATAAGAATGATGACATGATGTAGACAAGATCCATTTATCTATATGGCGGTAGATATAGATCTCGTCTTTTTATCCTTAGTAGCAACGATACATACGTGTGGGTTCCCTTTACATCCTTTGGGATCAAGCACCGTAAGATCGAACCCACTACCGGGCACCTCTTCCCATTGCAAGATAAATAGATCAAGTTGGCCGAACAAAACCCAAACATCGGAGAAGAAATACGAGGCTATAAGAGATCAAAGAAACTCGAATAACTTTCATGGATATAAAAAGATATAACTAATCATAAACTCGAAGTTCATCAGATCCCAACAAACACACTGCAAAAGAATTACATCATATGGATCTCCAAGAGACCATTGTATTGAGAATTCAGCGAGAGAGAGAGAGAGAGAGAGAAAGCCATCTAGCTACTAACTACGGACCCGAATGTCCACAAAGAACTACTCACACATCATCGGAGAGGCACCAATGGAAATGGTCAACCCCTCCATGATTGTGTCTAGATTGGATCTGGTGGTTCAGGACTCTGCGGCGGCTGGATGAATATTTCGTTGACTCCCCTACGGTTTGTGGATTTTTGGGGTATTTATAGAAAAAAGAGGCGGTCCGGGGGGCACCCGAGGTGGGCACAACGCACCAGGGTGAGCCTGGGCCTCCTGGCGCGCCCTGGTGGGCTGTGCCCCCCTCGGGGCACCCCAGGTGCAACCAGGGCCCATTGCCTTCCTTCTGGCCCATAAAAATCATCATGGAGTTTCATAGCATTTGGACTCCGTTTGATATTGATTTCTTGCGATGTAAAAAACATGGAAAAAACAGCAACTGGCACTTGGCACTATGTCAATAGGTTAGTCCCAAAAAATGATATAAAATGATTATAAAACATCCAAGATTGATGATAAAACAACATGGAACAATAAAAAATTATAGATATGTTGGAGACGCATCAACGAGCGGGAAGAGTGTGTCCACGTACCCACGTATACCGAAAGCGGAAGCGTTTAGTAACGCGGTTGATGTAGTCGAATGTCTTCGCGATTCAACCGATCCAAGTACTGAACGTACGACACCTCCACGTTCAGCTCGATGAAATCCCTCGGGCTCTTGATCCAGTTGAGGACGAGGAAGAGTTCTGTCAGCACGACAGCGTGGCGACGATGATGATGAAGTTACCGGCGCAGGGCTTCGCCTAAGCACTACGACGATATGACCGAGGTGTGTAACTGTGGTGGGGGGCACCGCACACAGCTAAGAGAAACTTGTGTGTGTTTTGGATGCCCCCTGGCCCCATATATAAAGGAGGGAGGAGGAGGCCGGCGGCCAGGGAGGAGGTGCGCCATAGGGGAGTCTAGCTAGGATTCCGAATCCTAGTTGGAGACCCCTTCCTTTTTCCAAGAGGGGGAGAGAGGGAAGGAGGAACAGGGGAGAAGGAAAGAGGGGGCACCGCCCCCTCCCTAGTCCAATTCGGACTGGCCATGGGGGGGCGCGGCCTCCCTTGTGGCCCTCCTCTCCTTTCTACTAAGGCCCATGAACTTCCCGGGGGGGTTCCGGTAACCCCCCGGTACTCCGAAACTCATCAGAAACAACCCGAACCATTCCGATGTCCGAATGTGACCTTCCAATATATGAATCTTTATATATCGACCATTTCAAGACTCCTCGTAATGTCCGTGGTCTCATTCGGGACTCCAAACAAACTTCGGTCATCAAATCACATAACTCATTATATAAATCATCATCGAACGTTAAGCGTGCGGACCCTACGAGTTCGAGAACTATGTAGACATCACCGATACACATCTCCGAACCAATAGCGGAACCTCGATGCTCATATTGGCTCCTACATATTCTACGAAGATATTTATCGGTCAAACCACATAACAACATACGTTGTTCCCTTTGTCATCGGTATGTTACTTGCCCGAGATTCAATCGTCGGTATCATCATACCTAGTTCAATCTCGTTACCGGCAAGTCTCTTTACTCGTTCCGTAATGCATCATCCCACAACTAACTCATTAGTCACATTGCTTGCAAGGCTTATAGTGATGAGCATTACCGAGAGGGCCCAGAGATACCTCTCCGATACACGGAGTGACAAATCCTAATCTCGATCTATGCCAACTCCACAAACACCATCGGAGACACCTGTAGAGCATCTTTATAATCACCTAGTTATGTTGTGACGTTTGATAGCACGCAAGGTGTTCCTCCGGTATTCGGGACTTGCATAATCTCATAGTGAGAGGAACATGTAAAAGTCATGATGAAAGCAATAGCAATAAAACTAAATGATCATTATGCTAAGCTAATGGATGGGTCTTGTCCATCACATCATTCTCTAATGATGTGATCCCGTTCATCAAATGACAACACATGTCTATGGTTAGGAAACTTAACCATCTTTGATTCACGAGCTAGTCAAGTAGACGCATACTAGAGACACTCAGTTTGTCTATGTATTCACACAAGTACTAAGTTTCCGGTTAATACAATTCTAGCATGAATAATAAACATTTATCATGATATAAGGAAATATAAATAACAAATTTATTACTGCATCTAGGGCATATTTCCTTAAGTCTCCCACTTGCACTAGAGTCAATAATCTAGATTACATAGTAATGATTCTAACACCCATGGAGTCTTGGTGCTGATCATGATTTGCTCGTGGAAGAGGCTTAGTCAACGGGGCTGCAGCATTCAGATCCGTGTGTATTTTGCAAACTTCTATGTACCTCCTTGACTAGATCGTGGATGGAATTGAAGCGTCTCTTGATGTGCTTGGTTCTCTTGTGAAATCTGGATTCCTTCGCCAAGGCTATTGCTCCAGTATTATCACAAAAGATTTTCATTGGACCTAATGCACTAGGTATTACACCTAGATCGGATATGAACTCCTTCATCCAGAGACTCCTTCATTTGCTGCTTCTGTCGTGGAATTGTCACGGCAGATGTCCTGGTGTGAGGACTTAGTCGTGAGGCCAACGCATCTATGTGGTAGCTTGAGAGGGGTTGATCGGAATCGAGAGACGCACCACAAGACAAGGGTTTAGACAGCTTCGGGGCATGGGAAACATCATCCGGTAACAACCCTACATGTTGTTTGTGGCTAGGTCTCATTATCATCACCAGGGAGTCACCGTATCTCCGGATCCCTTAGTTGTGCCTAGTCAATAATGATTATTCAACCTGTCCCCCTTGGGGTGCCCTGCCCCTCCTTATATAAGTTGAAGGGGCGGGTTACATGTAGAGTCCAACTCGGATGAAGACTTAAACTATTATGACCTCTCTTCACGGGCTTCTCTCCATGGGCTTCTTAACAGCCGGCTTACAATCTGGCTTAAAATCTGTCGGCTTACAATCTGGCTTACAATCTGCCGGCTTACCATCTGGCTTACCATCTGTTGGCTTACAATCTGCCGGCTTACCATCTGGCTTACCATCTGCCGGCTTACAATCTACCGGCTTACCATCTGGCTTACCGTCTGCTGGCTTACAATCTACCGGCTTACAATCTGGCTAATAATCTGGCTTGTCATCAATAAATTACCAAGTCCCAGCCAGGTCATATCTCCGGCCGGGTCATACCGTGGGGTATATCCCCGACATTAGCCCCCAGTTTAATTTGGATTTATCCATGGTAAACTGATCATGCAACATAAACACAAGAACAAATTTGACAGGTTGTGTTCCGGGTTAAATATTCTTGTAAGCCGGCACCTGATCATCCTTAATTCCAATTTTCATTTCCTTCTTCTAAAAAATCTGGGTCAATAGGCCAGCTTCATACTCAATTTGCTGACGTTGGTTTCTCACAGAAATATTGTGAAGAATAATTCATTTGATTCAGCTCCCAATACTTAAGAAATATTGGTCTTGAAATACTCATATAATTTTCAGTCGGCTTGAAGATGCAGATCCTTCCAATTTATGATTACCAAAATTGCTGGGTTATAAACAGATGATGCCGAGTCATAACTGTCGTTGACGCCGGGCCATAACTATTGGTGACATCGGGTCATGATTGTTGCAGACACCGGGTCAATCTGGTTTACTCAGAGCTGAGAATTTGAAGATATTTCTCCCTTATATCCATATTACCTGTAGCCCCCAAGTCTTGAGCAGAGCAAAGTGATGACTTAAGACTTGCTTCAATATGAATACTACCACTTTGAAGAAATCCATGTTGTTCATCTCAGTCACTAGTAAAAACTGAATATTCCATATATGTAGCCCCCAAGTGCCGGGTTATCATGCTTGCGACAACACAGGACTTGTAATTGCCTGATGCCCATAAAAACTTCAACCAGTGTAGCCCCCAAGGGCCGGGTCATTATGCAATAATGAGCAGGGACTTTATAAATATTATCATGTAAACGACGTGTAGCCTCCAAGGGCCGGCTCAGTAAGATAATACTGAGTTGGGACTTTATATATACTTTACTGAAAATAATATCATATGATGTAACCCCCACCATGGGGCTCGAACCCACGTCCACAAGGTTAAGAGCTTTGTACTCTACCAACTGAGTAGTGGACCCCTGAATATAATGGATTAAGGCTTGTGTACCTTGACTTTTTGACATGAGCAATTGGTAGCCCCTAAGGGCCGGCTCATTACAATGTGATGATTCGGTTCTTCAATAAGGTGAGCAAAAAATGACTTTGCATTAGCCCACATGTGCCATGGTGCATGCTGGCAGTGACACGGGACTTGCATATTTGATGTAATCTCAAATTGAATAATGTAGCCCCCAAGTGCCGGGTCGTAAGCCTGCATCGACTCAGGACTATTCCTTTCATTGTAGAATAAATTATATCCATTGATAAAATAATATCCATTGCGCTAAAGTGACTTTGAAAACCTTAGTCATAATATTGGTTAACCATAATAAAAATCCAACCATGTAGGCTATTAAAGATTTAAATAATATAATCCAATGATTTATAAGCGCATGATTGCAATGGCGCAATCCAAATATATACTGGCGACTTAACGTCCAAAGCCAGACCTAGTTAATAAACTCCAGATATGCTCACGAGGGTTGTAACGCTATGTTCTCTTTGGTGAATACACCTATGTTTGAACAGGAAGCCCCCACGTGCTTTGTAACCATGGCGTATGAGCCGAACCAAGAGGGATATTCACAGCTATGCTCAATGAGCAGGAAGCCCCCAAGTGGTTTGTGGCATTGAGCCGATCAAGAGGGATATTCACAGCTATGCTTCAAATATGAGCAGGAAGCCCCCAAGTGGCCATAAGTGTGGCATTGAGCTGATCAAGAGGGATATTCACAACTATGCTTCAAATATGAGCAGGAAGCCCCCAAGTGACCATAAGTGTGGCATTGAGCCGATCAAGAGGGATATTCACAGCTATGCTTCAAATATGAGCAGGAAGCCCCCAGGTGACCATAAGTGTGGCATTGAGCCGATCAAGAGGGATATTCACAACTATGCTTCAAATATGAGCAGGAAGCCCCAAGTGACCATAAGTGTGGCATTGAGCCGATCAAGAGGGATATTCACAGCTATGCTTCAAATATGAGCAGGAAGCCCCCAGGTGACCATAAGTGTGGCATTGAGCCGATCAAGAGGGATATTCACAACTATGCTTCAAATATGAGCAGGAAGCCCCAAGTGACCATAAGTGTGGCATTGAGCCGATCAAGAGGGATATTCACAGCTATGCTTCAAATATGAGCAGGAAGCCCCCAAGTGATCATAATAAGATGAGCCCATAAGGCAGGATACCCATGTTTGAACCGCGCATCATGGAAGCAAATTCTCTTTGGCAACCTTTAATTTTTCTGAGAACTCAAATTTGCGAGAGATAATTCTTTTTTGAACTGGAATTTCAAACCGGATATTGAGAGCTTCAAAGATTGGTGCAAGACAGATTTCCCTTGAACTGGATTTTAAACCGGCATTCTTCATTTTGAGCCTGAAATTTTCTAAGGGCCTTTAAATTTTCATCAATGTAGCAGTAACCTCTGGGACCAGGTTATCTTCCCTCCAATGACCCGGAGTTCTTGAATCTTCTTAAACTGGCAACATTTACTGAGTCATGTCATCATATCCCCCAAGTCTTAAGACTACTCGAGGAGTTGGCTTGATACTCTCCATACTTGACCATGATATGAATCGGCACATAGTTGAATAGCGGATTGCGAAAATATGTTGAATCTCGATGGGTTATAAATGACCCTGTCCTTTGATCCATCCGATGTAGGCAAGGGCCATAGTTTGATGGTCTCCTTTGCAATTATGAATTCTGCATAAGAATTTGCACAAACGAGAGTAATTGTTCTCGAATAAAATAAAAATGTATCAATAGAAACTTGACAGGATGGATTTCACCTGATACGTTTGACCGAAAATTATCAATAGAAACTTGACAGGATGCAGCAATGATGACAGAGATGGCGGCTCAAAGTGCAGCACCGGGTGTGGCTCATAAGAGATCCTCCGGGTCATGTTGACCTGTTTTTTTTTTCATCCGGCCCCTTTTCTTTCTTTCCACGGTCAGCCCCCATGTTTCCAATGCAGCGGTCGGCTCAAAGCGCGGCGGTGGTGGCTCAGCCATAGTGAGAATGGTGGCTCGGGGCCGCGGCCAAACAGAACAGATGCGATAGCGTTAACTAAAGCACGCCAGAGCCGTCAAGGCTTCAAGGACATGGGCGAGGCTGGCAGGGGCTCGCGGCGGCTCAAGGCTGATACCAGCTGAGGTGGAGGCGGCATCGGACCAGCAAGCAGGAGACTCGGAACAGCGCAGAACGACAGTAGTAACCGACGCAGGCCCGCTCGTAGTGGAGGTGGTTCAGAGTGGCGACCTCAAGGTTGTGGGGGCAGCTCCAGAGCAGCAGGGCCGATGTGACGCGGTAGCGGCGAAGAATTGGTCGGGCCGGCTCGAGGAGGCCCCTGGCGGGTCGTAGCACCAGCGAGGCATCACAGCGCGAGTCTGATGCAGGCGCGGCAGCTCGGACTCGACGACTTATAGCTGAGGAGACAAGCCAGAGCGGCTTGGAGGTGCAGAGACCCACGGCGTCCCACGGACGGGCGGTTCAAAACTGGACTACTGGAGTGAGTCACGGCGGGCAGCTCACAGCTGAAGATGAGGTAAGGCGGCAAAGGGCGCTGGGCGGAGGCGCTGACCGACAGCGTTGATTCTGAGGGAGAGGCGGAATCCGCCCTGATGCTTGTGGTGTCTTGGTGAGGCGGAAGGAGCGGCTTAATGCTTCGCAAGGGAGGCGGCTCAGAGCAGGCAGCGTGCAGCTATGGAGTTCAGCGACTCAGTGGAGGCCCGCCGTGAAACAGAGCAAAGTGGGTCGACCGCGGTTGAAGCAGCGGCTCTTCGTGAGGGACTGCACGGAGGCGGGTCAGAGGCGAGGCGAGGAGCTCGGCGATTTGACAAAGACCAGCTGACGCAGTCAGCTCGGAATCTTCATACTGCTTGTTGTTCTTCAGTTTTGTTTGACAACATTTAGCGCCTTCGCATTGCTGCTGCTCGTCTTCTTCTTGGCTTCCTTGTCTGCAAGAACCTCGGCAATGAAATCCTCCAGTAGCATGATAATCGAGATACACCCGTTTGGAATTTTCGTAGATTCATTGACACGAACAACTTCGGCAAGCTGCTTGTTTGACTTGTCAGAATAGTCCTGCAAGCTAATCCAGTTATTGATCTTCATTGCTTTGCGCATGTGGACGGCAGTACCTTTCATCTTATCATTGCACTTGTCTTTCAAGGAGCGAATCATGCGGTGACTCTTTAGTACCAGAGTCGTCACTGTCTTGCATATATTTGTTCAGATATTGGTTCTTGGACCCATGGCGGTTTAGAGGAGGCAAGGCCGCAGGCTTGAGGCGGACGCGACGGAATCAAACCTGGCCGCTCGTAGGTAACTGAAACAGAACCGCCAATAGTGCGGCGGCTTAACTCCGGCTAGGATTGAAGACAACCGGCCGGAGAGTACACAACAGTGGCTTGGTTGCGGTTCAGAGAGGCGCACCGGCGCGTAGAAGGCGGCAGGGCGGCTCGTAGTGCGGCCATGCAAACCCTCAGCGAAACGGAGGCGTTGGCCGATTGGCTCGTGGTGATGCGGCGGCTCGAGGTCGGCCGTGAGGCAGCGGGTGAAGGCCGCAACTTGAGCCGGAGCTGCGATGACATCAGACAGGCAGCTCACGGCGACCCGGGAGTAGCAGAAGGCAACCCGGTTTGAAACAGGGTCACACGGGGATGGCTTAGCGGAGGTGACCCGGCGCGGGGACAACTCGACGGAGGTGACCAGGCGCGGCCTCAGGGGAGAAGGCGAGGCCGTCCAGCGACTCGTGGAGGCGGGTCATAGCTTCAGGGCTAGTGGCAGCAGAGGGCTCCAGCGAGGTGACATGGAGGCGACTGCGGCAGAGGAAGGTGGCGGGTGCGACGGCTCGGTGGCGCACCGGCAAGAGCGGCTCGGACGGCTGAAGGTGCGGCAGCGACTCAAAGAAGGCGGCGCTTGAAGCAGCGGCTCGACACAACGACACCTGCTCCGGCGAGGGCGGCTCTTAGGCAGCTGCTCGTCGCTAGGAGGCCCGCCGGTGCGGGGCAGCTTGGTGGCAAGTTGAGCGCGTCGGGCGGCGGCTCTCCCGTTCCAATGAGGCGGACGGTGGCTCAGACTGAGGCGGTGCAAGGCCATGGAGGGTGGCGGCACTAGGCTGGGGCGCAGCAGGGGCGGCGGCTTAAAGCAGAGGAGGTGGACTGGTCTGACACGACCAGCTCAATGCGGGCAGCTCCGGGAATCGCAAGCGCATGGAGGCGCGGGCGCGGTCGGGGTCGACCCGGCAGGCGGGTCGCGGGTGTGGGCTGGAGAGTCGCGGCGGCGACTTTGCAACAGAGGCCATGCAGCAGCTGAGGCGGCTCACAGGCTGGGCGACAGCGGATCCAGGTTGTGGTGCTTGCGGCGATTTGTGGACGGCAGCCGATGGCTTGGGGACTGGCGACTCTGAGTAGGCCATGATGAAGACAACAGCCCGCGGCGGCTCAGTAGAAGCATAGTCTGGGTCATAGGCAAGGAGAGGCCACAGCGGTTTAATGGCAAGGCACGGCTAAGCCGGCGGCGGGCTGGGAAAACGTTGGTGCCGCGGTGCTAGAAAGACCTCCTGCGGAGGGGCGGCTCACGACGGAGGAGCGGCTCCGGGCCGGCTAAATGGAGACAAGCCGAGGAGGTGGTTCTGCGAGGTCAGGCGGCGGAGTCCTTCCCTGCTTCCGGGTTGTGGTCAATCCCGTGAGTTTACGTCCATAGTAATCACGAACGTGGAGCAGTGGAAAATTTTGGTACAATTACTGCACCCTTGTAACGGCTCAGAGACAGTGATGACGCGCGAGATCCGTACGGCGGCTCTTACTTAGCAGTTTCGTCGCATTGGAGTTCCTGATATCCTCTTCGATTTATTTTTGGTCTCCAACAGGAGTAGTTTTCCATCAGATGCAAACTTGACGTGTGGCTGCCGTCCATGTTACCATTGACGATAATTTGATGGTTTACACATCCGGTGGCGGCGGCTCAACAGCAACCCTAATTCCTTTTGAACCTTTAAATCTCTCAGATCATCAATCTGGATGGATAAATTTGAAGCTGATGCAAATCCTTCCAAACCGGTTCATCTTCATCCGGAAAACTGCAAACTTCTCAATCCCTGCGAAAGATCCCTCCAAGAACTCAACACCACCGTGCATGAGCCCCACTATGGGCGCCAACTGTCGTGGAATTGTCACGGCAGATGTCCTAGTGTGAGGACTTAGTCGTGAGGCCAACGCATCTATGTGGTAGCTTGAGAGGGGTTGATCGGAATCGAGAGACGCAACACAAGACAAGGGTTTAGACTGCTTCGGGCCCCGGTAAACATCATCCGGTAACAACCCTACATGCTTTTTGTGGCTAGGTCTCATTATCATCACCAGGGAGTCACCGTATCTCCGGCTCTCTTAGTTGTGTCTAGTCTTTAACGACTATTCAACTTGTCCCCCTTGGGGTGCCCTGCCCCTCCTTATATAAGTTGAAGGGGCGGGTTACATGTAGAGTCCAACTCGGATTTAGACTTAAACTATTCTCACCTCTCTTTACGGGCTTCTCTTCATGGGCTTCTCACCATGGGCTTCTTAACAGCCGGCTTACAATCTGTCTTAAAATCTGCCGGCTTACAATCTGGCGGCTTACCATCTGGCTTGCCGTCAGCCCGCAGATTTACAATCTGCTAGCTTACCATCTGGCTTACCGTTTGCCGGCTTACAATCTGCTGGCTTACCATCTGGCTTACCGTCTGCCGGCTTACAATCTGCCGGCTTACAATCTGGCTTATAATCTGGCTTGTCATCAATGAAATACCAAGTCCCGGTCGGGTCATATCTCCGGCCGGGTCATACCACGGGGTATATCCCTGACAGCTTCCGAAGCAGCTATGTACTCCGCTTCACACGTAGATCCCGCCACGATGCTCTGTTTGGAACTACACCAATTGACAGCTCCACCATTCAATATAACTACGTATCCGGTTTGTTATTTAGATTCATCCGGATCAAAGTCAAAGATTTCATTGACGTAACCATTTACAACGAGCGCTTGTCACCTCCATAAACGAGAAACATATCCTTAGTCCTTTTCAGGTATTTCAGGATGTTCTTGACCGCTGTCCAGTGATCCTGCTGGATTACTTTGGTACCTCCCTACTAAACTAATAGCAAGGCACACATCAAGTCTCGTACATAGTATTGCATACATGATATAACCTATGGCTGAGGCATAGGGGATGACTTTCATTTTCTCTCTATCTTCTGAAGTGGTCGGGCATTTAGTCTGACTCAACTCTACACCATGTAACACAGGCAAGAACCCTTTCTTTGACTGATCCATTTTGAACTTCTTCAAAACTTTATCAAGGTATGTGCTTTGTGAAAGTCCAATTAAGCGTCTTGATCTATCTCTATAGATCTTCATGCCCAATATATAAGTAGCTTCACCGAGGTCTTTCATTGAATTTTTTTATTCAAGTATCCTTTTATGCTATTCAGAAATTCAGTATCATTTCCGATCAACAATATGTCATCCACATATAATATCAGAAATGCTACAGAGCTCCCACTCACTTTCTTGTAAATACAGGCTTCTCCAAAAATCTGTATAAAACCATATGCTTTGATCACACTATCAAAAAGCGTATATTCCAACTCCGATAGGCTTGCACCAGTCCATAAATGGATAGTTGGAGCTTGCACACTTTGTTATCACCTTTTGGATCGACAAAACCTTCTGGTTGCATCATATACAACTCTTCTTTGAGGTATCCATTAAGGAATGCAGTTTTGACATCCATTTGCCAAATTTCATAATCATAAAATGCGACAATTGCTAACATGATTCGGACAGACTTAAGCATCGCTACAGGTGAGAAGGTCTCATCATAGTCAACTCCTTGAACTTGTCAAAAACCTTTCGCAACAAGTCGAGCTTTGTAGACAATAACATTACCGTCAAAGTCAATCTTCTTCTTGAAGATCCATTTATTCTCTATTGCTTGCCGATCATCGGGCAAGTCAACCAAAGTCCACACTTTGTTCTCATACATGGATCTCATCTCAGATTTCATGGCCTCAAGCCATTTCACGGAATCTGGGCTCATCATCACTTCCTCATAGTTCGTAGGTTCATCATGGTCAAGTAACATGACCTCCAGAATAGGATTACCGTACCACTCTGGTGCGGATCTTACTCTGGTTGACCTACGAGGTTCAGTAGTAACTTGATCAGAAGTTTCATGATCATCATCATCATTAGCTTCCTCGCTGATTGGTGTAGGAATCACCGGAACTGATTTCTGTGATGAACTACTTTCCAGTTCAGGAGCAGGTATAATTACCTCATCAAGTTCTACTTTCCTCCCACTCACTTCTTTCGAGAGAAACTCCTTCTCTAGAAAGGATCCACTCTTAGCAATGAATATCTTGCCTTCAGATCTGTGATAGAAGGTGCACCCAACAGTCTCGTTTGGGTATCCTATGAAGACACATTTTTCCAATTTGGGTTCAAGCTTATCAGGTTGAAGCTTTGTCACATAAGCATCGCAGCCCAAAACTTTAAGAAATGACAACTTGGGTTTCTTGCCAAACCACAGTTCATATGGTGTCGTCTCAATGGATTTAGATGGTGCCCTATTTAACGTGAATGCAGCCGTCTCTAAAGGATAACCCCAAAATGATAGCGGTAAATCAGTAAGAGACATCATAGATTGCACCATATCCTATAAAGTACGGTTATGACGTTCGGACACACCATTACGCTGTGGTGTTCCAGGTGGCGTGAGTTGCGAAACAATTCCACACTGTTTCAAATGAAGACCAAACTCATAACTCAAATATTCACCTCCACGATCAGATCATAGAAACATTATTTTCTTCTTACGATGATTTTCCACTTCACTCTGAAATTCTTTGAACTTTTCAAATGTTTTAGACTTATGCTTCATCAAGTAGATATACCCATATCGGCTCAAATCATCTGTGAAGGTCAGAAAATAACGATACCCGCCGCGAGCCTCAACACTCATCGGACCGCATACATCAGTATGTATTATTTCCAAAAAGTCTGTTGCTCGCTCCATTGTTTCGGAGAACGGAGTCTTAGTCATCTTGCCGATGAGGCATGGTTCGCAAGCATCAAGTGATTCATAATCAAGTGACTCCAAAAGCCCATTAGCATGGAGTTTCTTCATACGCTTTACACCAATATGACCTAAACGGCAGTGCCACAAATAAGTTGCACTATCATTATTAAACTTATATCTTTTGGCTTCAATACTATGAATATGTGTATCACTACTATCAAGATTCAACAAAAATGGACCACTCATCAAAGGTGCGTGACCATAAAAGATTTTACTCATATAAATAGAACAACCACTATTCTCTGATTTTTAAATGAATAACCGTCTCGCATCAAACAAGATCCAGATATAATGTTCATGCTTAACGCTGGCACCAAATAACAATTATTCAGGTCTAGAACTAATCCCGAAGGTAGATGTAGAGGTAGTGTGCCGATGGCGATCCCATCGACTTTGGAACCATTTCCCACGCGCATCGTCACCTCATCCTTAGCCAATCTTTGTTTAATCTGTAGCCCATGTTTCGAGTTGCAAATATGAGCAATGTAACCGATTATCAAATACACAGTAGCGCTACTACGAGCATTAGTAAGGTACACATCAATAACATGTATATCAAATATACCTTTCACTTTGCCATCCTTCTTATCCGCCAAATACTTGGGGCAGTTCCACTTCTTACCAGTCCCTTTGCAGTAGAAGCACTCAGTCTCAGGCTTAGGTCCAGACTTGGGCTTCTTCACTTGGGCAGCAACTTGCTTGCCGTTCTTCTTGAAGTTCCCCATCTTCCCTTTGCCCTTTTTCTTGAAACTAGTGGTCTTGTTAACCATCAACACTTGATGCTCCTTCTTGATTTCTACCTCCGCAGCCTTTAGCGTTGCGAAGAGCTCGGGAATTGTCTTATCCATCCCTTGCATATTATAGTTCATCACAAAGCTTTTGTAGCTTGGTGGCAGTGATTGAAGAACTCTGTCAATGACACTATCATCAGGAAGATTAACTCTCAGTTGAGTCAAGTCGTTGTGGTACCCAGACATTCTGAGTATATGTTCGCTGACAGAACTATTCTCCTCCATCTTGCAGATGTAGAACTTATTGGAGACTTCATATCTCTCAATCCGGGGATTCGCTTGAAATATTAACTTCAACTCCTGGAACATCTCATATGTTCCATGACGTTCCAAAAGTCGTTGAAGTCCCGGTTCTAAGCCGTAAAGCATGGCACACTGAACTATCGAGTAGTCATCAGATTTGCTCTGCCAGACGTTCGTAATGTCCGGAGTTGCTCCTGCAGCGGGTCTTGCACCTAGAGGTGCTTCCAGGACGTAATTCTTCTGTGCAGCAATGAGGATAATCCTCAAGTTACGGATGAGGGAGTCCTGGATTAGGGGGTATCCGGACAGCCGGACTGTACGGACTATGGAAGCGTGAAGATACAAGACTCAAGACTTCGACCCGTGTCCGGATGGGACTTTCCTTGGCATGGAAGGCAAGCTTGGCGATCCGGATATTATATTTCCTTCCTTGTAACCGACTCCATGTAAACCCTGGCCCCCTCCGGTGCCTATATAAACCAGAGAGGTTGGTCCTTAGAAGGCCGATCACAATTACAATCATACCATCATAGGCTAGCTTCTAGGGTTTAGCCTCTACGATCTCGTGGTAGATCTACTCTTGTACTATCCATATCTTCAATATTAATCAGGCAGGAAGTAGGGTTTTACCTCCATCGAGAGGGCCAGAACCTGGGTAAACATCTGTGTCCCTTGCTTCCCGTTACCATCAGCCTAGACGCACAGATCAGGACCCCCTACCCGAGATCCGCCGGTTTTGACACCGACAACGGACCCAGTCCATGTAGTTGCTACCATCATCTTTCAACTTAGCTTTCTCTAGGAATGCATTAAAATTCAAAGGAACGGTAGCACGGGCCATTGATCTACAACAACATAGTCATGCAAAATACTATCACGTACTAAGTTCATGATAAATTAAAGTTCAATTAATCATATTACTTAAGAACTCCCACTTAGATAGACATCGCTCTAGTCATCTAAATGATCACGTGATCCAAATCAACTAAACCATGTTCGATCATCACGTGAGATGGAGTAGCTTTCAATGGTGAACATCACTATGTTGATCATATCTACTATATGATTCATGCTCGACCTTTCGGTCTTAGTGTTTCGAGGCCATATCTGCATATGCTAGGCTCGTCAAGTTTAACCCGAGTATTCTGCGTATGCAAAAATTGGCTTGCACCCGTTGTATGTGAACGTAGAGCTTATCACACCCGATCATCACGTGGTGTCTCGGCACGACGCATTTAACCAGTAACGGTGCATACTCAGGGACAACACTTATACCTTGAAATTTAGTGAGAGATCATCTTATAATGCTACCATCGTACTAAGCAAAATAAGATGCATAAAGGATAACCATCACATGCAATCAAAATAAGTGATATGATATGGCCATCATCATCTTGTGCCTTCGATCTCCATCTCCAAAGCACCGTCATGATCACCATCATCACTGGCTTGACACCTTGATCTCCATCGAAGCATCGTTGTCGTCTTGCCAACTATTACTTCTACGACTATCGCTACCGCTTAGTGATAAAGTAAAGCAACTACATGGCGATTGCATTTCATACAATAAAGTGACAACCATAAGGCTCCTGCCAGTTGCCAATAAATTTTACAAAACATGATCATCTCATACAACAATTTATATCTCATCACGTCTTGACCTATCACATCACAGCAAGCCCTGCAAAAACAAGTTAGACGTCCTCTACTTTGTTGTTGCGAGTTTTACGTGGCTGCTACGGGCTTCTAGCAAGAACCATTCTTACCTACGCATCAAAACCACAACGATTTTTCGTCAAGTGTGTTGCTTTAACCTTCAACAAGGATCGGGCGTAGTCAAACTCGATTCAACTAAAGTTGGAGAAACATACACCTGCTAGCCACCTGTGTGCGAAGCATGCCGGTAGAATCAGTCTCATGAACGCGGTCATGTAATGTCGGTACGGGACGCTTCATCCAACAATACCGCCGAACCAAAGTAAGATGTTGCTGGTAAGCAGTATGACTATTATCTCCCACAACTCAGTGTGTTCTACTCGTGCATATAACGTCTACGCATAGACCTGGCACGGATACCACTGTTGGGGAACGCAGTATTTCAAAAAAATTACCTACGATCACGCAAGATCTATCTATGAGATGCATAGCAACGAGCGGGGAGAGTGTGTCCACGTACCCTCGTAGAACGAAAGCGGGAGCGTTTAGTAACGCGGTTGATGTAGTCGAACGTCTTCGCGATCAAACCGGTCCAAGTACCGAACGTACGGCACCTCCACGTTCATCTCGATGACGTCCCTCGGGCTCTTGATCTAGTTGAGGATGAGGGAGAGTTCCGTCAGCACGACGGCGTGGCGACGGTGCTTATGATGTTACCGTCGCAGGGCTTCGACTAACTAGTACGACGATATGACCGAGGTGTGTAACTGTGGAGGGGGGCACTGCACACGGCTAAGAAAAACTTGTGTGTGTTTGGGGTTCCCCCCTGCCCCCATATATAAAGGAGGCAGGAGGAGGCCGGCGGCCAGGGAGGAGGCGCGCCATAGGGCAGTCCAACTAGGATTCCCAATCCTAGTTGGAGTCCCCTTCCTTTTACAAGAGGGAGAGAGAGGGAAGGAGGAAGAGGGGAGAAGGAAAGAGGGGGCGCCGCCCCCTCCCTAGTCCAATTCGGACTAGACATGGGGGTGGGCGTGGCGTCCCTTGTGGCCCTCCTCTCCTTTCCACTAAGGCCCGTGCAGGCCCATGAACTTCTCGGGGGGTTTCGGTAACCCCCAGTACTCCGAAACTCATCCGAAACAACACGAACCATTCCGGTGTCCGAATGTAACCTTCCAATATATGAATCTTTATGTCTCGACCATTTCTAGACTCCTCGTCATATCCGTGATCTTATCCGGGACTCCGAACAAACTTCAGTCATCAAATCACATAACTCATAATATAAATCATCATCGAACGTTAAGCGTGCGGACCCTACGAGTTCTAGAACTATGTAGACATGACCGAGACACATCTTCGGTCAATAACCAATAGTGGAACCTGGATGCTCATATTGGCTCCTACATATTCTGTGGATCTTTATCGGTCAAACTGCATAACAACATACGTTGTTCCCTTTGTCATCGGTATGTTACTTGCCCGAGATTCGATCGTCGGTATCATCATACCTAGTTCAATCTCGTTACCGGCAAGTCTCCTTACTCGTTCCATAATGCATCATCCCACAACTAACTCATTAGTCACATTGCTTTCAAGGCTTATAGTGATGAGCATTACCGAGAGGGCCCAGAGATACCTATCCGATACACGGAGTGACAAATCCTAATCTCGATCTATGCTAACTCAACAAACACCATCGGAGAAACCTCTAGAGAATCTTTATAATCACCCAATTACGTTGTGACGTTTGATAGCACACAAGGTGTTCCCCCGGTATTCGGGAGTTGCATAATCTCATAGTCAGAGGAACATGTATAAGTCATGATGAAAGCAATAGCAATAAAACTAAATGATCATTTATGCTAAGCTAACGGATGGGTCTTGTCCATCACATCATTCTCTAATGATGTGATCCCGACAACAAATGACAACACATGTCTATGGTTAGGAAACTTAACCATCTTTGATTATCGAGCTAGTCAAGTAGAGGCAAACTAGGGACACTCCGTTTGTCTATGTATTCACACAAGTACTAAGTTTCCGGTTAGTACAATTCTAGCATGAATAATAAACATTTATCACGATATATGGAAATAGAAATAACAACTTTATTATTGCCTCTAGGGCATATTTCCTTCAATGCGGAGGAGCGCCCCGCACATGACGATGAAAGCCGATATGTGGAGGAAAGAATCTGGGGCTAGATCGTGAAAATCTAGCCCGTAATAGAACATGAGGCCGCAGACCAAGGGGTGAAGGGGAAACCCTAGTCCGCGGAGGAAGTGGGGGATAAACACCACTCTTTCGCTGGGCTCCGGAGTGGGGATGACCTGCTTTTTGCAGGGAGCCTGTGCGCGATGTCCGCAGTCAGGTACCCCGCCTTCCGGAGCTCCTTAATGTCCTTCCCCGTGATGGAGGAGGCCACCCACTTGCCCTGTGAGCCGGATCCGGACATGGCCGGAGAGGTTGGTGATGTCTACTACACAACCTTCTTCTTGTAGACGTTGTTGGGCCTGCAAGTGCACAGGTTTGTAGGACAGTAGCAAATTTCCCTCAAGTGGATGACCTAAGGTTTATCAATCCATAGGAGGCGTAGGATGAAGATGGTCTCTCCCAAACAACCCTGCAACCAAATAACAGGGAGTCTCTTGTGTCCCCAACACACCCAATACAATGGTAAATTGTATAGGTGCACTAGTTCGGCGAAGAGATGGTGATACAAGTGCAATATGGATGGTAGATAAAGTATTTGTAATCTGAAATAATAAAAACAGCAAGGTAACTAAAGATAAAAGTGAGCGTAAACGGTATTGCAATGATAGGAAACAAGGCCTAGGGTTCATACTTTCACTAGTGCAAGTTCTCTCAACAATAATAACATAGATAGTGAAGGAAATGTGCCCTAGAGGCAATAATAAAGTTATTATTTATTTCCTTATATCATGATAAATGTTTATTATTCATGCTAGAATTGTATTAACCGGAAACATAATACATGTGTGAATATATAGACAAACAAGATGTCACTAGTATGCCTCTACTTGACTAGCTTGTTAATCAAAGATGGTTATGTTTCCTAACCATGAACAAGGAGTTGTTATTTGATTAACAAGGTCACATCATTAGTAGAATGATCTGATTGACATGACCCATTCCGTTAGCTTAACACTTGATCGTTTAGTATGTTAATGCTTTCTTCATGACCCATACATGTTCCTGTAACTATGAGATTATGCAACTCCGTTTACGGAGGAACACTTTGGGTGCTACCAAAGCGTCCTGGCATCGGGTGATTATAAAGGAGTACTACAGGTGTCTCCAAAGGTACTTGTTGGGTTGGCGTATTTCGAGATTAGGTTTTGTCACTCCGATTGTCGGAGAGGTATCTCTAGGCCTTCTCGGTGATACACATCACTTAAGCCTTGCAAGCATTACAACTAATGAGTTAGTTGTGAGATGATGTATTACGGAACGAGTAAAGAGACTTACCGTAACGAGATTGAACTAGGTATTGGATACCGACGATCGAATCTCGGGTAAGTAACATACCGATGACAAAGGGAACAACGTATGTCGTTATGCGGTTTGACCGATAAAGATCTTCGTAGAATATGTAGGAACCAATATGGGCATCCAGGTTCCGCTATTGGTTATTGACCGAGAATGGTTCTAGGTCATGTCTACATAGTTCTCGAACCCGTAGGGTCCGCCGCTTAACGCTTCGATGACAGTTCATTATGAGTTTATAAGTATTGATGCACCGAAGTTTGTTCGAGTCCCGGATGTGATCACGGACATGACGAGGAGTCTCGAAATGGTCGAGACATAAAGATTGATATATTGGAAGCCTATGTTTGGACTTGGAATGGTTCCGAGTGAAAACAGGATATTAGGAACAGGGGTTACGGAACCCCGGGGTATATGGGCCCTCATGGGCCTTGAGGGAGAAGGAGAAGGGCCGGCCAGGTGGGCTGCGCCCCCTCCCCTTCCAGTCCGAATAGGACAAGGAGAGGCGGCGCCCTTCCCCTTTCCCCTCCCAATCCTACTCCAACTAGGAGAAGGGGGAGTCCTACTCCCAGAGGAGTAGGACTCCTCCTTGGTGCGCCTCCTCTAGGGCCGCCACCTCCCCTTGTCTCCTTTATATCTGAGGCAGGGGCACCCCAAGACACACAAGTTGATCTACGGATCTTTCCTTAGCCGTGTCAGTGCCCCTTCCACCATATTCCACTTGGTCATATCGTCGTAGAGCTTAGGCGAAGCCTGCTTGGGAGAAGTCATATCGTCGCGGAGCTTAGGCGAAGCCCTGCGTCGATGGAGCATCATCATCGTCACTGCGCCGTCGTCTTGTGGAACTCATCCCCGACGCTTTGCCGGATCGGAGCCCGGGGATCGTCATCGAGCTGAGCGTGTCTTTGAACACGGAGGTGCCGTCGTTCGGTACTTGGATCGGTCGGATCGTGAAGACGTACGACTACATCAACCGCGTTGTTATAACGCTTCCGCTTTCGGTCTACGAGGGTACGTGGACAGACACTCTCCCCTCTCGTTGCTATGCCATCATCATGGTCCTGTGTGTGCGTAGGAAAATTTTTGAAATTACTACGTTCCCCAACAGTGGCATCCGAGCCTAGGTTTTATGGTTTGATGTTATTTGCACGAGTAGAACACAAGTGAGTTGTGGACGATACAAGTCATACTGCCTACCAGCATGTCATACTTTGGTTCAGCGGTATTGTTGGGACGAGACGATCCGGACCAACCTTACGCGTGACGCTTCTGCGAGACCGGTTCCCTCGGCGTGCTTTGCACATAGATGGCTTGCGGAAGACTGTCTCTCCAACTTTAGTTGAACTGAGTGTGCTACGCCCGGTCCTTGAGAAGGTTAAAAGCGGAGTCTATTTGACAAACTATCGTTGTGGTTTTGATGCGTAGGTAAGATGAGTTCTTGCTTAAGCCCGTAGCAGCCACGTAAAACTTGCAACAACAAAGTAGAGGACGTCTAACTTGTTTTTGCAGGGCATGTTGTGATGTGATATGGTCAAGACATGATGCTAAATTTTATTGTATGAGATGATCATGTTTTGTAACCGAAGTTATCGGCAATCGGCAGGAGCCATATGGTTGTCGCTTATTGTATGCAATGCAATCGCGATGTAATGCTTTACTTTATTACTAGCGGTAGTGATAGTCGTGGAAGCATAAGATTGGCGAGGCGACAACGATGCTACGATGGAGATCAAGGTGTCGCGCGGTGACGATGGTGATCATGACGGTGCTTGGCGATGGAGATCACAAGCACAAGATGATGATGACCATATCATATCACTTATATTGATTGCATGTGATGTTTATCCTTTATGCATCTTATCTTGCTTTGATTGACGGTAGCATTATAAGATGATCTCTCACTAAAATTATCAAGAAGTGTTCTCCTGAGTATGCACCGTTGCCAAAGTTCGTAGTGCCCGGACACCCGCGTGATGATCGGGTGTGATAAGCTCTACGTCCATCTACAACGGGTGCAAAACAGTTGCACACGCGGAATACTCGAGTTAAACTTGACGAGCCTAGCATATAACAGATATGGCCTCGAACACGGAGACCGAAGGTCGAACGTGAATCATATAGTAGATATGATCAACATAGTGATGTTCACCATTGAAACTACTCCATCTCACGTGATGATCGGACATGGTTTAGTTGATTTGGATCACGTAATCACTTAGAGGATTAGAGGGATGTCTATCTAAGTGGGAGTTCTTAAGTAATATGATTAACTGAACTTTAATTTATCATGAACTTAGTCCTGGTAGTATTTTGCAAATTATGTTGTAGATCAATAAGCTCGCGTTGTTGCTTCCCTATGTTTTTTATATGTGTTCCTAGAGAAAACTGTGTTGAAAGATGTTAGTAGCAATGATGCGGATTGGATCCGTGATCTGAGGTTTATCCTCATTGCTGCCTGAAGAATTATGTCCTTGATGCACCGCTAGGTGACAGACCTATTGCAGAGGCGGTATGCAGGCGTTATGAACGTTTGGCTAGCTCAATATGATGACTACTTGATAGTTTAGTGCACCATACTTAACGGCTTAGAATCGGGACTTCAAAGGCGTTTTGAACGTCATGGACCATATGAGATGTTCCAGAATTGAAGTTAATATTTCAAGCAAATACCGAGTTGAGAGATATGAAGTCTCCAACAAGTTCTATAGCTAAAAGATGGAAGAGAATCGCTCAACTAGTGAGCATGTTCTCAGATTGTCTGGGTACTTCAATCGCTTGAATCAAGTGGGAGTTAATCTTCCGGATAAGATAGTGATTGACAGAATTCTCTAGTCACCATCACTAAGTTACTAGAACTTCGTGATGAACTATAGTATGCAAGGGATGACGAAAACGATTCCCGAGCTCTTCGTGATGTTGAAATCGACGAAGGTAGAAATCAAGAAAGAGCATCAAGTGTTGATGATTGACAAGACCACTAGTCTCAAGGAAAAGGGCAAAGGGAAGAAGGGGAACTTCAAAAGGAACGGCAAGCAAGTTGCTGCTCGAGTGAAGAAGCCCAAGTCTGGACTGAGCACGAGACTAAAGTACTTTTGCTGCAATGGAACTGGTCCTTTGAAGCGGAAATACACCAAATATTTGGTGGATAAGAAGGATGGCAAAGTGAACAAGGGTATATTTTGATATACAGGTTATTGATGTGTGCTTTACTAGTGTTTATAGTAGCCCCACGAGTATTTGATACTTGTTAGGTTGCTAAGATTAGTAACTCGAAACAGGAGTTACAAGAATAAGCAGAGACTAGTTGAAGGGAAGTGACGATGAGTGTTGGAAGTAGTTCCAAGATTGATATGATCATCATCGCACACTCCCTATACTTTCGGGATTAGTGTGGAACCTAAATAAGTGTTATTTGGTGTTGAGCATAAATATGATTTGATCATGTTTATTGCAATACGGTTATTCATTTAAGTAAGAGAATAAATTGTTGTTCTGTTTACATGAATAAAACCTTATATGGTTACACACCCAATGAAAATGGTTCATTGGATCTTGATCATAGTAATACACATATTCATAATAATGAAACCAAAAGATGCAAAGTTAATAATGATAGTGCAACTTATTTGTGGCACTTGCCGTTTAGGTCATATTGGTATAAAGCGCATGAAGAAAACTCCATGCCGATGGACTTTTGGAATCACTTGATTATGAATCATTTGATGCTTGCGAACCGTGCCTTTTGGGCAAGATGACTAAAACTCCGTTCTCCTAACAATGGAACAAGCTACCGACTTATTGGAAATAATACATACCGATGTATGCGATCCAATGAGTGTTGATGCTCGTGGCAAGTATCGTTATTTGCTAACCTTCACAAGATGATTTGAGCAGATATGGGTATATCTACTTGATGAAACACAAGTCTGAAACATTTGAAAAGTTCAAAGAATTTCAGAGTGAAGTGAAGAATCATCGTAACAAGAAAATAAAAGTTTCTACGATATGATCGCAGAGGAAAAATATTTGAGTTACGAGTTTGGTCTTCAATTAAAACAATGTGGAATAGTTTCACAGCTCACGCCACCTGGAACACCACAACGTTATGGTGTGTCCGAACGTCGTAACCGTACTTTATTTTGATATGGTGCGATCAACGATGTCTCTTACCGATTTACCAATATAGCTTTGGGGATATGCATTAGAGACAGTTGCATTCACGTTTAATAGGGCACCATCTAAATCCGTTGAGACGACACCGTATGAACTATGGTTTAACAGTAAACCTAAGCTGTCGTTTCTTAAAAGTTTGGAGTTGTGATGCTTATGTGAAAAAGTTTTCACCTGATAAGCTCGAACCCAAAATCGGAGAAGTGCGTCTTCATAGAATACCCAAAGGTAACTATTGGGTACACCTTCTATCACAAGATCCGAAGGCAAGTAATTCATTGCTAAGGTGGATCCTTTCTAGAGAAGAAGTTTCTCTCGAAAGAAGTGAGTGGGAGGAAAGTAGAACTTGATGAGGTAATTGTACCTTCTCCCTTATTGAAAAGTAGTTCATCACGAAATCAGTTCCGATGATTCCTACATCAATTAGTGAGGAAGTTAATGATGATGATCATGAAACTTCAGATCAAGTTGCTACCAAACCTCGTAGGTCTTCCAGAGTAAGATCCGCACCAGAGTGGTACGGTAATCATTTTTGGAAGTCATGTTACTAGACCATGATGAAACTACGAACTATGAGGAAGCGATGATGAGCCCAGATTCATCGAAATTGCTTGAGGACATGAAATCTGAGATAGGATCCATGTATGAGAACAAAGTATGGACTTTGATTGACTTGCTCGATGATCAGCAAGCCATGTTAAATAAATGGATCTTCAAGAGGAAGACGGACACTGATAGTAGTGTTACTATCTACAAAGCTCGACTTGTTGCAAAAAGGTTTTCGACAAGTTCAATGTGTTGAATACGATGAGATTTTCTCACTCGTAACGATGCTTAAAGTCTATCCGAATCTTGTTAGCAATTGCCACATTTTATGAAATCTGGCAAATGAATGTCAAAACTACAGTCTTTAATGGATTTATTAAAGAAGAGTTGTATATGATGCAACCAGAAGGTTTTGTCAAACCTAAAGGAGCTAACAAAATGTGCAAGCTCCAGCGATCCATCTATGGACTGGTGCAAGCATCTCGGAGTTGGAATAAACGCTTTGATAGTGTGATCAAAGCATATGGTTTTATACAGACTTTTGGAGAAGCACGTATTTACAAGAAAGTGAGTGGGAGCACTACAACATTTCTGATAAGTATATGTGAATGACATATTGTTGATCGGAAATAATGTAGAATTATTCTGCAAAGCATAAAGGAGTATTTGAAAGGAGTTTTTCAAAGAAGGACCTCGGTGAAGCTGCTTACATATTGAGCATCAAGATCTATAGAGATAGATCAAGACGCTTGATAAGTTTTTCAATTAGTACATACCTTGACAAGATTTTGAAGTAGTTCAAAATGGAACAGTCAAAGAAAAGTTCTTGCCTCATATTGCAAAACGTATGAAATTGAGTAAGACTCAAATCCCGACCATGGCAGAAAATAGAAAAGAGAATGAAAGTCATTCCCTATGCCTCAATCATAGGTGCTATAAAGTATGCTATGCTATGTACCAGACCTATTGTATACCTTGCTCTGAATTTGGCAAGGAGTTCAATAGTGATCTAGGAGTAGATCCTTTGGACATTGGTCAAGAACATCCTTAGTAAGGACTAAGGAAATATTTCTCGATTATGGAAGTGAAAAAGGGTTAAATCGTAAAGGGTTACGTCGATGCAAGTTTTAACACTAATCTAGATGACTCGAGTCTCAATCTGGATACATATTGTAAGTGGGAGCAATTAGCTAGAGTAGCCCGTGCGAGCATTGTAGACATAGAATATTTGCAAAATACATGCGGCTCTGAATGTAACAGACCCGTTGACTAAGCTTCTCTCACGAGCAAAACATGATCATCCCTTAGTACTCTTTGGGTGTTAATCACATAGCGATGTGAACTAGATTACTAACTCTAGTAAACCCTTTGGGTGTTGGTCACATGTCGATGTGAACTATGGGTGTTAACCACATACAGATGTGAACTATTAATGTTAAATCACATGGCGATGTGAACTAGATTATTGACTCTAGTGCAAGTGGGAGACTGAAGGAAATATGCCCTAGAGGCAATAATAAAGTTATTATTTATTTCCTTATATCATGATAAATGTTTATTATTCATGCTAGAATTGTATTAACCGGAAACATAATACATGTGTGAATATATAGACAAACAGTATGTCACTAGTATGCCTCTACTTGACTAGCTTGTTAATCAAAGATGGTTATGTTTCCTAACCATGAACAAGGAGTTGTTATTTGATTAACAAGGTCACATCATTAGTAGAATGATCTGATTGACATGACCCATTCCGTTAGCTTAACACTTGATCGTTTAGTATGTTAATGCTTTCTTCATGACCCATACATGTTCCTGTAACTATGAGATTATGCAACTCCGTTTACCGGAGGAAGACTTTGGGTGCTACCCAACGTCACAACGTAACTGGGTGATTATATCGGAGTACGACAGGTGTCTCCAAAGGGACTTGTTGGGTTGGCGTTTTTCGAGATTAGGTTTTGTCACTCCGATTGTCGGAGAGGTATCTCTAGGCCTTCTCGGTGATACACATCACTTAAGCCTTGCAAGCATTACAACTAATGAGTTAGTTGTGAGATGATGTATTACGGAACGAGTAAAGAGACTTACCGTAGCGAGATTGAACTAGGTATTGGATACCGACGATCGAATCTCGGGTAAAGTAACATACCGATGACAAAGGGAACAACGTATGTCGTTATGCGGTTTGACCGATAAAGATCTTCGTAGAATATGTAGGAACCAATATGGGCATCCAGGTTCCGCTATTGGTTATTGACCGAGAATGGTTCTAGGTCATGTCTACATAGTTCTCGAACCCGTAGGGTCCGCACGCTTAACGTTTCGATGGCGAGTTCATTATGAGTTTATAAGTATTGATGCACCGAAGTTTGTTGAGTCCCGGATGTGATCACGGACATGACGAGGAGTCTCGAAATGGTCGAGACATAAAGATTGATATATTGGAAGCCTATGTTTGGACTTGAATGGTTCCGAGTGAAAGCAGGATATTATCGAACACCGGGGTTACGGAACCCCGGGGGTATATGGGCCCTCATGGGCCTTGAGGGAGAAGGAGAAGGGCCGGCCAGGTGGGCTGCGCCCCCTCCCCTTCCAGTCCGAATAGGACAAGGAGGGGCGGCGCCCCTTCCCCCTTTCCCCCTCCCCAATCCTACTCCAACTAGGAGAAGGGGGGGAGTCCTACTCCCGGTAGGAGTAGGACTCCTCCTTGGTGCGCCTCGTCTAGGGCCGGCCACCTCCCCCTTGTCTCCTTTATATACGGGGGCAGGGGGAACCCCAAGACACACAAGTTGATCGACGGATCTTTCCTTAGCCGTGTGCGGTGCCCCCTTCCACCATATTCCACTTCGGTCATATCGTCGTAGAGCTTAGGCGAAGCCCTGCGCCGGAGAAGTCATATCGTCGCGGAGCTTAAGCGAAGCCCTGCGTCGGTGGAGCATCATCATCGTCCACCACGCCGTCGTCTTGACGGAACTCATCCCCGACGCTTTGCTGGATCGGAGCCGGGGATCGTCATCGAGCTGAGCGATGTCAACACGGAGGTGCCGTCACGTTCGGTACTTGGATCGGTCGGATCGTGAAGGCGTCTGACTACATCAACCGCGTTGTTATAACGCTTCCGCTTTCGGTCTACGAGGGTACGTGGACAGACACTCTCCCCTCTCGTTGCTATGCCATCATCATGGTCCTGTGTGTGCGTAGGAATTTTTTTGAAATTACTACGTTCCCCAACAGATAGATCATATAACAATCCCTCAACATGCAACAAAGAGTCAATCCAAAGCCACTAATAGCGGAGAACAAACATAGAGATTATGGTAGGGTATGAAACCACCTCAAAGTTATTCTTTCGGATCAATCTATTAAAGAGTTTGTACTAGAATAACACCTTAAGACACAAATCAACCAAAACCCTAATGTCACCTAGATACTTCATTGTCACCTCAAGTATCCGTGGGCATGATTATACGATATGCATCACACAATCTCAGATTCATCCAACCAACACAAAGTACTTCAAAGAGTGCCCCAAAGTTTCTATCGGAGAGTCAAGAACATGTGCCAAACCCTATGCATAGGTTCATGGGCGGAACCCGCAAGTTGGTCACCAAAACATACATCTAGTGGCACATGATATCCCATTGTCACCATAGATAAACACGGCAAGACATACATCAAGTGTTCTCATAAAAGACTCAATCCGATAAGATAACTTCAAAAGGGAAACTCAATTCATCACAAGAGAGTAGAGGGGGAGAAACATCATAAGATCCAACTATAATAGCAAAGCTCGGGATACATCAAGATCATGCCATAGAGGGAACACGAGAGAGAACACGAGAGAGAGAGAGAGAGATCAAACACATAGCTACTGGTACATACCCTCAGCCCCGAGGGTGAACTACTCCCTCCTCGTCATGGATAGCGCCGGGATGATGAAGATGGCCACCGATGATGGGTTCCCCCTCCGGCAGGGTGCCGGAACAGACTCCCGAGAGGTTTTTGGTGGCTACAGAGGCTTGCAGCGGCGGAATTCCAGATCTATCTTGATATTCGATGTTTTAAAGGTACGTGGGACTATATAGGCGAAAGAAGTCGGTCGGGAGGTGCTCGAGGGGCCCACGAGATAGGGGGCGCGCCCTACAGGGGGGCGCCCTCCTATCTCGTGGATGCCTCGAGGATCTTCTGACGTGAATTCCAAGTCTCCAGGATCATATTCTTCCAAAAAATCACGCTGCCGAAGGTTTCATTCCGTTTGGACTCCGTTTGATATTCCTTTTCTTCAAAATACTGAAACATGCAATAAAACTGCAATATGGGCTGGGCCTTCGGTTAGTAGGTTAGTCCCAAAAGTAATATAAAAGTGTATAATAAAGCCCATAATCATTCAAAACACGTAGTAATATAGCATGGAACAATCAAAAATTATAGATACGTTGGAGACGTATCAAGCATCCCCAAGCTTAATTCCTGCTCGTCCTCGAGTAGGTAAATATTAAAAATAGAATTTTTGATGTGGAATGCTACCTAGCATGATTCTCAAAGTAATTTTCTTTATCGTGGAATGAATGTTCAGATCCAAATGAATACAAAATAATAGTTCATGTTGATAAAAGAAATAGTAATACTTCAAGCCTACTAATCAAAGTAATCATGTCTTCTCAAAATAGCATGGCAAAAGAAAATTCATCCCTACATAATCATATAGTTAGGCTATGCTTCATTTTCGTCACGCAAAGATGTTCCCAACTTCTATACCCCCGATGACAAGCCAAGCAATTGTTTCATACTTAAATAATCTCAAACTTCTTCAACCTTCACGCAATACATGAGCGTGAGCCATGGATATAGCACTATGGGTGGAATAGAATATGATGATGGGGATTGTGTGGAGAAGACAAAAAAGGAGAAAGTCTAACATTGACGAGGATAACCAACGGGCTATGGAGATGCCCATCAATTGATGTCAACATGAGGAGTAGGGATTGCCATGCAACGGATGCACTAGAGCTATAAATGAATGCTCAACAAAAGAAAACTAGTGGATGTGCATCCAACTTGCTTGCTCACGAAAACCTAGGGCATTTGAGGAAGCCCATCGTAGGAATATACAAGCCAAGTTCTATAATGAAAAATTCCCACTAGTATGAAAAAGACAACCTATGAGACTCACTATATGAAAAACATGGTGCTACTTTGAAGCACAATATATGAGACTCACTACATGAAGAACAAGGTGCTACTTTGAAGCACAAGTGTGGAAAAAGAGATAGTAACATTGCCCCTTTTTTTGGGCCTTTCTTTTTTTTGGTCTTTCTCCTTTTTTGGGCAATGCTCTAATAATGATGATCATCACACTTCTATTGATTACAACATATGAATTACAACTCGAAACTAGAACAAGATATGACTCTATATGAATGCCTCCGTGATGTCTGGATGGTGCAATGAATCAAGAGTGACATGTATGAAAAATAATGCATGGTGGCTTTTCCACAAATACGATGTCAACTACATGATCATACAATGGCAATATGACAAAAGTAATTATGTCATAATGATGATAAACGAAATGGTGGAAAGTGGCATGGCAATATATCTCGTAATGGCTATGGAAATGCCATAAATAGGTAGGTGTGGTGGCTGTTTTGAGGAAGATATAATGAGGCTTATGTGTGATAGAGCGTATCGTATCACGGGGTTTGGATGCACCGGCGAAGTTTGCACCAACTCTCAAGGTGAGAAAGGGCAATGCACGGTACCGAAGAGGCTAGCAAAGGCGAAAAGGTAAAAGTGCGTATAATCCATGGACTCAACATTAGTCAAAAGAACTCATATACTTATTGCAAAAGTTTAGAAGTCATCAAAAACCAAGTACTACGCCCATGCTCCTAGGGGGATAGATTGGTAGGAAAAGACCATCGCTCGTCCCCGACCGCCACTCATAAGGATGCACAAGCCAGGTACACTTCATGTTTCAAATTTGTTACACAACTTTAACCATACGTGCATGCTACGGGACTTGCTAACTTCAACACAAGCATTCTTTAAATTCATAATCACCCAACTATCATGATTTTAATATCACTACCTCCATATCTCAAAACAATTATCAAGTATCAAATTGATCATAGCATCCAATTCACTTCCTATGATAGTTTTCATTCAAATTACCATGCTGTTTAAGACTCTCAAAGTAATATAAGTGAATCATGGGAGTTCATTAATTTCTACAAAATAAATCCACCACCGTGCTCTAAAAGCTATAAGTGAAGTACTAGAGCAAATGACAAACTACTGCGAAAGATATAAGTGAAGATCAATGAGTAGCCGAATAATTATTCAACTATGTGAAGACTCTCCCATTTAATAATTTTAGATCTTGGTATTTTATTCAAACAGAAAGCAAAGCTAAATAAAATGACATGACGCTCCAAGCAAAACACATATCATGTGGTGAATAAAAATATAGCTCCAAGTAAAGTTACCGATGAACGAAGGCGAAAGAGGGATGCCTTCCGGCATCCCCAAGCTTAAACTCTTGGTTGTCGTTGAATATTACCTTGGGGTGCCTTGGGCATCCCCAAGCTTAGGCTCTTGCCACTCCTTATTCAATAGTCCATCGAATCTTTACCCAAAACTTGAAAACTTCACAACACAAAACTTAACAGAAAACTCGTGAGCTCTGTTAGCGAAAGAAAACAAAACACCACTTCAAGGTACTGTAATGAACTCATTCTTTATTCATATTGGTGTTAAGCCTACTGTATTCCAACTTCTCTATGGTTTATAAACTATTTTACTAGCCATAGAGTCATCAAAATAAGCAAATAACACACGAAAAACAGAATCTGTCAAAAACAGAACAGTCTGTAGTAAACTGTAACTAACGCAAACTTCTGGAACTCCAAAAATTCTAAAATAAATTGGTGGACCTGAGGAATTTGTCTAGTAATCATTTGCAAAAAGAATCAACTAAATAGCACTCTCCTGTAAAAAGTTGAAGCTAATCTCGTGAGCGCTAAAGTTTCTGTTTTTTACAGCATGATCATAAAGACTTCACCCAAGTCTTCCCAAAGGTTCTACTTGGCACAAGCACTAATTAAAACACAAAACCACATCTAAACAGAAGCTAGATGGATTATTTATTCCTAAACAGAACCAAAAAGCAAGAAACTAAAATAAAATTGGGTTGCCTCCCAACAAGCGCTAACGTTTAAACGCCCCTAGCTAGGCATGATGATTTCAATGATGCTCACATAAGACATAAGAATTGAAACATAAAGAGAGCATCATGAATAATATGACTAGCACATTTAATTCTAACCCACTTCATATGCATAGGTATTTTGTGAGCAAACAACTTATGGGAACAATAATCAACTCGCATATGAAGGCAAAACAAGCATAACTTCAAAAATTGAAGCACATAGAGAGGAAACTTGATATTATTGCAATTCCTACAAGCATATGTTCCTCCCTCATAATAATTTTCAGTAGCATCATGAATGAATTCAACAATATAACCAGCACCTAAAGCATTCTTTTCATGATCTACAAGCATAGAAAATTTACTACTCTCCACATAAGCAAAATTCTTCTCATTCGAATAGTGGGAGTATCATAAGAGACTTGAACACTAAAAATTGTTTACACATTAAAAGAGTAATGTTCAGAAAAGGGTAATCATAATCATGACAAGATTTGTAAATATAATCATCACTACTTTTTATAGCATAAGTTTCATCACAATAATCATCATAAGTAGCAACTTCGTTCTCATCATAATCGATTGAAACCTCTCCCAAGATAGTGGAATCACTAAATAAAGTTGACACTCTTCCAAATCCACTTTCATATTCATCACAATAAAATTCAACATCCTCCAAAATAGTGGGATCACTACTTCCTAAAGTTGACACTCTTCCGAACCCACTTTCATCAATATAATCATCATAGGTAGGAGGCATGCTATCATCATAACAACTTTGCATATCAAAACTTGGGATGCTAAAAATATCATATTCATTAAACATAGCATCCCCAAGCTTGGGACAAACATTAATTTCAGCAAATATATTGTCAAATATTTCATCCTCATCAAACATAGCTTCCCCAATCTTGAGCTCTTTCATATCATAAGCATAATCACTCTCATCATTAAAAATATGGATAGCACCAATAGTAAAGCAATTATCATCATCACAATGAGTAGTAGGAGCAACATCATTTGGGAGGGATACCTTTCTACCTTTGTTGCTCCTTCTTTTCTTTTTCTTCTTCGCATTATGTGTAGGTTCAACCTTCCTCTTTGAGCTCCTTATTGATGAGATTGGTTGAATAGAAAGCTCCTCCTCGTTACCTGATTCATCATAAGAAATAATAGGAGGAGACTGGGAAGTCTCTTCCCTTTCATTAGTATCCTCATCATCTTCTATTTGCTTTCTTTTCTTTATTTAATTGGCAATATAACGATTTTCAATGCAATTCTCTACACAAAACATATAAATATCCTCTAGATCAAAATCAAGAAATCTATCAAGATTAAACTTTGGAATACCCTCAGTTATACATTTCATTTCTTCATACCCCAAAAGAAGACTAAGCTCTTTATGATGCCCAAGGGTAATCAAGCTATCACAATTTTTTGACACGATTCGATCATAAAACAGTTTGCATCATCCCACAACTAACTCATTAGTCACATTGCTTTCAAAGCTTATAGTAATGAGCATTACCGAGAGGGCCCAGAGATACCTCTCCGATACACGGAGTGACCAATCCTAATCTCGATCTATGCTAACTCAACAAACACCATCGGAGACACCTCTAGAGAATCTTTATAATCACCCAGTTACGTTGTGACGTTTGATAGCACACAAGGTGTTCCTCCGGTATTCGGGAGTTGCATAATCTCATAGTCAGAGGAACATGTATAAGTCATGATGAAAGCAATAGCAATAAAACTAAATGATCATTTATGCTAAGCTAACGGATGGGTCTTGTCCATCACATCATTCTCTAATGATGTGACCCCGTTCATCAAATGACAACACATGTCTATGGTTAGGAAACTTAACCATCTTTGATTATCGAGCTAGTCAAGTAGAGGCAAACTAGGGACACTCCGTTTGTCTATGTATTCACACAAGTACTAAGTTTCCAGTTAATACAATTCTAGCATGAATAATAAACATTTATCATGATATATGGAAATAGAAATAACAACTTTATTATTGCCTCTAGGGCATATTTCCTTCAATGCGGAGGAGCGCCTCGCACACGACGATGAAAGCCGAGATGTGGAGGAAAGAATTTGGGGCTAGATCGTGAAAATCTAGCCCGTAATAGAACATGAGGCCGCAGACCAAGGGGTGAAGGGGAAACCCTAGTCCGCGGAGGAAGTGGGGGATAAACACCACTCTTTTGCCGGGCTCCGGAGTGGGGATGACCTGCTTTTTTGCAGGGAGCCTGTGCGCGACGTCCGCAGTCAGGTACCCCGCCTCCCGGAGTTCCTTAATGTCCTTCCCCGTGATGGAGGAGGCCACCCACTTGCCCTGTGAGCCGGATCCGGACATGGCTGGAGAGGTTGGTGATGTCTACTACACAACCTTCTTCTTGTAGACGTTGTTGGGCCTGCAAGTGCACAGGTTTGTAGGACAGTAGCAAATTTCCCTCAAGTGGATGACCTAAGGTTTATCAATCCGTAGGAGGCGTGGGATGAAGATGGTCTCTCTCAAACAACCCTGCAACTAAATAACAAGGAGTCTCTTGTGTCCCCAACACACCCAATACAATGGTAAATTGTATAGGTGCACTACTTCGGCGAAGAGATGGTGATACAAGTGCAATATGGATGGTAGATAAAGGTATTTGTAATCTGAAATAATAAAAACAGCAAGGTAACTAAAGATAAAAGTGAGCGTAAACGGTATTGCAATGATAGTAAACAAGGCCTAGGGTTCATACTTTCACTAGTGCAAGTTCTCTCAACAATAATAACATAGATAGATCATATAACAATCCCTCAACATGCAACAAAGAGTCACTCCAAAGCCACTAATAGCGGAGAACAAACGTAGAGATTATGGTAGGGTATGAAACCACCTCAAAGTTATTCTTTTGGATCTATCTATTAAAGAGTTCGTACTAGAATAACACCTTAAGACACAAATCAACCAAAACCCTAATGTCACCTAGATACTCAATTGTCACCTCAAGTATCCGTGTGCATGATTATACGATATGCATCACACAATCTCAGATTCATCCAACCAACACAAAGTACTTCAAAGAGTGCCCCAAAGTTTCTACCGGAGAGTCAAGAACGTGTGCCAACCCCTATGCATAGGTTCATGGGCGGAACCCGCAAGTTGGTCACCAAAACATACATCAAGTGGCACATGATATCCCATTGTCACCACAGATAAACATGGCAAGACATACATCAAGTGTTCTCATAAAAGACTCAATCCGATAAGATAACTTCAAAGGGGAACTCAATTCATCACAAGAGAGTAGAGGGGGAGAAACATCATAAGATCCAACTATAATAGCAAAGCTCATGATACATCAAGATCGTGCCATAGAGGGAACACGAGAGAGAACACGAGAGAGAGAGAGAGAGAGAGATCAAACACATAGCTACTGGTACATACCCTCAGCCCCGAGGGTGAACTACTCCCTCCTCGTCATGGAGAGCGCCAGGATGATGAAGATGGCCACCGGTGATGGGTTCCCCCTCCCGTGGTGCCGTAACAGACTCGAGAGGTTTTTGGTGGCTACAGAGGCTTGCGGCGGTGGAACTCGAGATCTATCTTGATATTCGATGTTTTTAGGGTGCATTGGGACTATATAGGCGAAAGAAGTCGGCGGGAGGTGCTCGAGGGGCCCACGAGACAGGCGCGCCTCTACGGGGGGCTCCTATCTCATGGCTGCCTTGAGGATCTTCTGACGTGAATTCCAAGTCTCCAGGATCATATTCTTCCAAAAAATCACGCTGCCGAAGGTTTCATTCCGTTTGGACTCCATTTGATATTCCTTTTCTTCGAAATACTGAAACGGGCAATAAAACAGCAATATGGGCTGGGCCTTCGGTTAGTAGGTTAGTCCCAAAAGTAATATAAAAGTGTATAATAAAGCCCATAATCATTCAAAACACATAGTAATATAGCATGGAACAATAAAAAATTATAGATACGTTGGAGACATATTAGTTGGAGGCGGTGGGAATGATTAAAGCTTGGGCGTTGGAGCTTGAGGATGGGGAAGTAGAGGAAGGGAGAAGGCGTGGGGTAAAAAGATGGATCTTTATCCGTTTATATAGGCAGTAAATATCAAGTGCCCCCCACAAGCCTTAAAACTCGCATGTTCCCAAGGGGTCGTGCGAACGGCATGGTTGGATTATCCAGACCTGTATTGATGAGGATCCCGCTATAAGCGGACACGATATCGGTTTTGATAAGACATATTAGCAGAGGCTGCGCCTCGAAACGCGAAGCGGGAGGTCAAAAAACGGTTCAAAATGATAAGGAGGCCAGACGTGACGTTTCACCGAAAAAGTTGTCAGTAGACAAATCTTATTTTGATTAAGTATTGTGCCCTTGTGGTTGAGGGTTGTGACTGCTATACAGAGCCGGATACAGTTCTCTTATTCAGAAGACTACTTTGAAGTATTCGGAGGAGGAACCCGCCTTGCAATGTCGAAGACAATCTACGTACCGAACACATCGTCATCGAAAAACTGGTTCAGAAGCTACTGAGGGAGTCCTGGATTATGGGGTCCTCGGGTGTCCGGGCTATGTAACATGGGCCGGACTGATGGGCCGTGAAGATACAAGATAGAAGGTCATCCCCTGTGTCCGGATGGAACTCTCCTTTGCGTGGATGGCAAGTTTGGCATCCGGATGTACGATTTTCTTTCTCTGTAAACCGACTCTGTACAACCCTAGGCCCCTTTGATGTCTATATAAACCGGAGTGTTTAGTCCGTAGAGGCTATCAGAATTCATATAAAGGTAGACATCTAGGGTTTAGCCATTACGATCTCGAGGTAGATCAACTCTTGTAACCCATATACTTATCAAGGTCAATCAAGCAGGAAGTAGAGTATTACCTCCATTAAGAGGGCCCAAACTTGGGTAAACATCGTGTCCCCTTTGTCTCCTGTTACCTTTGATCCTCAGACGCACAATTCGGGACCCCTTACCCGAGATCGGCCGGTTTTGACACCGACAGGAAGGTCGTCAAAAAATATGTGTCCGTAGCCATGACCACAGTGTTGGTATACACGAGTCTGCCCATTCTGTTAAGCGTTCGTCCCTTCCTGGGAGCCAATTTTCCCGCAATCTTATAGATCAGTGGTTCCGTCTCAACTCTCCTTGGGCTTCGCATGCCGAGCGGCAAACCTAGGTACGGACAAGGGAAGGCACCTAGTTTCCGGGAAAAATCAGCCATTAGAGGCCGCAAAGAGGTTCGGGATTGCCTGGATAGCAGCAAAGTCCTGAGGCACTGGATTGATGAAAAGAGCCGCGTCATCGGCATAAAAGCTGGATTGGAAGCGCGCAAGCCGGATAGTGAGCGAAGAGAGGATATTCCTCTCTGTGGCCAGGGAAAACAGTTTTTGGAGTGGCTCCATGGCAAGGATAAGCGACAACGGATCCCCTTGCCGCAGTCCACTTCTATGCAAAATCGGGGCTCCAGGCGATCCATTCAGTAATACCCTTGTAGAGGAGGAGGAGAGGATCAAAGAGATCATATCTCTCCATCTTTGTCCAAATCCCATTGCCTCCATAACGTCGAGCAGAAATCCCCCAACAGACCGAGTTGAATGCCTTGGCAATATCGAGCTTAAGGAACACTAGGAGATATCTGGCACAGTGAGCGGCTTTGATCACATTTCTAACGTACAGAAAATTATCTTGGATCGAACGCCCGCGGATGAAGGCACTTTGATTGTGCGTGACAAGGTGGTTGATCTCAGGTTCCAAACGTGTTGCTAACATCTTGCTCACCAACTTTGGTATGCTATGCATCAAGCTTGAAATCACTTCCGTCTTGCGCTCCTCCTTCTTAGGAAAAAGCATTACATTTTCCATGTTGATAATGTGCCAGTTTTGCCCTCTCCAATTGTGCACACAATTGACAGCCGCCAGCAGATCTATCTTATTGTTTCCCAGCAAGATTTGAAGAAGGCCCCAGTAAACACGTCTGGCCCCGGTGCCTTTTCCCCATGAGTATCCTGGATTGCTGTCGGCAGCTCTTGTTCTGAAAAAATGCCTTCCAGATGACTCAAATCACGGCGCAGAAGCCCGAGCATATCCCAATTGAGCTTGGCAGTTCGAACGAATGGTGCTCCGATGAGATCCTTGAACCCGTCAAAAAGAAGTTTGGCCTTGCCTGCATGCTATGAGACTGGGCCATCGACACCGTTTAGTTGTGGGATGTAGTTCTTGCACATTCGCCTTGAAGCCCTCAAGCGAAAGAAACGTATGCTTGCATCACCCTCCCTAATTTCAGTCATTCGTGATTTTTGCCGCCATCTAGCCCTGTCCACTGCCGCAAATCCCAATAGTTTAGCTTTGAGCCGCGCACGCAGCTGCCTCTCCCTCTCTGAAAGTGTCCTCTCCTCTTGAGCCAAATCCAGACTGAAAAACACATCGCTGGCTAGTGCCGATGTGAAGACGGCTCAACGCATCTTCTGTTTATTCCATGCTCTTAGGGCCTTAGCTGTCCGCGACAGCTTCGTGTGCAGCACTCTGATGGGGTCTTGAGACCTGACTTCCTTCAACCAAGCGCCTTGCACCACCTTCGCAAAGTCTGGGCGGTTTAACTAGTGGTTCTCAAATCGACAAGCAGTGCAGCGGGTCACCTCCATCCTTCACAGCACAAGCGGGTAGTGATCGGAAACATTGGTGGAGGCGGGTGACAGCTGAAAATGATGAGACCTGGCTTCCTAGTCGCTAGTAACCAGGACCCTGTCAATCTTAGTGAGCGTGGTGTTCTCCCTCTCATTGGACCAAGTGAATCTCCTCCCAAACAATGGGAAATCAACCAGCTCTAGATCATCAATCGCAGCCCTGAACCTTCCCATCATTTGCAAGTTAGTACCGTTGTTACTCTTTTACCTCGCTCTGCATATCATGTTAAAATCTCCTAGTACCTTCCATCTTGGTAACATATGTTGCTTGATCATCTTTTGGTCATCAATGAATGTTACTTTGTCCTCCGATTGTGGCCCATACACCCTAGAGATCGACCAAGTCATTCCATTAGTTTTGTTTCTAACAGTACCCGAAACTGAGTGCAGTCCCATTGCCAGCGGCTTAGCCGTTATCTCGTGATCATCGTAGCAAGCAATCAGAATCCCACCTCTGGATCCATTGGCTGACAGATCTATGAAATTATCAGCCACCAAAGGAAGTTGATGGTAAACATTTAATTACTGAAAAATCTTATGAGACTTAACGAAAAAAGTGAGGCGCTGGTGGTTTAGCAATAGTGGGAAGATATATCTAGAAGACCTACAAAATTTGAAGGCGCAGTCTTGCTGTAAGTGCTAGCCCAAAAGATAGGTAATTAGGGTGTGTTTGGTTTGTGTCCAAGATTGCCCCACCAAAGCATTGGCTAGCCAAAATTTTGGTTGAGGTTTTGGCTGCCCATGATTTGGTCAACATTGAAAAAAAAAACTAGAGTTGGCTACCATTCATTGGCATGCCAAAAAGTTGGCAACCATCCAAAAAAACCAATCTTTGGGTCATGACCAAATTTTTGGTAGGCTGCACTTTGGCCACAATCCAAACACACCCGGGCCCGTTCGGATCCTCTCCAGCTTCTCGAAATAGCCTGCTTCTCGCGAAGCCAGCCGCAACCAGCTTCTGACGGGAGCAGAGATTCGTTTGGCAGCAGAGAGCAGCTCCAGACACTGTACAAACTCGAAATGGCCCAGGAACAGGAAGCCGGCATGGGGAAGGGAGCTAGGAGAAGTGAGCTCTCATGTGTGGATCCGGCGGCAAGCTCGGCGGAGCAGGTCGACCGGGTGCCGGCGACGAGCGACGGAGGGAGCTGAGGTAGGATCGGGCGTCCGGGTGCGCTGAGGATGGCCGGTGGGAAGGAGGAGATGGGGCGGCGAATGCAGTGAATATGGGACGGGGAACCTGAGGGGACGCGGCGGAGCACCGGCGCCGTGTTGGATGGGTGGTGGCGGGACGGCGCCGCCCTCCTAGGGTTACAGATGGGGGAGAAAGGGGACGAGGCGAGAAGAGTAGCTGGGCGACAGGAAAGCGCGTCGGGCGAATCAGTATGCAAGGATTGACTTGGTGGTGGCGTTCTCATGTAAATTGCAGCAACTTCACCTTCCGTTTTTTAGAAGCTACGCTTTGGCTGCTCCAGGAAATTACACTGCGAGAGGACGGGCTCCGCGAAGCAGGCTTCCTTAAGCTAGCGCGTTCGGGCTGGCTTCACATGGGAGACTGTGAAGCTGGCTCATGGAGAGTCTCCGAACGGGCACTTAGTGGGCCCCCGCTGGACCAGAACAATAACCATTTTAGCAATTCAGCAGTGGTCACTCCATACAGGATTTTTATCTAGACAAATCTCGAACAAGAACTTTGGGACGGAGGTAATAGAATGAAGTCAAATTAGATGAATTATTGGATTTACAATTTAGTGCTGTTTGTCACATCAATCTCAAGGTCTGAACCGTATATATGCTTCACACGATCACTTATGTAAATTTTGCATCTTCCAATCACGCAACTTGTATTTGAGGCCAAAGTGCCAGACTTGGTCAGAAATGTCGCCAGTTCAACATGCCGCGACCCGTTCCACGCTGACTGATGTCGCCTTCAAGACGTCTCCATACATCCCAGTCATGACCAGCTGCGCTGTGTTGCAAATCGAAGTTGGCCTTGGCTTCTTCTTTGATTCAACTAGCAAGCATATATGCGCGCCTGTTGCCTATAAATTCATCGCCAACTCGTTCTTCTTCGTCCATCCTCCCATCATCGATCTCGCATTAGTTCGTCCATCTCATCCAACCATGGCAACCAACCCTCGGTTCGTGGCGTCGTTCGACGTGGAGAGCAGCGACAAGTACACCAGCTTCATCGCCGGCATCCGCAGCAGGGTCGCCAACACGAAGCACTACTCCCACAACGTCCCCGTGCTGCCGCCGGCGGACCCGCCCGGCACCCCGCCGCGCCGGTGGTTCCACGTGGTGCTCAGGACGCGGACCAGCACGCTCACGCTCGCCATCCGGGCCGACAACCTCTACCTGGAGGGCTTCCGGAGCAGCAACGGCGCGTGGTGGGAGCTCACCCCCCGCATCATCCCGGGCGCCACCCACCTGGGCTTCGGCGGCACCTACCGCGACCTCCTCGGCGACACGGACAAGCTGGCCGGCGTTGCCCTCGGCCCGCAGCAGATGGCCGAGGCCGTGAACGCGCTCGCCGCGCGCACCATTGCGGACGCCGGCTCCGGCGCGAAGCAGCAGCAGGCGAAGGAGGCCGTGGTGGCGCTGCTGCTCATGGTGAACGAGGCCGCGCGGTTCCAGACTGTGTCGGGGTTCGTGGCCGGCCTGATGCACCCGAGGGCGGCGAAGAACAAAGGGACCATCACCGGGGAGATGAAGGCGCAGGTGAACGGGTGGCAGGACCTCTCCGCGGCGCTGCTGAAGACGGATAAATATGGAGACGCATCTACTAGCAAGAACTCTAAAGACAAGAAGCCAACGCCGAAAGGCCCGGAAAAATCAGCTCCTGAAGGCCCGGCAACGTTCACGGCGTTTGACAAGATGGGGGTGAAGACGGCGGACCAAGCCGCCGCCACGCTGGGCATCCTGCTGTTCGTCGCCGTGGAGGGCGGGATGGCCAGGGACAAGGCGCTGCAGCTGTTTCGTGGGACTCCAAATTACTAGTAGCTTGGTGTGTACGTGGATTGATTGATGCTCCAGGCAGCAGAAATCCTACGAGCGATTATACTTTGCTTTATGTGTGTACATAGTCTGGTATGTATGTTCTGCGTGCAGTGAGTAGTTTAAAAATGTTAATCATGTATTTAAAAATGTTAAACATGTATATATAGGTTTTGAGGTCTACTTTTTCGGTTGGACGTTTTCTATATATAGTAGAAACATTTTCTTATACTTAATTAACATTTTTCAAATACATGGTTAACATTTTTCACACATATAGTTTGGTATCTACTCTTTTTCAAACAGATGGCACACTTTTTGTATATATAACAAACATTTTTTATGCCTGTTTAACATTTTTCAAATACATGATTAACATTTTTTCAGATATGTGTTTTGCTTTCTACCTTTTTATTACAGATTCTAAATTTTTCGTGTACATTAGAAACATTTTTATTATACAGGCTTAACAGTTTTCAGTACATGGTTAACATATTGTACACATCAAAACTTTTTTTGATACACAATTAGCACTTTCAAATACATGATTAACAAAATTTTCATTTCCACAAACATTCTTTTCAAAAGTACCAACATTTTTTAAAATTGCGTTAACCAATCTTTTTTGTATTGCATTAACATTTTTTAGATTCGCCTTTATATAATAACTGTATAAGTTTTTCAAACATATCAATTTATAATAAATATATAAAGTGGAAGGCGCAAAAATGATGGGATGTCATCACGATATTAGCATGACGAACACACTTCCTTACTCAGTCCATTACCGGCTCCTGTTTTGTGAATGCTGGCGAGGCTAGTTACCACCTTGCATTAAGGGAAGCATAGTCGCGCCCATCTAACCAAATCACCCAAATTGTCCTCGTATGTCCGTCCAGCTCGCACACCCCCAAACCGATATCTGGGAAGGAATGAAAAATCCTATCTCACGCTCGTTGCGGCAGATTGTCGATTGTCGAATGGACGCACACGACGAGCGAGGCAAGCGCTCTTTGTCTGCAGGACCTTTTTTAGCTAAGGTAGTGCACTGTATTAACTGGTTTTGGGAACCTTCTAGAAGATTTCTGAAGAGTTTTTATCTATTTTCTATAGTTCTTCTGTTTAATGGCTTTATTTTTTGGATTTTAATTTTAATTTTTTGTTTTTCATTTTTATGTTTCTTTTTCTGGATTTTAATTTTTTTATCTTTTTTTTCTTTTATGCTTCTTTGTTTAATTTATAAAAAAAATGATTTCGTAAAAAATGTTCACAGTTTTCAGGAATGACCTAATTTTTCTAAAAAATGGTTGAAAATTTGTGAAATGTTCCCGCTTGGAAATTTTGTCCAGGGTTTCAAAAATTATTCCTATTTTTATAAAATACAAATAAAAAACTATTTTTCCCAAATTTTGAGCGGAGTTTCAAAAAATGGTTGCGCTTTCAAAAAAATTGCATGTTCTTCGAAAGTTGTTCCTGATTTTTAATAATTTCTTTTGTCTTTATGAAATATTCAAAAATTATTCCCATTAGAAAAAAATGGACTTCAAAAATTATTCATGTTTTTAAAAAGTGTTTGCATTTTCAATTAAATGTTTGAAATTTAAAAATTGTCAGAACTACAAAGTTGTTTGCTATTTTCAAGAAATCATTTTGAAAGCAATTCAAAAATGTTTCAAAGCTCGACATTGTTAGCGTGGTTCTTAAATATTTCGTGCTTCACATCTTTCACGAGGACGCAATTTTCTAGTGGCTAGAAGCATGCATTAATCAGTAAGAGGTTACGAGTTTGATCCCTCACAATCGCGGTACATAAAGCAGCTCGCTTGCGCCCAGTTGCCGGCCCAATCACATGAAACCCTGTGCATCACGCTCATATATGGCGCATATCCGGATTGTTGAATATCGTGATTATTAGAAAAGTTAAGATAACGTAGAATATTATATTACCTTGCCTTATACTCCAATATGATCATGTATTGTATATGCCTACGAGGCTCAAGCAATATAACGAACGATTCCATCAATCTCTCTCCCCCTTCTAACATGGTATCAGCATAATCGATCCAAACCCTAGCCGCTCGTCGCTTCCGCTCCGCGTGCCGCCTCCAGGGCGGTCGGCCTCCATGACCGTCGTCGGGGGCTGAGCCGCCCGTACCTAGAGCTCGTCCGCCGGTCGTGTTGACCGACTGCCCTAGAGAGTCTTTTCCCTAGCCCTTGCTTCGGGTTTTCTCTCTCTCCAGCCGGTCATCTTGATCGGCGTTTTCTTTTTTATTTTCCGATCTATGATTGATTGGTTTGCGTCACCCGCCGCCACCGTCGACCCTCATGCGCCTCTACTTCGACACCGGTGCGACCGGCAGGCTTCTTCACCGACACAGCGGCCTCGCGCGACATGCGGCCCCTCACGGCCGTCGTCCGCGCCCCGGCCCGCTCGTCGATCTACGCCGGCCATCGCTGCTCTCTCCGACCAAGACACCTGCATCGCCCCGACCTAGCGGCCTCGCGCCATGCGGTGGCCCATCATAGCCGCCGTACACGCGCCAGCCCTCCCATCGATCCACGCCACCCGCCTCCGCTGCCTCGTGGTTCTCCTAGCGGCTGCATTGACTCGCGCATCACCCCCTTCGGGGCATACTGCCGCGATACGCGGTCCCCGCCGCCGCCCCGAGGTCTTCCTGTCGTCGCCAAGACCCGCCTGCTGCCGCCGTGTCGCCCCTTCAGGCCGTAGTGCCGCGATACACGGTCCCCCCCGCCGCCCGAGGTCTTCCTGTCGTCGCCAAGACCCGCCTGCTGCCGCCATGTCGCCCCTTCGGGACGTGGTGCCGCGGCCCGCGGTCCATTGCCGCCACGCGGGTCGACTTTCCGTGGCATGCGCTGCGCCGCCTCCCTTGGCGCGGGAACGCCATCGTCCGCGCCGGTCTTTGTCACGCTGTTGGGTTCTCCTCGCCTACTTCGAGCACCGCCGTCGCGCTCCTAACTTAGCCGCCGCCGCCATCCGGCCGCCGCCGCCGCTCTTATTCGGCCTCCCCCGCTGCTACCCCGTAGCCGCCGCCCCCCGTTCACGCTCCTTCGTCTTCGTCCAGCACCAGCCCGTCGCCAGCGTCGCCGTCATCTACCCCGACCACTTTGTCTACTCCAACCACCGATGGCGCCGATTGGTGCCGCAACCGTCGTCGAGTCTTCTTCTATGCTGACCCTCCGACTCCTCGACATGGCGTACAGCTCATGCAGGTCCCAGTCTACGCATTCCCAGTGCTGGCAACACCGCTGCCTTTGTCCATGATGTGTCCGCGGGCTTGGCAAACCCGTCGCGACGCGTCGTCAACAACGTCTTCTTCTCGGTGCACCCCTACTTCGACACCACTGTGCACGTGCTAACTCGGCGCCTCCTTGCGCCCACTGCTCCACGGCGGCTTCCTCAACACCGGTTACCCCGACTCGACATCGACCACGGTGTTCTTCGCACGGCTACCTCGACCGCGGCTACACCACCCTACGCTCTCGGCTACTTCGACAAACGACACAAAGGGCTACCGCCTTGCTTGAGCAACCCCGTCAGGGTTCCACTCCAGCCACGACTTCCGCGATGTGGGGGGTGTCTGTCGGCTTGCTTTGGATTCTTCTCCAGTCTCACCGTCTGCGGCGCTACCATTGTGACTGCGGAAGGATGTTGAGTATCGTGATTATTAGGAAAGCTAAGATAGCGTAGAATATTATTCTACCTTGCCTTGTACTCCACGATGATCATGTACTCATATATATATGCACACGAGGCTCAAGCAATACAAAGAATGATTCCACCAAACTCTCTCCCCCTTCTAACACGGACCAATTCAGACGACTTTTTCTTTTTCTTTTTCTTTTCTATCTTTAATCTTTTTCTATTTTTTTAGGAAAACATCATGACTCTACTTCCTGTTTTTCTATTGATTTTCAAATAAATAGTACGTAAAATGTCTAGAAATAAGAGGAAGAAAGGAAAGAAACTATACAGATCAAAAGAAAAGAAAGATCAAACAAACAAAAAAAACAATTGTACATGAAGGAATAGGAAGAAAGAAACATGATGAAGCTATCTGAAAGAGCCAACCCATGCTTCAAAGTTCTTTGTTCCTTCCTCTTAGCCCTGAAGATGATCCATTTGAGCTCTTCTTTAAAGTTCTTCCTGCAAGCATAAAAATTGGGAGTTCTACCGTTGAAAATGTAATCATGCTTGGTTGTCCAGATGGCCAGTGATTTCAAGCCCAAAATAGAACTGCTAGAAGTGTCTTGATGTGAGCAACTTCATCTTGAATCCATCAGTGACTAGGAGTCTGGGTGAGGCATTTGTAAGACCAACACATCTGTGCAAAAGAACAGTGCAGAAATAAATGACCCCTTATTTCAAGCACCTACATGTCACACATGACACAAATGTATTCCTCGATGAAGAAATTCTTTCTGTGGAGCATGGCCATGGTATTAAGCATGGTGTACACCATTAACCAGAAGAAGATTTTGTGTTTTAGTTGACAACAAGTTTTCATATCCATCTGAGGACTAGAAGAACCTCATGATCTGGAGAGAGCAGTTGATAGGCTAGTTCTCCCAATGTAGTTTGCTATCCAATGTGGACCTCTGTGTCTGTTATCCCGTAAACTGCAAGCAACCCAGGGGGCTTTGTGGGAGCCCGGACCGTCACCATGCACGACTTGACACCCCGGCCCACCCAAAGTCAAGATGGAGCCCGCACATTTAGAGCGGTCTGCACTATTTCTGCATCAAAACCCCGCTTCAGTTGCCGCATGGACCCGTACAAAGAACTAGCGGATCCGCAGAGCTGGAGGATCCAGAGAAGGTGTCCGGCTGTCCGCCCGCAAAATCAACTCGGCGATACGACAAGTCTGCCGCCTCAAAGTGGAGGCAAAGGATGGTGCAGTGGATGGGGTTGGAGATGGGGTGCAGGGTCTAGGAGGGCTTGGGACGCGGGGCACCATCGCCATTGCCATCCGTGCACACGCTGACCTGGCCGGATCAATATCACTCGCCCTACTTATACGCCGCCAAGCAGCTAGACCAGCAGGGGTAGTTCCCGGCCTCCGCCGTCGGGTTCGTGCCATATAGCGTCAACGTTTACACAACGCCACTCCATTTCTCGACCCGGCATCGCCTCAGCTTGTCCGGTTGTGGACACCGGGCATGGAGCAGCTCAGTGTCCGCCATCTGTTCGCCGGTATGTCTCAACCGAGCGAGACAACGTATGACGACGCAGACAAGAAGTTGATCCATGACATAGGCGGAGGTTGCTTTGAGAATGGACAAGTGAATGACTCGGAGCTGTTGGGCTGGTTCTTTTGTAATCGAGTGCATGTAAAAAACTATAAACGTCCACCTCTTTCTGGTAGGTGATCAAACCCTATGAACATCGTACTTTAATTTGCTCATATTGCTATGCATTTGCATGACCAGACCTGCACGGATGCTTAGAGAATGCAGTTGGATGTCCAACTCGACCAATCCACGAACAAATAGTGTGTATGTTTATGTGTCCACGTTGAGGATGCCCTAATACTGTTTGAAGTAAAATATATAAGACGATGGATTCACAAAGATGTCATGGCAAGGTTATATCCTCTTCTTCATGTCAAGCTGATCGAGAAACCAAAGCACGATACATGCTTACTTGCTCGGTAGAGCTATATTGACGTATAAATGTATTGTCTAATCTTTTTCATCAGATCAATTTTTTGGTTATATTGGCTAGAGCATATGCATGCACAGCTGAAGCACTTTAGTCCTCATACTCAGCAAGCTTGTGTTTTTTGTTTTTTAGGGAACTCAGCAAGCTTGTATTACTGACTCACTTTATAGGCGACGGGTTAGTGACGCGGCTGAATCGGTGATTGTATCCAGAAATAAGAGACGAGTGGATGCACAAGGCTCCTCAGCGATCAGGCACTCTCGGCCGTCGGATCGAAAGCCCCTCGCGATACTGACCGTCCGATCTCGGGCCCGACCGCCGTGAGCCGTGCGATCTCGAACCCGATCGATCTGGGCCGTTGGATAAAATTTTAATGGCAACAAAACATAAATACTTTGCCCCCATCAGGATATTTTCGTCTTTTCGCATCCGAGGAGAGGGGTGCCGATAGGGCACCCAGTGCGTCGTCCTCTCTGCTCCTCTCCTCACTTCCCCATCCTCCTCTTTGCTCCCCACTTCTGTACGCCGTCGCCGCCGCCCGTTCCCTCGCCCTCCCATGCCATCGCGCCGCCCGTGAGTGCTCCATCGCCGACTTCCACCTTTTCCCTCTCCCTTCCCCTACCGCGGGCCTCTTCCTTGTTGGCGGCTAGATCTACCATGGCTACGACCACGGAAACGGGCAGGGGCTTCTGGATCCGCGCCGCCGTCGAGCTGGGCCCCGACGGTCGCCTCCTTCTCCATAACCAGCGCTGCTGCATGGAGAGGAGGATTGAGGGTGTACCCACCGCTTGGAGGGTCGAGGGTGCGGCGGATCCTGGTGCGGGGGCTCGTTGGTGAGCGCGGTGGCGGCCATGGACGACCTCGAGCTCGGACGTGTTGGCGCGTTGGTGAGCGCAGCGGCGGCCGTGGGCGAGCTCGAGGTCGCCCGGGCGCGACGGCCCGTTGTTGAGCACGGCGGTGGCCACAGGGCCGACCCTGGCGGGGGGCGGGAGGGGCGGCGCCCCGGGCCCCCGAGTACGAAGGGGCCGCTGGTGGCTTGGTTATACGAGCGAGATTTTAGCCCATATCACGGATGGATTGATTACTTCTCAGCTTGGTGCATGCAGTACAGCAGCGCGCCGCGCGCAGTTTCCTTGGCTTCTATTCCATCTCTTCCACAAGACTGCCAACAAATCAGCTGATCGACGGCGCCCCGTCCGCTTCCCCCAATTGTGAGTTTTGGCTGTTAGCTCGATTTATGGAAGGACATAATGTGTTTTACAGATTCCCATTAGTGCATATCCCGTTCCTCCTTTTACAGGCTTCTCAAATCATTCGTTTGTTCGTGATGGTCATCCTCCTACATCTCTCTGTCTCGCTTCCAGATTGATTGATCGTGTTGATTGGGATTAAAAAAGAGGAACCCGGATTTTTGTTGGTGACTTGTAAGCAGCAACAAGATCTTGCAATTTTTAATTTTCTAGACACCCACTTGAGTACAGATCATGTAGACAGGTACCTTGTTACCTGCCTTATTTAATCAGCAGTGTTCATAATTTCATCTGTCATATGTTTGTTTGCTACTTCCATGCCTTGCTCCAGTAATTAGCAAGACTGCTCCTAATTTGACACTTTTTAGAATAGATACAACTGCTTCGAATTATGAGGAATCTTTAGTTAATGTTAAAGAAACTAAGTAAAAAATTAGGATGATGTTAATTCCTAAGTTTTTGTAGGATATTGGCTCACTAAATTACTTACCTTGAATATACTAATAAATATAACATGTTTGTAGTTGTTAGTAATTAATTTCACCCATGTAATAATCCATTTTCCAAAGGCTAAATGTTTTATCTTTCATACTGTTGGTGTGTGACAGCTTCAGACGGCATGGGCGAGCTTTCATTTATTCATGGATCTAGCACAAATGTTTGAGGTTGTTCTGCTCTTGGGGTTTCTAGCTTCTTATGTAGATAGGTCGTATTATGTCCCTTTGGAGTTTAGGTGCGGTATGTATGTATTATGTATGTATATATTTTTGGATCACGTGCTCTATTTTGGCATTGTTGATTGCTTATGAGGGTGCTGCTTTCCAGGTAACTAGATACCTGCAGCAATTGTATGGGTTTGTCGTTGTAGATTACAACTACACGACCATGATGACCTATCGAGAACTTGCTCGCTCTGCGGTTATTCTAGCCATGTCGTCAGTTAGATCTACCATTCCAATTGCTATTTCATTCCTTTAAAATGCTTTGTCTAACTATTGTGTGCTTATGGCAGGGGATCTCGGACATTTAAAATGCTTGGTTTATGGGATCTTTATATCGGTGGGGTGTATCATCCATCATTGTTTGTTTTAGATTTAATCTGGTACAAAGCAACCTTCTTTTCCTCTTTTATAAGCTATAAATGGTGGTTGTGAGACAAATTATTCTATAAGACGCCTGTGAAGAATTCTGACCAACTCTATAGTTACAATATGCGATGTATTTTTTTTAGGAAAGCCTTCACATTCCATTGTCGAACATTGGCATGAGAGAGGGATTTGACGGCTATAGTGGAAAAGAATTAGGATAAACACCAGACAATCAGCATGGAAGATGTGTTTATGAACGACATATGGAGTGACCATAATGGCGATATTCGAGCCTTTCACTGTTGAGTTCTTTCTTCCCCAGTCTTTGTGTTGATTGCCTTCTTTTGGATTTGTTTCATACCAGCAGCATGCCAGCATCTATGTCTTGTATATGTCATGTGTTTCGTGAAATTGGACAGTGGAGTCATTGTACTTTTATGTTTAGGATTGCAAGAGCAAAGATGGACTCACTGGCCACTGCGTCATGACCGAAGAACTGATTGAAGGAACATTTCTTCATGGTATATAGCAGCTAATTGTTTAGCCTATTTACTATGCTACCCAGTATAATGATGACACCATATAGTAAATAGTTGATATGAATTGTGACAGATTCTGTTCATGCAGGAACTTAGATACCTAGATAGGAGTATGCATATATCATATTAGTTATATTATTGTTACTTCCTTGGTCGTAGGAACATATTCATCCAATTAGGCATCTAAAGATGCCTTGATTTATAGTGCAGTTCTCCTAAATTTAGGTGAACAATCTTGAAAAATATTTTACTCTTTCATTCACATTCGAGATGGCAGATCATGCTAACAATCAGTCCATGTGATGATCCATTAATCATTTTGTTGAAAGAGCATTTTCTAAATAAAATGTTCTGTAGTTAGAAGATACATGTGCCTCAATACCATGATGAATAAATTCCACCAGTTTGATATGTTCTGAATCTGAATGTGTTTGAAAACTACACGTCCTTTCTATTGTCTTACTTTAATAACATCATGTGTTTGAGAGTCAAATATAAAATACATTTTATTCATGTTTAAGTTATATTTTGTACTTCGGTGAGGACTGCTTTTCTCACCTTTTCCTTTTTAATGTTCGCTTTAATTTTTAGTGAACTGACCAGATGCAAGGTACAATGAACTGAAAGAAGAAGGGCATTTTCATCAAAGGAACATTTATTGGTTTGTCCGTTGACGGTTGCCTGAAGGAGGACCAAGACGGCGAGTTTAAGATGGGTTGCCTCTGATTCGCCCCTGTTGCGATTGGGGTGCCTTGCCTCCTTGACACCCTCCTTGAGACTCAACATGAGGCAAGGTGAGCTGCTGTTGGTTCTTAGGTTGAGAAGGTTTGTAAATGATTGAAGTGTTGTGTGTTGGATGATTGTACATTGTTTAACCCAGGATACTGTAGCCACCACCAGATCCCCCCCTCCCGTGTCCTCGTGCTCCTTTTGCCGCGTCCGTCTGCTGCTGCTGCCGCTGGCTCTTTGCTCTTGTTGCCTTACTGCAGATGCTCACTGTTACGCTAGGCGCTGCTACTGTTGCCCCTGTTTTTTCAGTTTAGTCATGTAACACCCATGTGCTGGTATATTTCATTCCCTTGTGAAATTAATCGTTTATGTGTATGAAAGTTTTTAGAATATCACAAAAATGTTCAGTTTTAGTGTCCAGTTCACTGCCAATTCTCTTCCTGCTTTTGTCGTGACCATGCAAATCAATTATCTTGTGAATTGACTATGCCTTGCTTACCTTGCATTGGGTCTATTTTGCTATTTGTGATATAGTAAACTCATCTATCATGGATGGTTACTTTGATTTTTTAGATGTAAACAGTTTCTCAAACCTTCCTACTAACTTGACTATTACACCTTAATTACTACGTTTGGACTGGCACCTTCGCAAAGGCGCACAACCGGCTCATCGCCAAGTACACCTCGCCGCCGCCTCCCGAGGGGCTGCAAGGTGAAGTGGACTGCCGAGGAGAAGCCGACGGGCTGGGCTCTCAAGTGGGGCCGGAGCTCGCCTCCCCCAATGACGTCAGCTTTGATCACAAGTGGAAGTTGGAGCCCAAGTCCAAGCCCGGTGCCGCCAGCAAGGCCAAGACCAAGCTCGAGGAAGCCAGCGAGGATGACAAGAATAAGCCGGCGATGAAGTGCACACACATCGAAGAGGTCCTCGCCGGTTGCGACGCCATCCGCAAGGTACTCTGTACAAAAGATGAACTTCTTTGAGGGGTTTCCAGTAGATTTCCGACTGGTTATAGTAGTTTAAAGACTGTAGTGGAATTTCAATATAATGCCAAGTCAACTTACTCAAAGTTTGCATACTGCCAAGTTAATTAACTCCATTCTTAAATGAGTACTGCTAAGTTCCACAGATGCATGAGTAGATTTAAGAGAAAGATTGCAGTAGCTTAAAATGGAACTTCACTTCACTGTTTTGTAATATTCAGTAGCTTAAATATTGCAGTAGATTTTGACTTGGTGCAGTACAGAAACTTGCCTTGTTAGATTGTTAACTTGCTTTTATATTTTCTTGATTGTGTTAATTTTTTAGAGTATTGTATCTCATGCTTAGTGCTGCACCAAGGTTCAGTATCTTGAACTACTCCAGTATTGCTTGAACTACTCCAGGAGATCATCTTAATTCTGTAAATTCTATAGAGTAGTTTCAGTAGTTTTACACCCTGTTCAAGAATTCATCCGATTAACCAGTTAACTTGCCGATTAATCCCTACTCATAGGGTCACCGAGTAGCCAATAAACTAACAAATCGTCCGATTAATTGATTAATTAGCCGATTAACTTGCTAATTAGCCGATTAATCCCCTACTCGCCATCCAACCGAGCAGCTACCAGTTAACGATTTTCCAAACAATGGTTTTACAGCAACAGTACTCTTGCCTGCATATCCTTTCGTAAAACAATTTATCCTTAACTTTCCTCTACAGGATGATGACTATCTAATGGTGATTCCCTATTCCCACATTTTTTTGCCCTCATGTTGCAAGCTCTAAAGCTGCCCCTGCAATTTACCATCACAAGACATGTCTGGGCAGCAAGTCTCCTGTGACGATTACTCTTAATTAAATCGTTATAATTGTTTGATGGTTTGCTTGTTCCAACCTCGATATCTGCCTTTAGATTCCCGTTGTTGTCTTTGTAGTGGAAGGTACCACTTGGTGGTATGTTGCTATTTTCACTTTGTTCTGAATAAGGCATGTATAGATTTCAGATTTTAATTCCTATCTCTTTGTCGTAAAAAGTAACAGAATGACTAATTCAAATCTAGATGTTTTTTAAGGATATCACATCTAACTGTTTTTTTTTCCTTCAACGCAGGTACAACAATCGCATCCAGCATCGCTAGCTCGCAGCACAGCGATCGCATCCGGCATCGCTCGCTTCAGCGCAGCCTTCACTTTGTTGCGGGTGGGCTTTCTTTTTTTGTTGTTTGGGGCCGAGTCTGTTGCTGGATTTACATTTTTTGTTTTTGGGCCGCGCCTGTTTTGTGGGCTTTCTTTTTTATTTGGGCCGCGCTTGTTGCGGGTTGTCTTTTTTTTTTGGCCGCGTCTGTTGCTGGTCGTTAGTTTTCGTTTTTGGGCCTTTTTTTGATTTTTTGGTTTTTTTGCGTACAACACATGGGACATTTTTTAAAAATAGATACCTTTTTCACTCATTTTTTGTTTTTCTATTCTTTTTGTGGATACATAAAATGCCACATAGGGTTGCTACAAGCTTGAACATCGTCAAAAAAGGAATGTCTAAGCTTCGTCTAGTCAATAGGTCCCCTGTTGCATGCCAAGCATCGGCTCGCAACTAGAGTGTGTGTGTGTTTGTGTGTGTGTTTTATTTGTGACCCCCAGTTGCAAGTTCACCATCAACTCGCAACTAGGGAATGTGTGTATGTGTGTCGAGGGTCCTCAATTGCATGTTGATAACCCACTCGCGACTAGAGTGTGCGTGTGTGTGTGTGTGTGTCGAGGGTCTCCAATTGCATGTCGATAAATGACTTGCAACTAGGGGTGTGTGTGTCTTTTTGTTAAGGGGTCCCGAGTTGCATGTCAAGCATCGACTTGCAACTAGGGGGTGTGTGTCTGTATGTGTTCTTTTTTCTGGCCCTCTAGTTGCAAGTTGACCATCAACTCACAACTAGGGAATGTGTGTGTGTAGGGTCCCCAATTGCATGTCGATAACTGACTTGCAACTAGAGTGTGTGCGTGTTTGTCATTTTGTCAAGGGGTCCCCAGTTGCATGTCAAGCATCGACTCGCAACTAGGGGGGATGTGTGTGTTTGTTGATGACCCCTAGTTGCAAGTTGACCATCGACTCGCAACTAGGTGTGTGTGTGTGTGTGTGTGTGTGTCTTTATTCGTGGCCCCCAGTTGCAAGTTGACCATCAACTCGCAACTAGGGGTTGTGTGTCTATATGTGTGTTTTATTTGTGCCCCCCCCCCCAGTTGCAAGTTGACCATCAACTCGCAAATAGGGGACGTGTGTATGTGTGTCGAGGATCCCCAGTTGCATGTCGATAACCGACTTGCAACTAGAGTGTGTGCGTGTTTGTCATTTTGTCAAGGGGTCCAGTTGCATGTCAAGCATCGACTCGCAACTAGGGGTGTGTGTGTGTGTTTGTTGACGACCCCTAGTTGCAAGTTAACCATCGACTCGCAACTAGGGATTTGTGTGTGTATGTGCTTTGTCGTGGGTCCCGAGTTGCATGTCGATAATCGACTCGCAACTAGAGGTGCGTGCGTGTGTGTGTCTTTTTGTCAAGGGATCCCCAGTTGCATGTCGACCACCGACTCGTTACTAGGGTGTGTGTGTCTGTATGTGTGTTTTATTTGTGGCCCCTAGTTGCAAGTTGACAATCAACTCGCAACTAGGGGATGTGTGTGTGTCGAGGGTCCCCAATTGCATGTCGATAACCGACTTGCAACTAAAGTGCGTCTTGTGTTTGTTATTTTGTCAAGGGGTCCCCAGTTGCATGTCAAGCATCGACTCACAACTAGGGTGTGCGTGTTTGTTGAGGACCTCCAGTTGCAAGTTGTCCACCAACTCGCAACTAGGGGTGTGTATGTCTGTATGTGTGTTTTATTTATGGCCCCCCAGTTGCAAGTTGACCATCAACTCGCAACTAGAGGATGTGTGTGTGTGTGTGTCGAGGGTCCTCAATTGCATTTCGATAAACTTGCAACTAGAGTGTGTGCGTGTTTGTCATTTTGTCAAGGGGTCCCCAGTTGCATGTCAAGCATCGACTCGCAACTAGGGGGATATGTGTGTTTGTTGACGACCCCTAGTTGCAAGTTGACCATCGACTCGCAACTAGGTGTGTGTGTGTGTGTGTGTGTGTGTGTGTGTTTATTCGTGGCCCCCAGTTGCAAGTTGACCTTCAACTCGCAACTAGGGGTTGTGTGTCTATATGTGTGTTTTACTTGTGGCCCCCTAGCTCGCAACTAGGGGATGTGTGCGTGTCGAGGGTCCCCAATTGCATGTCGATAACCGACTTGCAACTAGAATGTGTGCGTGTTTGTCATTTTGTCAAGGGGTCCCCAGTTGCATGTCAAGCATCGACTCGCAACTAGGGTGTGTGTGTGTGTGTGTGTGTGTGTGTTTGTTGACGACTCCTAGTTACATGCTAGTCTGATCTGTTTGTGCTTTATATTTCACCCTCAAGTGACCGCACGCGTCGCGATCGATTTGTGTCTCGTCGTATTGTCTTGTCGGGGCTGGGAGGCCTGCAACGGAGTGCGACTGTTTTTTTTGTTGGGCCGCCATCGCCTTGGTTTGATATGGGCCGTTTTAGAATACGGAGTCTAGCCCCAGTTGCAAGCAGACTATCGACTCGCAACTAGGCGAGTCTGTGTTTTGTCGAGGCTCCTCAGTTTCATGTCGACCACCGACTCACAACTAAGGGTGCTTCTTGTGTGTTTGTCGTGGTCTCCAGTTGCATGACGACCATCGACTTGCACCAGGGTGTGTGTGTGTTTTGTCGTGAGTCCCCAGTTGCATGTCGACCATCGACTCGCAACTAAGGGTGTGTGTATGTGTGTTTGTCGAGGGTCCCCAGCTGCAAGCCGACCATCGGCACGCAATTAGAGGGTGTGTGTGTTTGTCGAGGGTCCCCAGTTGCATGACGACCATGGACTCGCAACTAGGTGTGTGTCTTTGTCGATGGTCCCCATTTGTATGCCGACCATCGACTCACAACCAGGGGGTGTGTGTTTTGTCGTAGGTCCCCAATTGCATGTGGACCATCGACTCGCAACTAAGGATGTGTGTGTGTTTGTTGAGGGTCCCCGATTTGCAAGCGAGACCATCGACTCGCAACTAGGCGTGTGTGTTTGTCGAAGGTCCCCGGTATGGCAGACCATCGACTCGCAACTAGGCGAGTCTGTGTTTTGTCAAGCTCCCTAGTTTCATGTCGACCATCGACTCAAAACTAAGGGTGCTTTTTGTGTGTTTGTCGTGGTCCCCAGTTGCATGACGACCATCGACTTGCAACTAGGGTGTGTGTGTGTGTGTTTTGTCGTGGGTCCCCAGTTGCATGTCAACCATCAACTCGCAACTAAGGGTGTGTGTGTGTGTGTTTGTCAAGGGTCCCAAGTTGCAAGCCGACCATCGACTCGCAGCTAGAGGGTGTGTGTGTGTTTGTCGAGGGTCCCCAGTTGCATGACGACCATGGACTCACAACTAGGGATGTGTTTGTTTGTCGAGAGTCCTCAGCTGTATGCCGACCATCGACTCGCAACTAGGGGGTGTGTGTTTTGTCGTGGATCCCCATTTGCATGTCGACCATCGACTCGCAACTAAGGGTGTGTGTGTGTGTGTTTGTCTATGTGTGTTTGTCGAGGGTCCCCAGTTGCAAGCACACCATGAACTCGCAACTAGGTGAGTCAGTGTTTTTTGAGGCTCCCCAGTTTCATGTCGACCATCGACTCGCAACTAAGGGTGTGTGTGTGTAGAGGGTCTCCAATTGCATGTCTACCATCAACTCGCAACTAAGGGTGTGTGTGTGTGTAGAGGGTCTCCAATTGCATGTCTACCATCAACTCGCAACTAAGGGTGTGTGTGTCTGTAGAGGGTCTTCAATTGCATGTCTACCATCAACTCGCAACTAAGGGTGTGTGTGTGCTTGTCGAGGGTCCCCAGTTGCATGTCAATTATCGACTCGCAACTACGGGGGTGTGTCTTTGTCAAGGGTCTCCGGTCGCATGTCAATCATCAACTCGCAACTAGGAGTGTGTATGTTTGTCGAGGGTCCCCAGTTGCAAGTCAACCATCAAACTCGCAACAAAGGGGTGTATGTGTTTGTCAAAGGTCCCCGGTTGCGTGAAAAACATGGACTCGCAACTAAGGGTTGTGTATTTTATTTTTTAACATATATTAGAAGTGAAAGAAAACTACACTTGAAAGAAAAAGAAAAAAATAGAAAATAAAAGAAACAAAAGGAATAGAAAGCACAAATCGTTACTGCTACGATCGGCTACAGGCCGTAGAGTGAGCAGGCGTGTGAGGCACGCTGGGCCTTGCCCATGCGAGCGTGCTATGGTCACGATGGTCACACAAAAAAGAAAAGACAAGGCCCTGGCGATATATAATAACAGAAAAGAAAAACAACAAACAAACAAAAAGCTATAAACATATGATGATTTTAATTTAGATGTGACATAGTTATATCACATCTAGATGTGTCCTAGACGGACCCAAAAAGTAATGTATGATCATGTGTTTTATCTTGGTCGTATGAAAGAATCGAGCTTGATTCTGTCTTATAACCTGATGTCATCTTTAGTCTCATTATATTTTGCTTCTAATACAATTGGTTGTCTACACATGTTATTCCTGGGCTCTTACTGGCAAATTGTTACATGTTTTGTCTAAACATTCTGACCGGCGCCCTCGCCACGGGGCAAACCCGATCTAGTACCGATTATCGTGGCACCGATTCCTACTTTTGGGCCAGACAGCAGTCGGACCCGCGCCTGCATTCTTTTCCCTGTGCAAACAACGGGCGCACGCTCGGTCGTCACGTGCACGCACGCCCATGCCTGCTCGGCTCCTCCTGCTGCCCGCTGACACACGCAACGGCTCGATCTATCCATCGATAACCCCTGGCCGACCGGCGACGGGCGATGGACCTCCTCGTGCGCGCGCGCGTGGTGTGTCTGCCGCGCGCTTTGCCTGCCGCCATGCCGTTGCCCGGCGGGGCGTGTCCCCGGCCCCCAACGGCATCATCTGGACCGGGTTGCCCGCGTGTGATCCGCGCGTGCGCGCAAAGTGATCGCCGCCGGGCCGAGCGACGGCGTCTAGCGGCGGTGCGGAATCCGTGATGCCCACGCGCGCCCACTGTGGGTGCACCAGTTTAAAGCGATCGGAAGGCGGGTAGACCAAAAGTTGGAAGGAGAACCTGATTCTGCTTCTGGATGATGGACCGCACCGCCACCGCAGGACAAAGGGAATCCCGATTTCTTCTTCTTCTTCTTTCGATCGACGACGTTGAGCTCCTCCGCTACGGCCCGGTTGCATGTTTTTTTTAGGAAATAGTTACTATTTTATTCATAGTTCACGCCTCACCTGCCGCAACCTTTCTTTCCTAGCCAAGATATGTGCGCGGATCGCCGCATCCAAGCAACCTTGAACCCCTGAAAAGTAGAAAGTAGAATCTTCACCTCTTCAACTAGTTGTCCATTAGTTCAGAGGTCCTTTTGTTCGCCCATAATCTTTCTCAAAACCGACTGAGAGTCCGTCTCTAGCATAAGCTTCTGGACATTAATCTCTTGAGCTGAGTAGAATCGCCCGGCGACATGCAAGTAGTTCCGCGCGAGTAGAATCACCCGGCAACATGCAAGTAGTTCCGCCTTCTCTTGAGCGGGCCTGACCTGTCATAAACCAGATCAATTTTAAATCACATGGTCATTTGGATTTTTTCTGGAATAGTGAACCAAAATTGTGGTAGACTTTTAAGAAATTAAAAAAGTAATAGTTTTCTATGCTCTAGCTCATAATGTGGTAGTTTTTTTGCTATTTACTCCCCATGGTACCATGCTCCCCGCCGTCAGAATACAATTATCGTGGTGAACTTTAATTCTTTCGCCGTCCCCAACCCTTCATATCAGCCCTTGAGCTAGAAAATTTCTGCCATGCATTAAACTTCGCCACGTGTACGAGCACCCCTGCGAGCGAGGGGCTGCCATGATGTCCTTATCAGAAAAATAGGACGCCTTAAGAACTCGGGCACATAGAGAAGTTGGGACCATAATGGTACGCCACACCTGCTTGGCGAGGAGAGCCTGGTTGAACATTTCCAAATCTCTAAAGCCCATTCCGCCCTCTTTCTTCCTTGTGCACATCTTGTCCCACGCCACCCAGTATACTTTTTGTTCATCATCGGCTGCCCCCCCCCCCACCCACCCACCAGAATTTTCAAAGACTGAGATTCCGTCTCTAGCATAAGCTTCTGGACATTAATCTCTTGAGCGAGTAGAATAGCCCGGAGTAGAATCGCCCGACGACATGCAAGTAGTTCCGCGCGAGTAGAATCGCCCGGCAACATGCAAGTAGTTCCGCCTTCTCTTGAGCGGGCCTGACCTGTCATAAACCAGATCAACTTTAAATCACATGGTCATTTGGGTTTTTTCAGGAATAGTGAACCAAAATTGTGGTAGACTTTTAAGAAATTAAAAAAGTGATAGTTTTCTATGCTCTAGCTCATAATGTGGTAGTTTTTTTTTGCTATTTACTTCCCATGGTACCATTCTCCCCGCCGTTAGAATACAATTATCGTGGTGAACTTTAATTCTTTCGCCGTCCCCAACCCTTCATATCAGCCCTTGAGCTAGAAAATTTCTGCCATGCATTAAACTTATGCGATGTCACGAGCACCCTCATGAGCGAGGGCTGCCATGATGTCCTTATCGTAAAATAGGACGCCTTAAGAACTCGGGCACATAGAGAAGTTGGGACCATAATGGTGCGCCACACACCTTGGCGAGGAGCCTGGTTGAACATTTCCAACTCTCTAAAGCCCATTCCGCCCTCTTTCTTCCTTGTGCACATCTTGTCCCACGCCACACAGTGTACTTTTTGTTCATCATCGGCTGCCCCCCCCCCACCCACCCACCAGAATTTCAAAGAGATGGTTTTAGGTTCCGACACATTTTCTTGGAGAGCTGAAAGCAACTCATGGTGTAAGTTGGGGTGGCTTGCAACCCCGACTTCACCCGTACCTCCCTTGCAGCCTTTGACAAACCTTATCCTTTCCACCCAGTGATCTTTCCTCTTGATGATTCTATGACATGCTTGAAAACGCCATCTTTTGACCTTCCGACCACAGTAGGAAGTCTAAGATACCTTTCACCTAGAGCTTCAGATTCGATACCCAACTCTTGTTTGAGCTCCACTTTGGTCTCCTCCCTACAACCCTTGCTAAAAAATGGATGACTTTTTTTATGTTTACTGTTGGGGAACGTAGCAGAAATTCAAAATTTTCTTACGTGTCACCAAGATCTATCCATGGAGAAACTAGCAACGAGGGGAAGGAGAGTGCATCTACATACCCTTGTAGATCGCTAAGCGGAAGCGTTCAAGAGAACGGGGTTGAAGGAGTCGTACTCGTCATGATCCAAATCACCGGAGATCCTAGTGCCGAATGGGACGGCACCTCGCGTTCAACACACGTACAACCCGGTGGCGTCTCCCATGCCTTGATCCGGCCAAGGAGAGAGGGAGAGGTTGAGGAAGACTCCATCCGGCAACAACACAACGGCGTGGTGGTGATGGAGGAGCGTGGTAGTCCAGCAGGCTTCGCCAAGCACCTGGAGAGGAGGAGTAAGAGAGGTAGGGCTGCACCAAGAGGGAGAGGTTCTCGCGTGTTGGGCAGCCCCCAGACCTCATGTATTTATAGGGGGAGGGGAGGGGCTGCGCCCCCTCTAGGGTTCCCTCCCCAAGGGTGGCGGCAGCCCCCAGATGCCATCTGGGTGGCGGCCCAAGGGGGAGAGAGGGGAGGCGCGCCTGGGGTGGGCCTTAGGGCCCATCTGCCCTAGGGTTTGACCCCTCCCACTCTTCCCTGCGCCTTGGGCCCCTTGTGGGGGGCGCACTAGCCCACCTGGGGCTGGTCCCCTCCCACACTTGGCCCATGCAGCCCTCCGGGGTTGGTGGCCCCACTTGATGGACCCCCGGGACCCTCCCGGTGGTCCCGTGCGATCTCAAAAACCCAAAACTTTTACGGTGACCAAAACAGACTTCCCATATATAAATCTTTACCTCCGACCATTCGGAACTCCTCGTGACGTCCGGGATCTCATCCAGACTCGAACAACATTCGTAACCACATGCAAACTTCCTTTATAACCCTAGCGTCGCCAGACCTTAAGTGTAGACCCTACGGGTTCGGGAACCATGCGTACATGACCGAGATGTTCTCGGTCAATAACCAACAGCGGGATCCTGGATACCCATGTTGGCTCCCACATGTTCCACGATGATCTCATCGGATAAACCACGATGTCAAGGACTCAATCGATCTCGTATACAATTCCCTTTGTCTAGCGGTATTGTACTTGCCCGAGATTCGATCGTCGGTATCCCGATACCTTGTTCAATCTCGTTTCCGGCAAGTCTCTTTACTCGTTCGTAACACATCATCCCGTGATTAACCCCTTGGTCACATTGTGCACATTATGATGATGTCCTACCGAGTGGGCCCAGAGATACCTTTCCGCTTACACGGAGTGACAAATCCCATCTCGATTCGTGCCAACCCAATGTGACACTTTCGGAGATACCTTAGTGCACCTTTATAGCCACCCGATTCGTTGTGACGCTTTGGTACACCCAAAGCATTCCCTCGGCATCCGGAGTTGCACAATCTCATGGTCTAAGGAAATGATACTTGACATTAGAAAAGCTTTAGCATCTGAACTACGATCTTTGTGCTAGGCTTAGGATTGGGTCTTGTCCATCACATCATTCTCCAAATGATGTGATCCCATTATCAACGACATCCAATGTCCATGGTCGTGAAACCGTAACCATCTGTTGATCAACGAGCTAGTCAACTAGAGGCTTACTAGGGACATGGTGTTGTCTATGTATCCACACATGTATCTGAGTTTCCTATCAATACAATTATAGCTTGGATAATAAACGATTATCATGAACAAGGACATATAATAACTAATTTATTATTGCCTCTAGGGCATATTTCCAACAGTCTCCCACTTGCACTAGAGTTAATAACCTAGTTCACATCACCATGTGATTAACACTCACACGTCACATCGCCATGTGACCAACATCCAAAGAGTTTACTAGTGTCATTAAACTAGTTCACATCATCATGTGATTAAGACTCAATGAGTTACGGGGTTTGATCATGTTTTGCTTGTGAGAGAAGTTTTAGTCAACGGGTCTCGCAACATTCAGATCCGTATGTACTTCGAAAATCTTTAAGTCATATTGTAAATGCTGCTTCTACGCTCCATTTGAAGCTATTCCAAATGGTTGCTCCACTATACGTATCCGGTTTGCTACTCAGAGTCATTCGGATAGGTGTTAAAGCTTGCATCGACGTAACCCTTTACGCCGAACTCTTTATCACCTCCATAATCGAGAAACATATCCTTATTCCTCTAAGGATAATTTTGACCGCTATCTGATGATCCACTACTTGATCACCTTTGTACCCTCTTGCGGATATGTAGCAAGGCACACATCAGGTGCGGTACACAGCATAGCATACTGTAGAGCCTACGTCTAAGGCATAGGGGACGACCTTCGTCCTTTCTCTCTTTTCTGCCGTGGTCGAGCTTTAGGTCTTAACTTCATACCTTACATCTCAGGCAAGAACTGCTTCTTTGACTGATTCATCTTGAACACCTTCAAGATTATGTCAAGGCATGTGCTCATTTGAAAGTATTATTAAACATTTTGATCTATCTTATAGATCTTGATGCTTATTGTTCAAGTAGTCTAATCCAGGTTTTTTCATTGAAAAACACTTTTCAAACAACCCTATATGCTTTCTAGAAATTCTACATCATTTTCGATCAACAATATGTCATTCACATATAGTCATCAGAAATTCTATAGTGCTCCCACTCACTTCTTTGGAAATACAAGTTTCTCATAAATTTTGTATAAACCCAAAATCTTTGATCATCTCATCAAAGCGCACATTCCAACTCCGAGATGCTTACTCCAGTCATTAGAAGGATCACCGAGCCAGCATACCTTTTAGCATCCTTAGGATCGACAAAAACTTTCTGATTGTATCACATACAACCTTTCCTTACGAAGACTGGTAAAGGAAACTTGTTTTGACATCCATCTGCCAGATTTCATAAATGCAGCTAATGCTAACATGATTCCGACGGACTTAAGCATCGCTACGGATGAGAAAATCTCATCGTAGTCAACTCCTTGAACTTGTGAAAAACTCTTCGCCACAAGTCGAGCTTCATAGACGGTGACATCACCGTCCACGTCCGTCTTCTTCTTAAAGATCCATTTATCTCAATGGCTTGCCGATCATCGGGCAAGTCCACCAAAGTCCATGCTTTGTTCTGATATATGGATCCTATCTCGGATTTCATGGCTTCTAACCATTTGTTAGAATATGAGCCCACCATCGCTTCCCCATAGCTCGTAGGTTCATTGTTGTCTAGCAACATGACCTTCAAGACATGATTACTGTACCACTCTGAAGTAGTACGCATCCTTGTCACCCTATGAGGTACGGTAGTGACTTGATCCGAAACTTCATGATCACTATCATAAGCTTCTACTTCAATTGGTGTAGGCTCCATAGGAACAACTTCCTGTGCCCTGCTACACACTAGTTGAAGTGACGGTTCAATAACCTCATCAAGTCTCCACCATCCTCCCACTCAATTCTTTCGAGAGAAACTTTTCCTCGAGAAAGGACCCGTTTCTAGAAACAATTACTTTTGCTTCAGGATCTGAGATAGGAGGTATACCCAACTGTTTTGGGTGTCCTATGAAGATGCATTTTATCTGCTTTGGGTTCGAGCTTATCACGATGAAACTTTTTCACATAAGCGTCGCAGCCCCAAACTTTCAAGAAACGACAGCTTAGGTTTCTCTAAACCATAGTTCTCACGGTGTCATCTCAACGGAATCACGTGGTGCCCTATTAAAGTGAGTGCGGTTGTCTCTAATGCCTAACCCATGAACGATAGTGGAAATTCGATAAGAGACATCATGGTACGCATCATATCCAATAGGGTGCAACTATGATGTTCGGACACACCATCACGCTATGGTGTTCCAGCGGTATTAATTGTGAAATAATTTCCCACGATTGTCTTAATTGCGTGCCAAATCTGTAACTCGGATACTTATCTCTATGATCATATCATAGACATTTTATCCTCTTGTCACAATGATCTTTAACTTCACTCTGAAATTACTTGAACCATTCAATAATTCAGACTTGTGTTTCATCAAGTAAATGTACTCAACATCTACTCGAATCATCTGTGAAGTCAGAACATAACGATATTCATCAAGATGCCTCAACACTCATTGGACTGCACACATCAAAATGTGTTACTTCCAACAAGTTGCTTTCTTGTTCCATTTCACTTTGAAAAAGCAGGGCTTTCGGTCATCTTGCCCATGTGGTATGATTTGCATGTCTCAAGTGATTAAAATCAAGTGAGTCCAACGGTCCATTTGCATGGAGTTTCTTCATGCATATACACCAATAGACATGGTTCGCATGTCTCAAACTTTTCAAAAGCGAGTGAGTCCAAAGATCCATCAACATGGAGCTTCTTCATGCGTTCTATACCAATATGACTCAAATGGCGATTACCTGGCAGGTGGTACTATCATTACTATCTTATATCTTTTGGCATGAAAATGTGTATCACTACGATCGAGGTTCAATAAACCATTCCTTTAGGTGCAAGACCATTGAAGGTATTATTCAAATAAATAGAGTAACCATTATTCTCCTTAAATGAATAACCGTATTGTGATAGACATAATCCAATCATGTCTATGCTCAACGCAATCACCAAATGACAATTATTCAGGTTTAATACTAATCTTGATGCTAGAGGGCGTGCGATGTTTGATCAAATCAAACTTGGAAACACTTCCAACACATATCGTCGACTCACCTTTAGCTAGTCTCCGCTTATTCCGTAGCTCTTTTATTTCGAAGTTACTAACACTTAGCAACCGGACCGGTATCTTAATACCACAGTGCTACTAGGAGTACTAGTAAAGTACACATTAACATAATGTATATCCAATATACTTCTATCGACCTTGCCAGCCTTCTCATCTACCAAGTATCTAGGGTAATTACGCTCCAAAGGATCGTTCCCCTTATTACGTAAGCACTTAGTCTCGGGTTTGGGTTCAACCTTGGGTTTCTTCACTAGAGCAGCAAGCTGTTTTGCCGTTTCATGAAGTATCCCTTGTTGCCCTTGCCCTTCTTGAAACTAGTGGTTTCACCAACCATCAACAATTGATGCTCCTTCTTGATTTCTACTTTTCGCGGTGTCAAACATCGTGAATACCTCAAGGATCATCATATCAATCCTCGATATGTTATAGTTCATCACGAAGCTCTAGCAGCTTGGTGGCAATGACTTTGGAGAAACATCACTATCTCCGGAAGATCAACTCCCACTCGATTCAAGTGATTGTTGCACTCAAACAATCGAGCACAAGCTCAACGATTGAGCTTTTCTCCCTTAGTTTGCAGGCTAAGAAAATCGTTGGAGGTCTTATACCTCTTGACGTGAGCACGAGCACGAAATCCCAATTTCAGCCCTCGAAACATCTCATATGTTCCATGACGTTTGAAAAACGTCTTTGGTGCCTCAACTCTAAACCGTTTAACTGAACTATCACGTAGTTATCAAAACGTGTATGTCCGTTGTTCGCAACATCCACAGACGGCGTTTGGGGTTGAGCACACCGAAGCGGTGCATTAAGGACATAAGCTTTCTTCCATCCGCATAATCGCCATCACAACTTTCAACTATATTTTCTCTAGGAACATATCTAAACAGTGGAACTAAAGCGCGAGCTTATGATATAATTTGCAAAGATCTTTTGACTATGTTCGGGATAATTAAGTTCATCTCATGAACTCCCACTCGATAGACATCCCTCTAGTCATCTAAGTGATTACATGATCCAAGTCAACTAGGCCGTGTCCGATCATCACGTGAGATGGACTAGTCATCATCGGTGAACATCTTCATGTTGATCGTATCCTCCATACGACTCATGCTCGACCTTTCGGTCTCTTGTGTTCCGAGGCCATGTCCGTACATGCTAGGCTCATCAAGTTAACCTAAGTGTTTCAGTGTGTAAATCTGGCTTACACCCGTTGTATGTGAACGTAAGAATCTATCACACCCGATCATCACGTGGTGCTTCAAAGCATTTAACTTTTGCAACGGTGCACAGTTAGGGGGAACACTTTCTTGAAATTTTAATGAGGGATCATCTTATTTACTACCGTCGCTCTAAGCAAATAAGATGTATAAACATGATAAACATCACATGCAATCAAATAGTGACATGATATGGCCAATATCATTTTGCTCCTTTTGATCTCCATCTTGAGGCTCCATGATCATCATCGTCACCGGCATGACACCATGATCTCCATCATCATGATCTCCATCATCGTGTCTCCATGAAGTTGTCTCGCCAACTTATTACTTCTATTTCTATGGCTACCGGTTAGCAATAAAGTAAAGTAATTACATGGCGTTTGTTCAATGACACGCAGGTCATACAATAAATAAAGATAACTCCTATGGCTCCTGCCGGTTGTCATACTCATCGACATGCAAGTCGTGATTCCTATTACAAGAACATGATCAATCTCATACATCACATATCATTCATCACATTCTTCTTGGCCATATCACATCACATAGCATACCCTGCAAAAACAAGTTAGACGTCCTCTAATTGTTGTTTGCATGTTTTACGTGGCTGCTATGGGTTTCTAGCAAGAACGTTTCTTACCTCGCAAAACCACAACGTGATATGCCAATTGCTATTTACCCTTCATAAGGACCCTTTTCATCGAATCCGTTCCGACTAAAGTGGGAGGCGGCACCGCTAGCCACCTTATGCACCAAGTGCATGTCAGTCGGTGGAACCTGTCTCACGTAAGTGTTACATGTAAGGTCAGTCCGGGCCGCTTCATCCCACAATACCGTCGAAACAAGATTGGACTAGTAACGGTAAGCATATTGAACATCATCAACGCCCACAACTACTTTGTGTTCTACTCGTGCAAAGAATCTACGCAATAGACCTAGCTCATGATGCCACTTTGTTGGGGAACGTGGCGAAATTCAAAATTTTCTTACGTGTCACCAAGATCTATCCATGGAGAAACTAGCAACGAGGGAAGGAGAGTGCATCTACATACCCTTGTAGATCGCTAAGCGAAGCGTTCAAGAGAACGGGGTTGAAGGAGTCGTACTGGTCGTGATCCAAATCACCGGAGATCCTAGTGCGAGCAGACGACACCTCCGCGTTCAACACACGTCTGACCGGTGGCGTCTCCCATGCCTTGATCCAGCAAGGAGAGAGGGAGAGGTTGAGGAAGACTCCATCCAGCAGCAGCACAACGGCGTGGTGGTGATGGAGGAGCGTGGTAGTCCAGCAGGGCTTCGCCAAGCACCGCGGGAGAGGAGGAGTAAGAGAGGTAGGGCTGCGCCAAGAGGGAGAGGTTCTCGCGTGTTGGGCAGCCCCCAGACCTCATGTATTTATAGGGGGAGGGGAGGGGCTGCGCCCCCTCTAGGGTTCCCTCCTCAAGGATGGCGGCAGCCCCCAGATGCCATCTGGGTGGCGGCCAGAGGGGGAGAGAGGGGAGGCGCGCCTGGGGTGGGCCGTAGGGCCCATCTGCCCTAGGGTTTGCCCCCTCCCACTCTTCCTCGCCTTGGGCCCCTTGTGGGGGCGACCAGCCCACAGGCTGGTCCTCCCACACTTGGCCCATGCAGCCCTCCGGGTTGGTGGCCCCACTTGGTGGACCCCGGGACCCTCCCGGTCCCCGATGCGTTCAAAAAACTCAAACTTTTCCTGACCAAAACAGACTTCCCATATATAAATCTTTACCTTCGGACCATTCGGAACTCCTCGTGACGTCCGGGATCTCATCCGGACTCGAACAACATTCGGTAACCACATACAAACTTCCTTTATAACCCTAGCGTCATCGAACCTTAATTGTGTAGACCCTACGGGTTCGGGAACCATGCGTACATGACCGAGGCGTTCTCGGTCAATAACCAACAGCGGGATCTGGATACCCATGTTGGCTCCCACATGTTCCACGATGATCTCATCGGATGAACCACGATGTCAAGGACTCAATCGATCCCGTATACAATTTCCTTTGTCTAGCGGTATTGTACTTGCCCGAGATTCGATCGTCGGTATCCCAATACCTTGTTCAATCTCGTTTCCGGCAAGTCTCTTTACTCGTTCCGTAACACACAATTCCGTGATCAACCCCTTGGTCACATTGTGCACATTATGATGATGACCTATCGAGTGGGCCCAGAGATACCTTTCCGTTTACACTGAGTGACAAATCCCAGTCTCGATTCGTGCCAACCCAACAGACACTTTCGGAGATACCTGTAGTGCACCTTTATAGCCACCCAGTTACGTTGTGACGTTTGGTACACCCAAAGTATTCCTACGGCATCCGGGAGTTGCACAATCTCATGGTCTAAGGAAATGATACTTAACATTAGAAAAGCTTTAGCATACGAACTACGATCTTTGTGCTAGGCTTAGGATTGGGTCTTGTCCATCACATCATTCTCCAAATGATGTGATCCTATTATCAACGACATCCAATGTTCATGGTCAGGAAACCGTAACCATCTGTTGATCAACGAGCTAGTCAACTAGAGGCTTACTAGGGACATGGTGTTGTCTATGTATCCACACATGTATCTGAGTTTCCTATCAATACAATTATAGCATGGATAATAAACGATTATCATGAACAAGGAAATATAATAACTAATTTATTATTGCCTCTAGGGCATATTTCCAACATTTACCTTCTGACCAGAGGCTACCTCATAGATCTCAATTTTTTTGCTTCAGCCTTGTCATATTGTTCATTAATGCCTGAAGGTAAATAATACTATCGTCGGCAAACAGGAGGTGGGTCACATTGGGCCCAGGGCGCCCAAAAGAGACCCCCTGAATTTCCCTTTCTTGTTGAGCTTGCTTTAGAAGAGCTGAAAAGCCCTCAACACAGAAGTGGAATAGATACGGTGATAGAGGATCACCCTATCGAAGCCCCCTGGATGGGAGGAAACCGTCCGACACATCGCCATTTAGTTTCACCGTAAACCTTGCTGTCATAACACATCTCATGACCATGGTCGTCCATGCCTAAGAAAATCCAAATTGTATCACAATATTACGTAAAAAGACCACTCCACATGATCATATGCCTTCATCATGTCTAACTTAACCGCACACAAAGGCTTCTTTCGTTTTCACTTGTTTATTGCATGCGCACACTCATATGCTACTAGGACGTTATTAGTGATAGGTCTCTCCGGGATAAAAGCACTTTGTTCCTCAGAGATAATAATGGATAGAACACTTTTTAATCAGTTAGCAAGAACCTTGGACGCAATCTTGTATAGCACATTGCACAAACTAATTGGCGTAAACTGAGTGAGGTTATTCGGATTCTTGGTCTTTGGAATCAACACCAAAATAGTAACATTAATTCCTATTGGGATCTCCTTTCCACTCAGAAAATATCGATTCATGATTTTCAGTTCGTTTGTTTCGACCAGGGGTCGAGCAAATTGTTAGGGCATCTCCAATGCCGACCCCTAATTAGACACCGTATTTGTCGCAAACGGGGGATTAGTCTGCGGACAAGGATGCGGGGGAAGCCATCTAGAGTTGTCCGCATATGTCCGGTTATATTTTGGAAGAATTCTAACGAAAATGAACAATTTTGTTGCATATGGGAATGCATCATACAATATTCATTCACACTTGGATGATCTTTTTAACATAAAACTGGATACTATTTATCTAAACCAGAGCAAATTCATTACGTTTAGTTCTGAGCCGGCATGAATGCGGCACTGATGCTGGAGCGGCGCTGACCTTTTCGTGCCGGAATACGCACGGGCATGTGAGAGGGGTTTTGGGTGGCGGTCGTCCTACGCCGGTGTGGCAGTGGTCCGGACTATGTCTTCGATTCGTGAGAAAGGCCTTTGAACAGAGCTATGCATAACCGCGTTGGATGACATCTCAAACCACACGCAACTGTCCAAGAGGACCATTCGTCCCAACATTTTTCCTTTTTGGATATACGAGCATTAATTAACCCCTTGAATTATTCCGGATCGTGATGTTATAGCAACGTTTCCTTCCTGCCTCTCACGTCACTTAATTATTTTCCCCTGGAAAAAAAAAGACGGAATACCCGCACACTTTCTAAGCCGTTCATGAAAGAACAAGATGGATATATCTAGATGCAAATGATTAAATGAAATGAGAAACAGCAAATCAATGACGAAGTAGTTCAATCTGAACCCATTTGGCGGTGAAGCGCTCTCACTTTCGATGGGAATTACCACAATGGAGTAAGCCATTTAAGCGCATTATTGGGTCAATAATTCAGCGCTGCTCGTTACATCAGTCTCGAGCACTCTCAACTGCCGTATTAACTCGCCGATAGCGGTACGGCATTCCGTGGTGGAAATGCAGACGCCACTGCTGCATGCATTGAGAAGCAGTACGACTGAAGCTTGTGAACCATGAACAGGGCAATCGTGGCCGAAAGCCTGAGCCGCGCCCACGACTTTCTCACCGCGCTCTCTCTCTCCCTCTCTGTTTCTTTCTGCCGCGCAATAAAACTCCGGAGCAGAGCCAATCTACCATGTGAGGAGCTCAGGAGCAGCGTGGCAGGGCCTCCTATAAAATCATTTTCCCTTGCACCACCGCTGCACACTGCACTGCGCCACCACCATATCCAAAATAGCTCAGCTCAGCGCTGCTTGCCACTGAACTCGGCTGGACTGGTGACACAGTTGCACAGCACCGCGCCATGGCTCCCCTGCTCTTCAAGGACATGAGGAGCCTCTCGTGCTCGTCGCCGGCGTCCACCGCCATATGCCCCAGCCTGGAGCGCCAGCCCATCTTCCGGCCGCACAAGGCCGGCGCCAGCCCGCTCTTCCAGGTTCCCTCCGAGCCCAGAGCCCACAGGCAGGACGGCAGGAAAGGGCAGCACCACCACCAACACCAAAGGGCTGGCGTTGCCAATGGCGAGCTCGCCAGCCCGGCCGGGTCGACAAGGTTCCTGCTCAGCGGCTGTGCCGCCGGCTCAGACGAGATCCAGGAGGTGGCCACGCCGGCGGCGGCGCGTCCGGCTGCTGCCCCGGGTGGTGATGTCAGAAGGGAGGAACCGACTGCTGCTGCTGATGTGAAGAACACAAACGCCACGCAGGAGCAGGTGAGGATACTCTGCAGTTTTGTTGTGAATCATTGCCGATTATTTGCCGTACTATTTGTGTTCTGAAGATTTGATTCCACTCGTCTTGATACCTCAACAGAAAAAGAGAAGATAGAGGAATACACAGAGTAGGTAGAGATGGTGCAATCATCAGTAATCATATCAGCGTTAGACCCGGAGAGGAGTACTTAATTTTATTGGGTGATTTCATTTAGATATCTGAACTTTAAGCCAAAGATGCGGAAATACAATGATGACAAGTACTTGTAGACAGTGTCTTTTGTGTGGAAATGATTGATTAATTTGTTGGACACGTATTCCAAAACAGATTGATGGTTTGTGTATACACTGCTTTTTTTTTCGCGGAAATGTGTATACACTGCTTCTTCTAGTTTGCTTCCAGAGTTGCATCTTCGCTTCTTTTGGTTCAAAGCCGGCACATCGTGTGGTTGCTCTGAAGCGATTAAGCACTCTCCTTAATTAACTTGCTGGTCATCGTTGCAGGTGGTGGTATTGAAGGTGTCCCTGCACTGCAAAGCGTGCGCCGGCAAGGTGAAGAAGCACCTCGCCAAGATGGAAGGTGAGAATCGTAAATTTTTCTTCGGAGTTCAGTAGAATTGCAGATACAGATAACCAAGCTGCATCTGTTTCTGAAGGTGTTCGGACGTTCAGCATCGACTTCGCGGCGAAGAAGGTGACGGTGGTGGGGGACGTGACCCCGCTCGGCGTGCTCGCCAGCGTCTCCAAGGTCAAGAACGCGCAGATCTGGGCGCCGCCGCCGCCGCCGCAGCCCGCCATGGCCGCCTAGCTCGCCGACGAGATCAAGAAGAAGCCTAGGATTCCAGCGGGTTCTGGCTCATGGTAGGTAGGTAGCTGTGTGTGTACGTACGTGAGCAACTCAGCACGGACGCCCGTACGCGTGCGGGGTCACCCACCGGGGCACGCAGGCAGCCGCTGACGAGGGCCAGGCCGGCACGGTGGACCAGCGGCGAGCGGATGCGCCACTGTGTGTGACACGCATGCACATGCATGTCGCTCGTCGCGGGGCGCTCCCCAACGGGCAGAAGCTGCTGCGGCGCTTGGTTGTGTGTTGGTGCTGTGGATCTCGTCTCGTGATGTGTTTGTTTGGTTGTGTTCGGCGCGTGGTGTTTCTTCTCTTGTCCTCAGACTCGGAGCGTGTGTATGGCTCTCTTCGTTTATCTTCTTACTGTAATATATGAGCGTTCGTATATCGATTACCTCACTTGCGTTCTCGTGCTTTTGTGGAAGTGATGCGGTGATGTTTGAGCAACGCAAATCTTGAAGCTTTTTTACGTTGGAGAAAAAGAGAGGCGACTCACCTTGCGTGTGCCTGAAATAACACCGGAGCTACAGACCTTCGACTGGCTTATATCTGTATATCTATCTACGGTTTTGCTAAAACTCATTCGACTGAGATAATTTTTGGTCTCATTCACTTTTTCAGCCCTTCGATCAAATTCTGCAGAGATTCGTGCGGGGGTGGCAGGAAATGACGAGCACGGGCCGTCCAGGCGAGGTGGACGCGGACTTTTTCGCGTGTGTTCTTTCTGGGTGTTGGGTACGGGCCTGTGTAGCTGTTGTTATGGGCCTCTCCTTTTCTGCTTTTAGTGTCTACGTCGGTTTTTTTTTTAGCTGAGTCGTTTTTGTCCATTTGTGAAGAAATGAGATAGGTGGGCAGACCCATTTATTAACCAAACGAAGCATCCAACCCAGTTTGCAATATACTTCATCTTTTTATTATGTTATCATAATTTTCCTTTCTATTTTTTATTTCAATGTTTTTTAATTTTTTGTTTTCCTGTCTTCTTGTTTCTCTTCTTCCATGTTTCTTTAAAAATACTTTTTATTTTCAATTCTTTTTGCAAGCAATTACCGACCTATAAATTGTGAGAGCTTTTTTGTTTTATTTCTCACTCTTTTATTATAGTTACTTTTTTGTATTTTCATTTTATTTTAATTACATCAAGAGTAAGGCCCTCCTTCTGTGTGGAAATGTTTTTTCATGGAGTTTTTTAGCCAAAATTTTAAAGTAGCCGAAGGTTTCAACTCGGGTTTTATATTCAAGTTTTCAATGACGGATTTGCTAAAACTCATTTAGCTGAGAATCACATTGGTCTCATTCACTTTTCTGGCCGTCTGATTGAGCCGCACCATGATTCGTGTTTTCATCCTGTAGAGCTTCGTAACGACGGGAGGCACGGCCCATCTATTGTCCCGCTCACGGCTTGTTTTCTTTTGTCGCACGCTTGTTTTTCTTTTTCTTTGCTGATGAAGCCTGCTTGCGTTGGATATAGGAAGCCCGTGTCTTATTGCCCCTCTTTTTTCATTTCTCTTCGTGTCTTTTTGGTGGCGGCTGAGACTCGGAGAGCTTCTTGTCAGGAGATCGATGGCAGCGTCTACTGTCTGGAGATCGGCGGCGGCATTTTTCGAAGTAAGAATCCGGCCGTTCTGTTGGTCCTCCAATCTTTTTTGTTGGCGCCGATGAAATCCGTTTTTTTTGTTTAGGGTTTTTTGTTGTTCTTGCAACCAACCTAGTCCGAGCGCAATCGCAACTCAACAGAACCAAGCGCAACTGCAGGACATATAATGTGACCGCAACCGAGGGGGGGCGGGGCGGGAGGAGTTGTCGGCGCCGATGAAATCGGTTCCTTTTTTGTTACATTTTTTTGTAGCTGCAACCATCCCACCCCGAGCGCAATGGCAACTCAACACACCCGAGCGCAACTGCAAGCCATATAATGTGGCCGCAATCGGGGGTCAGGCCAAAGGGTTTTCGGCGCCGATGAAATCGGTTTCCATTTTCTGTTAGGTTTTTTTTGTTGTAGTTGAAACCGCCCAACACGAGCGCAACTATAACTCAGAGACCATTGACTCGCAACTCAGGGGTTGTTTTACTCGATGCCTCTTGCAACTCGACCTTGGACTCGCAAGTGGACTGTTGTTGTTGTTGTTGTTGTTGTTGTTGTTGTTGTTGTTGTTGTTGGTGTTGTTGTTGTTGTTGTTGTTGTTCTTTGTTATTCTTTGTTGTTGGTGTTGTTGTTATTCTTTGTTATTCTTTGTTATTCTTTGTTATTCTTTATTCTTTGTTGGTATTCTTTGTTGTTATTCTTTATTCTTTATTCTTTGTTGGTGTTCTTTATTCTTTGTTATTTATTCTTCTTCTTTGCTGGTCTTTCTTCTTCTTCTTTCTTCTTCTTCTTCTTCTTCTTCTTGAATCTTCTTCTTCTTCTTCTTCTTATTCTTCTTCTTCTTCTTCTTTATTCTTTGTTATTCTTTATTCTTTATTCTTTATTCTTTATTCTTTATTCTTTGTTGTTGTTGTTATTCTTTGGTGTTATTCTTTATTCTTTATTCTTTATTCTTTATTCTTTGTTAGTGTTAGTGTTATTCTTCTTTATTGTTGTTATTCTTCTTTCTTCTTCTTTATTCTTTGTTATTCTTTATTCTTTGTTATTTATTCTTGTTATTGTTATTCTTTGGTGTTATTCTTTATTCTTTGTTCTTGTTGTTGTTGTTATTTATTGTTATTTGTTGTTGTTGTTGTTGTTGTTGTTATTGTTGTTGTTGTTGTTGTTGTTGTTGTTGTTGTTGTTGTTGTTGTTGTTGTTATTGTTATTTGTTGTTGTTGTTGTTATTTGTTGTTGTTGTTGTTGTTGTTGTTGTTGTTGTTGTTATTGTTGTTGTTATTCTTTATTCTTTATTCTTTGGTATTCTTTAATTATTCTTTATTCTTTGAATTATTCTTTGGTATTCTTTGGTGTTCTTGTTGTTGTTGTTGTTGTTGTTGTTATTGTTGTTGTTGTTGTTGTTGTTATTTGTTGGTGTTGTTGTTGTTATTATTGTTATTGTTGTTCTCTTTGTTATTCTTGTTATTCTTCTTTATTATTCTTTATTATTCTTGTTATTCTTTATTATTCTTTGTTATTCTTTGTTATTCTTTATTATTCTTTGTTATTCTTTGTTATTCTTTGTTATTCTTTATTATTCTTTATTATTCTTTGTTATTGTTATTCTTTGTTATTCTTCTTTATTCTTTATTCTTTATTCTTTATTATTCTTTATTCTTTGTTATTCTTTATTCTTTATTATTCTTTATTCTTTATTCTTTGTTATTCTTTATTATTTATTCTTTGTTATTTATTCTTTATTGTTATTTATTCTTTGTTGTTATTCTTCTTTATGTTGTTATTCTTTATTATTGTTATTCTTTGGTGTTATTTATTTATTGTTGTTATTGTTATTTATTATTGTTGTTGTTGTTATTGTTGTTATTTGTTGTTGTTGGTGTTATTGTTATTTATTATTGTTATTTGTTGTTGTTGTTATTCTTTATTATTGTTATTTATTCTTTATTCTTTGTTATTCTTTATTCTTTATTATTCTTTATTCTTTATTCTTTATTATTCTTTATTCTTTGTTATTCTTTATTCTTCTTTATTCTTTATTCTTTATTCTTTATTATTGTTATTGTTATTGTTATTCTTTATTCTTTATTCTTTATTCTTTGTTATTATTCTTTGTTATTGTTATTCTTTATTCTTTGTTGTTCTTTGGTGTTATTGTTGTTGTTATTGTTGTTGTTGTATTTATTTATTGTTGTTGTTGTTATTGTTGTTGTTGTTGTTGTTGTTATTGTTGTTGTTGTTGTTGTTGTTGTTGTTGATGTTGTCGTTGTTGTTGTTGTTGTTGTTGTTGTTGTTGTTATTTATTTGTTGTTGTTGTTGTTATTTATTGTTATTCTTGTTATTTATTGTTGTTGTTGTTGTTATTGTTATTTATTGTTATTGTTGTTGTTATTTATTTGTTGTTGTTGTTGTTGTTGTTGTTATTGTTGTTATTTGTTGTTGTTATTTGTTGTTGTTGTTATTGTTGTTATTTATTGTTGTTATTCTTTGTTATTTATTCTTTATTTGTTATTCTTTGTTGTTGTTGTTATTCTTTATTGTTATTCTTTGTTGTTATTCTTTGGTGTTCTTGGTGTTATTTATTGTTGTTGTTATTGTTGTTGTTGTTGTTGTTGTTGTTGTTGTTGTTATTTGTTGTTGTTGTTGTTGTTGTTGTTGTTGTTATTGTTATTTGTTGTTGTTCTTTATTTATTGTTATTCTTTATTGTTATTCTTTGTTATTTATTCTTTATTGTTATTCTTCTTTGTTATTGTTGTTGTTGTTGTTGTTGTTGTTGTTATTCTTTGTTATTCTTCTTTGTTATTCTTCTTTGTTATTCTTTGGTGTTATTCTTCTTTGTTATTCTTTGTTATTGTTGTTATTATTCTTTGTTGTTATTCTTTGTTGTTATTCTTTGTTATTCTTTGGTGTTATTCTTCTTTGTTATTCTTTCTTTGTTATTCTTTATTATTCTTCTTTCTTCTTTATTCTTTATTCTTCTTCTTTGTTAGTATTCTTTATTGGTGTTAGTGTTGGTGTTGTTGTTGTTGTTGTTATTTATTGTTATTTGTTGTTATTTGTTGTTGTTGTTGTTATTGTTGTTATTGTTGTTGTTGTTATTGTTGTTGTTATTTGTTGTTGTTTTTTGTTATTTATTCTTTGTTATTCTTCTTTGTTATTCTTCTTTATTATTCTTCTTATTATTCTTCTTTGTTATTCTTCTTTATTATTCTTCTTGTTATTCTTTGTTATTCTTCTTCTTTCTTTATTCTTCTTCTTTATTCTTTGATAATTATTCTTTGTTGGTGTTGAATTATTCTTTGTTGGTGTTGTTGTTGTTGTTGTTGTTGTTGTTGTTATTTGTTATTTGTTGTTGTTCTTGTTGTTGTTGTTATTTGTTGTTGTTGTTGTTGTTGTTGTTGTTGTTATTTGTTGTTGTTGTTGTTGTTGTTGTTGTTGTTATTTGTTGTTGTTGTTGTTATTTGTTGTTATTGTTGTTGTTGTTATTCTTTATTGTTATTTGTTGTTATTGTTGTTGTTATTCTTTGTTATTTATTCTTCTTTGTTGTTATTCTTTATTGTTATTCTTTGTTATTATTCTTTCTTGTTATTCTTCTTTATTATTCTTCTTGTTATTCTATTATTCTTCTTTATTATTCTTCTTTGTTATTCTTCTTCTTGTTATTCTTTCTTCTTTGTTATTCTTCTTCTTCTTTGTTAGTCTTCTTCTTCTTTATTGTTAGTCTTCTTTGTTGTTATTCTTTGTTGTTATTCTTCTTTTTGTTATTCTTTCTTCTTTGTTATTCTTCTTATTGTTATTGCTCTTATTTATTCTTTATTGTTATTCTTTATTCTTTATTCTTTATTCTTTGTTATTCTTCTTTGTTATTCTTTCTTTATTGTTATTCTTTATTGTTATTCTTTCTTGTTATTCTTTCTTGTTATTTATTCTTCTTTGTTATTCTTTATTGTTATTCTTTGTTATTCTTTCTTGTTATTCTTCTTCTTTGTCTTTATTCTTCTTCTTTATTCTTTCTTTATTGTTATTCTTTGTTATTTATTCTTCTTTATTTATTCTTTATTGTTATTCTTGTTATTGTTATTCTTCTTCTTCTTTATTCTTCTTTATTCTTCTTTATTATTCTTCTTGTTATTCTTCTTTGTTGTTATTCTTCTTTATTCTTCTTTATTGTTATTCTTCTTTGTTATTCTTCTTTATTCTTTCTTCTTTATTCTTCTTCTTCTTTATTATTATTCTTTGTTATTCTTTCTTGTTATTCTTTCTTCTTGTTATTGTTGTTATTCTTTGTTGTTGTGGCTCTTTGTTATTCTTTCTTCTTTATTCTTCTTATTATTCTTTGTTGTAATACAAGCAAGTTTTGGTTTCACCGATTTAATACAAGCAACTACGGGCCCCACATGCCACTTGCAACTCGACCATCGACTCGCAACTAGCTGGTGTTTTACTCGATGCCACATGCACTCTCCCGTGGACTTGCAACTGATATGTTGTTTTTTGTCTCGTAGTTGCCCCAGTTGCAAGTCCACCATCGACTTGCAACTGTGAGGGCCTGAATGCCCTAGTTGCAACTCGACCATCGACACTACAAGAAATATGCTCAATTGTGACCTTCTGGCAGTGACCGTGGAAGAAATCGTCATAAATCTATGACCATTTTGATCCAATTGGTCGTGGCCTGTTTAGGAGTGTCGAAACCATAAACCATAGTGTATTTTGGTCAAAAAGGTCGTAATTGCCTTACACAAAAGGTGAATAAAGCAAAAAAAAAAAGGCCACCGCGCCAAAACGCCACTCTCAAAGAAAAAAAGAAACCGTCCCACAAAGATGAATAAAGCAAAAAAGAAACCACACCACGTGATTCGAACTAGCTACCAATCGAGTTCCCCTAAGGAGACAAACCACCACACCGTAACAAAGACACCGGTACATTCTCGCCCGTAACCTATTTAACGGGTAGTGTCGAGTGGGCTTGGGCCTTGGTGGGATAAGGGCACCTTTTTTCTTTTATATTTTTAAATGCGCCAAGTGGGCCAACCTCTTGGGCCGTGGCTCTTTTTTGGTCTGTTTTTTGTTCGTTCATTCTTTTTTACTTTTGTTTATTATTTGTACTTCCAATTATTCTATATATATATATAATGAAAAACAAACTTCACATAAAACGTTTGAAAAAATGTTAACCAAGCATTTGAAAATCTTACATGTGTATAAAGAAAATGATTACCATATGTACAAAAAATATACAATGTGTGTGGAAAAAGTTGATCATGTATTTAAAAATGTTAATCGAGCATTTAAAAAATGTTAAACAAACATATAAAAATTTAAATCAAGCATTTAAAAATGTTAATGTGTAAATAAAAATATATTAACCATGTATAAAAATATTAATCTTGTATTTAAAAATATTTAAATGTTGTATATAAAAATGTTGACTATGTATTCAAAAGTTCTAACCAAGCACTTGAAATTGTTAATAGTGTATAAAAAATTTGTGTCTCATGTATAAGAAAAATGTATACAGAAAATATACAATGTGTGTGAACAAAGTCAATCTTGTATTTAGAAAATGTTAAAAGCAAGCATTTGAAAAAAATGTTAAACAAGTATTTAAAAGATATTAAACATGCATTAAAAATGTTCTTGACGTATATGAAAAATGTAGAATGAAAACCAACAAAAAGAAAGAAAAATGTTCTCGACGTATACGGAAAACATAGGATGAAAACTAGGTCACATATAATGACACAATGCAAATATTTTACATATTTTTGTTTTTTATTTTCTTAAGCCAATTTCAAAATGCGTTCAAAGGACGGGTATGGCCATTCATAGCTAGAGATGGAATCTTGCAATACTCTTGGTGGATCTCTGATGAAATAGCTACTTGTGTACCCATAAATGAATTTTAGAAAAAAAGACCAAACTGTGAGGCACCCGTAGTTAAAATTTTGTGAAGAAAGTCTTCTTAGTAGATGATCATCCTCAGCCAAAACTCATGCCCATTGGCCATGCGCATTTCCCGTACCGCTAATCAAACACTTAGCTGCTAATTCATGTTTGAGCATAGTTCGGTCTCCCCGTGAGAATCTTATATTGTAATTTTCTTCCTAGAACCTACCTGGGGAGTGACCAACCCACTAGACATGCCTAGGCTGCCTAGAACACAAAACAGCATACGCAGTCCTTAGCAGTGACCACCTTGGCCAGAGCATCTTGAGTTCTGGCCTTTCTGCAGTTGGGGCCATTGGCCACTGTCCAAACCTCGATGTATCGCCACCAAACCATGTATTTATGATTAAATAGATACTTATGTAACTAGAAATGATTTTTGGAAAAAATAAAGAGCAAACTATGAGGTAGTTGCAGTTCAAATCTGACCCGCTTCCTACTGAATTGGCGGAAATTTGTCTTATTCACTAGAGGTGTATAAATACTTTTCACGACCAACCATTTTGTCAATTGTGCATTAAATATGTCCTATTAGATTATAAAAATGACCTGGTCCCATTTTACAACAAATATATGGTAGGTCCTTCACAAGAAAACTCATTTTGGGCACTCAAAAAATAGAAAATGAATTTTTCGTCCAAATAAAATGAAAACTTCCTTAGGCAACATTGTTTTCCATCCCAAGATGCACCTTGTGCACAATATGAGATCATTTGAACAAACTATGCCATGAATGTGACCATAAGATTGATCATTTGGCTTGAAATCCATGCATCTTCACACATGATAGCTCGTTTCTGAGAACACTTTTTAAAAATAATTACCATATTACAAGTTTATTATTTTCCCTGGTAACTTGGTCACATATAATGACACAATAAGAAGGTTTTCCAATTTTTTGATTTTTTTTGAATTGTTTATGCTCGTTTCAAAATGCGGTCAAAACAGCGAGAATGACTGTTCCTAGCTAGTAGTTGAATCTTGGAATACTTTTGGTGTTTCTCTGATTAAATAGATACTTATGTACCTAGAAATGATTTTTGGAAAAAATAAAGAGCAAACCATGAGGCAGCTGTAGTTCAAATCTGACCCGCTTCTAGCTAAATCGGCGGAAATTTGTCTTTTTCACCAGAGGCGGATCAAAACTTTTGACACCCAACCATTTGGTCAATTGTGCATTAAACATGGCCTAGTATTTTATAAAATTAATTTGGTCCAATTTTGCAACAAATATATGGTAGGTCCTTAAAAAAACTACGAGCAAACTATTATTTTTTGTTTAAATGGCTAAAAATGGTAGAAAGATCGGAAATGCATACAAGTTGGTTATCATCCATAAAATGTTGTATAAGTTGAGTAAAAAATTTTAGTGGTGCCATTTTCGGAAAATATTATTGGTAGCTACTTCAGAAATCCCCCCTATATTTACCACTTCGAAACTATTTTAAATGTCACTTTTTTGGGACCAATCAGAATGCAGAACCTCTCTTCCCACGGATCACCCCCCTAAGCCGATCTGAGCCGTCCACCATCTGGATCCAACATCTCCTAAACGCATGCCGGCCAACCCAAACCCTAGCATCGTGCGGCACACCCCCTCCCTCTCCCCGACCCAGGCCCCGTCGTGCCCCGATCCACTCTCCCCCGATCCACTCTCGCCGCCGCCCCCGCCCCTTGTCCCCCAAACCAGCCGTCGCAACGGAGAGAGGCGCCGCCGTGGCTGGCTTCCTTGCCGGCACGCACGTGCGTGCTTCGGTGCACGGTGCTCCATCCTCCTGATTTCCCATCGTCTCCCACCGCCGCCAACCACATCTTCGCCTCTGTCCTCCGATAGCCCAAAAGTAATTTGAGAAGTGGGCTGGATTATTGGGCCTCAACCCATTAAAACAATCGATTTGGACCATTCCTACATGGCATCCATGTCATCATTTTTGCCACGTCATCAAATGTGCCACGTGGACAATGCCATGTGGCTCGGCCACATCAGATCCTACGTGGTCTAGGCTCATAAGTAATGACCATAATTTTGGTCTTAGATTCCATGACCTTAATTTTGGTCGAGGGTGGCCATGACAAAATTTCGAGAAAAGGTCACGTTTGTTTGTTCTTGACGGCCAACTATTGACCTTCATAACTTGGTCAAAAAAGGTCAATAAACGATAACAATGACGAATCAACAACCAAAATTGGGAGTCATAATTGACCGTATTTCTTGTAGTGCGACCCGCAACTCGGGAGGGCGGGGGGGGGGGGTGTTTACTCGATGCCACTTGCAACTCGATCTTGGACTCGCAACTGGTCTGTTTTTTGCCTTCTTTTTTTGCCATAATTGCCCCAATTGGAAGTCCACCATTGACTCATGACTGCGAGGGCCCAAATGCCCCAGTTGCAAATCGACCATTGACTCGCAACTCAGGGGTTGTTTTACTCGATGCCTCTTGCAACTCGACCTTGGACTCGCAAGTGGACTGTTGTTGTTGTTGTTGTTGTTGTTGTTGTTGTTGTTGTTGTTGTTGTTGTTCTTGTTGTTGTTGTTGTTGCTGTTGTTGCTGTTGTTGGTGTTGTTATTTATTCTTTGTTGTTGGTGTTGTTGTTATTCTTTGTTATTCTTTGTTATTCTTTGTTATTCTTTGTTATTCTTTATTCTTTATTCTTTGTTAATTATTCTTTATTGGTGTTCTTTATTCTTTATTCTTTGTTAATTATTCTTTGTTATTCTTTATTCTTTATTCTTTATTCTTTATTCTTTATTCTTTATTCTTTATTCTTTATTCTTTATTCTTTCTTCTTCTTCTTCTTCTTCTTCTTCTTCTTCTTGATATTCTTCTTCTTCTTCTTTATTCTTTATTATTCTTTATTCTTTATTCTTTATTCTTTATTCTTTATTCTTTATTGTTATTCTTTATTCTTTATTCTTTATTCTTTA